>CM066031.1:110416475-111158718 GCA_033557465.1 Ichthyophis bannanicus | reverse complement strand
CCCTCCCCCTCTCTCCCCCATCATCACCCTCCCCTACTACTTATATCACCCCCCATCCCCCCCCTCTACCACCCCATCTGCCATCACCCCCCCTTACCGCCTCCACACTTTCCTCCTCCCTCTCACCCCCTCTACCGCTTCACCCCTCCCCCTCTCACCCCCTCACCTCCCTCTACTGACCTGCATCACCTCACCCCTCCCCCTCTCAACACCCCCCCTCACCCCCCCCCCCCTCATCGCCCCCATCACCCCTCCCGCTACTGCATCACACCCCCTCCCCCTCTCACACCCCCTCTCACGCCCCAAACACCCTCCCTCTACCCCCTCACCCCTCCCCCTCTCACCCGCATCACCTCCCCTCTACTGCATCCCCGCCACCCCTCCCCCTCTCTCACTCCCCCATCACCTCCCTCTACTGCATCACCCCTCCCCCCTCGCCATCCTCTCACCCCATCACCCTCCCTCTACTGTAATTCACACACCCTCCCCCTCTCACCCCATCACCCCTCCCCCTCTCACCCCTCCCCCTCTACACCACCCCCTCACCTCCTCTACTTAGCAAAACATAGAAATATGATGACAGAAAAAAAGCCCACAAGGCTCATCTAGTCCTGTACCTTTCCATAGACTACAACAGTCCACTTTTTAGTATCTTCAGAGATCCTCTGTGTTGGTCCCATGCTTTTTTGAAATTCAGTTACCTGTCCTCATCTCTACCACCTCCACTAGGGGGGGGGACTATTCCACGGATCCACTACTACTCTTTCCGTAAAGAAATATTTCCGCATATTCACTCCCTGAATCTGTCTCCCTTCACCCTCAGTCCCATGGTCCCCGATCGTCGCAGAAACTTGCTTTTCAATTGAAAGAGGCTCTCTCCCTGAACATTTATGCCACGGAGGTATTTAAACATCTATTCCATATCACCTCTATCCTGCCCTTTCCTCTAAGGTTGTACATATGAAGATCCTTAAGTTCTGTCCTCATATGCGTTTTATATATGCACCCATTAATCATTTTACGTAAGCAACCCTCTGCACCGACTCCATCCTGTTCACATCCTTTTGAAGGTGCGGTCATCTCAGAATTGCACAGCCTACTCCCAAATCAGGGTCCGCATTAATCACCTCCTTTTTTCTGCTAGCGCATTCCTCTCCGTATGCACCCAAGCATCCTTCTAAGCTTTTGCCGTCGCCTTTTCTAACCTGTTTAGGCTACTGTTAACAAGATCCTCAGACCCAACCACATCATCCTAGGGTCCCCCCGCTCTGTCTTTTAGTGGACAACAGTACGTATTCACCTCCTATACTGTATTTCTCCCTTGAATTTGCTGCAGCCCAAATGCATGACCCTTACATTTGTTTAACATTAAATCCAGCTGCCAAATTCCTAGACTCATTCTTCAAGCTTAGCGTAGATCCTCCTCATGTTATCTACACCCCTTCTTGGTGTCATACTCTATTGCAGATTTTGGTATCATCCGCAAAGAGGCAAACCTTACCCGACAGCCCTTCCGCTATATCACTAACAAAGATGTTAAAAAGAATCGGACCAACGACAGATTTATTTATTACAGTTTCTTATATACCGCGCTATTCGGCATCAGCGCGGTTTACATCATAACATAACTACCATGACGACAAGGTGTCTGGTTTTACATTGAACAGGGAAAAAAACTTGGATAACAGGGTTAACTATGTACATAAGCTATTTACACTGACAGGATAGGTAAAATCAGATCATAAGTAAGTGGGGCATCTCTATATGGGGGTGATTTCTTAAGAGGGATATCTAGGCTCAAAGGTCATCAGGGAAGTATTGGATGACGAGGTAGGTTTTATGAGTGCCTTCCTGAACTGATAATAGATTTGGTTTATGGCCCTAATGTCAGGGGGTAGAGCATTCCATCGCATCTGGGGATATAGAAACTAGCACGCATCTGTTTTGTGGTCTGTCTTGTTGCAACTTTGGTCGATTCCTTTTTGGTGTGATTAGCAGGTTGATAGCTGTTGCTCTTCGTCGAGGTCTGTTGGGGTACCATTGTGGAAAAGATGCAGTGAGTGAGAGGATGGGCTGAAAATGCAACGTTTTGATTATCTGAACCAAGTTGACATGTTTACTAGGAGGAGTTTTTGTAAGGTGATCCTCCCATGAATAGGTAAGCCAGTGCAGCTGTTTGAGAATGGGAGTTCTAGGTGGGTCGCTTCTCTGGAAGCTCCGTAATATGACCCGGTCTGCGGCATGTGTCAAATGGTGTGGGCCAACTGTAAGGGGGCTAGTGTGGATTGGGGAAGCCCTTGTAAGATGGCATTTGCAAAGTCGAAATGTGGCAGGATAAGCGCTTGATATATGGTTCGGAAATCCTCTGGGGCCACACATGGCCGTAGGTGTTTTGAGTGAACGGATTTTAAAAAATAGACAGCTTTGACTATATTGCTTATATGGCTTTTCCCATGTCCAGTCGTTGATCGACAGTTTACTCACTCCAGGTATGTTTATTTGCCTCTTTTAGTCTGCAGGTCGGCTTCCTTGACACTGACGTGGGATGGGGGAGTAAAGGTTGGGGTCTCTGGTGATGAATAGCACTTCAGTTTGGTTTTGATTATGGTTTGGATGCGTCGGTTATTCTGCTGATTGGAGCACAAGTTTGTAAACTGCTGATTGAAGCAAGTCCGTGAGTGGGGTGCCTGGTGTGCCATTTGAGTTTGTGGAGAAAGGCCATGTATAAGAGGATGTCATCTGCATTAATGGCTGATCATTCGGCCGTTCACATTGAATGATCTTACTGATATTGCAGATGGTTTGGGCCATGTAAATATTGAAGCGTAAGGAGGATACAAGTGGAGGAGCCTTGGTGTTACCACCTTGCTTTTGATGGAAATGTATCGACTCTTTCCTGATCCAGACCTTCACATATTGCCATCTGCCCTGCCAGATAAGGAATTTGCACGAGAAGGCATTCCTAGAGTGCACTGTTGCAGATTCCCTTCTCTTTCAATCTTTTCGATTGTATTTATTTCGTTGGCTGACGGAGTCGCATGCCTGCGGCTATATCTAAGAATATAATCACACAAGCCTTGACACGGACGTTGTCAATTTTTCCCCCCCCCCTTGTGATGATTGTCGTTGAATAGAGCATGAGTAAAGGTGTCTCGACCCCATGATGTTCTCCTGAAGCCTATGTTGACAGTTTTTGTCTAAGGTCGAATCAGCAGCATCAATGTGGTCCTGAATTTTGCCGTTGTGCCTTCTTTCCTCTAATTATTTTGGCTAATAGCGGTATGCTGGCTACTTGGCCGATATAGAGTCAACTCTTTGGGGGTCTAGTTTGGGGTTTTTCAGTAGGGGCCTAATGGAGGTCTGTTCCTTGAGTGGAAGTGGGAAAAGTATCCTGTTGTGAAGGAGATCTGCATTGAGATTTGCGATGATGGGGCTTAACACATCACGTAGCTCCTTGATGCAAAACGCTGGACATGGGTCAGTCCTGTAGCAGGTATAAGTGTTTGGAGTGGTTGCTAATGGTGGTTCTGGATAGATTTAGGTGGATGGTGTGGAGAGTACTGTTCAGTGGGGGATAGGCCACGTCGATCTTGGTATGAAATTACTGACTACCTGCTTGTTAGTTTTGCACGATCTTGGATTGCAGGTAAAATTCGGCAAATTCCATTAGCTGGTGAATCTCACTATGTTGTTCGGGAGATGGTTCCTTTGAGAGGGCTTTGACCAAGTTTGAAAAGGGTCACGTGTTTTTTTTTTTTTTGTTTTAATATCTAGAGACCTTTTTTAGGGTGTCGGTATGGTATTGTCTCATTTTAGTAGTGATTGTTTCACGATGTATTGCAAGGTGGGTGCGTTAAGCAGTCTGGTCATCATCTGAGCGCGCTCGGCCGCCATCGTGCCGTTTCAAGTCTACGTAGTTTGTGCAAGAGAGGATCGTAGTCTCGTGGTATAAAAACACCATGGGGCCGAACTTATTTTTTGTCCTTGCTGGTGATGTTTTTTCTTTTTCTCCACGGGTGTTGAGCGTATTGATAAGGCACGCAGCTTCTGGAGATCCCTCGGGGGCAACACCACTGTTAAAACAATCCTTCTTCTCCTCATAGTGGAGCTCCATTTACCCTTGTACTCTTTGTCGCCGCCCACTCCCACCCAACCAATTTCTAACCCAAGCAGTAACTTTAGGGTCCATCCCTAGGGTGCTCAGTTTTTTAGTTCTATAAGTCGCCTGGTGAGGAACAGTGTCAAAGGCTTTGACTTGAAATCTAAATACACCACATCTAGAGCTCTCGCCGTCGGTCCAACTGCCGCTGGTCACCCCAGTCCACAGAAAATCAATCAGATTTGTCTGACAAGACCTGCCTCTGGTGAATCCATGCTTGCCGCTCGGATCCTGTAATCCGCCATACTCCAGAAACCTCCACTATTTTCTCTTTCAGCAGCGTTTTCCAATAATTTTACTTACTCACCACCGAAGTTAAACTAAGACCGGCCTGTAGTTTTTTCCAAAACCACATCCTTACTTTGCCGCTTTTTGTGGTAAAGGCACCACCATGAGCCTCTCTCCAGTCCTTTGGCACCATTCCCGACTCCAACTAGGCATTGAAAAGGTCCAAGTCATGGAGTTGCTATAACGTCCCCCCAAGTTTCCCTCAGTATTCTAGGGTGTATCCACATCCGTTCCCATCGCAGTTTGTCTAACTTTAAGTTGAGCTAGTTTTCTCACGAACACAGTCTTTCCTGAAAATTGTTCAAGATGGTCCCCCTCGCTTCTGGTTCTTATTTGTGGGGTGTTTTCCTGAAGGTCCTCGTCTCACTGGTTCTCTTCCAGTCTTGAACACAGAACAAAAATAAATTTGTTTAATCAATTCCGCTTTTAATAAGATCCTTATCAGCTTCGTACATATTCCCCCCTGCATCCCTTGGCGTCGGACAATACCAAGCTTTTTGCTCCCTTCCTCTTCTCACTAATATATCTGAAAAATGTCTTGTCCCCACCATTTTATTTGCATTGGCTATTTCCTCCTCCTGTTTGATCTTTGCCTTCTTGACCTACTTTACTAGCCTTCTCTAAGTTTTTCCAAATAAAGATGCCTGTCTTCCTCTCTTTATGATCTCTTGTATTTCGTGAAGGCCTGCCCTCTTTTTTCTTCACTTTCTCAGCTAACAGTCCTTCGAAAACCATAGCGTTCTCCTGTTCCTTTTGCCTTTATTTACCATTTTAACAAAAAGGTTGTTTGCCTTTAAAATATTCCCCTTTCAGTTTTTGCCCACTGTTTTTCTACATCCCCAGCTGTTCCCCTCCCACTAACGACTCACCTGAGGTATTGGCCCAGCTTCGCAAAGTTTTAGTCTTCCTAAACTCTACGATCTTCACCTTTGGAATGGGATTCCTAACAAGCCCTAGTCCTAATACTGAACCACACCATCTGGTGAACGACTGGATGCAAAAATTGATCTCCCCCTACACATCAAGACAACACTTTCACACCATTGGTAAGCACCAAGTAGCCCGAGTATGGCCCCTTCACCGCGTGTGGGTGTCTGTTATCCAATTTGCCTGAATAGTTTTTCTCCTGTACCGAATCCAGGATCTCCCCTACTTCTAGATGATACTGCAGCAGGAATGTGCCATTCAACATCTGGCATATTGAAATCTCCTACAAGTAGCCTCTTCCCTTTTTCTAGCAATGCTGGCGTCTTTCTTCCAAATTAACTCTCTTTCCACCTCTTCCTCTTGTGAGGGAGGTCTGTATATCAAACCAATGCAATAGATTGCTCTTATCCCTCTTTCTAGTTTAAACCCACAATGCCTCCTCTCTCCCCTTTAAGCTCTGTAATTCCACAAGCTTTAATAGTCGTTATGGTACATATAGTGCCACTTTGCACTCCTCCTCCCCTTCTTTCCTCCCCTGTCCTTTCTGAATAAAGTAATAGCCAGGTATAGTTTACATCCCAGTCATGGTTTTTCTGTGAACCATGTTTCTGTAACTCTGCCCACCAAATCCAAGTCAGCCACTTCTCCCACCAAAGCTTCAACTTCAGGGATCATATTGTTCCCATGCTACTGGCAATTAATACACACTGCTTTCCCTATGTTACCCCTGTTACCCAGTTCCATAAAGGTATTTATTGTATCACACATACCTGGGGGGCTTTTTTTTTCTTCACCCATCCCCAATGAATCTAGTTTAAAGGCCCTCTTCAGTAGACTTATCCAGTCTACTACCAAAGATGCGTTTGACCTTTCTTGGGACAGATGGATGCCAATCTCTGCTCTGCAACCCTTGGAACAGTCATCCCATGGTCTAGGCAACCAAAACGCTCTCGAAGACACCATCCACGCAAGCACATGCATTCATCTCCAGATGCGAGCCTCTCTGCCATTGGCCTTTACCCTCAACAGGGAGGATTGAAGAGAACACTACCTGTGCACCAACCTGCTTCACCACCCTCTGTCCCAGAGCCAGGAAGTCACTTTTGATACTTCCGAGGTGGATACCTGGCAGTATCATTTGTTCCAACATGGATTAGCAACATTGGGTAATAGTCCCAGTGGGCTTGATGAGTCTCGGCAAACTCTCCCGTAAAACCATCTTGGATCTTGGTCACAGACAGACAAGCATACCTCTCTGGACATCAAGTCTGTCGTCAGCATGGATGCCTCAGTACCCCTCAGAAGAGAGTCTCCAACCACCACTACCCTTCGTTTCCTTCTGGTCACTGATTCCGCAACTATGGGGTACTTGAACTCTGGTTCTTCCCTTTCCAGGGATGCTTTCACCTCCTCCACCTCCCCTCTCCCCTCTCTCATTCCCCATCACCCTCCCTCTACTGCATCACCCCTCCCCCCTCTTGCCCCGTCACCTCCCTCTACTGCACCACCCCTCCCCCCTCTCACTCCCCATCACCCTCCCTCTATTGCATCACCCCTCCCCCTCTCACCCCCATCACCCCCCTCTACCGCATCACCCCCCTCACCCCCATCACCCCCCTCACCCCCATCACCCCCCTCTACCGCATCCCCCTCTACCCCCCCATCACCCCCCCCTACTGCAACACCCCTCCCCCTCCCCCTCTCACTCCCTCATCCCCTCCCCCTCTCACCCCCCATCACCCCCCTCTACTGCATCACCCCTCCCCCTCCCCCTCTCTCACTCCCTCATCCCCTCCCCCTCTCACCCCATCACCTCCCTCCTAACTACTGCATCACCCCCTCCCCCTCTCTCACCCCCCATCACCCCCCTCTACCGCATCACCCACCCCTCTACTGCATCAACCCTCCCCCTCTCACCCCCTCACCCTCCCCTCTACCCCATCACTCCTCCCCCTCTCACCCCCCCATCACCTCCCCTCTAACCCCATCACCCCTCCCCCTCTCACCCCATCACCCCCCTCTACTTGGCATCACCCCTCCCCCTCTCACCCCCCCCATCAACCCCCTCTACCGCATCACCCCTCCTCCCTCATCACCCCCCTCTACCCCGCATCACCCCTCCCCCTCTCACCCCCCCATCACCCCCCCCTCTACTGCATCACCCTCCCTCGACCCCATCACCCCCTCCCCCTCTCACCCCCCATCAACCCCTCTACTGCATCACCCCTCCCCCTCTCTCACTCCCCCATCAACCTCCCTCTACCCCCATCACCCCTCCCCCTCTCACTCCCCCATCACCCCCTCTACTGTATCACACCTCCCCCTCTCACTCCCATCAAACTCCCTCTACCCCATCACCCCTCCCCCTCTCTCACTCCCCCATCAACCTCCCTCTACACCCCCATCACCCCTCCCCCTCTCACTCCCCCATCACCTCCCTCTACCCCAATCACCCCTCCCCCTCCCCCTCCCACTCCCCATCACCCCCCTCTACCTCATCACACCCTTCCCCTCTCCCTCCCCCATCACCTCCCTCTACTGCATCACCCCCTCCCCCTCTCACCCCCATCACCCCCCTCTCCCCCGCATCACCCCTCCCCCTCTCTCTCACTCCCCCATCACCCCCCTCTACTGCATCACCCCTCCCCCTCTCACGCCCATCACCCTCCTCTACTGCAACACCCCCTCTACCCCATCACCCCTCCCCCTCTCACCCCCCATCACCCCCCTCTACTGCATCACCCCCTACCCCCTCCTCTCACTCCCCCCATCACCTCCCTCTACTGCATCACCCCTCCCCCTCCCCCTCTCACCCCCATCCACCCCCCTCTACTGCATCACCCTCACCCCCCCTCTACCCCCATCACCCCTCCCCCTCTCACCCCCATCAACCCCCTCTACTGCATCACCCCTCCCCCTCTCTCACCTCCCCCATCAACCTCCCTCTACCCCATCACCCCTCCCCCTCTCACTCCCCCATCACCCCCTCTCTACTGCATCACCCCTCCCCCTCTCACTTCCCATCAACCTCCCTCTATCCCCCCATCACCCCTCCCCCCTCTCTCTCTCCCCTCCCCCATCACCTCATACTCTTACCCCCATCACCACCCCTCCCCCTCCCTCCCCCCATCACCTCCCTCTACCCCCCACTCACCCCTCCCTCTCCCCACTCCTCCCATCACCCCCCTCTACCTCATCACCCCTTCCCCTCTCCCTCCCCCATCAACCTCCCTCTACTGCATCACCCTCCCCCTCTCACCCCCATCACCCCCCTCTACCCCCGCATCACCCCTCCCCCTCTCACATCCCCTCCCCCATCACCACCCTCTACTGCATCACCCCTCCCCCTCTCACGCCCATCACCCTCCACTACTGCAACACCCCCCTCTAACCCCATCACCCCCCCCCTTACCCCCTCTCACCCCCCCATCACCCCCCTCTACTGCATCACCCCTCCCCCTCTCTCACTCCCCCATCACCTCCCTCTACTGCATCATCACCCCTCCCCCCTCTCACCCCATCACCCCCCCTCTTACACCACCCCATCACCACCCCTCCCCCTCTTCTCACCCCCCCATCACCCCCCTCTACCCGCATCACCCCTCCCCCCTCTCACTCCCCCATCACCCCTCTACCCCATCATCACCCCTCCCCCTCCCCCTCACTCCCATCCCTCCTCTACTGCAACACCCCTCCCCCTCTCAGCCCATCACCCCCCTCTACCCCATCACCCCTCCCCCTCTCACCCCCATCACCCCCCTCTACTGCATCACCCCTCCCCCTCTCTCACTCCCCCATCACCCCCTCTACCGCATCACCCCTCCCCCTCTCACTCCCATCACCACCCTCTACTGCATCACCTCTCCCCCTCTCACTCCCATCACCCTCCTCTACTGCTCACCCCTCCCCCTCTCACTCCCATCACCCCCCTCTACTGCATCACCCCACCCCCCTCTCTCACTCCCCCCCATCACCCCCCCTCTACTGCATCACCCCTCCCCCTCTCACTCCCATCACCCTCCTCTACTGCATCACCCCCTCTACCCCCTCACCCATCCCTCCCCCTCACCCCCCATCACCCCCCCCCTCTACTGCATCACCCCTCCCCCCTCTCTCACTCCCCGCCATCACCTCCCTCTACTGCATCACCCCTCCCCCTCTCACCCCATCACCTCCCTCTACCCCATCACCCCTCCCCCTCTCACCCCCCTCGCACCCCCCCCTCAACCCCCCTCTACCCCATCACCCCTCCCCCTCTCACCCCCCCCACCCCCCTCTACCGCATCACCCCTCCCCCTCTCTCACTCCCCCATCACCACCCTCTACTGCATCACCCCTCCCCCTCTCACTCCCATCACCCTCCTCTACTGCATCACCCCTCCCCCTCTCACTCCCATCACCCCCCTCTACTGCATCCCCCCTCCCCTCCCCCCTCTCACTCCCATCACCCACCCTCTAACTGCATCACCCCTCCCCTCTCTCACTCCCCATCACCCCCTCCCCCTCTACCTGCAGCACCCCCCTCTACCCCCATCACCCCTCCCCCTCTCACCCCCCTCACTCCCCTCTACTGCATCACCCCTCCCCCTCCCCCTTTCACCCCATCACCCCCCTCTACCCCATCACCCCTCCCCTCTCATCCCATCACCCTCCTCTACTGCATCACACCCTCCCCCTCTCACCCCCTCCCCCTCTCACCCCATCACCCCCCTCTCTACCCCATCACCCCTCCCCCTCTCACCCCCATCATCCCCCTCTACTGCATCACCCCTCCCTCTCTCTCACCCCATCACCCTCCCTCTACTGCATCACCCCTCCCCCTCTCACCTCATCACCCTTCCTCTACTGCACCACCCCTCCCCCTCTCACCCCATCATCCTCCCTCTACTGCATCACCCCTCCCCCCTCTCCCTCTCCCCCTCACCTCCCTCTACTGCATCAACCCCTCCCCCTCTCACTCTCCCATCACCACCCTCTACTGCATCCACCCCTCCCCTCTTCTCACTCCCCCATCACCCCCCTCTACCGTATCAGCCCCTCCCCCTCTCACTCCCCATCACCTCCCGCTACAGCATCACCCCACCCCCTCTCACTCCCCTCACCACCCCCCCCTACCCCATCACCCCTCCCCCTCCTCACCCCCATCACCTCCCTCTACCGAATCACCCCTCCCCCTCTCACCCCCATCACCTCCCTCTACTGCATCACCACCCCTCCCTCTCTCTCACTCCCCCCATCACCTCCCTCTACTGCATCACGCCTCCCCCTCTCACTCCCATCACCACCCGCTACTGCATCACCCCCTCCCCCTCTCACCCCATCACCCCCCTCTACCCCATCACCCCTCCCCCTCTCACCCCCATCACCCCCCCTACCGCACCACCCCTCCCCCTCTCTCACTCCACATCACCCCGCTCTACTGCATAACCCCTCCCCCTCTCACTCCCATCACCACCCTCTACTGCATCACCCCTCCCCCGCGCTCACGCCCCCAGCACCCCCCTCTAACGCATCAGCCCTCTCCCTCCCATCACCCTCCTCTACTGCATCACCCCTCCCCTTTCATTCACCCCATCACCCCTGCCCCCTCCTCACCCCATCATCCCCCCCCTCTACTACTGCATCACCCCTCCCCCACTCTCACTCCCCATCACCTCCCTCTACTGCATCACCCCTCCCCCTCTCACTCCCATCACCACCCACTACTGCATCACCCCTCCCCCTCTCACCCCCCATCACCCCCCTCTAACCACCGCATCACCCCTCCCCCTCTCACTCCCCCATCACCCCCCTCTACTGCCTCACCCCTCCCCCTCTTTCTCCCATCACCCTCCTCTACTGCATCACCCCTCCCCCTCTCACCCATCACCCCCTCTCTACCCCATCACCCCTCCCCCTCTCACCCTCCATCACCCCCTCTACCCCATCACCCCCCCTCCCTCTCACTCCCATCACCCCCCTCTACTGCATCACCCCTCCCTCTCTCTCACTCCCCTATCACCTCCCTCTACTGCATCACCCCTCACCCCTCCCCCCTCTCACGCCCATCACCACCCTCTACTGCATCACCCCTCCCCCTCTCACCCCCATCACCCCCCTCTCCCCCATCACCCCTCCCCCTCTCACCCCCCATCACCCCCCTCTACTGCATCACCCCTCCCCCTCTCACTCCCATCACCACCCGCTACTGCATCACCACTCCCCCTCTCACCCCCCCATCACCCCCCTCTACCCCATCACCCCTCCCACCTCTATCCTCCCCCATCACCTCCCTCTACTGCATCACCCCTCCCCCGCTCACCATCCCCCACCCACCCCTCTACCCCTCACCCCTCTCACCCCCCATCACCCCTCACCCCCCTCTACCCGCATCACCCCTCCCCCTCACTCCCATCACCGTCCTCTACTGCATCACCCCTCCCCCTCTCTCAGCCCATCACCCCCCTCTAACCCCATCACCCCTCCACCTCTCACCCCCCATCACCCCCCCTCTACTGCATCACCCCTCCCCCTCTCTCACTCCCCCATCACCTCCCTCTACTGCATCACCCCTCCCCCTCACTCCCATCACCACCCTCTACTGCATCACCCCTCCCCCTCTCACTCCCATCACCCTCCTCTACTGCATCACCCCTCCCCCTCTCACTCCCATCACCCCCCTCTACTGCATCACCCCTCCCCCTCTCTCACTCCCCATCACCCCCCCTCTGCAATCACCCCCTCCCCCTCCCCCTCCTCTCACTCCCATCACCCTCCTCTACTGCATCACCCCTCCCACTTTCACCCCATCACCCCTCCCCCTCTCACCCCCCATCAGCACCCCCCTCTACTGCATCACCCCTCCCCCCTCTCTCACTCCCCCATCACCTCCCTCTACTGCATCACCCTCCCCCTCTCACCCCATAACCTCCCTCTACCCCATCACCCCTCCCCCTCTCACCCCCCATCACCCCCCTCTACCCCATCACCCCTCCCCCTCTCACCCCCCATCACCCCCCTCTACCGCGCATCACCCCTCCCTCCCCCCTCTCACTCCCCCATCACCCTCCTCTACTGCATCACCCCTCCCCCTCTCACTCCCATCACCCTCCTCTACTGCATCACCCCTCCCCCTCTCTCACTCCCATAACCCCCCTCTAACTGCATCACCCCTCCCCCTCCCCCTCCCCCTCTCACTCCCATCACCACCCTCTACTGCATCACCCCTCCCCCTCTCTCACTCCCCCATCACCTCCCTCTACTGCATCACCCCCCCCTACCCCATCACCCCTCCCCCTCTCACCCCCCTCACCCCCCTCTACTGCATCACCCCTCCCCCTTTCCTCACCCCATCACCCCCCTCTACCCCATCACCCCTCCCCCTCTCACTCCCATCACCCCCTCTACTCACTGCATCACCCCTCCCCCTCTCACCCCTCCCCCTCTCACCCCATCACCACCCCCCTCTACCCCATCACCCTCCCCCTCTCACCCCCATCACCCCCCCTCTACTGCATCACCCCTCCCTCTCTCTCACTCCCCCCCCCCATCACCTCCCTCTACTGCCATCACCCCTCCCCCTCTCACTCCCATCACCACCCTCTACTGCATCACTCACCCCTCCCCCTCTCTCACTCCCCCATCACCTCCCTCTACTGCATCATCACCCCTCCCCCTCTCACTCCCATCACCACCCTCTACTGCATCAACCCCTCCCCCTCTCTCACTCCCCATCACCCCCCTCTACCCCGCATCAGCCCTCCCCTCACACTCCCATCACCCTCCTCTACCGCATCACCCCTCCCCCTCTCACCCCCCTCTACCGAATCACCCCTCCCCCTCTCACCCCATCACCTCCCTCTACCCCATCACCCCTCCCCCTCTCACTCCCCCATCACCCCCCTCTACTGCATCCACCCCTCCCTCTCTCTCACTCCCCTATCACCTCCCTCTACTGCATCACCCCTCCCCCTCTCACACCCATCACCACCCTCTACTGCCTGCACACCCCTCCCCCTCTCACCCATCATCCCCCTCTACACCATCACCCCTCCCCCTCTCACCCCATCACCCCCCCTACCGCATCACCCCTCCCCCCTCTCATCACTCCCCCATCAACCCCCCTCTACTGCATCACCCCTCCCCCTCTCACCCCATCACCCACCCTCTACTGCATCACCCCTCCCCCGCTCGCCACTCCCCCATCACCCCCCTCTACCCGCCATCACCCCTCCCACTCTCACCCCCATCACCCCCTCTACCCCATCACCCCTCCCCCTCTCACCCCATCACCCCCTCTACTTCATCACCCCTCCCCCTCTCTCACTCCCCCCATCCCCTCCCTCTACTGCATCACCCCTCCCCCTCTCACTCCCATCACCACCCTCTACTGCATCACCCCTCCCCCTCTCACCTCATCACCCTCCTCTACTGCATCACCCCTCCCCCTCTCACCCCATCACCCTCCCTCTACCGCATCACCCCTCCCCCTCTCACCCAATCACCCCCTCTACCCCATCACCCCTCCCCCTCTCACACCCATCACCCCCCTCTACTGCCTGCATCACCCCTCCCTCTCTCTCACTCCCCCCATCACCTCCCTCTACTGCATCACCCCTCCCCCTCTCACCCCCATCACCCCCTCTACCGCATCACCCCTCCCCCTCTCTCACTCCCCCATCACCCCCCTCTACTGCATCACCCCTCCCCCTCTCACTCCCATCACCCTCCTCTACTGCATCACCCCTCCCCCTCGCACGCCCATCACCCGCCGCTACTGCATCACCCACCCCTCCCCCTCCCCCTCCCCCTCTCACTCCCATCACCACCCTCTACTGCATCACCCCTCCCCCTCTCTCACTCCCCCCATCACCCCCTCTACTGCATCACCCCCCTCTACCCCATCACCCCTCCCCCTCTCACCCCCTCACCCCCCTCTACCATCAATCCCCTCCCTCCCCTTCACCCCCCATCACCCCCCTCTACCCCATGTCCCCTCCCCCTCTCACTCCCATCACCCTCCTCTACTGCATCACCCCTCCCCCTCTCACCCCTCCCCCTCTCACCCCATCACCCCCCTCTACCCCATCACCCCTCCCCCTCTCACCCCCATCATCCCCCTCTACTGCATCACCCCTCCCTCTCTCTCACTCCCCCCCATCACCTCCTCTACTGCATCACCCCTCCCCCTCTCACTCACCCCATCACCACCCTCTACTGCATCACCCCTCCCCTCTCTCTCACTCCCCCATAACCTCCCTCTACTGCATCACCCCTCCCCCTCTCACTCCCATCACCACCCTCTACCGCATCACCCCTCTCCCTCTCTCACTCCTCCCCCATCACCCCCCTCTACCGAATCACCCCTCTCCCTCTCACCCCCATCACCTCCCTCTACCCCATCACCCCTCCCCCTCTCACCCCCCTCTACCGAATCACCCCTCCCCCTCTCACCCCATCACCTCCCTCTACCCCATCACCCCTCCCCCTCTCACCCCCCATCACCCCCCTCTACTGCATCACCCCTCCCTCTCCCTCACTCCCCCTATCACCTCCCTCTACTGCATCACCCCTCCCCCTCTCACTCCCATCACCACCCTCTACTGCATCACCCCTCCCCCATCACCCCCCTCCCGCATCACCCCTCCCCCTCTCTCACTCCCCCTTCACCCCCCTCTACTGCATCACCCCTCCCCCTCTGACTCCCATCACCACCCTCTACTGCATCACCCCTCCCCCTCTCTCACTACCCCATCACCCCCTCTACCGCATCACCCCTCCCACTCTCACCCAATCACCCCCTCTACCCCATCACCCCTCCCCCTCTCACCCCCCCATCACCCCCCTCTACTTCATCACCCCTCCCCCCTCTCTCTCACTCCCCATCACCTCCCTCTACTGCATCACGCCTCCCCCTCTCACTCCCATCACCACCCTCTACTGCATCACCCCTCCCCCTCTCTCACTCCCATCACCACCCTCTACTGCATCACCCCGCCCCCTCTCTCACTCCCCTCACCACCCGCAACTGCATCACCCCTCCCCCTCTCTCACTCCCCCATCACCCCCCTCTACTGCATCACCCCTCCCCCTCTTACTCCCATCACCCTCCTCTACTGCATCACCCCTCCCCTCTCACCCATCACCCCCCTCTACCCCCATCACCCCTCCCCCTCTCACCCAATCACCCCCTCTACCCCATCATCACCCCACCCCCTCTCACACCCATCACCCTCCACTACTGCATCACCCCCTCCCTCTCTCTCACTCCCCCCATCACCTCCCTCTACTGCATCACCCCTCCCCCTCTCACCCCCCATCACCCCCCTCTACCGCATCACCCCCTCCCCTCTCTCACTCCCCCATCACCCCCCCTCTACTGCATCACCCCTCCCCCGCTCACTCCCATCACCCTCCTCTACTGCATCACCCCTCCCCCTCTCACTCCCAGCACCCGCCTCTACCCCATCACCCCTCCCCCTCTCACCCCCATCACCCCCCTCTACACACCATCACCCCTCCCCCATCACCCCCCTACCGCATCACCCCACCCCCTCTCTCACTCCCCTTCACCCCCCTCTACTGCATCACCCCTCCCCCTCTCACTCCCATCACCACCCTCTACTGCATCACCCCTCCCCCTCTCTCACTCCCCCATCACCCCCTCTACCCCATCACCCCTCCCCCCTCTCACCCCCATCACCCCCCTCTACTTCATCACCCCTCCCCTCTCTCACTCCCCCATCATCCTCCCTCTACTGCATCACCCCGCCCCCGCTCACTCCCATCACCACCCTCTACTGCATCACCCCTCCCCCTCTCTCACTCCCATCACCACCCTCTACTGCATCACCCCTCCCCCTCTCTCACTCCCATCACCACCCTCTACTGCATCACCCCTCCCCCTCTTACTCCCATCACCCTCCTCTACTGCATCACCCCTCCCCCTCTCACCCATCACCCCCCTCTACCCCATCACCCCTCCCCCTCTCACCCAATCACCCCCTCTACCCCATCATCACCCCTCCCCCTCTCACACCCATCACCCCCCCTCTACTACTGCATCACCCCCTCCCTCTCTCTCACTCCCCCCCATCACCTCCCTCTACTGCATCACCCCTCCCCCTCTCACTCCCATCACCACCCTCTACTGCATCACCCCTCTCCCTCTCACCCCATCACCCCCTCTCCCCCATCACCCCTCCCCCTCTCACCCCCCATCACCCCCCTACCGCATCACCCCTCCCCCTCTCTCACTCCCCCATCACACCCCCTCTACTGCATCACCCCTCCCCCTCTCACTCCCATCACCACCCGCTACTGCATCACCCCTCCCCCTCTCACCCCATCACCCCCCTCTACCCCATCACCCCTCCCCCTCTCACCCCCCATCACCCCTACCGCATCACCCCTCCCCCTCTCTCACTCCCCCATCACCCCCTACCCGCATCACCCCTCCCCCTCTCTCACTCCCCCATCACCCCCCTCTACCCCATCACCCCTTCCCCCTCTCTCACTCCATCACCCCCCTCTACCCCATCACCCCTTCCCCCTCTCTCACTCCCCCATCACCCCCCTCTACCCCATCACCCCTCCCCCTCTCTCACCCCCATCACCTCCATCTACTGCATCACCCCTCCCCTCTCTCTCACCCCCCATCACCCCTCTCTCTCACTCCCCATCACCTCCCTCTACCACCCCATCACCCCTCCCCCCTCTCTCACCCCCCATCACCTCTGTCTACTGCATCACCCCTCCCCCCTCTCTCACCCCCCATCCCTCTCTCACCCCCCATCACCTCTCCCCCTCTCTCACTCCCCCATCACCTCCCTCTACTGCATCACCCCTCCCCCTCTCACCCCATCACCTCCCTCCCCCCTCTCTCAGCCCCATCACCTCTCCCCCTCTACTCCCCCATCACCTCCCTCTACTGCATCACCCCTCCCCTCTCACCCCATCACCTCCCTCTAACGCATCACCCCTCCCCCTCTCTCACCCCCATCCCCTCCCTCTACCGCATCACCCCTCCCCTCTCTCCCCCCCCCATCACTTCGTCTACCGCATCACTCCTCCCCCTCTCTCACTCCCCCATCACCTCCGTCAACCGCATCCCCCCTCCCCCTCTCTCACTCCCCCCATCACCTCTCTCTACTGCATTACCCCTCCCCCTCTCTCACTCCCCCATCACCTCCCTCTACCTCATCACCCCTTCCCCCATCACCTCCCTCTACCCCATCACCCCTCTCCCTCTCACCCCCATCACCTCCCTCTACCCCATCACCCCTCCCCCCTCTCACTCTCCCATCACCTCCCTCTACCGCATCACCCCTCCCCTTCTCTCACTCCCCATCACCTCCCTCTACCCCCTCCCCCCTCCCCCTCTCTCACTCTCCCATCACCTCCCTCTTCCCCATCACCCCTCCCCCTCTCTCACTCCCCCATCACCTCCGTCTACCGCATCACCCCTCCCCCTCTCTCACTCTCCCATCACCTCCCTCTTCCCCATCACCCTCACTCTGCCGCATCACCCCTCCCCCTCTCTCACTCCCCCATCACCTCCCTCTTCCCCCTCCCCCTCTCTCCCCATCACCTCCCACTAACACAAAACCCCTCCCCCTCTCTCACTCCCCCATCACCTCCCTCTTCCCCATCACCCCTCCCCCTCCCCCTCTCTCACTCCCCATCACCTTCCTCTTCCCCATCACCCCTCCCCCTCTCTCACTCCCCCATCACCTCCCTCTTCCCCATCACCCCACCCCTCCCCCTTCTCACTCCCCTATCACCTCCTTCCCCATCACCCTCACTCTGCCGCATCACCCCTCCCCCTCTCTCCCCATCACCTCCCTCTACCACATCACCCCTCCCCCTCTCTCACTCCCCCACCTCCCTCTTCCCCATCACCCCTCCCCCTCTCTCACTCACCCATCACCTCCCTCTTCCGCATCACCCCTCCCCCTCTCTCACTCTCCCATCACCTTCCCTGTACCGCATCACCCCTCCTCCTCTGACTCTCACCCCCCTTCACCACCCTCTGCTGCATGACTTATTCCTCTCTCCCTCACCATCGTTTACTACATAACTCCACCCTCCCCCTCTTCCCCCCTCACCTCCCCTACTCTCACTCCCCCATCACCCTGTTCTACTGCATCACCCTTCCCCCTCTCACTCCCCTTCACCGCCCTCTGCTGCATGACTTCTCCCTCCCTTCTTCACCCTTGTTTACGACATCACTCCTCCCTCCCCCATCACCTACCTCTCCTGTATCACCCTTCCCCTTCTCTCCCCCATCACCTCCTTTTATTGCATAATCCCTCCCTCGCTTCCTCTCCTCCCTCTACTGCATCACTCCTCCCTCTCTCTCTTCCACCACCCTTCACCTTGCTCTACTTCATCATCCCTCCCCCTCTCTCACTCTCACCCCCCTTCACCACCCTCTGCTGCATGTCTTCTCCCTCTCTCCCTTCCTCCTTCACCATTGTTTACGACATCACTCCTCCCTCCCCCCACACCTCCCTCTCCTGCATCAACCCTCCCCTTCTCGCACTCCCCCATCACCTTCCCCTACTGCATCACCCTTCCCCCTCTCCCTCCCTCAACACCTCCCTCTCCTGCATCACCCCACCCCGTCTCCCCATCACCTTCCTCTACTTCATCACCCCTCCCCCTCTCTCCCTCCCACCATCACTTCTCTCTACTGTATCACCCCCGCTCTCTCACTCTCTCCTTCCTTCCCCACCCTCTACTGCATCACTCCTCCCCCTCTGACACTCCCTCCCCACATCACCTCTCTTTATTGCATAATCCCTCCCGCTCTTTCTCTCTCTCCCTCCCTTCCTCTCCTCCCTCTACTGCATCACCCCTCCCTCTCTCTTGCTCCCTCCCCTCATCACCTCCCTCTACTGCATCACTCCTCCCCGCATCACCTAACGGATGCATGTTACCTGATTGGCCGCTGTTTTAAACAGGATACTGGGCTTGATGGACCTTTGGTCTGACCCAGTATGGCATATCTTATGTTCATACGTTTATACAGGTGTTGAAAGAACTGAAATATGAGATTGCAGACCCACTATTAGTAATCTGAACTATCAATAAAATCATCAGTACCAGAAGATTGGAGAATGGCCAATGTAATGCCAGTTTTCAAAAAGGGTTAAAGGGGTGATCTTTATCTTTATCTTTATTAAAACATTTTATATACCGCTCACACTCAAGGTACCAGAGCGGTTTACAATAATAAAAATTAGAAGGCTGCAGAAAAGGAAAGGAACGCCATTAGTAACAGGAAAGAATGGTATGAGATAGGATAGAATAAAAGGAGAGAGTAAAACAACAAGGCAAAAGTGGGATTAAGAGGTCAGCGATGTGGGGGAACGGAGAGGGCAGGGGTAGGGTGAAGGTTGAAAGCCGTGCAGAACAGGTAGGACTTCAGCAAGGTCTTAAAGGTTTTGTAGGAAGGTTTGAGACGGAGGGCCAGGGGGAGTGAGTTTCAGAGCCGAGGAACCCTCAGCCCAGTGTGCAGCGGCGGCCAAGAGAGCAAATAGAATGCTAGGTATGATAAGGAAAGGAATGGAAAATAAAACAAAAGATATTATAATGCCTCTATATTGTTCCATGGTGAGACCGCACCTTGAATATTGTGTGCAATTCTGGTCGCCGTATCTTAAAAAGGATATAGCGTTATTAGAAAAGGTTCAGAGAAGAGCCACCAAAATGGTAAAGGGGATGGAAGGCTACTCCTATGAAGAAAGACTAAAAAGGTTAGGGCTCTTTAACCTGGAAAAGAGACGGCTGAGGGGAGATATGATAGAAGTCTATAAATTAATGAATGGAGTGGAACGGGTAAACATAGATCGGTTGTTTACGATATCAGAATATAGGAAGACTAGGGGACATGCAATGAAGCTACAGGGTAAACTATTTAAGACAAATAGAAAATATTTTTTCACTCAACGTGTAATCAAACTCTGGAATTCGTTACCGGAGGATGTAGTAAAAGCTGTAGTGTAACTGAGTTTAAAAAAAAGGTTTGGACAGGTTCCTGGAGGAAAGGTCCATAAACAGTTATTAAAGAGGACCTGGGAAATGCACTGCTTACCCCGGGACGAGCATTGTGGAACGTCTGTGCCTTTTTGGGAACCTGCCAAGTACTTGTGACCTGGATTGGCCCCTGTTGGAAACAGAATACTGGGCTTGATGGACCTAGGTCGACCTTGTATGGTATTTCTTAGGTTCTTATGTTACTGATCTCTCAGAACGTCTTAAACGCTCGTGCTTGGAACATTATGAACTTCACAGGTCATGTTGCCTCGGGCCTTTATGAATTCCTACCATCAACGTTTTCCTTTTGTTGCTGTGTTGTTGAAAACATATGGGAATGTGATATGTTTTGAGGCCTCGATAATAGTCAGTGCCATCCTTCTGGGCTTATTCTCTGAAGGTCTTATTTGTGGCATCATGGCTGTTGACCCTTCCTCTTCTGGAGTTCATAGAGCTGTCTGATGTCTGTTCTAAGGTTTGCCGTCCTCAGTCTTATACAGTTGGCATTTGCTGCTCTCTTACCAGGTGATTTTCTTCTATCCAATTAGTCTGAGATTTTGGGATAAAACTTTTCTTCTTGGTTTTTATCTTTAGAGTTGCGAGTTTGACTCCTACTTCAATCGCACTAAGAGGCATGTTCATGAGAGGTTTTTATGCGCATTAATAAATGTTAATGCGTGTTAAGTGCCCTAAGTCGCATTAGCTATTTAATATGGGAGTTAGCACATGCTAAATTAAATTCTACCTGGAGATTGCCATTGGGGGCATGGAAGGGGTGAGGATGGAATCTCGCTGCTATACATGGTATTTGCTATCTTGCGTTCATTGCATTTCACGTTAGGGTACCAGGGAAGCGCATGCAAACGTTGCTCTACTGTATGTTAACTGCATGGCAACCCTCCCAAAAGGGCTGGGAACATCCTCTAACAATTATCACAGAGGTTTTGCTCCTAACACGCCTTAACGTTTGCAGTTCATACACATTAGGGGCCAGATCTCAGGCAGCTTAGTAAATAGGCCTCGTACACTTAGAGGTGCTTTGTTTTCTTACGCAATACAAATTATTTTAGGTGACTGAGGTCTCTAGGTAGGGTTGCTTTTGTAGGATGAATGACCTGGATTGATTTTGTTATCTTATTGAGCTCATGTTTGCTGCCTTCACAGAAACGTTTGGGTAAATTTTATTGGGATTACTCTGAAATAATTACAAAATCCTCTTTCTGGGTTCCTCTAATTCCTTTACATTTGACACTTGCTTTCTGTAACAGATCAAACTCTTGCAATCCTTACGAATCCAGTGCCGGCCTTTACACAGACTAAACCTGAAGCACGAGCGATTTACTCCAGTTTGATGTCTGCTGTAGGTGAGTGGCTGGGGGCAATTATAACATTTCGGTGGCAAAATATTAATTCTGGTTTGTTTTTATACGAAGAGCTGCAGAAAGAATAAAGAGTCAGACCAGCACCCAACTTGGAGGAAATCCAAAAACTAAAAGCCCCCCCCCCCTCATCCTCTCCCTCCTCCGTCCCGCTCATGACATCCAAGAAAACCAACATCGGACAAGAAAGTATCAAATCTACATTTATTGACTCTAGCACATTTAAATTATTTCTTTTAAATAAAATACAAGAGCTTTATAGAAATATCTGATTGTCTGATTGATGCTTCTCTGTTAACAAGCAAGATTAAAGCAAGGAATCATCAACAGTTTTTCTAAAACTACAGCGCTGTTGTGTCTGCAAGAGGCCAGCCCGATGCGAGGAGTGGGAGATGTCGGACGAGACAGGAGAGGCAAGACTGTATCGAAGAAGTTGGGCTCATCCATGGTGGGCCATAATAGAGCCTCTGACTCTACCTGGGGCCTGAAACGCAAGAGCAAACAGAAATAGAATCGATGTAAAGCATTTGGGGGATGTTGAAGAGAGTCATGAACAGGAAAGACAGGAGAAGGCCTGCACAGAAGCCTTCCAGGATGGGGCAATGCAGCTGCAATAGATTCCTGTGAAAGCAGGAAGAATATCTTTCTAGAGGGACACAGGATGCGTCAAGGGTAGGAGCTGAAAAATGGTGACAAGCGATACAGTTCTGTAAGGACAGAGGGGATGGTGTTGGGGTGGACATTGGGAACACAGAGGTGGTCTGCTTAGCTCTTTGCTGACACAGCAGCTCTGGGCCTATTCCTCCTTCCAAAGCCAACCCCATCTACACAGTGTAAGGAGGAAGGTGTACCCCAGCCGAGTCCCGCACAGGGTATAACAGTAACGTTCTGCATTATCCTGGAAGAGACCCAAGAACAGGCAAATCCTGCTCAGTCCGAGAGGTGAGAAGGGCATCAGGGTAATATCCAGTCTCTTTTCTCTAGCGTATGGGGCGGTGGAGACGGGCAGTGACCTTTTCCAGTGTTCAGTGCAGATGAGGACAGATTCAGCAGAGACAGAGATCCGGCCTCTGAGCCTTTTATCCCGTGGACACTGCAAGGAGCTGCGTCACATACAGCCTGTCCATAAGGCACGTTATACAGGCATTGGCATTTCATCATACTCGTCGACACCCTCCTGCTCATCAAAGACCGGCTGCGCTTCATTGGCATCCAGCTGCAAGAGTAAAACAACATAATCCTTAAAAATAAGGAAGAGAGATGTTAAACTCTGAAATCATTCAGCAGAACTAGTAAATCAAAGAGCATCTCCAAGCTGTTGTGCTTAAGGAGGCCTCCTACCCCCTAGAGCTAACCCATCCACACAGGGATCCTCCCTCCCTAGCACAGGGAGCCCTCCCACCCCTAGATGTGACCCACCTGGCACGGAGGGGCCCTCACACCCCTAGATGTGACCCACCTGGCACGGAGGGGCCCTCACACCCCTAGATGTGACCCACCTGGTACGGAGGGGCCCTCACACCCCTAGATGTGACCCACCTGGCACGGAGAAGTCCTCCCATCCTAGACGTGATCTGCCGAGCATTGGGAAGCCTTCCCACCCCTAGACGTGACCCATCCAGCACAGGGAGCCCCTCTCCCCAGCACAGGGAGCCTTCCCACTCCTAGATGTGACCCACCTGGCACGGAGGGGCCCTCACACCCCTAGATGTGACCCACCTGGCACGGAGGAGTTCTCCCATCCTAGACATGATCTGCCTAGCATTGGGAAGCCTTCCCACCCCTAGACGTAACCCACCTGGCACGAAGGGGCCCTCACACCCCTAAATGTGACCCACCTGGCACGGAGGGGCCCTCACACCCCTAGATGTGACCCACCTGGCACGGAGAAGTCCTCCCATCCTAGACGTGATCTACCTAGCATTGGGAAGCCTTCCCATCCCTAGACGTGACCCGTCCAGCACAGGGAGCCCCTCTCCCCAGCACAGGGAGCCTTCCCACCCCTAGATGTGACCCACCTGGCACGGAGGAGCCCTCCCACCCCTAGATGCGACTACCCTTCACAGAGAGCCTGCCCTCCCCACCACTAGGAGCCCTCCTACCTCTACGCCTTCTGTGTTGTCTTGATTAGATTGTAAGCTCTGATGAGCAGGGACTGTCTCTTACATGTTTTTGTACAGCGCTGCGTACGACTGGTAGCACTATATAAATGCCCAGTAGTAGTAGTAGAAGTAGTAGATGTGACCCACCCAGCATGGGGAGCCCTCCCACATGTAGGGGGCAATTTTTAAACTGCCCACTGGGCCTGTCATACCTTTGGGCCGGAATCTAATTTTTAAAGAGAAAATTCAGGCCGGTGAGTGAATGATAACAGAAAACAAGACCTAGCTGGTTCATCCAGTCTGCTCTGTTTATTTCTCTTCTTTATTTAAGGGGTATTTCTATCCCGCCTTATCCTTCAATCTTTGGTTAGATAGGCATACAACCCCCATATAAACCCAATCTTAGTTCCCTACTCTTCCCCCCAATGACTCTATCCAATCTTTCATCCCTTTTCCTGCCATCGTTCTTCAGATCAGCTCTAAGCATGCCAGAATCCCTTCATGGCTTGGTCTCCACTGGTAGGCCATTTAGGCCTTGACATCAGAGTCTTATAAATCCAATGCTCAGATAGCCCTCCATGTGTTTGCACCAAGATTTCTAATGTACCACACAACCCTCAAAAACTAAAACCCTTTTCCAAATACTTAGAGTATTAATGGACAAAGAAACCTCTTCCAAAGACGGGAAAGCTGTAAAACTAGAGAGCATAACATGAAGCTGCAAGGTGGTAAACTGAAAGGCAACATCAAGGAATACCTTTTCCCTGAAAGATTTGTGGATGCTTGGAATACCCTCCCGATGGAGGTGGTGGGGGCAAATACACTGACAGAATTGAAAATGGCTTGGGACAGACACAGTGGATCCCTTTATAGCAACAGGATAAAATCAAAATAAGCATAACTATTTCTTATAGCTGAACAAATAGGGGTGACCTACACGGAGCGGTGGGTTCACCCCTAAACAAAGGCATGGGGAGGGCTGACCTGCACGGAGCGGCAGGTGCACCTACTCTTGTCCCCTTGCTGGGCAGACTAGATGGACCGTGATGGTCTTTATCTGCCATCATATATTATGTTACTATGTAAAACATCTGGCTTCCCCATGCTCATTGTAGGCTAGTTTTAAGCATCGTCACTCGGGGGGGGGGGGGTTACACCCCAGCCCTTTCATGGAAGCCTGATACATCCATGCCTCTGCTATTAAAACTGCATTACATATAGTGATTTCCAAATGAAATCCGAGCGCCTTTTGCTCCCCTGATGTAACCCCAGACCTTTTGCTCCCCGAGTAAAAGTGTGCGGGTTGTGAACTATGAGAATCTTTCTACCTGTACTGGGAGGGAGGGGGTATCTTCAAACTATCTTTTTATACAGGAAAATTATCCTAGTGCTGGCTTTCACAACACGGATAATTTGGTGTATGGAGTAGCAGCCTGATGGTTAGAGCAATGGGCTGAGAACGAGTCAAGCCAGGATTCAAATTCCACAGATGCGTTTTGTGATCTTGGGTAAGTCTTTTAACCCTCCATTGCCTCAGGTACAAACAGACTAGGGGGCTTGTTTACAAAGCCGCGGTAGCGGTTCGCGGTCGTTATCGGAGCCGCGACCCCATTGATTGTAAACAAGCCTCTAAGTCTTCTGGGGGCAGGAAACTACCTACTAAGGTTTCAGCCAGCCTGGCCGGCAGAGCCATAAAACTGGCAATGGAAAAGCCATTGTTTTTGTGAGTTGAGGGGACGTGGAGGAGTACAGCGGTTGCGCATCAGGCCGTGTCTTCCTCCTCTGTGGCCTGTCACTAACAGCAGTGAGACAGTATCAGCAGGTGAAGAGTGACGGACTGTAGACGGTTGGTCTGATAAAAACGTCAGGGTGTGGCTTTGGAACCCATGAGTGCATTTCCACCCCCTTCTGTACAACTTCCTGTCATGGAAGGGCCAAGGCAGCATTGTAAGCACAGGGCGGGCATGGGCTCTAAAGCCCACCACTGGCAGCAAGGACCCAGCACCACCACTTAAAAAGAGTTTGCCAGCAGGGACCCATCCCCCATCAGTGGCAAGGAGCAGTAGCTGCAAAATGCTTCTCTGCCAGTGGGGACACATCTCTTAGCAGAAGTACGAACTGTGGCCTTAAAATATCAGTGGAAGTCTCAGCGTCCAGACAGTAATTTAAGGCCACAGTAAGAGTGTGGTGGTGGTGGGGGGGAGGAGATCAAGGTGAGAGAAGAGGGAGTGGAGCATGAATTAAAGGGCAGAGGTAGAGGAGGATATAAGGGGTGGGGCCTAAGGGAAGAGATGGGATTGGAGATGAAAATGAAGAGAAGGTGGAAGGGAGAGAGAGTGAGTAAACTTGGGTGCCGGGGAGAGAGAGTGAGTAAAGCTGGGTCCTGGGGAGCGTGAGTAAAGTTGGGTGCTGGGGAGAGAGTGAGTAAGGTTGGGTGCTGGGGAGAGAGAGTGAGTAAGGTTGGGTGCCAGTGAGAGAGTGAGTAAAGTTGGGTGCCGGGGAGAGAGAGTGAGTAAAGCTGAGTGCCAGGGAGTGTGAGTAAAGCTGGGTGCCGGGGAGAGAGTGAGTAAAGCTGGGTGCTGTGGGGAGAGAGTGAGTAAAGCTGAGTGCCGGGAAGAGAGTGAGTAAAGCTGGGTGCTGTGGGGAGAGAGTGAGTAAAGCTGGGTGCCGGGGAGAGAGTGAGTAAAGCTGGGTGCTGTGGGGAGAGAGTGAGTAAAGCTGGGTTCCAGGAAGAGAGTGAGTAATGTTGGGTGCTGGGAGGAGAGAGTGAGTAAAGCTGAGTGCCGGGAAGAGAGTGAGTAAAATTGGGTGCTGCGGAGAGAGAGAGAGAGTGTAAAGTTGGGTTCCGGGGAGAGAGTGAATAAAGTTGGGCGCCGGGGAGAGAGTGAGTAAAGCAGGGTCCTTGGGAGAGTGAGTAAATCTGGGTGCCGGGGAGAGAGTGAGTAAGCTGAGTGCTGGGGAGTGTGAGTAAAGTTGGGTGCCGGGGAGAGAGTGAGTAAAGCTGGGTGCCGGGGAGAGAGAGTGAGTAAAGCTGGGTGCTGGGGAGTGTGAGTAAAGTTGGGTGCCGGGGAGGGAGAGAGAGAGAGAGAGAGAGCGCGTGTGTAAAGCTGGGTGCCGGGGAGAGAGTGAGTAAAGTTGGGTGCTGTGGGGAGAGAGTGAGTAAAGATGGGTGCTGGGGAGCATGAGTAAAGTTGGGTGCCGGGGAGAGAGTGAGTAAAGCTGGGTGCCGTGGAGAGAGAGTGAGTAAAGCTGGGTGCTGGGGAGCGTGAGTAAAGTTGGGTGCTGGGGAGAGAGAGTGAGTAAAGCTGGGTGTCAGGGAGCATGAGTAAAGTTGGGTGCCGGGGAGAGAGTGAGTAATGTTGGTTGCTGGGAGGAGAGAGTGAGTAAAGCTGGGTGCCGGGGAGAGAGTGAGTAAAGTTGGGTGCTGTGGGGAGAGCGTGAGTAAAGCTGGGTGCCGGGGAGAGAGTGAGTAAAGTTGGGTGCTGGGTGAGTGTGTAAAGTTGGGTGCCGGGGAGAGAGTGAGTAATGTTGGGTGCTGGAATGAGAGAGTGAGTAAAGCTGGGTGCTGGGAAGAGAGAGTGAGTAAAGCTGGGTGCCGGGGAGAGAGAGTGAGTAAAGCTGGGTGCTGGGGAGTGTGAGTAAAGTTGGGTGCCGGGGAGGGAGAGAGAGAGAGCGCGTGTGTAAAGCTGGGTGCCGGGGAGAGAGTGAGTAAAGTTGGGTGCTGTGGGGAGAGAGTGAGTAAAGCTGGGTGCTGGGGAGCATGAGTAAAGTTGGGTGCCGGGGAGAGAGTGAGTAAAGCTGGGTGCCGTGGAGAGAGAGTGAGTAAAGCTGGGTGCTGGGGAGCGTGAGTAAAGTTGGGTGCTGGGGAGAGAGAGTGAGTAAAGCTGGGTGTCAGGGAGCATGAGTAAAGTTGGGTGCCGGGGAGAGAGTGAGTAATGTTGGTTGCTGGGAGGAGAGAGTGAGTAAAGCTGGGTGCCGGGGAGAGAGTGAGTAAAGTTGGGTGCTGTGGGGAGAGCGTGAGTAAAGCTGGGTGCCGGGGAGAGAGTGAGTAAAGTTGGGTGCTGGGTGAGTGTGTAAAGTTGGGTGCCGGGGAGAGAGTGAGTAATGTTGGGTGCTGGAATGAGAGAGTGAGTAAAGCTGGGTGCTGGGAAGAGAGAGTGAGTAAAGCTGGGTGCCGGGGAGAGAGAGTGAGCAAAGCTGGGTACTGGGGAGCGTGAGTAAAGTTGGGTGCCGGGGAGGGAGAGAGAGAGAGAGAGAGTGCGTGTGTAAAGCTGGGTGCCGGGGAGAGAGTGAGTAAAGTTGGGTGCTGTGGGGAGGGAGTGAGTAAAGCTGGGTGCCGGGGAGAGAGAGTGAGTAAAGCTTGGTGCTGGGGAGCGTGAGTAAAGTTGTGTGCCGGGGAGGGAGAGAGAGAGAGAGAGAGAGAGAGCGCGTGTGTAAAGCTGGGTGCCGGGGAGAGAGAGTGAGTAAAGATGGGTGCTGGGGAGAGAGTGAGTAAAGTTGGATGCTAGGGAGAGTGAGTAAAGCTGGGAGTCAGGGAGTGTGAGTAAAGTTGGGTGCTGTGGAGGGAGAGAGAGAGAGAGCGCGTGTGTAAAGCTGGGTGCCGGGGAGAGAGAGTGAGTAATGTTGGGTGCTGGAATGAGAGAGTAAGTAAAGCTGGGTGCTGGGAAGAGAGAGTGAGTAAAGCTGGGGTCTGGGGAGAGAGTGAGTAAAGTTTGGTGCTGGGGAGAGAGTGAGAAAAGCTGGGTGCTGGGAAGAGAGTGAGTAAAGCTGGGTGCTGGGGAGAGAGTGAGTAAAGTTTGGTGCTGGGGAGAGAGTGAGTAAAGCTGGGTGCTGGGAAGAGAGTGAGTAAAGCTGGGTGCTGGGGAGAGAGTGAGTAAAGTTTGGTGCTGGGGAGAGAGTGAGTAAAGCTGGGTGCTGGGAAGAGAGTGAGTAAAGCTGGGTGCTGGGGAGAGAGTGAGTAAAGTTTGGTGCTGGGGAGAGAGTGAGTAAAGCTGGGTGCTGGGGAGAGAGTGAGTAAAGTTTGGTGCTGGGAAGAGAGTGAGTAAAGCTGGGTGCCGGGGAGAGAGTGAGCAATGTTGGGTGCTGGAATGAGAGAGTGAGTAAAGCTGGGTGCTGGGAAGAGAGAGTGAGTAAAGCTGGGTGCTGGGGAGAGAGTGAGTAAAGTTTGGTGCTGGGGAGAGAGTGAGTAAAGCTGGGTGCTGGGAAGAGAGTGAGTAAAGCTGGGTGCCGGGGAGAGAGTGAGTAATGTTGGGTGCTGGAATGAGAGAGTGAGTAAAGCTGGGTGCTGGGAAGAGAGAGTGAGTAAAGCTGGGTGCTGGGGAGAGAGTGAGTAAAGTTTGGTGCTGGGGGGAGTGCATGAATGGGTGGGAGGGTGAAGTTGCATGAGTGGATGGAAGAGAAGGAGAGAGAGTGCAGGAGGGAAGTTATGGAAGGGTAGGAAGAGGGGAACGTACATGCCTCAGCCACACTTGATGTGCACACATACAGTCTCTGTATACATGCCTCTTTCCAACACACATACACGCCTACACACCCCACTCCCTGATACACATACCCCAATTCTGACAACCATCGGTACCCTCACCATGTCTCAATATATACACCACCACCTCCTAAACCCACACACACACTCCTCACATCTTCCTAAAGAAAGAGCTAACTCTCCCCATGGAAACAGATATGCACATCATACCTTTGATTCACACACACGCGCACATCTCATGTGCACCGTCACTCTATATGCCCACGCAGCTACATATGCCCTGCTGCCCTATCACTTCCCATGATTGTTTCATTGAAATCCCCCCCCCCCCCCCAGACATGCCCGAGCCTGTAAATGGAGGAAAGAGGAAACGCGCCATTTTGTCACATTATAGGGTGCACTTTCTGGAGATGGTTATGGTTTAGGCACTTGATATACTGCCCTTTACTGTATCAGAGCGATTTACAGATATATTCTAACAGGCACTTTTTACTGACAGTGGTAAGGAGAGGAGGGAAAACTGCGAGATAGAGCAGGGGAAGAGGGGACAGGAAGTTGGGCTGGGAGGAGTGACCGAGAGGGAGGGGCCCGCAGATGCTGGGTCGTGAGGTGGGAGGGCAGATGCTGGACTTTGACAAGTGGACAGAGAGGTGAATGCCGGGTTCTCAGGGGTGGACAGAGGATAGGTACTGGAAAACTAGAAGGGTGGGGGAGATAAAAAGAAGATGGAGGGGGAAGGAAGCTGCTTGATTTTGGGGGATAGAGAAAAGAGATAATGGAAAAGAAAGAGGGGAGATACTCAACGGGGGTGGAGAAGAAGGGTGGAATGGGCGGGGAGAGAGAGGGAAGGATCTGGGCATAGCCCAACCCATGTGGGAGAGCCTATGGGGCCTTGGGAAGGAGATGAATGCGAGAAGGATGATGAATACAGTGTGTGGTAATGGAAAATGGATAAAGATAGAAGGGAATAAGAGGCTAAAGATGGAGCGAGACAGGAAATGAGAGAGTTAGGGGTAGATGAGCTGGGCTGGAGGTGAGAAAAGACATGAAAATGTCATAGGTGAAAAGTTAAGAGATTGAAAACCAAAGGGAGGTGAAATCTGAGCGGATGGAGGGGGTATAAGAAAATGAAGAAAGAGCTAAGAGAGAAAGATCAATATGTCAGAGACAAATAAGGAGAGGGCGTGGATGAAGACAGGAAGGACAAGGAGACACCGGGGCCATCATGACTGAAAAATTGAAATGCCAGACGACAAAGGTAGAAAAAAAATCTTTTATCTTGACTTCCTCATCGTCCCTCCAGTCTAGCCCCGGAAACTCTAGGGTTGTGTTCCTCTTCCAGCAGCCTGGAGACTGAGAAACATCATTCTTTTGATGACACTGGTATAAGGACATAGGCACCGCCCCCTCACTCCAGTTATCTCAGTCTCCAAGCAGCTGGAGGATGTGAGCCTGGAGGTCCCGGCTCACTAGAGGAACAATTAAGGACATTTAGTTTTGAGTTAGATGAGTTTAATTTAATTTAATTTAATTTTCAACAGAGCTTGTAATTTTAACTATTAGTGCAGCTCTTTGACTGTACCTTTAAATTTTGTGTCTGCTAGAGAGCCCGCCCCTTCCCCTCCCTCTCCGTCTTAGTGCTGTAAAACTGAAGGGAACAAGCTCCGGTTGCAGTCTGCTGACTTTAAAGACGAGCAACCGGGAGCTGAGGCATCCCGAGTGCATCGCAGAAGTTTTGCCTGTTAGCGCTCGGGAGCCGACTCAGGGGGAAGCCGCGGCCGCATCGTGGCAGTGTGATTCAGGGCCATATGGATATGATCGGGGAGGAGCAGGCCCTGGAGGTGCAGGCAGCCATTCCCGGTGGGCCAACGGAGAACCACAGGCGTTTTCTCTGTTCCGAGCGGTAAGGTAAGGCGCCGGGCTGCGGCGGCATTGAGGTGATTGATTGGTGTTTCACTGCCGGAGTCTGGCAGCAGCCCGCGCTGCGTGCAATTTGCATGGGAAGAGCCAGTAGATACTCCGGGGATACTAAGCTGCTTATTTCAGCAGCAAAGCTTCGTTTTAGTTTGATTTATGCGCATTTTACCTCCGGGTGACTCCTGCGCATATACAGAGTAGTTTTACAAAAAAAAAAAAAGTGCCTCAGTGTTCTCGGGGCTTTTCAATTGTGGGATATTATTGCCTCCTTGGAAGGTCCCTGATCTGGGCTACGGGGCTTCAGGGGCTCTTGGGCAGTTAGCCACATGGTCAACATGCCTTCAAAGACTTTGTGTTTACTCTGTGGGGTAAAGAAGTCTTCAGTCTCGGACACAGGGGTTTGTAAGTCCTGTAGTCAAGCGGCTATGGCAGAGCAGCAGCAGTTGGATGCAGAAAAGGAGGATCAGGAGGAAGGAATGCAGGGACCATCATCCTCCGAATTGGATCCTAAGGAGCCCATTGCGGGGTCGTCTACTGCTCCAGATATACCGCTTGCTCAGGCCTCCTTATCTGGTAGTTTGTCTTCCATTTTTTTCCCTGGACTTTGTAGCGCTTATTCAAAAGGCGTTCAGGGGCACTCACAGAGAGAGGCTTCTCCTGGTTCCCTGGGCCTGGATCTGGGACAGAAAAGACCAGGGACTCCCCTTTCGGTGGGACCTTCCGGGGTATTGCCCAGAAAGTCTAGGCAGGAAAAAGAGAAGCAGGAGCAGTCAGTGTCTTCGGAGGCTCTGCACACGGAAGATGGTGAACAACATCTGGACATGGACGAGGAGTTGGAAGAAGGAGAAATCACGGAGCAGGAGGACCAGGCCAGGGTAGTGAGGATATTTCGGAGAGAAGAATTGCCCGCCCTTATTTTAGAGACACTTAAAGCACTTAATGTTCCGACGTCAGGGCCGACGGAGGAAGCTACATTGGAATATCCGTTGTTACAAGCATTTAGGAAGACTCGGAGAGCATTTCCCATGCACAGAGTGATAAAGGAAATATTCAAGGCGAGTGGGACATGCCGGAGGCAACCCTCAAGGGGTCTAGAGTTATGTCTCATCTTTATCCGCTGGTGGACCAAGATAAGGAACTCTTTAAGTCACCGAGAGTGGATGCAGCGGTATCGGCGGTGACCAAGAAGACGACCATTCCAGTTGAAGGGAGTGCGGCTCTCAAGGATACCCAGGACAGGAAGCTGGATGCTTTGTTAAAGCAGGTGTTTGAGGTGAATGCTCTTTCCATTCAAGCATCCATTTGTGGGGCGTGGGTAGCACGCACCTGTCTCTGCTGGTCGCAGCAAGTCCAGGGAGAGCAGGTTGAAGAGTCGGCAGGTGAGGCGGCTCGACTAGAGTCAGGAGCTGCTTATCTCGCTGATATTCATTATGACCTCATTCGGGGGCTTTCGAACAGTATGGCTTCGGTGATAGCAGTGCAGAGATACCTTTGGCTGCGCATTTGGGCAGCAGATGCATCTTCTAAAGCCAGGTTGAGTAAGCTTCCATTTAAGGGAAAGCTACTTTTTGGAGACGATTTGGACAAGATAGTAAAAGATTTAGGAGACTCCAAGGGCGGAAGGCTTCCGGAGGACAGGCAGAAGCAGGCCAGATTTCCGCCGATGGCTAGAATATCTCAGAAGGATTTTCGTCGTTTTCATTCCTCAAGATTTACTCAGAGTCAGAGGGGGCGTTTTCCCTATAGAAACCAGGGCTTTCGAGGGTTTTGAGGAGCGAGCAGAGATTTTGCTGCCTCCTCGTCGAATCTCAGAAAGCCGAAATGAAGTCAGGGGGACCCAGGTGGAGCTACCGGTAGGAGGTCGTTTGCAGGACTTTTACGCTGCCTGGGTCCAAATCACATCAGATCAGTGGGTGTTGGAAGTGATTCGAAAAGGATATGCTTTGGAGTTTCAATGGCCGGTGACCGATTTGTTCGTGCAGTCCCCTTGCAAGGCGCTTCGCAAGTGGGGGGTGATCCAGCAGAGGTTGGACAGGCTGCTCGCTCTCAAGGCAGTAGTGCCGGCTCCTCCAGACCAATACGGTTTAGGTTGATACTCCATTTATTTCGTAGTTCCAAAGAAGGAAGGGACTTATCGTCCGATTCTAGATCTAAAAAGAGTGACTCAGTGCCTCCGGGTGTCTCATTTTCATATGGAGACGCTCAGGTCGGTTATTGTAGCGGTCAGAAAAGGCGAGTTACTTATGTCCCTAGATTTGTCAGACACGTACCTTCACATTCCGATTAGTCAGGAACATCAAAGGTTTCTCAGGTTTGCAGTGCCAATGGGGCATTTTCAATTTCGAGTGTTACCATTCAGGCTGGCTACAGCCCCACAGATGTTTACCAAGGTTATGGTGGTAGTGGCAGTGGCGCTGAGAAAGGAGGGTGTTCTAGTTCATCCATATTTGGACGACTGGTTAATTCGAGCAAAGTCAAGAGCAGAGAGTGAGGTGGCTACGTCAAAAGTAGTCAAGCGCCTGCAGAGTTCAGGTTGGGTGGTCAGTATGGCCAAGAGCAGTTTGGTTCCGTCTCAGAATCTGGAATACCTCGGGGCACGTTTCGATACAGTGGTGGGCAGGGTTTTCCTTCCCCCGCATCGAGCGATCAGGTTAAGAATGTTGATCCGGCAATTTCTCAGCAGGCCGCGGCCGACGGCGTGGCATTATCTGCAGCTCCTTGGTACGATGGTGGCGACGCTCGAGTTGGTGCCCTGGGCAAGGGCCCATATGAGGCCGGTTACTCAGAAGGTGGTCTCACCAGAACGAGCCATTGTCTGAGGATACTCTGTCCAGAGTCCCTGGAAAAGGGCATGCCCTTGGAAACACCAAGTTGGCTATCTCTAACTACAGATGCAAGTCTGCTAGGCTGGGGGGCTCACTTTCAAGGAAGGTTCGCACAAGGACAGTGGACTGAACAGGAGAAAGCGTGGTCGATCAACAGGTTGGAAATGCGAATGGTAGCACAGGCATTGCTGAAGTTTCAGCCATATCTACACGGAAGAGCGATCAGAGTGTTTTCTGACAATGCGACCACAGTGGCCTACATCAACAGGCAGGGAGGAACCAACAGTGTACCCTTGGAGGCTGAAGCAGAACAGTTGTTCGAATGGGTAGAACGAAACCTTCAGGCTCTGTTGACAGCGCATGTGGCAGGGGTGTACAATGTGGAAGCCGATTATTTGAGTCAAGGTAGATCCAGAGGAGTGGTCGCTTCATCCAGACGTTTACGAGATGGCACTGGGGGTCGCCGATATTGGATCTCATGGCAACTTTCAATTCGGCAAAGGCCAGTCGATTCTTCAGCAGAAGGAGAGAGAGAATGTCGGAGGGTCTAGATGCTCTCATACAGGAATGGCCAGTAGAGCGACTCTTGCATGCCTTCCCTCCGTGGGTGTTAATATGCCATGTAGTGCAACGCATCGAGCGTCACAGAGGATTGGTGATACTGATCGCTCCGGATTGGCCAAGGCGGCCTTGGTATGCGGACCTCAGGAGGCTGGTGGTGGAAAAGCCTTGGCGTCTACCAGTCAGGAAGGATTCTCTTGTCGCAAGGTCCGTTGTTCATGCCTCAGGTGGATCGATTCTTGCTTACGGCATGGCTCTTGAAAGGGCATGGTTGAGAGCTAGAGGATACTCGGAAGCGGTGATTTCTACCTTATTAGGGGCTTGTAGGAGATCTACTTCTTTAGCATATATTCGCGTGTGACGTATCTTTGAAGCTTGGTGTGTAGACAGGAATTGGGAGGCCTTACGAGCGTCAGTGCCACAGGTTTTGGCTTTCATGCAGGATGGTTTTCAGAAGGGGTTAGCGGCCTCTTCCTTAAGGGTACAGTTAGCAGCGCTCTCCCGTTATAGAGGGAAAATCAAGGGGCTCATCCAGATATTAAGAGATTCTTAAGAGCGGTGCTGCTTCTGAGACTACCATGCAGACAAGTAGTTCCTCAATGGGATATGCAGTTGGTTTTGGGAGCATTAGGAGGTCGGCCGTTTGAGCCTTTGGCTACGGCATCATTGAAAGATCTTACCCTGAAGGTGGTTTTCCTAGTGACGATTGCGTTGGCAAGGAGAATTTCGGAATTACAGGCTTTGTCTTGTAAGGAACCCTTTCCTGTCCTTTTATGATTCAAAGGTAGTATTGAGGCCGGTACAGTCTTTTTTGCCGAAGGTAGTATCTCCTTTTCACGTAAATCAAGTAGTATATCTGGCGGACTGCAGAGTTCTGAAAATCGGATAGATTATTTGTTTTATTTGGGGGTCCTCGGAAAGGAGAAGCAGCGTCAAAGGCGTCTATTGCCAGATGGATTAAATGATAATTACACTTACCTGGTAATTGTAGTTCCTTGAGTGACGACAGTTCAGTCCTCTACCTCTGGGTTGTCACCCTCCTCCTGCAGCTTGGAGACTGCCATGTCAGAATCATGACATCACTGGATAATAGTCTGCTGATCTCTCTCCTCCCTTCCAGTGTGAACTATTAACAAAGCAGACTCAAAGGAGCAACAAATAAGTAGCTATAACTCATCTTGCAACCTAACTTAACTGAACTATAAGATTATAAAACCCTGCAGACAAGGCGTTCTTACGCTCTGCACTGTCACCGATAACATTAGCTAGTCAACTCCTCGAACCTAACAGATGAAGAACTGACCTACCTGTAAAGGTTTTTCTCGCGCCAGCAATCTGCCCCCCTCCTGAAAAACCCCTGGGCGGGATTGAGGACTGAACTGTCGTCACTCAAGGAACTACAATTACCAGGTAAGTGTAATTATCATTTCCTTATCATTCCTCCAGTTCAGTCCTCTACCTCTGGGACGTACCAGAGCAGTAATTATTGGGGGGGACCTTCCAGCCGGCACGCAACACCGCCGACCCGAAACAGGCATCATTAGTCGCCGCGATATCGAGACGGTAATGCTTACTGAACGTATGCAGAGACGACCAAGTCGCCGCCCTACAAATCTCACTTGGAGGAACCAAGCCGTGTTCCGCCCAAGAAGATGCTTGCGCTCTGGTGGAATGAGCTCGCAAGCCGTCCGGTACTGCACGACCTTGAAGCAAGTAGGCAGAAGCGATCGCTTCCCGAATCCACCTGGCAGTGGAAGCTTTTGACGCTGCCTCTCCCTTGCGCATACCTCCAAACAACACAAACAGCCGATCCGACTTGCGAAAGGACTTCGTAATCTTCAGATATTGTCGCAATGTTCACTTAACATCCAAGCGATGCAAACTGCGGTCCAAAGAACTCCCTTCTAACGACCCTAGCACTGGTAAGCACACAGACTGATTCAAGTGAAAGGGAGACACCACCTTAGGCAAAAACGATGGTACTGGACGCAAAGCGACCTTTTCCCTCAAGAAGGACAAGAATGGTTCCCTAGAGGACAAAGCCTGCAATTCCGAAATGCGTCTAGCTGAACAGATCGCCACTAGAAATACGGTTTTTAATGTTAAATCCTTCACTGACACCTGATGCAGCAGCTCAAAAGACGGCTTGAAAAGCGCCGTCAAGACCAGATTAAGATCCCAAGGTGGAACTGTCACCCTACAAACAGGCCGCAATCTAGCTACCGCCTTAAGAAAATGGAACACATCAGCATGAGCACCCAGAGCTACTCCCTGAACCTTGCTGCGATAACAGAGAAGAGCTGCCAACTGCACCCACAAAGAACTAGCTGCTAGACCCTTATCAAAGTTTAATACTGTTGTATGTACATGTAAATACTTTGTAAATTGTTTCAGTTAAATACTTTTCCCCATATATTATCCAAGTTCGTCTTCCTGTTCAATGTAAAACCAAACAGCTTGTTGTTCTGGTCTTTTGTTTTACTGTAAACCGCGCTGATTCCAAATAGTGCGGTATATAAGAGCTTGTAATAAATAAATAATAAAATAAAAAAGCAGTCTTGCAGAAAATTTAAAATAGAAGGGATGGTGACTGTTGACACCCGGATCTGCCGACTCGAACACCAATCTTCAAAAATACGCCAGACCCGCACATATATCAAAGAAGTGGACTGCTTCCGAGCCCTAAGTAGTGTAACTACCACAGACGCCGAATAGCATTTCTTCTTTAGCCGAGCCCTTTCAATGGCCAGACCGTAAGCGAGAATCGATCCACTTGGGGCATGAAGAGAGGACCTTGCAGCAACAGGTCCGTCCTTGAAGGTAGTCGCCAGGGCTGTCCGTCTAGGAGTCGCACGAGATCCGCATACCACAGGCGTCTTGGCCAGTCAGGTGCTACTAGAAACACCCTTCCTGGGTGAGCTTCGATCCTTTGAATTACTCAACTTATCAACGCCCATGGCGGAAAAACATAAAGGAGACCCGAGGTCGGCCACCGCTGCAACAGCGCGTCTATGCCCTCTGACATTCTTTCCCATCTCCTGCTGAAGAATCGCCCGACCTTTGCTGACTGAAAGGTTGCCATTAAGTCCATTATTGGCGTCTCCCAATGGGCTAGCATCTGAGCAAAGACTTCAGGGTGCAACTCCCACTCTCTGGCATGCACTCGAACTCTGCTGAGGAAATCTGCCATCACATTGTCCTTTCCTGCAATGTGCGCCGCCGAAATTGCCGTCAACCAACTCTCCACCCAGGCGAACAGCAAATCCGCCTCCTCCTCCTTTGCTGCACTGCCCGTGCCGCCCTGGCAGAGTTGTCTGAGAGCACCCGAACTGGGCGACCCAGCACTAAGTCCTCGAACGCGTGAAGCGCCTGCACAACTGCTTGCAGTTCCAACTGATTTATCGACCAAGCAGCCTCCAGCGGGGACCAAAACCCCTGCGAGAACCTGCTCCCGCAGTGGGCTCCCCAGCCCACGAGGCTGGCATCCGTCAGCAACGGAAGCCACTCCGGCTGCTCCAGGGGCATCCCGGCTGATAACGAAGATGGGGTCAGCCACCACCGAAGAGATTGCCTTACCTTGGTCGGGCACGGAAGCCGCTTGCTCAACGGATCCGCCTGATGAGACCAGCGGCGAAGCAGAACCCTCTGTAAAGGCCGCATATGCACCTTGGCCCAAGGCACCGCCTCCAGGGTCGCCGCCATCGTTCCCAGCACACGGAGATACAACCATGCCGACGGAGCTGGGGTGGCTCTGAACTTGCGCACCAGACTGCGCAGAGCCTGCGCCCTCCTGAGCGTCAAAAACACCTGCCCTTTGAGAGTGTCGAACTGCACTTCCAGATACTTGAGGACCTGAGAAGGCTGAAGACGGCTTTTGGTCGGATTGACCACCCAACCGAGCCTCTGCAAAAATGCCACTACTCTGTCACCTGTATTTATTTTTTTATTTATTTATTTATACATCTCTTCTATACCGCCACTTCCAGCGATCAGTGGCGGTTTACAAGTAAACAAAGTTTAATAATAGAATGCTATTATTTTACATAGAACAGGTTTAGAAACTAATTTACATAGAACAGGTTTAGAACTATTTTACATAGAACAGGTTTTTTTTACATAGAACAAATTTATAAAAGTAAACATTCAACTATTAAATTGCAACTCAATAATACAATGAGGTAACTGGCTATCCATAGTAAAACAACGGCAATGGAATATATTACATTGATTACACTTATTCACATTTTGCTTTCAAAGAGAAATTTAATGAGGTGGGCAAAGTGAATATGAGTGAAGGGTTTTATGTCCTGTCTAGGTAGGGTCAGTGAGTGACTGCTGAACAGTGGTTTTCTCTGAGTTAGGGTTATCTTCCTTGTGGAGGTTATTATAGTGTAGGGTGAAAAGGTGGGTTTTTAGATTTTTTTCTAAATAATTGAAGATCCTTAATTTCTCTGATTTCAGCTGGTAGGTTGTTCCATAATATAGGAGCAAAGTATGAGAAAGCTGTGTTGCTTGTTTTTTGACTTGTTTTTCGGATAGAATCAGGTACTTGTAGCATGTGAAGGTTAATTCTTCGTCTTGATCTGTTTTCAAGAGGGATGTTGATGAGCGTGGATAAGAAGGAAGGAGCTATATTATTATAAATCTTAAAAGTATTGATTAAGGATTTGAAGGTGATTCTGCATGATACTGGAAGCCAATGGAGAGAATAAAGAATCGGAGATATATGATCTGTTAATTTTGCTTTGGAGATAATCCTTGCGGTGACATTTTGGGCCAATGGAAGTGAGTGGATATTTTTCTTTGAGGTCCCTTGAAGAATACCGTTACAGTAGTCTAAATGTGGTGTAATGAGTGTTTGTACTATGGTTCTGAAATCAGTGTTATCTAGTAATGGTCTAAGTTGTTGGATTGTCCTTAGTTTGAAGTAGATTGTTTTTACAGTTAGTTTTATATGTTTGTATGCTCTCTGCCTCAGACTTCGCCAGAATCAGCCAATCATCGAGGTACGGGTGTACCAAAATACCTTTCTTGTGCAACGCCGCCGCCACTACCACCATAATCTTGGTGAATGTGTGCGGCGCCGTCGCCAGACCGAAGGGCAATGCCTGGAATTGATAGTGACCCCAAGGAAAAACGAACCTTAGAAACTTCTGATGAGCCTCCCGGATGGCTATGTGCAAGTAGGCCTCTGTTAGATCCAGCAACGTCAAGTACTCTCCCTGACGCACCTCTACAATTACCGATCGCAAAGTTTCCATGCGGACGTGAGGCACTTTCAGGCAACGATTTACGCCCTTGAGGTCTAAAATGGGCTGCAGCGCTCCGCCTTTCTTTGGCACCACAAAATAAATGGAGTACCGACCCAAACTATACTCTGCTTTCAGGACCTCCACAACCGCCCCTAATTGCAAACGTCGCTCCAGAGTGCTGCGAATCGCAAGGGTTGTCTTTTGTCCCCTGCAAGGGGACATGACGAAGGAATCCCGTATGGGACGCGCCAGCTCTAGTGCATAACCCTGTCGAATTATCTCTAACACCCACTGGTCGGACGTGATGAGGGTTGTGATAAGGAAGCTTATCATAGTTCAGAAAGAAATAATACCAGAGGTGAATTGGCTCTGAATAAGCAACCTGTGCTGGCTGGTAAAAGCACTAAAACAGAGTGTTTACCTAAAAGACTTCCAGACCCAGAATGCACTGGTTTACAGAAAGCCTCTAGGAGAGCTGAAGTAGGGAAACGTGTGCCTAGTCAGAGAAGCAATGATGTAATCCCTAATCACACATCTCCTAGGGCAGGGCTTAATTCAGAACACCTGCAGTGTGCTAGGGTGGAGCAGCCATCTAGGCACTTTAAAGTTAGAAGAAATTCATCAGACAGACAGCAATGGTGGCAAGGACAGCAATGGGAGAAGGAGAAGGAGAGACGGAGCGTGAACAGAAGGAAGAACAGCAAGACGTCCAGAAGTCTAAGAAAGGAGCCCAAGGCAGTACGTATGCTGGGAGAGATTCCTGGGACAAGCATTCTTCATTGGACTGGAGGAAGCCAGAGGCTTGGAGGTATACAGCCAGGAACCCCCAGACAGCACCTGTAAAGGAGACGGCTGTATCTACAGAAAGAAGGAGCTCTAATACCTATTTAAGGAGGTATGGGAAAACAGACCTGAAGCCCAGAGTTTGTGACTGGAGAGCTGGGCACAGAAGCTTTGCTACCTACTGGTCAAAATACCCAGAGAGGAAACCTAATGACAATGTGATCTCAGGTATGAACTCTGATCTGTTCCCTAGCTTTGCATAAGGAAGACAGCAGGGAAACAGTTTCTATCCTGGTAGAGATCAGTTAGAGAAATCCTCTGAGCCAGTGTATGAAAGTGATCCTATGATATTTCAAGAGCAAGGGGAAATATCAAATGAGGAAGTTGAATGTATGGATTGTTCTCTCTCTAAGCTGCTGTTCTAAAGTAATCCTCAGTTAAGGATCAAACACCAAAAGGAACTGTACTGATTTTTAGCTTCCCAGAAAGGTTTCTTTGAGAGAAAGTTTGGGGAAAGTTGGAGCCACGTGGAGAGTGGGCCAGCAATGGTTTGCAGCTGGTTAAGCACCTGTGATTAGAGCAAGGCACAAGTGCATGTGGGACTTTGGAAAAAAGCTTCTTCTCTGTGTGAAAGGAAGAAAGCTGGTTTTTTTTGATAAAGAGAATTTTCCTTTTGGGTTTATTTTTCATTCCAGCACTGCTAAGAAAGTTTTAGAAACATAGAAACATGATGACAGAAAAAGACCACATGGCCTATCTAGTCTGTCCTTCCATATCAACAACTACAACAGTCCACTTTTTACCTTTAGAGATCCTCTGTGTTGGTCCCATGCTTTTTTTGAATTCAGTTACTGTCCTCATCTCTACCACCTCCACTGGGAGACTATTCCATGGATCCACTACTCTTTCCATAAAGAAATATTTCCGCATATCACTCCTGAATCTATCTCCCTTCACCCTCATCCCATGTCCCCTCGTAGCAGAACTTGCTTTCAATTGAAAGAGGCTCTCTCCCTGAACATTTATGCCACGGAGGTATTTAAACATCTCAATCATATCACCTCTGTCCCGCCTTTCCTCTAAGGTGTACATATTAAGATCCTTAAGTCTGTCCTCATATGCTTTATAATGAAGCCCACTAATCATTTTAGTAGCCACCCTCTGCACCAACTCCATCCTGTTCACATCCTTTTGAAGGTGCGGTCTCCAGAATTGCACACTATTCTCCAAATGAGGTCGCACCAAAGACTTATACAGAGGCATTATCACCTCCTTTTTTCTGCTAGCCATTCCTCTCCGTATGCACCCAAGCATCCTTCTAGCTTTTGCCGTCGCCTTTTTACCTGTTTAGCTACTTTAAGATCATCAGACACAACCACGCCTAGGTCCCGCTCTTCTTTAGTGGACAAAAGTACTTCACCTCCTATACTGTATTGCTCCCTCGGATTGCTGCAGCCCAAATGCATGACCTTACATTTTTTAACATTAAATCCCAGCTGCCAAATTCTAGACCATTCTTCAAGCTTAGCTAGATCCCTCCTCATGTTATCTACCCCTTCCTGGGTGTCTATTGCAGATTTTGGTATCATCCGCAAAGAGGCAAACCTTACCCGACAGCCCTTCCGCTATATCACTAACAAAGATGTTAAAAAGAATCGGACCAAGGACAGATCCCTGGGGCACACCACTGGTAACATCCTTCTCCTCAGAGTGAGCTCCATTTACTTGTACTCTTTGTCGCCTCCCACCCAACCAATTTCTAACCCAAGCAGTAACTTTAGGGTCCATCCCTAGGGTGCTCAGTTTGTTTATAAGTCGCCTGTGAGGAACAGTGTCAAAGGCTTTACTGAAATCTAAATACACCACATCTAGAGCTCTCCCTCGGTCCAACTCCCTGGTCACCCAGTCAAAGAAATCAATCAGATTTGTCTGACAAGACCTGCCTCTGGTGAATCCATGCTGCCTCGGATCCTGTATTCTGCTGGACTCCAGAAACCTCACTATTTTCTCTTTCAGCAGCGTTTCCAATAATTTACTAGTTTCTCATGAACACAGTCTTCTGAAAATTGTTCAAGATGTCCCTCGCTTCTGTTCCTATTTGTGGGTGTTTTCTGAGGTCCTGCTCCTGGTTCTTCATCTGTTAACACAGAACAAAAATATTTGTTAAGCAATTCCGCTTTATCCTTATCAGCTTCTACATATTCCCCCCTGCACCCTTGAGTCTGACAATACCACTTTTGCCCTTCCTCTTCTCACTAATATATCTGAAAAATGTCTTATCCCCCCATTTTATTGCATTGGCTATTTCCTCCTCCTTTTGAATCTTTGCCTTCTTGACTACTTTACTAGCTTCTCTAAGTTTTTCCAAATACAGATGCCTGTCTTCCTCTCTCTGTGATCTCTTGTATTTCATGAAGGCCTCCCTCTTTTTCTTCACTTTTTCAGCTACTTTTTTCGAAAACCATAGCGGTCTCCTTTTCCTTTTGCCTTTATTTCTTCCTTTTGCATGCTGAAGCTCTGAGGAAACAAGTGGAGGAACTCAGAGAGGAGGTGGCGAGGCTGAGGAGCATTCAAGACAGTGAGAAGTACATTGATGAGATGCTTCTTGCAGCAACCAAGCTCTCCAGCACAGGAGAAGATGGGCGCCAACAGAATGTCAATGGTAGGACACAAGTCACTAGGGCCTGCAAAATCACCAATCCAACTTCTCCAGCCCTTGAATTGAAGAACCATTATGCAGCCCTGGAAGTGGAGGAGGTGAAAGCATCCCTGGAAAGGGAAGAACCAGAGTTCAAGTACCCCAAAGTTGTAGAATCAGTGACCACAAGGAAACGAAGGGTAGTGGTGGTTGGAGACTCTCTTCTGAGGGGTACTGAGGCATCCATCTGCCGACCAGACGATGTCCAGAGAGGTATGCTGTCTGCCTGGTGCCAAAATCCAAGATGTTACGGAGAGTTTGCCGAGACTCATCAAGCCCACTGACTATTACCCAATGTTGCTAATAGATGTTGGAACAAATGATACTGCCAGGTATACCTCGGAATGTATCAAAAGTGACTTCATGACTCTGGGACAGAGGGTGAAGCAGTTAGGTGCACAGGTGGTGTTCTCTTCAATCCTCCCTGTTGAGGGTAAAGGCCAAGGCAGAGAGGCTCACATCCTGGAGATGAATGCATGGCTGCGTGGATGCTGTCACTGAGAGCGTTTTGGTTTCCTAGACCATGGGATGCTGTTCCATGGGTTGCAGAGCAGAGATGGCATCCATCTGTCCAAGAAAGGTCAACGCATCTTCAGTGGTAGACTGGCTAATCTACTGAAGAGGGCTTTAAACTAGATTCGTTGGGGATGGGTGAAGAAAGCCCCCAGGTAGGTGATACATTAAATACCTTTATGGAAATGGGTAACAGGGGTAACATATGGAAAACAGTATGTATAAATGCCCGTAGCATGGGAAATAAGATCCCTGATGTTGAAGCTTTGGTGAGAGTGGCTGACTTGGATTTAGTGGCAGTTACAGAAACATGGTTCACAGAAAACCATGATTGGGATGTAACTATACCTGGCTATACTTTATTCAGAAAGGACAGGGTAGGAAGAAGGGGAGGAGGAGTGGCACTATATGTAAAAACTACTATTAAAGCTTTGGAATTACAGAGCTTAAAAGGGAGAGAGGAGGCATTGTGGGTTAAACTAGAAAGAGGGAAAGAGAAATCTATTTGCATTGGTGTGATATACAGACCTCCCTCACAAGAGGAAGAGGTGGACAGAGAGTTAATTGAAGACATACGCAGCATTGCTCGGAAAGGGGAAGTGCTACTGCTAGGAGATTTCAATATGCCAGATGTTGATTGGCACATTCCTGCTGCAGTATCATCTAGAAGTAAGGAGATCCTGGATTCTCTACAGGGAGAACTATTCAGGCAATTGGTAACAGACCCCACATGTGAAGGGGCCATACTGGACTTGGTGCTTACCAATGGTGAAAGTGCTTCTGATGTTGTAGTGGGAGATCATTTTGCATCCAGTGATCACCAGATGGTGTGGTTCAGTATTAGGACTAAGGCTGTTAGAATCCATTCCAAGGTGAGGATCTTAGACTTTAGGAAGACTAACTTTGCGAAGATGGGCCAATACCTCAGGGAGTCGTTAGTGGGATGGGAACAGCTGGGGATGTAGAAACCCAGTGGGCAAAACTGAAAGGGGGTATTTTAAGGGCAACCAACCTTTTTGTTAAAATGGTAAATAAAGGCAAAAGGAAAAAGGAGACCGCTATGGTTTTCGAAGATAGTAGCTGAAAAAGTGAAGAAAAAGAGGGAGGCCTTCATGAAATACAAGAGATCACAGAGAGAGGAAGACAGGCATCTGTATTTGGAAAAACTTAGAGAAGCTAGCAAAGTAGTCAAGAAGGCAAAGATTCAAAAGGAGGAGGAAATAGCCAATGCAATAAAATGGGGGGATAAGACATTTTTCAGATATATTAGTGAGAAGAGGAAGGGCAAAAGTGGTATTGTCAGACTCAAGGGTGCAGGGGGGGGGGGGGGAATATGTAGACGCTGATAAGGATAAAGCGGAATTGCTTAACAAATATTTTTGTTCTGTGTTCACAGATGAAGAACCAGGAGCAGGATCTCAGAAAACACCCACAAATAGGAACAGAAGCGAGGGACATCTTGAACAATTTTCAGAAGACTGTGTTCGTGAGAAACTAGCTCAACTTAAAGTAGACAAAGCGATGGGACCGGATGGGATACACCCTAGAATACTGAGGGAACTTGGGGACGTTCTAGCAACTCCACTGACTGACCTTTTCAATGCCTCGTTGGAGTCGGGAGTGGTGCCAAAGGACTGGAGAGAGGCTCATGTGGTGCCTTTACACAAAAGCGGAAGTAAGAATGTGGTTGAAAACTACAGGCCGGTTAGTTTAACTTCGGTGGTGAGTAAATTATTGGAAACGCTGCTGAAAGAGAAAATAGTGAGGTTTCTGGAGTCCAGCGGATTACAGGATCTGAGGCAGCATGTATTCACCAGAGGCAGGTCTTGTCAGACAAATCTGATTGGTTTCTTTGACTGGGTGACCAGGGAGTTGGACCGAGGGAGAGCTCTAGATGTGGTGTATTTAGATTTCAGTAAAGCCTTTGACACTGTTCCTCACAGGCGACTTATAAACAAACTGAGCACCCTAGGGATAGACCCTAAAGTTACTGCTTGGGTTAGAAATTGGTTGGGTGGGAGACGACAAAGAGTACAGGTAAATGGAGCTCACTCTGAGGAGAAGGGTTACCAGTGGTGTGCCCCAGGGATCTGTCCCTGGTCCGATTCTTTTTAACATCTTTGTTAGTGATATAGCGGAAGGGCTGTCGGGTAAGGTTTGCCTCTTTGCGGATGATACCAAAATCTGCAATAGAGTAGACACCCAGGAAGGTGTAGATAACATGAGGAGGGATCTAGTTAAGCTTGAAGAATGGTCTAGAATTTGGAAGCTGGGATTTAATGTTAAAAAATGTAAGGTCATGCATTTGGGCTGCAGCAATCCGAGGGAGCAATACAGTATAGGAGGTGAAGTACTTTTGTCCACTAAAGAAGAGCGGGACCTAGGCGTGGTTGTGTCTGATGATCTTAAAGTAGCTAAACAGGTAGAAAAGGAGACGGCAAAAGCTAGAAGGATGCTTGGGTGCATATGGAGAGGAATGGCTAGCAGAAAAAAGGAGGTGATAATGCCTCTGTATAAGTCTTTGGTGTGACCTCATTTGGAGTATAGTGTGCAATTCTGGAGACCGCACCTTCAAAAGGATGTGAACAGGATGGAGTCGGTGCACAGGGTGGCTACTAAAATGATTAGTGGGCTTCAATATAAAGCATATGAGGACAGACTTAAGGATCTTAATATGTACACCTTAGAGGAAAGGCGGGACAGAGGTGATATGATTGAGATGTTTAAATACCTCCGTGGCATAAATGTTCAGGGAGAGAGCCTCTTTCAATTGAAAGCAAGTTCTGCTACGAGGGGACATGGGATGAGGGTGAAGGGAGATAGATTCAGGAGTGATATGCGGAAATATTTCTTTATGGAAAGAGTAGTGGATCCGTGGAATAGTCTCCCATTGGAGGTGGTAGAGATGAGGACAGTAGCTGAATTCAAAAAAGCATGGGACCAACACAGAGGATCTCTAAAGGTAAAAAGTGGACTGTTGTAGTTGTTGATATGGAAGAACAGACTAGATAGGCCATGTGGTCTTTTTCTGTCATCATGTTTCTATGTTATTTACCATTTTATTTACCATTCTAGCAGTGGCTAGAAGAAAGACCTTTTCTGTTCCATCAAGGTCTTTACTAAGTTGTTGCATAAGTAATTCGGTTGCCTTATTTATTTTGTTTCCTGAATAAAACTCCTGGAGAAATTATCCTGTTGATGTTACCAAGCATATCTGTGCGAGGGAATAACACCCCATAAATAAAATCTGATTTCTGCTTTACACTCGAGCAACTACAATTCTTTATTCTTGTTAAACGGCTAGTTTTGTGTGAATGAACTACAACACCCACAATCCTTTGCAAGTCGAGTAAATTCATAGCCTTGCCAAAATTGTGGGACTTTCACAACAAGCACCCCCGTTTACAGGGTCCAAGCAGAAAGAATCTCCCGGAGTCTCCCGCCTATTTAAGCTTCTCCCACTGGGACCCGCCTCATCTCATTGCGTTTTGTGAGTGATTTTTGCGGAACCTGAGGAGAAACCTCTATTAACTCTTCGAAACCCTCGAAAGCCTTGAGCTCGGGATGAAAATTTGCCCCTATGAAAGGAACCGAACCGCATCGAATGAAACCTCCGAAAGTCACGAAACTGGCCTCTAAAGTTCTGACCGGCCTTTTCCTGTTTCGGCTTATCCTCTGGAAGCCTACCCATCTTGGACTCCCCCGAGGTCCTTTACTAACTTATCCAAATGTTCCCCGAACAGCAACTTCCCTTTGAACGGCAGCTTACTGAGTTGGGACTTGGAAGAACCGTCCGCCGCCCAGTTACGCAACCATACAGATCTGCGGGCGGCCACCACGGAAGCCGTTCTATTCGCGAGCGCCCTGATCAAATCATAATGCACGTCCGCTAAATACGCCGTTCCGGACTCCAGGCGTCCCAGCTTCTTGAGCCCCTCGAGATCCAGATGAGGCGAGTGACACAACCGTTGCACCCAGCGCAAGCACGCCCGTGCCACCCAGGCCCCACAAATAGAAGCCTGCAATGAAAGCGAGTCAGCCTCAAAGGTCTGCTTCGGGAGACTGTCAACTCTACGGTCCTGAGCATCCTTCAATGCTGCGCTGCCCTCTACCGGAATGGTGGTCTTTTTCGTAACTGTCGACACTACCGCGTCAACCCGCGGTGTTCGGAACCTTTCCTTATCCTTGTCGGCCAGCGGATAAAGCCTATTCATAGTGCGAACACCTCTGAGCCCCGCTTCTGGGTGATTCCATTGATCCTGAATCATCTTATCGACCACTCTATGCACCGGAAACACTACCTTCGTCTATTGAACTGCCTGAATTACTGGATCTTCCACCTCGTCCTCCGCAGATGTCTGCGTCACGCGATTCAACATCTGCATTGACTCCGTAATCAGCGCCGGAAGCTCCTTTCTACGAAAGACCCTAATGATCCTCAGGTTCCAGGATCTCCCCTTCTTCCAGATCCTGCGCACCCTCTTCATTCTCCCAGTCGGACTCCTCGACTTCTGGCCAGTCGCCTTCTGCAGCTGAGAAAGCTCCTCGTCTACTTTGGCTGGCCCCGCTATTTGTGTAGCAGAAACCGTGAGCGGTGAAGCTCCTGGCAACTTAACCTGACGCCGCAAACAAAATGCTTGGTGCATCATTAAAACAAATTCAGGGCAAAACTCAGCGAGGTCTCCCGGCTGCGTCTCTGGCAATGCTGCTGAGGACCCTGCCGGATCCTCCAATGGGGACCCCTGCCCGGAAGGCTGTAGAGCTCAGCCAGCGCCCCCATCTGCGCCCCCTGCGCTTCTGAATCCGCCTTAAAGTCCATCTGCTGTTCCATCATGGACGAAAGGGAAGCACAGCCGCGGCACACTCCGGAATCTGCCACCGTGCCCCTCCGAGTGCCACAGACAACACACTGTGGACACCCCGCCATAAAGCAGCCAATCCCGACTGACCTTCACCTTACCGTTTCTTTTTTTTTTCACCTAACTGGAGATAGGTATACCTGAACACTCAGAACTTGAATTAATCAGTTTCCCATTCCGTCTCTGCGCGGGAAATACCCCTGCCTGTAGTGCTGGACTATTGTAGCCGTGAGAAGGACACCCTTCTCCCCCCTCAGCGGCGTCCTAACCCCCGCGAAATAAACAAAACTAAAATTAACACAAACTAAAACAAACGTAAAACAAAGTAAAACAAACCTCAATGAAGCCTTGCACTGAGATTAAAACGGCGTTAGCAGAACTGTTCCGATTCCCTCGTTGCTCAGCAGCCACGTGGCTTCGCGCACTGTGCAAAATGGCCGTCGGGAACCCCGAAGAGGAAAAGAGCGCCAAAGTAAAGGTCGGCCTAGCGCTCAGAGTCTGACCTGTGCTCTCCCAACTGCCAATGCAGCCTGCCACCGATGAAAGCTTACCGGGCAGATCTGCGTTGCCACTCGATCTTCTCCGGAACCAATCAGCACCACCGGTCTCAACTGAACAAGCCTGTCTGGGCAGGGAATCCGCCGGACCTCCGAAGCCGCGCGCTGCAGTCTCGGCAGCTCGGAAGGTTGCTCAGCTCCAAGGAAGGGCTCCCCCCCGTAGCGTCCGGGGGGAGAGATCCTCCGGCTATAGAAAGCCTAAAATCCTTTTTCTCTACCGTTTCCTTTGCTATGCTTTTCCTTTTTTTTTTTTTTCTTTTTCAGTGACAGGCAGGGAACAAGACAACGTTAATCTGTCAGCTTCTTTTTTTTTTTTTTTTTTTAAAGAGATAATAACCCAAAATATTCGGAAATCCAAACCAAATTTAAACTACACTACTCCTATTCTCTCCTTATCCGTTCCTCAAGTGAGCCTCATCCAAGGCTCACAAAGTCCTCCTGCTGCTTGGAGACTGGTCACACTGGAAGGGAGGAGAGAGATCAGCAGGCTATATCCAGTGATGTCATGATTCTGACATGCCAGTCTCCAAGCTGCAGGAGGAGGTTGACAACCCAGAGGTAGAGGACTGAACTGGAGGAACGATAAGGAAAGGGGCAATAGCATCTGCATACATGTTGAAAGGTAAGCTGGTTCCGGAAGGCTTGAGAGCGCATTCGACTAGAGCGCAAGTGGCGTCTTGGGCTGAGTGCAAATTTGTACCTGCAGTAGAGATTTGAAGAGCAGCGACCTGGTCGTCTTTAAATTCCTTTGTCAAGCATTACCGCCTGGATGTACAGGCGAGTAGGGATACCTGTTTTGGGACAGCAGTGCTTCAGGCTGGTCTAGCAGGTCCCACCCGTTGAATTCTTTCACTGCTCTGTTACATCTCTAGAGTTTCCGGGACTAGACTGGAGGGACGATGAGGAAAATTAAATTAGACTTACCTGCTAATTGTAGTTCCTGGAGGAACTCCAGTCTAGTCCTGGATCCCGTCCCCGTGTTGTTGGAGGATTGGAGCCTGAAGCAATCGATATCACAGGTAAGAGAAAGACTAATCTGTGGGGCTTCTGATCCACACAGGGAGGTTAAGAAGGGGATCATACGTAGGTCGAGTCTCTTCGTGAGGAAGGAGCGAGGATCTCTGCAGTTCCACTAAGACCTCATAGGGAGGTTTACAGTTACAGTTTATAGTTTTAGGCAAGTTTATCGTTTGTTAATAAGTGTTTTAATACTTAATTGTTGCTCCAGTGAGTCTACTTTGTCAATAGGTTACTGGAGTGAGGAGGCGGTGCCTATGTCCTTATACCAGTGTCATCAAAAGAATGATGTTTCTCAGTCTCCAGGCTGCTGGAAGAGGAACACAACCCTAGAGTTTCCGGGACTAGACTGGAGTTCCTCTAGGAACTACAATTAGCAGGTAAGTCTAATTTAATCTTTATTAACTAGAATACATTAGCTTTGGGAAACATGCATTGCTGATGTATTTGTGTTTTGTTCAGCAATCCGAGGAAATGCATTTTCTAGTGTTATTTCTCCAGTGCTGCTGTAAATGGAGTTTGGGGTTCTCAGTTCAGCTGGAGGGGAATTTTAGAAAAGATGTCAGAGTGCAATCTGGGACGTCTAAGCCAGAACATCTGGAAAAAAAGCAGGCACGTCCCACCCAACACAATGTGCAGGTGCCCAATACGGACGTCTCTGGAGGGGGAGGGGGGTAACAAATTTCCCCAGAACTGTATTTCAGAACCTCGCTGTCTAGGATAGCCTAATGATTAGAGTAGTGGGACAGGAAGGGAGCAGCTGGGTTCAAACCCACTGCTGCTATCCGTGACATTGCACTGACGGAGCGCTATCTTCTCTGTATCCTTTAGATGTCTTTCAGTCAAAACCTTTCAGGTGCATGGAGCAGGTCTAAACCAGATGTTCCGACAGGGCTGTGTGAGCGGTGAGGCCGCACAGGACGGGGTCACGGATATCACGGTCATGGTGGAGGCATTCCCAGGAACCCGGACACAGGACAGTACCTGCCTGCCTAACGAATCAAGTGCCCCTCTTCACCCCAACCACATGCAGTAATTGAATTTTCTTGAGCTTCCTTGAAGCCCAGCGAGGATATCAGCGCCCCTTCTGTACTTGAGGATGCACCGCTCGCACAGTCCTTGGTACAGCCCTGGAGGGGAGGGCGTGTGTGTGGAGGAACTGAGTTTAAAAGAAAGCTCTGGCTGTATCTTAGGGGTTGAGAGAAAGCTATGGGTGTGTGTGTGCCAGGGAGAGATTGAGCCAGTGGTATGAGATACAATAAGGGGCCCTCAAGCAAAATTTTGCAGAGGGCCCCCTATTGTCTTGACAGTGTCGCCTCCCCCTTCCCCCCCCCCTCCCCCCGAATGTGGCAGCAAACTTACTTTATCATGTTTGCTATGTTGTCCCGCTCTTGTAAGTTTGCCACAGGGAACCTGGACCCAGCGACTGTTCCTTACCGAGCCAAAGTCTCGGGCTGGGGTGCGGCAATGGGTGCGGCAGAGGCACGGCATGTGGTGGGCTTTTCACTTTCAAAAAGTTGGCAACTCTACTCCCTACAGTACCTGAACGTAACTCACATTGAAATACTGCTGAAAGAAAATAAGCTAAATTCCCCCCCCTTCCCCCCCCACATCTAGTTCTATCCCACACCCACAGGAAGTATCACTTTCTAGAGAAACACCTAAATAGGACGGTGAAAACCAGCTGGAGGGGAGATCAGGAGATTTAAGCCTAGGTTCGGTAGAATAAACCCAGATGAACTGCTGTTCCACGGCATGGCACCGAGGTCTGGAGGGTTAGAGGAGCCACAGAAGAGGCAGGGGTAGGAGATGAATGCTGTTTTTGAGTCTTTAATTTCCTCCCTTGGTTTTTAGCTGAATTGGAACCAGCCTCTAATGCCTAACAGCACCATGAGCTTTCATTTACAAGTATAGGACTTTTTTCTTCTATTTTTATATCTCCCTACTGAGTTCAGCCACAGAACACACCTTGAGTCTCGTCACTAGGTATTGCTACTGAGTGATGACTAGGTGTCACGCTCAACAGGGGCCGTCAGTGCGAGCCTGCAGCATCCCTCACTCAGACCTGACTCAGGAAGCGAGGCTTTGGGCTCTGCATTGCACAGCCCCAGGAAAATGAATCCTGCAAAGCTCTGATGAATTCTGGAGACTGAAGGGAGGATACCCGGCGATTAAACTGAGATCTGGTGACAGAAACAAAGATCTGAAGCGTTACGTTGAGCATGACAGAGCTGGAAGCAATGTGGGAAGCGAGAGCCAGGAGGAAAATCTGAGAGGTGGAGCGTTAAAGAAAGGAGCCCAAGCGCTTTAGCCGCTGGCATACTTACACATTTTATCTCACGGTCCATGAAGATGCGACTCAGCACAAACATGCGGAGTGGGACCGTCAGGATCAGGATGAAGGGGAAGGCCAGCGAGGCTGCGGTGGACATGACGGCCCAGAGGACAGCGAGACACACCAGCTGGATCCCGGTGAATAAATGCATCCGAAGCGAGCGGACCTGGGAGAGACACACACAAAGGGTTCAGGAAGCAGTGAGAGACCCAAAGCATTTCACTGACCGCACACCGCATGCATGACCATCTAGCACGGCACAGAACTGTGGCCGCCTGACAGGGAAGTACAAGGTGTAGCTGACTTCAGCCTTCCTTCTGCTTAGCCTTAGCAGGTCTCACTATCTGGAACTGGGAGAGGAATCGGCCTAAAGGACAGAGCAATGTGCGGGGCAGCAGGGTGGTCAGGGCTTGAATCCTGCTCACTGTGATCAGGGCCAGCCCAGAGTTGGGTTAAAGTGCAAACTTTAAGCCTTACGCTGCCCCCCCCCCCGCCTCCCCCAGCTGTCAGGATCTACTGTTTAGCTTTGCCACCCCCAAACCTGCTGCCCTATGCAGCTCCCAGTTTGCCTAATGATGGGGCCGGCCCTGTCCATGACCAAGGGGCAGGCACTTTCTCTCCCATTTCTTCAGGTACCAGTTAGACCATCAGTTTTTTGGAGCAGGAACATATTGCACCTCAATGCGTATTGCCACTGCACAGTGCTGTGTACATCTGCTAGTGTTATAAAAGCCCCAGTGCGCAGTAGTATTACTTTACAAGCGCACGCCCACTTGTGATGTCTTCGCCCACAGGTTGCCCAGCTCGACGCGCATTCTTACGTCTGCTCTGTATCTTCAATACGCCACCTAACTATAGAAGTGTTCTCATTTATCAGCACGCAAGAACCAGCACAAGGTCTCTGCGTACATTGTGTCTAAAGACTGCCCGACAGCTCGCTTGCGCATAAAGGTCTATCTGAAAGCAGCCCGCATAAGCACGTTTGGTTTTGATTTTAACCTAGCAGGAGATTCCTTCTGCCCCTTCACACTGCAAGTTTAATCCAAAGCAGGGCTGGGGAAGTGGCATCATGACCCTTCCTTTGCAGCTATTTGGGGATTTTTACCCATTTTATACCCCAGCAACACACCTAGCTGGGTCACTTCAGTGACTGTCCTGGGTCTGGGGCTGTGCACCACCGCTCCTTTTAAGAACCTGCAGTCCTGGGCTCTAAATCCGGTCATTAAGTGTCAAGTATAGCGCCGTTCCTAGGGCCACTCTCGTGGGGGCTGTTAATGCTGTTCACAGTGACAGTCGAAGACCTGACTTAGGGATATGCTTGCACCTTTTTGAAAGTTAAATAAGAACATAAGAAATGTCATACTGGGTCAGACCAAGGTCTATCAAGCCCAGTATTCTGTTTCCAACAGTGGCCAATCTAGGTCATACATACCTAGCAGTTTCCCCAAAAGACACAGGTGCCACAATGCTTGTACTGGGTCAAGCATTGATATCCTGGGTCCCTTCTTAATAATGGTTTATGGACCTTTCCTCCAGGAACTTGTCCAAACCTTTTTTAAACCCAGCTACACTAACAGCTTTTACTACATCCTCCGGTAACAAATTCCAGAGTTTGATTACACATTGAGTGAAAAAATATTTTCTTTTATTAGTCTAAAATAGGTTACTCTGTAGCTTCATTGCATGTACCCCTAGTCTTTCTATATTCTGATAACGTAAACAATCGATCTACATTTACCCGTTCCACTCCGTTCATTAATGGGACGGGTAGACATAAATCAATTGTTTACACCATCAGAAAGTAGAAAGACTAGAGGACATGCAATGAAGCTACAGGGTAACCCATTTAAGACTCTTGTATCTTTTCAGAATCATGATCCTGCTTCTTCTGCCCCGTCCCCACCTCTTTTTAACACATCTGTAGAGAAAGTGTGCACTGATTCACCATCTCACTGTGTGCAGGTAGGTCCTGACTTAGCCTCCGGAAATTGAATCCCCTGCCCTGTGGCTCAGCGGGCCAACTGCGCAGAGGAGGAGAGCTCGAGTCCCAGGCTGGACACTGACCACAGAGAGAGATGATTGACCCTGTGGTACTCCAGGGAAGGAGTCATTTATATGGGAATAGAGTGTCAGCGTGGCAGGAAAAATCCGAGATCAGCAGATTTATTTTGACAGCCCATAAAACCCTGCTGTAAAGCCAAATATATTTGCACCACTCCAATATCGAATGAAACTATCTGCTCTCAATGAAGATCAAATTTCTTACTGAAGGAGAAAAAGGCCTCAGACGCGCAACCCTTTAGCTGTCAATTTTAACATTTGAAGTAATTCTGAGGAGTTTTTTGACCAATGACCAGCACAATGGCAATCCTCAAACAGCTAAAGGATTGCGTGTCCGAGGTCTTTTTCTCCTTCAATGACACTTATCTCGGATGAGAGCAGATCATTTCGTTTGATACTGGAGTGGTGCAAAAACATTTGAATTTACTGCAGGTATTTTATGGACAATTATGAGACACAGAAAAGCCGGAGTTGAAATCCCGCGTCTCGCACTGGGACCTTGAGAAAGTTACTTCACCCTGCCCTGCCTCATGCAGATGGTCGACACACAGGAACAGGCAAATAACTTCTGTACTTCTTTGAAACTCGCCTTGAGCTTGGATTTGGAAAGACTGTTAATTAGATCCACTTTTGAAAATGGATGAGGCCAGTGATGTAAATTCTGCCCAAGCAGCAAAATGTTACTTGAACAGGTTTGCTGTGCCATCTCTGCTCTTAAGTTTACACCGTGAGACTTCAGCTGGTAGGTAACGGCAGCCGGGCCGCGGCAGACATAAGAGCAGAGGTGGTGTGGCAAACCTGTTCAAGTAAGTTTGCTGCTGTCCCCATGGGGGAGGGGAGTGCTGCCACAAAAATGAGGGACTCCAAGCAGAATTTTGCTTAGGGGCCCCTCATTAGACCTTACACACTGGAAGAGGCCATGGCAAATACAGAACTGTCAAGCTGAAAAAGCTGGCAGAGTGCAGGGCCTGAAAATACGCCCTCTCTCTCTTCCCCCGATACGCCCTTCTTACCTTTTTCACATAAGTGACATCGGGGTGGTGTTTTGGGGGCATAAGAAGCAGCTGCAGTCTCTCGTAAAACTGGATGCCGTTCAGAGACGTTACGCCCATGTAGAGGAAAATGCCAAAGAGCACGGCGAGGGGAATCTGGCGCAGGAGGTCACCGATCACGATAGAGAGACCTGAAGAAGTCAGAGAGTCAGCAGTGTTGGACATGGATTGAGGTCACCATGCTGGACAAGCTGAAGAGAAGAGAGAAGACCTGCCTCCTACCCACAAGAACGGCAACCAGCAGTCCAGTCACCCGCTGCTCCTTCACTTCCTGGATCTTGGGCTTGTCCCCTGGAGCTACCGCTTTGCTCATCACAGTTAAGGCATTGGCATGAGTCACTGAGCGAACGGTTGCTGCGGCCAGCCATGGCAAACCAAACAAGGCACAGAATCCACCCATGGAGACAATCAACCAAAGGTCAAGATGGAAGCCCGAGCCTTTGACCAGCATCCTCTCCTTCTTACTTATAATCAGGCTGTGGAGAGAGAAAACATGGAAGCCTGTTACCAAGGTAACCAGGAACCCTTTCCCAGCATCCTCTCCTTCTTACTTATAATCAGGCTGTGGAGAGAGAAAAGATGGCAACCCGTTACCAAGGCAACCAGGAACTCTTTCCCAGCATCCTCTCCTTCCTACTGACAATGACCACTTTAGCTAGTTTTCTGATGGAAAAGGTGGTTTATGAGGTCGCTATGTCTGTGTGCGGGTATTTATTTTATTTATTTATTTATTTATTTCTTCTATACCGCCCCTTCCAGAGATCAGGGGCGGTTTACATGGAACAATTCAACAACTTGTGTATACTTTTGTATACGTTACATTGAACAGAAAAACTTTCTAACTTATTTACATGTAACAATGTATACAATACATAGAGTAGATAAACATTCCAGTTTTTTACAAATGTTGACAGGTGTAGGAGCCTGTCTGAGGTATACCCAATAACCTTTGAATCCGGGGTTCTATCTGTACCAGATTTTCATGAAATGCATGGGATGGGGGTGATGTGATGATTCTGACAAGTGTCAGTTTTCTTCTGATTTGTGGATCATAGATATATGTATCCCCAGTGCAAAGGCTTCTTTCGTTTTGGGTGGAACTTCTTGTTACTAAAGAAATCATGATCTTTTCCTTAGCGTCCTGACTTATGGACTACAAGCTCATTCTTGAGGGAGCATTATAGAGCGTTTCCCTTATATCCACATATCTAGGGATCCTCTGTGCTCTTCCCAGGCTCGCTGGCATTTCCTACTTCCTTGTAGGCTGCCTAGTGGCTGCTAATGATGGAAGGCTGGATCCCTTCCTTGACACTTTCCAGGATGTTTCTCATGCATCTCATTTCTACAGCTAGAGAAACTAAGGAACCCTCTTCTTAACTGACCATCCTAATCCTCCGTAATTACAGTCGGCTCATCGTTAAGCAAACAATGTTGTTGTTTTTTCCAGGATCCAGTCTGTTTCCTTCCACTAGTCATGCTGCTAATCTCTGCAAGTCCTTACTGTGCTCCCCTTTACCCCATCTATGCTATTACTTCCCCTTCACAAAGCCTCTTCAAAACCACAGCAAACCTTATACCACTGTTTGCAGAGCCTGCTTCAAGCAGATTACTTAGCTCACATTCCCTTCAGGACTCCCTCTACCCCCTTCCTGAAGGTCAGCAGCTGCTTACGTGGTGATCTGGGTCTCCATGAAAATTAGAATGAAGACGAGGACAGCTGGTAAGATGCTGGCGACCATCATCCAAATGGGAAAGGCACTGTTCTCACCGAGCGGGTTTATTACCCAGCCGCGTTTCGTAGGGGACGTCACAGAGAAGCCGCTGGGAACGCTCAGCTTCTGTAAAACCAACAAGAAACAATGCTCAATTTCTGAAATGCAATCAACAGCTCAACACTTGTCATGCCTGGATGGTTTGAGCAGGTTCTGCTGCCGATATTAACTTCGGACTACACTTTGTACTTTAGACAGTTCTGGGAAGCGGTGTGCTCCGTTCCTTTCCAACCGACATCACCAAAGCAGACATCCTGCTCACCGGCACACCAATGGAGGAGTGCAACAGAGGGACATTCCGCCTTGTGTGAGCATTGAGGTGGCCATTTTGTAATTTCTCTCATATATTTGTTTATTTCAATTTCTGTTCAATACTTATGAGCTTGATATGAGATCGGGTGGGGAGTTACATTATTGTACTGTTCATACTGTTAATTATTTATTCATTCATTATTTATCTCTGGCTCCAATGTGCTGTGAAAATATGCCAAGTGATGGGAATGAGAAACCCGAGCGGGTGAATGCTGACTTACGTAAAGCTTGCTCAGTTACGAACAAAGGTGCCTGATATTTGATATACTATTGCAAGAACAAAAAAAGTTTAATTACTTTTCATAAGAGCGTCTTGGTTAATGGAAGCAGATTTGTGTATTGTCCATCAACTCTGTTCCCCAGGATGTAGTATTTGGTTTGCGCCCAGGAATGGGAGGCAAGGGGAGGGGTGGCTGTAATTTTTTTGGAAGGCATTCAAGTTAGTTGACATAGTTTGGATTTCTTAGGGGCTTGTGATGGGTTAGAATTTGCAATAATGGGGTTTGTTTTTATTGAATATATAAGGGAGCCTACTTTTATCATCATTCATTGGCTTGCTCTTGGAGCATGAGGAATGGTTGTTGATCCCAGTCTTATTACAATATTTTAACGTACCAAGAACATTAATAGGTCATTGGATGTGTAGGATATTTTTTTATATTATAGTTCCTGACCCGGAAGGCCTGATGGTGGAAATAGCTTTGGATATTATGGTCATTATGGAAACTTGGTTCAATAGATCTCATGTATATGGTTTATTTTGTATTCAGCTCACCCCTTTCCAGTAGTAGAACAAAGCAAATTACAGTCAGGTACTGTAGATATTTCTCTGTCCCTAGAAGGCTTACAATTTAAGTTTGTACCCAAGGCAGAGTGACTTGCCCAAGACCACAAGGGGAATCAGTGGGATTTGAACCCTGGTCTTTCTATTCCAGGTTGCTGCCTTAACCACTAGACTACACCTCCACATATTGCCATATCTGGCTATAATCTATTTAGGAGGGATAGAGGGGGCAGAAAAGGAGGAGGAACAGCCCTCTGTGTCAAGAACAATATTATAACAACTGCAAGCAGGGGACGGGGGAAAGAAGCGGCACTGTGGATGGCTTTGGGAAGAGGAGATGGCACTACTAGCCACACGGTGTCATCTAAAGACCTCTATCTCATAACGAAGAAATGGACAGAGACCTAATCAATGATATTGCAAAAGTGGTAATGAAGGGAGAAGTGATGATACCAGATATGGATTGGAGTATCCTGTCTGCAAATCTGGAAAGAAGTAGAAAGATTATGGATGCCTTACAAGAGGCTTTGCTCAGGCAATTGGTGATGGAACCAACTAGGGAAGGGTCAACGCTGGATATGGTGCTCACTAATGTAGACAGTGGGGGTTATTCCGAACCATGAATGGCGGGGGTGCTCACTAATGGAGACAGTGGGGGTTATTCCATCCATCCCCGCTATTCGTGCAGCTGTAGGCCCCCGAATATCTTCCCCACTGGTTTGTGGGGAAGTTAGTCGGGGGCGGAGAGTGGGCGGGCAGTGGGTGGTCGCCGGCCATGGATATAGAGGGCCAATTCTAATGTCGGCCCTGTACGTCCAGGGCCGGCGAATTGGTTGGGAAGGTTATTCCACCCCTGAGGTGGAATAACCTCCCTGGATTTTTTTTTTTTTATTGGGGGGACAAAGTTAATCCCCTGCAGCCTGACCCTAGGAGACCAGATCGAGGGAAAGGGGGGGGGGTAGGGGTGCGGGGAATTAACTTTTTGGGGCAGTGACCGGCATCGTGGCTTTTAAATGGAGCCGTAGTGCCATGGCAACAGGACGCCATGGCACTGTGGCTCCATTTAAAAGCTCTGGCTCAGTTAGCTGAGCTAGCACTGTACGTGCAGGCCGGGACTGAATCGCAGTTCCAGCCTGCACATACAGTGCTGTTCGCATTTCTGATCCCGCAGGGCTGACGTGCTCTGTGGGATCAGAATCGCGATTTCTTTTGTACGTCCAGGTCAGCCCGGAGATCTACACCATGAATAGAATCAGGCCCAGTGTGTCTAATATCTGGGTGGAAGCCCACTTGAGCAGCAGTGATCACTGCATGGTGTGGTTTGAGATAAAAACCAAGGCAGAGTCCAATCGCAGCAAAATTAAAGTCCTAGATTTCAAAAATGCTGATTTCAGTAAAATAGAAAAGTAGCTGAAGGAGCTGGAAGGATGGGAGGAGATAAAAAAGGTTTTATTGTGAGTGTTTAAAGATATTTGTATCAAAAAGCCTATGAGAAAGTCAGTTGGACCTTTACTGTAGATGATAGAGGGGTAAAAGAGGCACTAAGGGGGGACAAAGCCATAGCGGAGAGACTGAATGAATTCTTTGCTTCGGTCTTTACTGAGGAAGATGTAGGGAAGTTACTCATGGGAGAAATGATTTTAAAGGTGATGTATCAGAGGAGTTGCAATAAATCTTAATAGCCCTGGAAGATGTAATACAGCAATTTGATAAACTAAAGAGTGGCAAATCACCTGGACTGGATGGTATACATCAGAGGATGTTGAAAGAACTGAAATATGAGATTGCAGACCTACTATTATAATCTATGAACTATCATTAAAATCATCTGTAGTTCTGAATACCAGAGAGAGGCCAACAAAATGCCAGTTTTTAAAAAGGGTTCCAGGGGTGATCCAGGAAACTACAGACCGGTGAGCCTGACGTCAGTACCAGGAAAAATGGTAGAAACTGTTATAAAGAACAAAATTACTGAACATGTAGATAGTCATGGCTTAATGGGAGACAGCCAACATGGCTTTAGACAAGAAAAATCTTGTCTTACTAAACTGTTATACTTTTTTAAAGGTGTGAATAAAGAGGTAGACAAAGGTGAGCCGGTCGATATAGTGTATCTGGATTTTCAGAAAGCCTTTGACAAGGTCCCTCATGAGAGACTCTTGGCAAAATTAAAAAGTCATAGGATAGGAGGCAGTGTACTATTGTGGATCAGGAACTGGTTAAAAGATAGAAAGCAGAGGGTAGGGCTAAATGGGCAATTTTCCCAATGGAGAAAGGTGAATAGTGGAGTACCCCAGGGATCTGTGCTGGGTCCGCTGCTTTTTGACATATTCATAAATGACCTGGAAAGTGTAATAACGAGTGAGGTTATCAAATCTGCAAAGGACACAAAATTATTCAAAGTTGTTAAAACACACTGAATCCTCTGTAACTAGCAATGAACGCGGCCGCTAGAATCCTGCACGGAGCCTCCAGGAGGGAACACATAACCCCAATTATGAAACACCTGCATTGGCTCCCGGTCCACTGCAGGATCTCCTTTAAGGTTCTAATGATGACCTACAAGGCCAACCACAAATGCTCCTCCACCTCACTCACAGATCTCATACAGACCACCCCCTCAACAGAGCAAGGAGATCAACCGCTCTCAATACCCTGAAACTCCCGAGGGCAATCACAAAATGCTCACAAGCAGCTAGGAGCAGAGCATTCATGTTATATGCTCAGACATGCTGGAACGCCCTGCCACCTGCCATCCGGGCTGTCAATGACCTCACCCAGTTTAGGAAGGCATTGAAGCACCATCTGTTCCTCCAGCGCTACACCGAACCTGATGACATCCCGCAGTCAGCGACACCCGCGGTCCCAGGCAGGCACCCCTCACGCAGCTACGCCGCAAGTCTGCAACCCAGCCTGCTAGACCCCAATCCCCCCGACGAGTAGAAGTAGTAGATAGTAAGGAAATCCACAGTACTACCTTTTAACTTTCAAAAGGGAGACTATGATAAAATGAGGAAAACAGTTAAGAAAAATCTAAAAGGAGCAGTTGCAAAGGTTAAAGACGTACATCAAGCTTGGGTGTTGTTGAAAAATACTATCTTGGAAGCCCAGACCCGCTGTATTCCACGCTTTAAGAAAAGTGGAAGGAAGTCCAAAAAACTGCCAGCATGGTTTAAAGGTGAGGTCAGAGAGGCTGTTGTTGCCAAAAAAGCATCTTTCAGGAAATGGAAAAAAGAGCCAAACGACGAAACCTGGAAACAGCACAAGCACTGGCAAGTCAAATGCAAGGCATTGATGTTTATGTTTATTTTAAAATTTGATATACCGCCTAACACCAGAGGCACCTGAGCGGTTTACAATAAAAAAGTTTAAAACAAATTAAAAACAGGCTGCATGAAACAGAAAAGAACGCCATAAAATTGATAGGACAGAGAAGAAAAGAGAGACATTGAAAGAACAATAACTACAGTACAACATTAAAAGGTTACAACATCATAAGACAGGGGGAGAGGGAGTAGCGGAGGGGGAGGGAGAAACCATGGTTGGAAGGTCAAACGCTAGTCTGAAGAGGTGGGTCTTGAGTTGAGATTTGAAGGATTGGTATGACTCTTCCACACGAAGCGGGGGGGGGGGGGGGTATGGAGTTCCAAAAGCTTGGGGCTAGGAAATAGAAAGCAGAAGAACGGGTGGAGACAAGATGGGCCTGAGAGGGGGAGGGAAGAAACAGACGATTCGTGTGAATAGCACGGAGCAAACGGTGGGGAGGGCGAAAGTAAATCAGATCAGCAAGATAGGAGGGGGAGCCAGTGCGAACAGCCTTGTGAGTAAGAATAAGAATTTTATACTGGATACGAAAGGAGATAGGCAGCCAATGGTGGTGAAGAAGAAGTGGGGTAACATGATCAAAACGAGAGGCATGAGCTAGAAGACGAATAGCAGAGTTCTGGATGGTGATAAGGCAGGCAAAAGGAGAATTTGAGAAGAAGCTTGCTGCGGAAGCAAAAATGCGAAGTAAAGACCTTTTCAAGTACATTCGTAGCAAAAAACCTGTGAGAGAGTCAGTTGGTCAATTAGATAATAAATGGGTTAAAGGAGCACTAAGAGGCGACAAGGCGATAGCGGAGAGACTGAATGAATTCTTTGCTTCAGTCTTTACTGAGGAAGATGTAGGGATGTTACCCATGACTGAAGTGGTATTTAAAGGTGCAGAAGAATTGAAGGAAATATCGATACATCGAGAAGATGTATTACAACTATTAGATAAGCTGAAGAGTAGCAAATCACCTGGGCCGGATGGTATACATCCAAGGGTGTTGAAAGAACTGAAATATGAGATTGCAGACCTGCTATTAGTAATCTGTGAACTATCATTAAAATCATCTCTAATACCTGAAGATTGGAGGATTGCCAATGTAGCACCAATTTTTAAAAAGGGTTCCAGGGGAGGAGCTAATTCCAAGATGGCCGCGGTAGCGTTTCTTTGAGCTCTATGCCTAAGAGAAAGGGAAAGTTGAGGGCTGCTCCCTCCGCACCTCAACAGCCCAGTTTGGGTCCTATGGACCGTTTCATTGAAATTCCTCCAGAGAAGGTACAGGAGATTCGAGCCGGCTTGGAAGCGCCTATTGCAGAGGATCAGATGCTTCCGTCGGACGCTGATACATACATTCCTGTGGTGAGGACGCCTCCACCATGCCCCGCTGCCTCAGAGCCCACCTCAGCTTGTGTGACGCCGGTGTCTCCCGAGGTGGGGGTGCCGGCTGAGGTGAGGGCACGTGCTGTGAGTGCGGCCTCTTTGACTCCCGATAGCCTCGGCGAGACTTCGGGCGGCAGTTTGGAGCTGAATACTCCGTTGGATAGCTCATCTTTGCATTTGGTGTCATCTCTTCTACCGGAACTACCTCCTCTCATTCACCCCAAGGTATTTACGCTGGAGATGATTTGGGACGCTATTGCTAACCTCTCTTCTGCTATAAACTCTCAGATTGCAGCATTGTCTACTCGGATCCGGGAGAATGCTGTTAACATCCAGAAAAATGTGGAAAATATCCAGTCTGTTGTATCCACCTGTGAGCAGATTAAGACTGAGCATATTGCTTTCCGTTCTCAGCTAGATACTGTTTCAGACGTGTCTTCGGCCATGGTGAAGGAGAATGCCATTTTAAAATATAAGCTGGAGGTGTTGGAAAATGCTACCAGAGCTGTTAACCTTAGGGTTTTGAATTTTCCTCGTCTCCCAGAAGTATCGGCCGTAGACATGTTTAAACGATGTATCATGGAGATTTTGAAAGTTCCTCCTGACTTGATTCCACCTCTTAGTAAGGTATATTATCTACCTACTCGGAAAACAGCTGAGGCATCTATACCTGTCTCTACTGTTAATTTCGAAGTTCTGGATGTGACTGGCCTACTGGAGAATACCGGGTGTGACGCTACTACTCCTACTGCCTCAACGCTTTTGGTTCAATGTGCCTTGGTTACTGATAAGGACTGGTTGTTGAAAATGTTCTTCAAGAAAAGATTGGATACATTTCTTGGTTTCAGAATATCTATGTTTCCTGATTTGGTTAAAGATACTCAAAGGCGAAGGAAACAGTTCCTTCAGTATAAACCTGGGGTGTTAAGTATTGGGAGTATTTTCTTTCTTCGGTTCCCCTGTAGATGTTTGGTCCTTATTGATGGTGTTAAGTATATTTTTTCGGATCCTATGGATTTGAATAAATTTATTAATGCCCGGCTTGCAGTGTTGTCACCAACAGAGTAATGGGTGGTTATAGTTCATCTTTATCCTCCATGTATGTATTCCGGAGGCCTACCTGTCATTTTGGTTTCATGTTTTTGATATCTCTTATAAGTATCTTCCAAGTCTCTGTTTTGGTTAGATTGTTTCCACTCTCCTCCTCTCTAACTTGTGGACTATATACAGTGCATGATATAGATATTTTTTCTTTTTCTTTAATTATGTTGTGTTTGAATTTCCTTCATTCACTGTATTCATTGTAAGGAATTTTATTTTGTTGCTGTATTTGATAGAATTCTATAAATAAAAGATTAAAATAAAAAAAAAAAGGGTTCCAGGGGTGATCCGGGAAACTACAGACCGGTGAGCCTGACATCAGTACCGGGAAAAATGGTAGAAACCATCATAAAGAATAAAATTACTCAGCATGTAGATAGTCATGACCTAATGGGAGACAGCCAACATGGCTTTAGACAAGGAAGATCTTGTCTTACTAATCTGTTATGTTTTTTTGAAGGAGTGAATAATCAGGTGGACAAAGGTGAGTAGGTTGATATTGTGTATCTGGACTTTCAGAAAGCCTTTGACAAGGTCCCTCATGAGAGACTTTTGGCAAAACTAAAGAGTCATGGGATAGGAGGCAGTGTACTATTGTGGATCAGGAACTGGTTAAAAGAGAGAAAGCAGAGGGTAGGGCTAAATGGCCAATTTTCCCAATGGAGAAAGGTGAATAGTGGTGTACCCCAGGGATCTGTGCTGGGTCCGCTGCTTTTTGACATATTCATAAATGACCTGGAAAGTGGAATAACGAGTGAGGTTATCAAATTTGCTGATGACACAAAACTATTTAAAGTTGTTAAAACCCAAGAGGATTGTGGAAAATTGCAAGAGGATCTTGATAAATTGGAAGACTGGGCATCAAAATGGCAGATGAAATTTAATGTGGACAAGTGCAAGGTTATGCACCTAGGGAAGAACAACCCAAACTATGGTTACACGATGCAAGGTTCTACATTAGGAACCACCACCCAGGAAAAAGATTTAGGCATCATTGTGGATACCATGTTAAAACCCTCGGCCCAGTGTGCAGCAGCGGCCAAGAGAGCAAATAGAATGCTAGGTATGATAAGGAAAGGAATGGAAAATAAAACAAAAGATATTATAATGCCTCTATATCGTTCCATGGTGAGACCGCACCTTGAATATTGTGTGCAATTCTGGTCGCCGTATCTTAAAAAGGATATAGCGATTTTAGAAAAGGTTCAGAGAAGAGCCACCAAAATGGTAAAGGGGATGGAAGGATACTCCTATGAAGAAAGGCTAAAAAGGTTAGGGCTCTTTAACCTGGAAAAGAGACGGCTGAGAGGAGACATGATAGAAGTCTATAAATTAATGAACAGAGTGGAACGGGTAAGCGTAGATCGATTGTTTACGTTATCAGAATATAGAAAGACTAGGGGACATGCAATGAAGCTACAGGGTAAACTATTTAAGACTAATAAAAGAAAATATTTTTTCACTCAACGTGTAATCAAACTCTGGAATTTGTTACCAGAGGATGTAGTAAAGGCTGTTAGTGTAGCTTGGTTTAAAAAAGGTTTGGACAAGTTCCTGGAGGAAAGGTCCATAAACCATTATTAAGAAGGGACCCAGGATATCACTGCTTGACCCAATACAAGCATTGTGGAACCTGTGTCTTTTGGGGAAACTGCTAGGTACATATGACCTAGATTGGCCACTGTTGGAAACAGGATACTGGGCTTGATGGACCTTGGTCTGACCCAGTATGGCATATCTTATGTTCTTATACCCCCAGACCCACCACCGTGTATATAGCTTAGCCAATGTGTAAATAGTTGAGCTGTCTTGTATCTTGTACATAGTTACCCGTTGAAACCTGTATATAATCCCCTGTTTATTGTAAGTCCAGTGTATGCTCACCTGCACTGCACGATTATGTTAACTGTAAACCGCACTGATTTTCAAAGAGCACGGTATATAAGAGACATTAAATAAATAAATAAAATAAATAAATGATTGTTAAAAATTGCAAGAGGACTTTGATAAACTGGATGTTCAAATGGCAGATGAAATTTAATGTGGACAAGTGCAAAGTTATGCACCTAGGAAAGAACAACCCAAATCCACATTAAGAATCACCACCATGGAAAAAGATTTAGGCGTTGTCATGGATAACATGTTGAATCCCTCTGCCCAGTGTGCAGCGGCAGCCAAGAGAGCAAATAGAATGCTAGGAATCATAAGGAAAGGAATGGAAAATAAAACAAATGCCTCTTATTGTTCCATGGTTCAACCATACCTTGAATATTGTGTGCAATTCCGGTCGTCGCATCTTAAAAAGGATATAGCGTTATTAGAAAAGGTACAAAGAAGAGCCACCAAAATGGTAAAGAGGATGGAAGGATGCCCATATAAGGAAAGGCTTAAAAGATTAGGGCTCTTCAGCTTAGAAAAGAGATGGCTGAGGGGAAATAGGATAGAGGTCTACAAAACAAATAAGTGGAGTGAAAAGGGTAAATGTAGATTGGCTGTTTATTCCTTCAAGTAGTAGAAAGACTAGGGGACAGGCAATGAAGCTACAGTTTAGCATATTTAAGATTAATTGAAGAAAATATTTTTTCACTCAACGCATAATCAAACTCCATAATTCATTACCAGAGGATGTTAGTGTTGTTGTTGTTAAGTGCCGTCGAGTCGGTGTCTACTCATGGCGACCCTCTGGATAGTTGTTTGAAACTGTGTTTGGTCTTCAGTCAGGAGGCTCACTGTTGATAGAGTGGCATCCGTAGCTGCTGTTATTGTATCGATCCGTCTCATTGCTGGCCTTCCTCTTTTGCATTGACCTTCTACCTTGTCAAGCATGATGCCTTTCTCTAATGATCTTTCTCTTCGCATGATGTGTCCAAAGTATGAAAGTTGAAGTCTTATCAACTGAGCTTCTAAAGAAAGTTTAAGTTTGATCTCCCCTAGTACTGACTGGTTTGTTCTTCGGGCAGTCTATGGAATACACAGTATTCACCGCCAGCACCATAATTCAAAGGCATCAATTTTCTTTCTGTCTATCTTTCGCATCCATATGACATTATGGCAGGTGCAGGCCTGTGACCCACAGTGTCCGAACATAAGCAGGCCAGCATGGCTAGCTTGACCTGTAAATGAGGCCTGTGGAGAGGCATATAGGATTGCACATCCCCCAATATGCTGCTATTGTAAGATAGAACTCAGTAGAAGTATTGAATTAGCTTAGGTAAGCAGAACTGCAGTATTGAAAGATGGAAAAATACAGAAAATACATGTTTAAAAGTTACTGATAAGAAAAGGTACATCTGCAAAGAAATAATTGGGAGTGCTGACAGATGAGTTGCAGAGCCCAGCTCCTCTGCACGTACAAATTGGTTCTATGGCCTTGAGAGTGTGAAAGTAACAAGTTGATGAACTGACCATTGTAATTGGGACTAGAAGGGGGGTATGCAGGTGTCATGCCCACTGGAGGGACATAATTGGATAAACTTATCAGTACCGGGACCAATAGAAGAGGTACGGGAGGTACGGGAGGTTACCGGGACCAATAAAATGTTTTTCTATACCTAGAATGGAACAGAAGTCTATAAAAGTTGTTGTAATGCTTGAAAACTTTGCTCAGCCATTTTGAAATTGATGGGTTCGAGACTTGTGCACAAATAAATGATTTGGACCTTCTGAACAGACTCCTGGTATCATTGGTTTGTCTGCGCTTTGCTGCTACAACATTATTGAAAATACCATAGCTTGAATAAGTTGAATCTTTATATGGAGAGAGACATCTCTGCTCTTCAGAATCTTGTTTAGGTCCTTCACAGTCATTCTGCCAAGAGCAATGCGTCGTCGGATTTCTTGACTGCTTGTTGCTTCTTTATTGATAGTTGATCCAAGTAGGTTAAATCTGTCCACTATTTCGATTTCTTCTCCACCAACGATGAACTTATTCATTGTGCCAGTTGTCAGGATCTTTGTCTTCTTTACATTAAGGTGCAGGCCCATTTTAAGACTGTTCTTTGATCGTGAGAAGCAAATGTTTCAGATCATCTTCACTTTCAGCCAGTAATGTGGTATCATCAGCATAGCGAAGGTTGTTGATGAGTCTTCCAGCAATCTTCACACCTCTGTTGTCTTCATACAATCCTGCTTCTCTGATGATTTGTTCTGCATATAAATTAAACAGGTAGGGGGAAAGTATGCAGTCTTGTTGTATACCTTTGCTGATTTTAAACCAGTTCCATTCAAACTGTTGCTTCTTGATCAGTGTAAAGGTTGTGCAAGAGAGCAATCAGGTGTTCTGGTATACCCATGCTTCTTAATGTGGTCCAGAGTTTCTTATGGTTTAACATGGTCAAAAGCCTTGCTGTAGTCAATAAAACACAATAAAACTGCAAATCTGGAAAGAAGTAAAAAAATTGTAGATGCTTTCCAAGATGCGTTACTTAGACAGATGGTGATGGAACCGACCAGGGAAAGCTCGATACTGGATTTAGTGCTCACCAACGGAGATAGCGTGTTGAATATCTGGGTGGGTGCCTATTTGAGATAAAAGCCAAGGTGGAGTCCAATCACAGCAAAACTCAAAGTCTTAGTCTTCAAAAACACTGACTTCAGTAAAATGGCCAAGTATCTGAAGGAGGAGTTGGCAGGGTGGGATGCGATAAGGGAAGTGGAATTGCAATGGGCTAATCTAAAGGTGGCAATAAAAGGGGCAACAGATACGTATTGTAAGGAAAGTAAATAAAAACAAGAGGAAAATGAAACCTATTGGCTCTCCAAAGAAGCGGCTGTACAAATAAAGGCAAAAAACACAGCTTTCACAAAATTCAGAAGCTCGCAAACAGAGGAAACAGAAAAGAATACAAGATCAAACTAAAAGAGACAAAAAGAGAAATAAGGATAGCAAAATCAAAGAAACATAGAAACATAGAAACATGATGACAGAAAAAGACCACAAGGCCCATCTAGTCTGTCCTTCCATAACAACTACAACAGTCCACTTTTTACCTTTAGAGATCCTCTGTGTTGGTCCCATGCTTTTTTGAATTCAGTTACTGTCCTCATCTCTACCACCTCCACTGGGAGACTATTCCACGGATCCACTACTCTTTCCGTAAAGAAATATTTCCGCATATCACTCCTGAATCTATCTCCCTTCACCCTCATCCCATGTCCCCTTGTAGCAGAACTTGCTTTCAATTGAAAGAGGCTCTCTCCCTGAACATTTATGCCATGGAGGTATTTAAACATCTCAATCATATCACCTCTATCCCGCCTTTCCTCTAAGGTGTACATATTAAGATCCTTAAGTCTGTCCTCATATGCTTTATAATGAAGCCCATTAATCATTTTAGTAGCAACCCTCTGCACCGACTCCATCCTATTCACATCCTTTTGAAGGTGCGGTCTCCAGAATTGCACACCATACTCCAAATGAGGTCGCACCAAAGACTTATACAGAGGCATTATCACCTCCTTTTTTCTGCTAGCCATTCCTCTCCGTATGCACCCAAGCATCCTTCTAGCTTTTGCCGTCGCCTTTTCTACCTGTTTAGCTACTTTAAGATCATCAGACACAACCACGCCTAGGTCCCGCTCTTCTTTAGTGGACAAAGGTACTTCACCTCCTATACTGTATTGCTCCCTTGGATTGCTGCAGTCCAAATGCATGACCTTACATTTTTTAACATTAAATCCCAGCTGCCAAATTCTAGACCATTCTTCAAGCTTAGCTAGATCCCTCCTCATGTTATCTACACCTTCCTGGGTGTCTACTCTATTGCAGATTTTGGTATCATCCGCAAAGAGACAAACCTTACCCGACAGCCCTTCCGCTATATCACTAACAAAGATGTTAAAAAGAATCGGACCAAGGACAGATCCCTGGGGCACACCACTGGTAACATCCTTCTCCTCAGAGTGAGCTCCATTTACTTGTACTCTTTGTCGCCTCCCACCCAACCAATTTCTAACCCAAGCAGTAACTTTAGGGTCCATCCCTAGGGTGCTCAGTTTGTTTATAAGTCGCCTGTGAGGAACAGTGTCAAAGGCTTTACTGAAATCTAAATACACCACATCTAGAGCTCTCCCTCGGTCCAACTCCCTGGTCACCCAGTCCAAGAAATCAATCAGATTTGTCTGACAAGACCTGCCTCTGGTGAATCCATGCTGCCTCGGATCCTGTAATCCGCCGGACTCCAGAAACCTCACTATTTTCTCTTTCAGCAGCGTTTCCAATAATTTACTCACCACCGAAGTTAAACTAACCGGCCTGTAGTTTTCAACCACATCCTTACTTCCGCTTTTGTGTAAAGGCACCACATGAGCCTCTCTCCAGTCCTTTGGCACCACTCCCGACTCCAACGAGGCATTGAAAAGGTCAGTCAGTGGAGTTGCTAGAACGTCCCCAAGTTCCCTCAGTATTCTAGGGTGTATCCCATCCGGTCCCATCGCTTTGTCTACTTTAAGTTGAGCTAGTTTCTCACGAACACAGTCTTCTGAAAATTGTTCAAGATGTCCCTCGCTTCTGTTCTTATTTGTGGGTGTTTTCTGAGGTCCTGCTCCTGGTCCTTCACCTGTGAATACAGAACAAAAATATTTGTTAAGCAATTCCGCTTTATCCTTATCAGCTTCTACATATTCCCCCCCTGCACCCTTGAGTCTGACAAAGGTAGAAGAAAAGATGGCTAAAGATGTGAAGTGCAGCGACAAAACATTTTCCAGGTATATTCGGGAGAGGAGGAAAATTAGAGGTGGAATTGCAGGACTCAAAAAGTTCTGGGAACAGATTTGTGGAACGTGACATTGAAAAAGTGAAAATGCTTAACAAATACATCTGCTCTGTTTTCACTAGAGAAAACCGTGGAGAAGGATCACTTGTGATTGACAAATATACAAATGGGAATGGAGCAGATACTACACCATTCACAGAAGATGATGTGTTAGAACAGCTTGCAAAACTGAAAGTGAAAAAGGCCATGGGACCGGATGGGATACATCCCAGGATACTGAAAGAGCTCAAAGAGGTTCTTGCACGGCCGTTAAAGGATGTTTTCAAACAGATCCTTGGAGACATGAGAAGTTCCACAGGACTGGAGAAGCACTGATGTGGTACCTCTTCACAAACGTGTCAGTAGAGAAGAAGTGACAAACTACAGGCCAGTAAGCCTTACCTCTGTGGCGGAAAAAGCAATGGAGGCACTCCAGAAAGAGTGAATAGTGGATTTCCTCAAAACCAACAGGTTGTATAATCTGAGGCAACATGGTTTTACCAAAGGATGATCTTGACAAACAAATCTGATTGAGTGCTTTGACTGGGTGACCAGAGAAGTAGATCAAGTGCATGCGATGGATGTGATCTACCTAGATTTCAACAAAGCCTTTGATACTGTTCCTCATAGGAGGCTTATCAATAAACTCAACAGCCTGGGATGGATCCCAAGGTGGTGAATTGGATCAGAAATTGGTTGACTGACAGACAACAAAAGGTGATGGTAAACGAAACTCACTCAGATGAAAGAAGGGTGATTAGCGGTGTGCCCCAGGGTTCGGTCCTGGGACCGGTACTGTTCAATGTATTGGTGAGTGATATTGCTGAAGGACTGAATGGAAAAGTCTGTCTTTTTGCAGATGACACAAACATTTGCAGAGTGGACTCCCCTGAGGGAGTGGATACCATGAGGAAAGATCTACAAAAGCTGGAAGAATGGTCTAATGCTTGGCAGTTAAGATTTAATGTGAAGAAGTGCAGTGTCATGCATTTGGGAAGCAGAAATCCAAGAGAATTGTATGCGATAGGGGATGAGATGTTGCATGGACAAGGAAAAGGACCTCAGAGTGATTATTTCTGAGGATCTCAAGGTGGCGAAACAGTGTGACAAGGTGGTGGCAAAAGCCAGATGCTGGGTTGCATACTGAGAGGCATTACCAGCAGAAAGGAAGAGGTACTAATGCCACTGTACAAGTCGCTGGTGAGGCCTCATTTGGAATATTGCGTTCAGTTTTGGAGACCACATCTTGCAAGGGACATAAAAAGGCTGGAAACAGTTCAGAGGAAGGTGACTAAAATGATTTGGAGCCTGCGTCAGAAGCCTTATGAGAAGAGACTTGAAGACCTAAATATGTTCACTCTGGAGGAGAGGAGGGACAGGGGAGATATGATTCAGACCTTTCAATACTTAAAGAGTATTAATGGACAAACATCTTCCAAAGACGGGGAAGCAGTAAAACTAGAGGGCATAGCATGAAGCTGCAAGGGGGTAAACTGAAAGGCAACGTCAGGAAATACTTTTTCACTGAAAGGGTGGTGGATGCTTGGAATGCCATCTCGATAGAAGTGGTGGAGGCAAATACAGTGACAAAATTCAAAATGGCATGGGAGAGACACTGTGGATCCCTTTATAGCAACAGGATAAAATCAAAATAAACATAACTATCTCTTCTATCACAGCAAATAGGGATGACCTACACAGAACGGTGGGTACACCCCTAAGTGACCTGCACTGAGCGGCAGGTGCATCTACTCTTGCCGCCTTGCGGGGCAGACTAGATGGACCATACTGTTCTTTATCTGCCATCATCTGTCATATAGATATCTTTTTGGTTTTCTTTAGTCTTTTCAAGGATCTCTCTCATATCCGCTATAGTAGTGGTAGTGGCAGCATTTCTTCGCACTCTAGGAATATTTGTCTTCCCCTACTTAGACGACTGGCTCATTTGAGCCCCATCAGAGTCAGAGGCCAGAAATTCCCTATCTTGCACAATGCGTATCCTTCAGTATTTGGGCCTAGTTATAAACATCCCAAAATTCAACCTAACTCCCACTCAATCTCTAGAGCTTATAGGAGCCATGCTGGATACTAGGAAAGCAAGGACCTATCTCCCACAGCCCCGCTGCGCTTGCATTGTGCAGTTGGCTTATAAGATCATAAGATATGCCATACTGGGTCAGACCAAGGTCCATCAAGCCCAGTATTCTGTTTCCAACAGTGGCCAATCTAGGTCATATGTACCTAGCAGTTTCCCCAAGGGACACAGGTTCCACAATGCTTTTATTGGTTCAAGCATTGATATCCTGTGGTTCAAGCATTGATATCCCTATGTCGTCTCTCGTTCCTCGCCCTTTCCTGAATCCTGCTTGCACTTCAGGTAGTTCTCGTTCCAGGTATGGTTGTAGTCTCTGTTGAATAATCTTCAGTAGAATCTTACTGGCATGTGGGATCAGAGCGATTGTGCAATAATTTCCACAATCGGTTGGATCACCTTTCTTTAGTATTGGTAGAAACACAGTTCTTTTCCAATCAGTTGACCATGTTGTTGTCTTACAAATGTGTTTTATTGACTACAGCAAGGCTTTTGACTGTATTTATTTATTTTATTTATTTAACAGTTCTTCTATACCGCTCTATTTTAGATCAGAGCGGTTTACATTTAACATCAACTATACAACACAGGCACTCTGAGTTGTATTTACAATAAACAGGGAGATCAACTTGGAAGTAACTGGGGGAACTATATACATTGTATTTACGCTGTTATCTGTTTTCAGGCAGATCCTATCTACATCTTATTTACACTGGGAGTCTAAATTCTATTTCTGGGAGTACTTCTGAGGGATAAGTTGATTATCCTTTTTCATACTGAATCTGATTGTTTAGGTGTAGTGAGTGATTGTCTGAGGGTTCACATGTATGATTACTAAGGCTGGATTCGGGGTAGTATGTAGTGAACAGGTGCTGCTTTAATGCCTTCCTGAGGTGGGTTAGGTACGAGATGTTTCGTATAAAGGTGGGGAGGGCATTCCATGCTCTAAGTGCATAAATCGTAAAGGCCCTATTTATTGTTGCTTTTGTGCATTTCGTTATTACTTTTGGGACCTCTAGGGTGTTTTGCATCGTGGATCTTCTGTTTCTGTTCTGTGGTACTTTATGTATCATCTTGCTGATAGCTGTGGGGGTCAGGGTGTTTAAGGCTTTGAAGGTTAATGTTAGAACTTTGTGGAGGGTTCTTGCTTGAACCGGTAACCAATGGAGGTTCATCAGTACTGGTGTTATGTGCTCTCTCCGTGAAGCCCCTGTTAGTACTCTTGCAGCGGTGTTCATTGCGAGCTGGAGCGGAGCTAGCGTTGTTTGAGGGAGACCATGTAGAATTACGTTGGCGTAGTCGAAATGTGGTAATATTAATGCCTGATAGATCGATCGGTAGTCGCTGAAGTCGAGTAGTGGTCGGAGATGTTTTAAGGTCCTTATTTTCATGTATACTGTTTTTACTATGTTTTTTATGTGGGTTTTCAGCTCCAGTTGTTGGTCCAGTGTAACGCCAAGGTAGCGGATTGTGGGTTTGGTTTTCAGTTCTGTGTTGCCGATTTTTAAAGAGGGTGGAGGGGTGAAGTCCTGGTTCCTTGAGATGAAAAGGACATCTGTTTTGCTGTAGTTGATTCTCAAGTTTTGTGTGTTGAACCATTCTGCTACTGCCTCAAAACATCTTGTTAGAGGGGAGAGGTCTGGTTGGTTGGTCCTGAATGGGATGTATAGCAGGATATCATCCGCGTATGCTAGACAGTTGACCTTGAATGAACGTGCTATAGCGCATATGGGCTGCATGTAGATGTTAAACATCAATGCAGATAGTGACGAACCCTGTGGTACACCCTGGCTTTGTAAAAACGGTTCAGAGGTTGTGGATCCAGACCTTACGTGTTGCCATCTATTAGTCAAGTATGACTTGCACCATTTTAGAGCTGTTCCCTGAATTCCTTTCTCACTGAGGCGTTGTATGAGGATCTCGTGGCTCACCGAGTCAAAGGCCGCTGCAATGTCAAGGAATATGAGGGCGAATCCTTGATGAATTTTGTCGATTCCAGAGATTAGGTGGTCAAATAGGGTGACGAGGAGGGTTTCCACCCCATGTTCTTCTCTGAACCCATGCTGGGAAGGATCCAGTGGGGCTTCAGTATCAATATGCTGTTGGATTTGGCGCTGTACTAACTTTTCGATTACTTTGGCAAGCATGGGGATACTTGAAATTGGTCTGTATGATTCAACTTTCGTTGGGTCCAGCTTGTTATTTTTCAGCAGTGGTCTGATTGATGTTTGTTTCAGACTTTGTGGGAACGATCCGGTTGTAAGGGATTGGTTTATTAATTCGCTTAGATATTGGCTTAAGTCACATCGTAACTCCTTTATCCATCGAGCTGGGCATGGGTCGTTGGGCGCGGTAGTGGGGTTGATTGCGGCTATAGTGTCTTCGATCTCTCTGCGTGATATTTTGTCAAATTTGGATAGTGGTGCTGGTTGGTGCAAATTATGTTGAGAGATGTTGTCCGCGGAGCTCGATGTAGCATCATCCTGGATCACTTCAGGTTGTAGGTAGTTGTTTGAGGTTGTAGTAGTCTGGATCATTTTTGACTGTAGGTAGTTGGAGTATGCCTGGGGGTGTGGCATATGAGATTGGTCTGCGGGAGGTTCTTTTATGAGAGATTTCACTATATTGAAGAGGTCGTGGGGTTTGTTTAGTGACCGCTTCAAGATGTTGGAATGATATTGTTTCCGCTGCTTTGTTAGTTCGTCACGGTGTGCTCTTAGGTGAGCGATGTAAGTATTTTGTGCTTCAGTAGAGCGAGCCCGACGCCATCTTCTCTCGAGCCTGCGCAGGCACTGGAGTGAAGCTCGGAGGTCTTTGGTATACCATGGTGCGTGTTCTCGTTTCTTTGTTGTTTTATGTGTGGCTGGTATGCATGCGATGGTCTTGAGGCTCTCATCCCAGGTGGACACCAAAGCATCTAGGTCGTGTGGTACATTGTCGAGGAGTGGGAGGATCTTCCCTCGAATCTCTTCTTTATCAAAGGGACGGAAGCGCTTCAACGAGGTTTCGTGGACAGCGTTGTTTTTTTTGAAGTTTTGATTGTATGTGTTAATAGGTATCTGGAATTTGATCAGGCTATGGTCAGACCATGGTACAGGAGTTATTTATTTATTTATTTATTTATTTATTTAAAGTCTCTTTTATACCGCGCTATTCAGCTTCAGCGCGGTTTACAATGAACAGTGAACATACACATTTCCAAAAGTACTTTGTGTTTACATATGAACAGGATATTCAACTTGGCTAACAGGGTAACTATGTACAACCACAATATATACAATATATACAATTTGTAGGCTGATCATGTGTTTGTATGGTTTTAGACAGTGGTGATTTGGGTGGTTTCGGCAAATGGTGCTGAGTTTCTATTGGTTTCAGGGTAATGTATGAGGAAGAGGTGGTGTTTCACGGCCTTCCTGAATTGGAATATGTCCGGGATTGATCTGATGTTGTGAGGGAGGTTATTCCAGATCACTGGTGCATAATGTTTGAAAGTCCTGCTGGATGTTGACTTGGTGCATTGAGTTATAGATTTTGGGACTATCAAGGTGTTTTGAGCTACTGACCTTCTGTCTCTGTTGTGGGGTGTCATCTGGATTAGCTCAGTTAGTGAAGTTGACGAGAGACCTTTGGTGGCTTTGAAGGTAAGCAGCAAGGTCTTGAAAGTAATTCTACCTTGAATCGGGAGCCAATGGAGTTGTTTCATTATAGGTGTGACATGGTCTTTTCTGGATGCTCCGTGCAGTACTCTTGCTGCGGTGTTCATTGCCATTTGCAGTGGGTTTAGGGTGGCTTGGGGGAGACCTTGAAGTATTGCATTTGCATAATCGAAATGCGGGATAATTAGTGCCTGATAGATAGTTCTGAAATCATCTGGCTCCAGCAGAGATCTTAGGTATCTAAGGGATCTAATTTTATGATATACTGCTCTTACAGTGTTACTTATATGAGCCTGCATATTTAGGTTCTGGTCTAGTGTGATGCCGAGGTATCTGATCGCTGATTTGGTCTGGAGGTCTGCTTCCTTCACTTTCAGTACTGTCGGGGCAGTGAAGTTACGGTTCCTTGTAATGAACATCACCTCCGTCTTCTTGTGTTGAATCCGGAGGTTTTGGGATTGTAGCCAATTGGATATTTCGTTTATGCAGCATGTTATTGGTTCGAGGTCTGGGTTTTCTGTTGCAAAAGGTGTGTATAATAGCACATCATCTGCGTATATCATGCAGTTGATGTTGAAAGACCGGATAAGGTTGCAGAGAGGTTGCATGTATATATTGAATAGTAAGGCGGAGAGGGAGGATCCTTGTGGGACACCTTGGCTTTGGTGGAATGGTTCTGATGATGTGTTTCTGGATCTTACTTGCTGCCATCTGTCCGAGAGGTAGGACCTGCACCACTCGAGTGCTTTACCAGAGATTCCTTTTTCTTTGAGGCGTTCTAGGAGGCGCTCATGGCTAACGGAATCAAACGCTGCCGCAATGTCCAGGAAGACAAGGACGAAGCCTTGGCGGGTGTTGTCGATGCCTGATATTATGCTGCTGAAGAGTGTGGTAAGAAGGGTCTCCACCCCGTGAGATTCTCTAAATCCATGCTGGCATGGATCCAGTGGTGCATTGGAATCAATGTGATCTTGTATTTGTCTCTGAACTATCTTTTCCATTATTTTTGCAAGCATTGGTATGCTTGCTATGGGTCTGTAGGATTCTGGTTTCTGTTGGTCGAGTTTGTTGTTTTTTAGTAGAGGTCTTATTGAAGTTTGTTTGAGGGTGCGTGGGAAATCACCTGTTGTGAATGATTGTTGAACTAGTCTGGATATGATGGGACTGAGGTCAGTCCGGAGTTCCTTGACCCAGAAAGCTGGGCATGGATCCGATTGCGCTGTGGACGTATTGATGGCTGCTATGGTGTCTTCGATGCATCGTCTGGATGGAGTTGTGAAGGTAGTGAGTGGTGTTTGATTGTAGGGCTGAAGGATGATGCTGGACGCTGGGTTGTTGTTTATCTGACAAAGTTTTGTTTGTAGATAATCCGCATATGTTTGAGGATGGATTCCATTAGTTTGTTCTGATGCAGGTTCTGTTGCAAGTTGCTTAACGAGGGCAAACAGGTCACGAGGTTTGTTGAGGGATCTCTTTAAAGTGTCGGCGTGGTAACGTCTCATGGTTTCAGTCACTGCGGTACGGTGCGCTGTGAGTTGTATGCTTGGTAGCATTGGTTGGGTCGTATCCTTATCTGTCTGTGGGGCAAATATCAAGTCAAGTTTGTTTCCCTTGACGTGAGTGGGACTATCAACTAGTTGATCGTAGCCTAGCTCTTGTAGCGCTTCTAGGAAGGCAGAGGCTTGGGATTCCTGTAGAGTAGGCAGGTTAAAGTCGCCTAGGATCCAGTTTTGGGATCGTGGTCTGTTTGAGTGGCAGGCGAGGCCAATTATTGTTGCCAGATCCTCTGAAGATGGTGTTGGCGCTCGATACAGTAGGTTGATCGTGCAGGTATCATTTGTTATAGTGAGGGAGTCCAGGTGGGCTGTGCTAGTTGCATTGCACAACTGGAAGCCTAGGCAAGTTTTTACCAGGATGAGTGTTCCGCCTCCTCTCTGGTTGGTTCTATGGCATGCATGGACTGAAAATCCTGTGGGTAACATCTGGTTTATGATTGCATTGTCGCATTCTGATAGCCAAGTCTCTGTGATCATGATGATGTCAAGATCATGGGTCGTGACCAGGTCGGTAATTATTGGCCATTTAGTGCGTATTGACCTTGCGTTGATAAGTGCACACTTCAGGGCATGATGGTGCTGCTGACGGTCCAAATGTGACTTCTTGATGTGTTGAAGTGGGATGTGTAATAAATGTGAGTAAGGCGTGTCGTTGGGTTCTCTTGGGGGTTGTTGGTGATTCTCCGTCCATCTTTTTCCATCACTGCGGAGTATTGGGATGTGGTTGGTGCTTGTGTGAAAGGCATGGGATGTAAGGGGGAGCCAGGTGGCTAGGTGTAGACATGCCAGGGCTAGTAGTAATGGATGCATCTTGTGGACGTCTTTGTGGATATTATGTGATCTGTTTGTTGTTGGGTAGTTAGTGGGACCGGTGTTGACTACTGTGCTTGCTATCAGTGGTGTATAAACTCACTGCCTGACCATGAGTAGATATTTGGGACAATGTGGCAGTATTTATAAACCTTATGTATAAACCATAAGAAACTCTGGGCCACATTAAGAAGCATGGGTATACCAGAACACATGATCTTCCTCTTGCACAATCTTTACAATGATCAAGAAGCAACAGTTTGAACAGAACAAAGAGAAACAAAATAAGAAAAGGTGTACGAGAAACATAGAAACATAGAAAAATGATGACAGAAAAAGACCACATGGCCTATCAAGTCTGACTTTCCATATCACAACTACAGCAGTCCCCTTTTTTCTTTTAGAGATCCTCTGTGTTTGTCCCATGCTTTTTTGACTTCAGATACTGTCCTCATCTCCACCACCTCCACTGGGAGACTATTCCACGGATCCACTACTCTTTTTGTAAAGAAATATTTCCGCATATCACTCCTGAATCTATCCCCTTTCACCCTCATCCCATGTCCCCTCATAGCAGAACTTGCTTTCAATCGAAAGAGGCTCTCCCTCTGTGCATTTATGCCATGGGGTATTTAAACGTCTCAATGATATCACCTCTATTCCGCCTTTCCTCTAAGGTGTAATTTATACCCATTCTCTACAATATTTGCAGTGATGAATAGTGCCGCTGTGTTTTGAAAACCTTTTCCCATGCCTTAGAAGGCTGCATACATTCCCCCTACCCATTTAATTTATATGCAGAACAGATCAGAGAAGCAGGTGTAGCTGGGTTTAAAAAAGGTTTGCACAAGTTCCTAGAGGAAAAGTCCATAAACCATTATTAAAGTGGACTGGGGAAATCCACTGCTTATCCCTGGGACAAGCAATGAGGATATTGCACTTGTTGGACCCTTGGTTTGACCAAAGGTGGCAGATCTTATGCTCTTATGACTTAAAAGTAATCTCCATTTTGTTGTTGTTAAGTGCCGTCAAGTCAGTTTCGACTCATGGAGACCCTCTGGATAGTGTGATAAGGAAGCTTATCATAGTTTAGGAAGAAATAATACAAGAGGTGAATTGGCTCTGAATAAGCAACCTGTGCTGGCTGGTAAAAGCACTATAACAGAGTGTTTACCTAAAAGACTACCAGACCCAGAATGCACTGGTTTACAGAAAGCCTCTAGGAGAGCTGAAGTAGGAAAACGTGTGCCTAATCAGAGAAGCAATGATGTAATCCCTAATCACACATCTCCTAGGGCAGGGCTTAATTCAGAACACCTGGAGTGTGTTAGGGTGGAGCGGCCATCTAGGCACTTTAAAGCTAGAAGAAATTCATCATACAGACAGCAAAGAGAGCAAGGAGAGCAAAGACAGCAAGGACAGCAACGGGAGCTGGAGAAGGAGAGACTGATCGTGAACAGAAGGAAGAACAGCAAGACGTCCAGAAGGTCTAAGAAAGGAGCCCAAGGCAGTACGTATGCTGGGAGAGATTCCTGGGGCAAGCATTCTTTATTGGACTGGAAGAAGCCAGAGGCTTGGAGATATACTGCCAGGAACCCTCAGACAGCACCTGTAAGGGAGACGGCTGCATCTACAGAAATAAGGAGCTCTAATACCTATTTAAGGAGGTATGGGAAAAGAGACCTAAAGTCCAGAGATTCTGACTGGAGAGCTGGGCACAGAAGCTTTGCTACTTACTGGCCAAAATACCCAGAGAGGAAACCTAATGACAATGTGATCTCAGGTATGAACTCTGATCTGTTCCCTAGCTTTGCACAAGGAAGACAGCAGGGAAACAGTTTCTATCCTGGTAGAGATCAGTTAGAGAAATCCTCTGAGCCAGTGTTTGAAAGTGATCCTATGATATTTCAAGAGCAAGGGGAAATATCAAATGAGGAAGTTGAATGTATGGATTGTTCTTTTTCTAAGCTGCTGTTCTAAAGTAATCATCAGATAAGGATCAAACACCAAAAGGAACTGTACTGATTTTTAGCTTCCCAGAAAGGTTTCTTTGAGAGAAAGCTTTGGGGAAAGTTGGAGCCACGTGGAGAGTGGGCCAGCAATGGTTTGCAGCTGGTTAAGCACCTGTGATTAGAGCAAGGCACAAGTGCACGTGGGACTTTGGAAAAAGCTTCTTCTCTGTGTGAAAGGAAGAAAGCTGTTTTTTTTGATAAAGAGAATTTTCCTTTTGGGTTTATTTTTTTCATTCCAGCACTGCTAAGAAAGTTTATTAGCAGGGGCTAGAAAAAAGACCTTTTCTGTTCCATCAAGGTCTTTACTAAGTTGTTGCATAAGTAATTCATTTGCCTTATTTGTTTTGGTTTCTGGAATAAAACTCCTGGAGAAAATTATCCTGTTGATGTTACCAAGCATATCTGTGCATGGGAATAACACCCCATAAATAAAATCTGTTTTCTGCTTTACACTCGAGCAACTACAATTCTTTATTCTTGTTAGACGGCTAGTTTTTGTGTGATTGAACTACAAGGCCCACAATCCTTTGCAAGCCAAGTAAATTCATGTCCTTGCGAAGATTGTGGAACTTTCACAACAAGCACCCCCGTTTACAATAGTTGTCCTAAATTGTGTTCGGTCTTCAGTCAGGCGGCTCATTGTTGATAGACTTGTACCCATAGCTGCTGTTATTGTATCGATCCATCTCATTGCTGGCCTTCCTCTTTTGCGTTGACCTTCTATCTTGCCAAGCATGATGTCTTTCTCTAATGATCTCTCTCTTCGCATGATGTGTCCAAAGTATGAAAGTTGAAGTCTTGTCATCTGAGCTTCTAAAGAAAGCTTAGGTTTGATCTCTTCTAGTACCGACTGGTTTGTTCTTCGGGCAGTCCAGTGTATACGCAGTATTCGCCACCAGCACCATAATTCAAAGACATGAATTTTCTTCCTGTCTTGTCTTTTTCACTGTCCAGCTTTCACATCCATATGATGTTAGTGAAAATACCATGGCTTGAACAAGTCAAATCTTTGTTTGGAGAGAGACATCTCTGCTCTTGATTATCTTGTCTAGGTCCTTCATTAGCCATTCTGCCAAGAGCAATGCATCGTCGGATTTCTTGACTGCTTGTTGCTTCTTTATTGATAGTTAATCCAAGTAAGTTAAAGTTGTCCACGATTTCAATTTCTTCTCCTTCAATGATGAACTTATTGATTTTGCCAGTTGTCATGATTTTTGTCTTCTTTACATTAAGGTGCAGGCCCATTTTAAGACTATGTTCCTTGATCTTGAGAAGCAAATGTTTTAGATCATCTTCACTTTCAGCCAGAAGATGTCTTTGCTTGCTTCTTGAAAAGGAGGATTCTGACCAGATATCTAAAGGGAGTGAATTCCAAAGTGCTGCAGCAATTTAGGCAAAAATTCCATTAGGGATCCATCAAATCTCTTTTTTTTTGTAGGAAGGAACTATCAGTAGTTGTGTTTGAGAGGATCTGAAGTGACGTTGTGGGTAATATGAGATTAGATGGGAAGTGAGATAAGGGGTAAACCTGTATACAGTGATTGATGGGCCAAGATCAGAATCTTATATTTTACTCGTGTGCGGCAGGAACTAGGTCACTGGTGTTCTTTAATCAGTAGTGGTGTTGCTTGATCTATATGATGAGCATTATGAATCAATTTAACGACAGTGCTAGGAATGAGCTATAGATATTTACAAAAGTATTTTGGAAGGCCACCCAACGCTTTGATTTCAGGATAAAGCGGGTGTAGTACAAATGAATTAAAGTTGACTACTGATCATGCATCAGTAGTGAATTAGGGGTTAATTGAACCTCAGTTTTATGGAAGAGAGCGATTCCTGTACTTTTTTGTGAAAAACATCTTCTTGCATAACTGTTTTGATAGAACCATGTGAAATTTCTAATAGGGAGTCTTAGTACAGAGAGATACCGGTGCACCTGGTAAATATATACAAAATAAAGCGAAAGTCATCCGACTGGGTTCTGGGCTTCTGAACCATGGGATGGGAAATGCTCTCCCTTGAGCATTCTCGGGCGTCTGGCCAGCATCTTGATTGTGTTTAATGGACAGCTGATCCTGTTCTATGTGTGTGTCACCTGATGGAAAATTACTGGTTGCTCTTGCAACAGGATAAAATGGGTGCCTTTTTCAGCCGGGGAAGTCTCCCGATTGAGAAGTCTCTCCTGCCTGGCTGAATCTGGGATTCATTTAGTCAAAGTGTGGCAAGAGATGAAGTTCATAACTCTGTTGGTGGTGTATCATTCTCCTATAATTACTTCATTTCTAGCTATCTTTCCTAACTAATTATAGGTAAATAAGTGCATTATTTGCTTCCAAGTTATCTTTTCTTTATTTCAAAATGTGTTGGCCTTTAATTTTGCACCCCGTTCACTTACCAAAACAGCGGGATATAAATCCTTTTAAATAAATAAATAAAAGGTGCTTTACGATAATCAAAGGATTTAACACCAAAGAATAAATCAACGTCCGGCGTGATTTTTTGTCTAATGTTGTCTACATATATATATTTATATAAATAAATAAATAAATAAATAAATAAATATATATATACACACCAAGGTTAAACTCTTGGATTAAGGTAGGAAATGTAGCAGTGAAGATATGAGAAGCATTGGTGAGAGAATAGAGCTTTATGGGACTTTGCAATGTAACGGGATAATATGGAGAAATTTCCGTTTCAGTGATAACTCTAAAGAATCGTGATAGATAAGAGTTGAACCATGAGCAATGTCATCTTAGTTATTCACCCTCTGGATACTTGCTTTACAATAGCAAGCCTTGTGTGGACCCAGGTGCAAGCCTGTGTGCCCATCTCCCCGATACCACGTTTTATCAACAATGGCCCCCTCATTCATGATACTGAACCCGATGAGTGTATGTCCTCAAAAAAATGACTCCTGTAAGCCTGTCTCATCAACACCAGTAACCATAAGTATGTCCCTCTGATAATAACCTTAAGTCTCCCCCACCCCATGTTGAATCCACAGGCTTGTGTTTCCTGATACTAATCCATGTGGGCCCAGGTTCCTCAATGTTAAATCCCTGTGAGATGTTGACCCTTGTGATTCTCAATGCTGCTGTAATGTCCTGGACCCATATACCCCTGAAAGTGACCCTACGTCACGCAGATACTGACCTGTGTGTATGTGTCTGTGATGCTGAAATCCACGAGCACCGTAATGAGAATAGCAATCGGAACCCCAAAGTCGCCAATCACCCGACGAATCTGAAAATAAGATAGAAATTATTTTCAGCGGGATAGATTCAATGTCACCTAAAGAACACAGAAAGGAAACCACACAGGGTCAGTCGCACAACAGAAGAGACACGTGTAGAGCCTCGTGCTTCAACAATAATGACAATCACATATCTAGTCTCTTCTTGTAGCCTGGGCTCTATCCCCTCCAGCTAGTCACTAGAAAGTATGACAGGATTAACACAATTAGTAGACTTGTTAACCCTCTTAAATCGCTTTGACGGGGCCAATCAGCGGCACTAATATGGTTCATGCTGCTGAATATAAACAGATGCTGCCGCTGCTCGCCAAGCGGTTAGCATCAGGGCAACTGTGATACTGATCCTCTGTCCGCTTACCACAACGCAGTGAAAATCAGGCGCAGTGAAGGCTGACCTAACTTTTGTTGTTGCAGTGAACGGGACAGTGGCTAGCTTCATGGCACTACAGGCAACCCGCATATTCAACGGTGGGGCTTAGATATGGCCCTGGCATTGAATCTCTGGGGGTCTAATGTTCAGCGGCGGCAGCTAGCCGCTTTATGCTTGCCCCCACCGCTGAATATTGGACCCTTTGCCTTTTTCTTGGCTTCCAAAATGAATGATGTTACAATCCAATTTAAGGAGAAGGTGGTACTTGAAGTAATTATAGAAATTAGAGGAAAGACAAGGTCGTGAGATCTGACGGTGTGCACCATGTCCTCACACCTCTGCCTGACTTGCTTTGAAGATATTACTACTACTACCGAACATTTGTATAGTGCTAAGACCTATGCAGTGCTGCAGAAACACACACAAAAGACCGTCCCTGCTCATCAGAGCTTACAATCTAGTCAAGACAGACAACACAGTAGCTGTAGACATGGGATACATCTAGGGAGAATGGTAAGGCAACACAAGGGAAATCAGGTGAGTCAAGATCCGAAAGCATCAATTAATTAATTGGGCAAGGAATTGGTTGAGTGGAAAGATACAAATTGTGGTGGTCAGTGTAGTACATTCTGGTGAAGGGAAGGTTTTAGCTCAGACCCTTTTCAGGAGTAGGTCAAGGTACGTAAGATTGTAAGCCCTACTGTACCTAAATGTAAGTCCGGGCCTGGGGCACTGGACAGTTAAATGACTTGTCCGAGGTCACAAGGGGCCCGCAGTGGGATTTGAGATAGGGCTTCCTTATTTCTGTGCTTACAAGGCCCGCTTCTCCAACCCAAGGAGTCAAAGTGAACAATGGGGGTATCCCAGTCGCTACTGGGTCCATCTTGTTTCAAAATCTTTATGTGCAACACTTCCAAGGAACTTGGGAAAATGCGCTCATTTGGGACTATATGGAAGTAACAGAGTAAACATGCCAGAAGGCTGAAAAAATAGGGGCCTGGAAAAAAACCCGGAACATTGGTCCATGTTTATGAAAAATTAATTTTAGTGCGATGAATAGCAAAATCCTGCGTTTAGGATGCAAAAATCCATTAGCCGCATATCAGTTAGAAGGAAAAGAACTGAAAATGGTCAACAAAGAGAGCAACCAAGGAATAACCATCCCAGGTGACCTGAAGGCAGCCGGTCAATGTAATAAAACAGGAAGCTGGACTCAAGAAGCCTTGGTCTGATCCCACATGGCACTTAACGTTCTCTTCTAAATATGGGGATGCCACAAATCAGACAGACACAGGACAGGACTCTAGGGGATAACTAGAACCTGTGGAGAGAGAGCACTAAAGATGGGGTCTACAACCCAAGAAGCCTGAAGGACACCATGCCAGACATACTGCATTCAGTGCCTGTGGAGGGAGAGAGCATGAAAAAGGACACCTAGCTTGGGATCCCTGAGGACGCCATATCAGCTATCCACAGACTAATAGAGAGAGTAGTCTACTGCTTAGAGCAGTGGTCTGGCGACCAAGAGACAAGGGTTCAATTTCCACTGGCACTCCTCGGGCAAGTCACTTAACCTACTTTTACTACTGATCACTTGTATAGTGCTACAAGGCGTAAGAGGTTGTCCCTGCTCATCAGAGCTTACAATCTAGTCAAGACAGACAAACAGTAGCAGAGGGCAAGGACACATCTAGGGGTATGAAAAGGAAAACACATAGGACAGTATGTGGATCAGGATCCAAAAGCAGCCCCGAAGACGTGACTTTTCAGCCTGGATTTGAAAAGGGCCAAAGATGAAGCCTCCATCTAGTTTCCATCACACCTTGCTGAGAAAGCCCAGAGGCTGCAGGGTCGCTAGGAGTCAGCACACACACCCCAGAGAAAGAGGAAGGAGGAGGTCACATACCCGACCTGGGAAGAAGCGACTGTTTTTGAATTTTCTCAGGAAGAAGGCAATGAAGAAGGTTCCTGCCATCAGCACCAAGGACAACAGTGCTGTGTTCGGCTGCCTTGTGATCTTTCCTGGTACTTGCTGAGTCATCTCCGTGCCATTGGAAGGGCTCAGTGTAGTGTTTTCATTTGTACTGTTAGACGTCAGGCAGTTATTCAAAGGGTGCTCCTGGAAGATCTGCCAATCACAGCACAATAATTAAGTTCCTGGCCTTTCTACCCCCCGCATTGAGATCCCAGAGACACCTCAGTTAATGCACCTTGCTCCGCCTACAGCATCCCCCTCATTACTCTAGTACCGAGATCCCACACACACCTCGCTACATCAATGCAGTTGACTCCTGCCCTGTGGCACCTGGTTCTACTCCAGTACAGACATCTCATGCACAGTACTCTGGCAAAACACCTTGGCCACTCATGGGTATAGATCTTGGCTTTTAGTGGAATACAGGACTGGTCTTGTTTGTCTTACCTTCACAAGCTTGTAAAACGTCTCATAGATGAAGATGAGAGAGATGAGGAAGGCAAAGATCTCCTGTGTAAATCTGGACACAAACCGGACCAGGAAGCTGCCCTCAAAGGCAACCATAATCGTGACAATAACGATGAGCCAAAAACCGATCCACACTCTTCCCACCAGGTACTCCATCCCATTAGAGGTACAGAACTGGAAGGGAAGAAGATACTTCATGAGTCTTCTCCACCCTGCCAAGAGAGCACAGGCCGGAGGGGGTGCTCAGTGCAGATCCTGGGGCTGGAGAAAGAGAGAGCGCATACGTCTCATCTGCCCTAAGATTAATTTAATGTCATGTGACACTTGTATATCCTACAGAATACCTTGCCATAGGGAACTGAGCAGTATTACAACATATACAATATAACTGATGAACAATTACAATAATCAATACATCAAAATAATCACATCATAAAATAAAAAAAGTCACACACATACATACCTAAAATAATTCAAAAATATTGTTTAAATAAAAATTACAACATTTAAAAAAATAAGAAAAAATAATCCAAAATGCTTAAAAATAACTAAACCAGCACTGTCAACAATAGTGGATTTTAAATAGAAATGTTAAAGAGTTGAAGTGCTAGCCAAAGATCAATGGGAAGCCAATACAGATTTATCAGGAGTCAAGAAGCCCTCTCCCATCTCTTTTTCTTGAAACTCAGCTTCGTCACAGTGCTTTGCAATAACTGCAGTTGATTAAATAAGGGGAGAAAAGACCACAAGAGCTACTCTGTGCACATCCGGGGGTGAGGGGGTGGGAGGGGAAGGCAGTGTGGTGGGACACAGGCTCTCTATCAGTAGAGGAGAGGTTGTAGGGGTTACCCAAGTGCTGCCCTCTGTGAATGATGAGCTACAAGATCTTTCTCCCTAGCCCCAGCATCCATCTCTCTCTCCCTGAATGATCAGCATCCACCCTCTCTCCTCCACCCCCAGCAGCATCCACCCTCTCTCCTACACTGAGTGATCAGCATCCTCCCCTCTCTCCTCCACTTCCAGCAGCATCCACCCTCTCTTCTCCACCCCAGCAGCATTCTCACCTCTCTCCTCCACCCCCAGCAACATCATCACCTCTCTCCTACACTGAGTGATAACATCCTCCCCTCTCTCCTCCACCCCCAGCAGCATCCTCACCTCTCTCCTCCACCCCCAGCAGCATCCTCACCTCTCTCCTCCACCCCCTGCAACATCCTCACCTCTCTCCTCCACCTCCAGCAGCATCCTCACCTCTCTCCTACACTGAGTGATAACATCCTCCCCTCTCTCCTCCACCCCCAGCAGCATCCTCCCTCTTGATCCTTACATTCTCCTCAGCACCCCCTCGTCTCTTCTGCCTCTGGCATCATCCAGGATTTAGGTTGTACATTGATTGTCATTATTGATGAGGCCACTAACACACTGCACCTGGGCTTTCTACCACCCTTGGATGGTGGCCTCAGGCTAGATAAAATTGTATTGCAAGATATGCCTTGGACTGAGCATGGTTGGTTTCTTTTGACATCACTTGGCCAGGGGTTGAATCCAATGATTCTACAATAGTGTATTGTCTAGAAACCTTAAACATAGAAACATATCAGCAGAAAAAGACCATATGGCCTATCTAGTCTGCCCTTCAATGTCTACATTTGTATTTCTGTCCATCAGGTGCAAGGGCTTTCCAAATTTATTTATTTAACACTTCTATACCGGCTTTCAAGTTATCAAAGCAGTTTACATTAAACTCAACTTATTTTACATTGAACAATATATTACCATTTACATATGATACATTGAACAGCTAATTAGTGGTTACATATAATGATGGGATGGGGTCAGGGTTACTATAAATTATTTATATTAGAGTCAAGGCTTAATATTTAACTGGACGTTTAGCTACAACGCTGGGATCAGTGGGAGGGGTTAAGTATTGTGATAAGGAAGCTTATCATAGCTCAGGAAGGAGCTATAGTAAAGGTGAAGTGACTCTGAACAAGCAACCTGTCAGTTCTGGTAGAAATAAGAAAACAGAATTTTTCTATAAAAGACTACCAGTCCCAGAATGCACCAGGTTTCCTACAGCCATTAGAGGAGCTGAAGTGGGGAAACGTGTGTTCAATCAAGAGGGCTATGAGGTAATCCCCAAGCACTCATCTCAAAGGGCAGGGCCTGATTCAGCACAGCTGTGCTGTGCTAGGGTGGAGCACTGATCTAGGCAGAATAAAGGTAGAGTTTATTCTACAGAGAATTATCCTCATCCTCAGTTTCATCTGGGAGATCCTCAGAATCAGCTTGGATATCCTCAGCTTGGACGTCTTCATCATCTGGAGGATCATCAGAAGCAGAAGCCAGAGCGGACAGACAGAGAGGGCAAGAAACCCTTTGGAAGAAAGAAGAGAAAAGCATTTGGGAGGTCTAAAGGAGTCCATAGCAGTACGTATACTGGAAGGCATTCAAAAGGCAAGCATACACCATTGGACTGGGGGAAGCCAGAGGAGTGGTGCTGCAGGGCCAGGAATCTCCAGACGGTACCTGTGAGGGAGACGGCTGCACTTGGAAGGGACCCTAGGACCCGTGCCAGAAGGTATGTGAAGAGAGATCCAGTGTCCAGGGATCTGGATTGGAAGGCTGGACATAAAAACTGGACTACATACTGGCCAGGCTATTTAGAGAGGAACTCTAACAGCAATGGAAGCTCAGGTATGAACACTGATCTATGCCCTAGCTATAACCTTGAAAGACAGCAGGGAAACAAGTATTCTCCTGAAAGTGCTCCATTGAGAAATTCCTCTGTGCCAATCTATGATATTGAACCGATGATTGTTGAGGAAGGGGGAGAAGTCTTAGATACAGGCTGTGAATATATGGATTGCTCTCTGTCTAAACTCCTTTGGTAATTTTCTGTTACAAAGTACAACAACCATCACAAAGAAATACAAACTTGTTCTTTAATCTACTCAGAAAAGCTCCTGAAGTAGGATTTGAGCCACGCAGTAGAAAGCAAGCCAGCTAAGGGGTTTCAGCTGGGTAACTGCTAGCAATTGAGCCTTACCTAATTGCTTGTGAGCTCTGAGGGAATCACTTCTGAATCTATGTGTGAAGATAGCTAAACAGGTGGAAAAGGCGACGGCAAAAGCTAGAAGGATGCTTGGGTGCATACGGAGAGGAATGGCTAGCAGAAAAAAGGAGGTGATAATGACTCTGTATAAGTCTTTGGTGCGACCTCATTTGGAGTATGGTGTGCAATTCTGGAGACCGCACCTTCAAAAGGATGTGAACAGGATGGAGTCGGTGCAGAGGGTTGCTACCAAAATGATTAATGGGCTTCATTATAAAGCATATGAGGACAGACTTAAGGATCTTAATATGTACACCTTAGAGCAGGGGTCTCAAACTCAAATTGCTTTGAGGGCCGAATGAGGACTTGTAAAGTAACCCGGGGGCCGCATAAGACACGGGCCTCATTTGCATAAGGGGCCTCATTTGCATAAATATTTGCATAATGTTGCATAATGAGTGCATGGATAAAGAAAGACTAGAAAATTTCTATATTACTATAATCCAGTGCCAACCGCCAGGCACATTAGGAACTACTACTAACACTGCCCATTTGGAACCCATAGCAAACCCCCCGTATCATAACAGCACTACCAGGACTCACAAAGCACCAGACCCTACCTATCAAAAGGCAACACTGCAAATATTAAATCAATACATTTCAGAGAACAATACATGACCTACTGGGAAAAGAGAACAAGTAGCAATGTCAAATAGGAATTACACAGAATACCTCAGCACTGTAGAAATAAAACTATAAATAATTTCTTGTACCAAAGCACAGACATTAATGATGCACATTTCCCAGAGCTGACATATTCCAGTTAATAAATTCAAAATAAAGAGATATTTTTCTACCTTTTGTGCATTTTTTTTCAGTTGCAATTGCTCCAGCCACTTCTGGTTTCTTCGTGTCTTCTGCTATCTCCATCGTCTGCTGTCCATTTGTCCTTTCTTCTCTCTTCTAGTTTTTTTCCATTCTCTCTCTCTACATCTGCTTTAACATACTAATCTTTCTCCTTTTGCTCTTTCCTCATTCCTATTTCATCCACTCAAATTTTACCCCTCCATCCTCAATCCCCACTTACTCTCCCAATACCTGGCCAATTGTAGATTTGTCTTCTCTTCCAGACAAAATATTTTTCCCCTCTCCATTTCACTTTCCCAGCTCCATCCCATTCTAATCCTCCCCCAACATCAGCTCCCTTCTAGTTCCAGCCCCACCCAGCATCTGCTCCTTTCTAGTCCCTGCATCAGTCCATTTCCAGTCCTATCCTAGCCTCACCATCAGCCCATTTCCAATCCTAGCCCCCCATCAGCCCATTTCCAATCCTAGCTCCCTCCCCTCACAGCCCATTTCCATTCCAAGCCCCCCTCCCCATCAGCCATTTGCAGTTCAAGCCCCCCTTCCACTCAGCCCATTTCCAGTCCTAGCAACCCCCCCAGCCCATTACCAGTCCTAGACCCCCCATAGCCCATAACCAGTCCTAACCTCCCCATAGCGCACTTCCAGTCTTACCCCCCCATCACCCCATTTTCAGTCTTACCCCCCCATAGCCCATTACCAGTCCTAGTCCCCCCCATAGCCCACTTGCAGTCGTATCCCCCATCACCCCATTTCCAGTCCTAGCCCCCACCATAGCCCATTACCAGTCATACCCCCCTGCCAATAGCCCACTTCCAGTCCTAACCCCCATCTGCCCATTTCCAGTCCTAGCCCCCACCATAGCCCATTACTAGTTATAACCCCCCCCCCCAGCCCATTACCAGTCATAACCCCCCCTGCCAATAGCCCACTTCCAGTACTATCCCGCATCTTCCAATTTCCAGTGCTAGACCCCACCATAGCCCATTACCAGTTATAACCCCCCCCAGCCCATTACCAGTCATAACCCCCCCCCTCACCCCTCTGCCAATAGCCCACTTCCAGTTCAGTCAGCCCCTCCATAGCTCATTACCGGCCAACAAAAAAACCCCCAAAACCCTGGCTTCTGCTGCTGCCGTTGCCGCCGTGGCAGCAGCAGAATCAATTGTCAAATTTAAAAAAAAAACTGACTTCTGCTGCTCAAGCAGTTGTCCTGCGGCCCCTTTCCCTCTGCCCGGAGATCCGACTCTGCTCTCAGCGGCGTGCTTTTCAAGCCGCGACAAGAGTATTCCCCTCTCGCGCGGTTTTTCAAGCCGCGCGAGAGGGGAATACTCTCTTCGCGGCTTGAAAAGCACGCCGCTGAGAGCAGAGTCGGATCTCCGGGCAGAGGGAAAGGGGCCGCAGGACAGCTGCTTGAGCAGCAGAAGTCAGTTTTTTTTTTTTATTTAACAATTGATTCTGCTGCTGCCACGGCGGCAACGGCAGCAGCAGAAGCCAGGGTTTTGGGGGATTTTTGGTTTTCCGCCGTCGCGGGTCGCACAAAGTTGTCTCGCGGGCCGCATGCGGCCCGCGGGCCGCGTGTTTGAGACCCCTGCCTTAGAGGAAAGGCGGGATAGAGGTGATATGATCGAGATGTTTAAATACCTCCGTGGCATAAATGTTCAGGGAGAGAGCCTCTTTCAATTGAAAGCAAGTTCTGCTACGAGGGGACATGGGATGAGGGTGAAGGGAGATAGATTCAGGAGTGATATGCGGAAATATTTCTTTATGGAAAGAGTAGTGGATCCGTGGAATAGTCTCCCAGTGGAGGTGGTAGAGATGAGGACAGTAACTGAATTCAAGAAAGCATGGGACCAACACAGAGGATCTCTAAAGGCAAAAAGTGGACTGTTGTAGTTGTTATGGAAGGACAGACTAGATAGGCCATGTGGTCTTTTTCTGTCGTCATATTTCTATGTTTCTATGTTTCTATATAAGAAGTTAACCTGAAAAGAACAGTTTTTCCCTTCTTTGTGGGTTTTGCTTGTTGTTTGATACACTGCTAAGAAAATATTAGCTAAAGCCTACAGAAAAGACCAGTTTGTTACCAACCAGGTCTTTATTCTTTTGCTTTGATTGCCTGACAAAGTTCAACTGTTGTTTTCCTGATTTTGTTTTTTCAAGTTTAACACTGCAAGCAAGTATCCTGTTTTATGTGCTACCAAGCATATCTGTGTTGGGAGAAATAACCCCATAAATAAATATCTTATTGGCTTTACACTCAAGCACAACTAATTATTGTGAGCAGCTGTGTCTGGTGTGAATGGACTGCATTTCCCACAATCCCTTGCAAATCATATTGATATATGCACTTGCCAAGACTGTGAACATTCTCACCCAGGCAGCCGTCTGACAGTATCTGATCTGAAAGATTCTTTGGAGAAGCAAGTTTTTCGTTTTTTCCAAAAGTTAGATACGTCTTCTATGGCTCTTAGAGTACAGTAGTTGGGAGTGAGTTCTATAGTGATGGACCATAGATTGAAAATGTTCTTTGACATGTTGCTTGTGAGCTTTTTGCCTTATGAGTTGGGATATTGAGGAGGTTTTTATGTTGTAGTCTTCTTAATCTGTTGTCTGGGGACTTCCATATGAGTGAGCGTAGGCAATCTGCCATCTGGTAATATATAGTTTTGAATGTGATCATGATAGCTTTGTATTTGATTTGAGCTTGTATGGAGAGCCAGTGTAGATTTTTGAGTACTGGAGAGGTGTGGTCAAGTCTTGGTGTCCTTGTGATCAGACGTGCTGCAGTGTTTTGGGCTAGTTGCAAAGGGTTGATAGCGTATTTTGGGAGGCCTTGGAAAATTGAATTGCAATGGTCCAGGGGTGGGGTAATTATGGCTTGGCATATGTTTTGGAAGTGGTTGTGGTCTAGCAGTGGGCGGAGGTTGTGTAAGATCTTCATTTTGTAGTATGCAGTGGTTGTAGTTTTCTTGATATGTGCTTACGGATTCAGTCGCTGGTCTAACGAGACTCTAAGGTAACTCCAAATAACTTTGCAGAGATGACAACTGAGGAACAGTCAGCCTTCTGAGATACTTTTCTTAGCTAAGGCCCTGATGCTGAGGCACTCTTAAGAGATCCTTAAGGAAACCTAACAAGGTAATTCTTGATTTTACCAGGATCTACTCCTCTTAAAGCATTAGTTACACAAAGCTGAGTTGCCTTCGCAGAAGCTCGAGACCATGCCTTTTTTCTAATCTCCCTACAATGGAAGGAAAGACTATCATTGAACATCAAAAGACCAAATTAATTTGATCTGATTCAGTCCAGTTCTAACCAGACTAAAGCTCTCTATGGTTTTATCAAAACGGACTACAACTTCTAGCAGGGATTTTTATACTCTGGTACTGAGCAGCAAGTGATTTGGTACAATATTTCCTTACTAATGTTGAGAATCTTCAAGTCTCTTTCTTCATCTATTATAAACTACTGTGATATAGGCCAGTCTCATGGCCATAGTTGTCCTTTGATATTTCCTATGTTGTGATGTATTCCACTGTGGATATTTTAAAGATCAGAAAAATATAATTTTATGTAAATAACTAGCTAATTTATGATGGGGAAGCAAATACTGAGGTTTGCATCCTCTGAATCTAACAGGTCAGCAGCACACATTCAGAGAAGCTAGAAAGATCCTTCTGGAAGGAAATGGCTGCGATTAAACCATCCAGCTTGGCAAGGGATCCCATTCTAGCTTCTTTGGTTAAAAGCCCGGTATTAACCAATCTGCTGTCGTAAGTACTATGAGCAATATCTCGTTATCGGCTACCGTGGTGTCCAGTTGGATGCAGGCAATTATCTGGCTAATATTTGAACAGCAGAACTTAGACCCTTTAGATCTCGTGGGGGGGTCGATATTCAACGGTGGTGGCTAGCACTTTTAAAACAACTGGACATCGTTGTTTTAACCTAAACCCAGATATTCAATGGCGAGGTTATATTTGGCCACGAGCGTTGAATATCTGGGTTTCTCGGTTAGCAATTTATATAACCAGTTAATTGTGATATTCAGTCCATAACCAGGTCAATTTAGGCCAGTCTTATCTTCCTAACTTTGGATGATTAAGGATAACCGGTCCACTCTGCCCCCAGAACATCTTGACGCTAGCCATTTAGTGTTGGGGCATTTAGGTGGGTTGGGAGAGGGATATTCAGCAGCACAAATCAGCTAATATGAATATGTCCCTTGTAAGTTTTTACTCATGTCTAGTCTTTCTTTTGTTCCGCAACTGTTCATTCAACCTGTTATAAAGAGTTATAACATCTTAGATAATTTCTCCAGCTGATCTCAGATAAACTCATGCATCACACTCTCGTTTCAACGAAACTTCAATGGTGTGCCTCGCGTTATCACTGTTATCCCAACGCTGATAATTCTGGCGCCTCGCGTTTCTCTATAAGGGGTTCGTCAGGCGCCAGAATTATCAGCATTGGGATAACAGTGATAAAGTCAAGAAGCACTAGAAATGCTTGAGGGATAAGCTGCTTTACAAAACGATACCCCTAAGCTAAGTATTCTTGTGCAATTGACAACTCTTTTTTTGTGATATAATAATATATAAAACAGCAGATCATTGATGTGAACCGGCACACCATTGAAGTTTCGTTGAAACGAGAGTGTGATGCGCGAGTTTATCTGAGATCAGCTGGAGAAATTATCTAAGATGTGTGATAAGGAAGCTTATCATAGCTCAGGAAGGAGCTATAGTAAAGGTGAAGTGACTCTGAACAAGCAACCTGTCAGTTCTGGTAGAAATAAGAAAACAGAATTTTCCCATAAAAGACTACCAGTCCCAGAATGCACCAGGATTCCAACAGCCATTAGAGGAGCTGAAGTGGGGAAACGTGTGTTCAATCAAGAGGGCTATGAGGTAATCCCCAAGCACTCATCTCAAAGGGCAGGGCCTGATTCAGCACAGCTGCGCTGTGCTAGGGTGGAGCACTCATCTAAGCAGAATAAAGGTAGAGTTTATTCTACAGAGAATTATCCTCATCCTCAGTTTCATCTGGGAGATCCTCAGAATCAGCTTGGAGATCCTCAGCTTGGACGTCTTCATCATCTGGAGGATCATCAGAAGCAGAAGCCAGAACGGACGGACAGAGAGGGCAAGAAACCCTTTGGAAGAAAGAAGAAGAGAAAAGCATTTGGGAGGTCTAAAGGAGTCCAGAGCAGTACGTATACTGGGAGACATTCAAAAGGCCAGCGTACACCATTGGACTGGGGAAAACCAGAGGAGTGGTGCTGCAGAGCTAGGCATCTCCAGACGGTACCTGTGAGGGAGACAGCTGCACTTGGAAGGGACCCTAGGACCCGTGCCAGAAGGTATGTGAAGAGAGATCCAGTGTCCAGGGATCTGGATTGGAAGGCTGGACATAAAAACTGGACTACATACTGGCCAGGCTATTTAGAGAGGAACTCTAACAGCAATGGAAGCTCAGGTATGAACACTGATCTATGCCCTAGCTATAACCTTGAAAGACAGCAGGGAAACAAGTATTCTCCTGAAAGTGCTCCATTGAGAAATTCCTCTGTGCCAATCCATGATATTGAACCCATGATTGTTGAAGAAGGGGGAGGAGTCTTAGATATAGGCTGTGAATACATGGATTGCTCTCTGTCTAAACTCCTTTGGTAATTTACTGTTACAAAGTACAGCAACCATCACAAAGAAATACAAACTTGTTCTTTAATCTACTCAGAAAAGCTCCTGAGAAAGCAAGTAGAAAGCAAGCCAGCTAAGGGGTTTCAGCTGGGTAACTGCTAGCAATTGAGCCTTACCTAATTGCTTGTGAGCTCTGAGGGAATCACTTCTGAGTCTATGTGTGAAGATATAAGAAGTTAACCTGAAAAGAACAGTTTTTCCCTTCTTTGTGGGTTTTGCTTGTTGTTTGAAACACTGCTAAGAAAATATTAGCTAAAGCCTACAGAAAAGACCAGTTTGTTACCAACCAGGTCTTTATTCTTTTGCTTTGATTGCCTGACAAGTTCAACTGTTGTTTTCCTGATTTTGTTTTTCTAAGTTTAACACTGAAAGCAAGTATCCTGTTTTATGTGCTACCAAGCATATCTGTGTTGGGAGAAATAACCCCATAAATAAATATCTTATTGGCTTTACACTCAAGCACAACTAATTATTGTGAGCAGCTGTGTCTGGTGTGAATGGACTGCATTTCCCACAATCCCTTGCAAATCATATTGATATATGCACTTGCCAAGACTGTGAACATTCTCACCCAGGCAGCCGTCTGACAGATGTTATAACTCTTTATAACAGGTTGAATGAACAGTTGCTTAAGTATTGTTATAGAAAGTAATTTCACTCAGATACAAATTTGACCCGCAGTGTGTTGTGATGTTTCTTTTGTTCCGAGCTAGCTGAAAAAAAATCTTTCAGACGTAATCATTTCTTGGACATAACTAATGTGTTTCATCCTCGGCAGTCTGGCTTTAGGTCAAGCTGTGTATGCTAACTATTCTAGTCTTTCTACTGATCGACGTCTAAGCAACCATTGATGATGTGATCTTGGTCTCTTTGGATTTATCTGTAGCTTTTGATTTAGTGGGCCATCCACTACTTTCGACATGCTCATTTGATATTGGCGTTATATGATTTTATTTTATTTATTTATGACTTTTCTATACCGCCCTTTCCAATGATCAAAGGCGGTTTACAGTGAAAGAGAACTTGTTACATGGAACGTAATAATTAGAGACAGTGTCAAATGTCAGGAAGGAGACTTTGACCACTCAATTTACAATATGATTGTTCATAACATATTTACAATTAACCTATTTACAGATAACAGGTACAAAGTGATTATATTATAAGAAGGGAGGCTCTGAGGCGCTTTTGTTACGTTGGTTATATTTTCTTCTGCTCTGGTGGATTCCCAAAATGTTCGAGGAATAGATAGGTCTAAATCTCCTTCTGGAATGTTTGCAAGTCTTTAATGGAGCTTAGTTTTTCTGGCAGGAAGTTCCAGAGGACAGGGGCAAAGTATGAGAAGGCTCCATCTGGACAATCTGTTCAAATTTCATGTCAGACATGGAGTTAAGGAATGTTGATGCATGGTAGGTTGAAGACCCCTAATAGAATTAACGGCTTTTTCAGAAATGCGCTACAGACAATTTCTATAATTGTAGTTAGGTTCTCAGGATTAGGGGTTGGTGATCCGTACAGGAGACAGATGGCTAGCTGCTTATTTGTAATGATTAGGATATCCATGCCGTCAATGTTTTTTGTTAGGGTGGGCGAGGCTTTAAACTCCCATTTTATAATTACAAGCACATCCCCTCCTTTCTTAGTAATTCTAGGACAAAGCAGTAAGTCGTATGCAGGGATATGTAGTTGGTTGGATAGTACAGAGTCTGTATCTGAAAGACAAATTTCAGTAATACAGATAGACAATGTCAGGTTTGCTATCGCTAATCAGGTCTGTTATTTCAGGAACATGCATTAAAAAGACTAATAATTGTTGAGCTTGTCTTGTATATTGTGTAGTGTGTATGGTATTTGAGGTTTGATGCATATAATATTGTCTAGAGCTGTTAATGCTTCTATAGATCTATGTAGTGTAGATGGGACGAACGCGGCTATGTATTATTTATTTTTATTTATTTATTTACTACACACTTATATACCGCTACTTCCAGCGATCAGCAGCGGTTTGATTCATCTTTGGGGATAGCCAATCAAGACTTGGAGGGGGGGGGGGTGGTATATACATAGATCTGAGGTCACAGCACACATGATTAGCGTTTTCGGGGATGAATCATACGTTCTTACATTTATATATACATATTTACATATTTAAACATATAGCAGTTTTACAATTCCCTCGCAGTTGATGGTCATAGTTGATTGTAATGAATTCGGAATAAGTAAGTTTTTAGCTCTTTCCTGAATTTGGTGATGTCCTTGGTCAGACGCAGCTCGCAGGGGAGTTGATTCCAGAGAGTAGGCGCAGAGAATGAGAAAGCTCTACGACTCGTACTTGTTTTCACTGATCTGATGTTGGTGGGGACTTGCATGGTTCCCGAGTTGATGGTTCTTCTGTACCTATTTGTAGGTTGTGTGCTGATCAGTGAGGATAGGAATGATGGGGATACGTTGTTTATTAGTTTGAAGGTGGTCACTAATATCTTGTATTGTATCCTGGCTGCAATTGGAAGCCAGTGTAGCTCTATTAAAATGGGGATAATGTGTTCAGCAATGCTTGTTCCCATTATGATCCTGGCTGTTACGGTTTGGGCCATCTGAAGGATATTTAGCGATCTTTTAGGCAGACCTTGTAAGATGGCATTACAGTAATCTAGGTGCGGTATAATGAGAGCTTGCGCTACCGACCGAAAATCACCAGGTTCTATTATTTTCCTTAGTGGTTGTAACACTCTCAGTTTATGGAAGATGGCTTTATTCATTTTGCGTAGGTGTGTCTCCATTTTTAGGTTGCAGTCGAGTGTGACTCCTAGATATTTGATTTCATTCTTCGTGTTGTACGTGTTATTGCACAGTGTGATTGTAGGGGGGGGGGGGTTGAAGTTTGGTTTACTGGATATGTACATGACTTCAGTTTTCTTATGGTTGATTGTCATGTTGTTTTTCTGGGATATTTTGGTGTTGGATGATTACATTGTAAACTGCCATGATAAACACGTTTGTGGAATGCCAGTATATCAAATACCTACAAAGAAAGAAACAAAATTAAAGATTTTCGGCTGCACCTATGACTCTGAACTGAGTTTTGACTCTCATACCTCATCAGTCATTAGAAAATGTTTCTTTGACCTACATCAAATGCAGTCTATTCGTTGCTGCTTCAACAAGGATGCACTAAAGACTTTGATTCATTCTTTTGTATTGAGACGTTTAGATTATGGCAACATCTTTTCTTTTGATCTTAAATTCTCTAGTCTTCAATGACTGCAGAAGATAGCTGTTAAGTTGCTCTACTCGGCAAGGAAGTAAGACCATCTTTCTCCACTTTTGACTGCGGAACATTGGTTACCAGTTATTAACCCGATTCAGTTCAAATGACAATTTATTCCCCTTTCCTCAGTTTATTCCACCAAGATCCAAAATTGTAATTTTAGTCATCATCTCCTGTCTGCTTGTGTGCGTCTTGGATCAACACGTCAGTTATCCTACTTTTCTGTTGCATCGCCACTGTCGAGCTTACCATATTTATACGTGGAGGTATCTTATAGCAAGCTTTAAAAAGGCCTTAAAATCTTCTAGGTTGAGAAAGCATGTGCCGATTACATGGGGTGGTTAGAGTCAGACTAGTAATGGTTTTATTTATTTAACAGGGTTTTTTATACCACTTTATCATTTCAGTCAAAGTGGTTTATATTGTAACTTAAAACTTGGTAATATATATTCGACAGGGACATTGATAACTTGGATTTTTCTGAGGCAAAAGAGGGTTAAGTGACTTGCCGAAGGCCACAAGGAGTGTTACTGGGAATCAAACGCTGGTCTTTTGGCTCTAACCATTAGGCTACTCCTCCATACTGTGTCAGTCTTAATGACCATCTTCTGTCCTTATTGTCTTCTATTTTGTTTCAGATTAGCTAGACCAGGAGATCTGTACAATGTCTAAACCTAGCTGTGTTTTTAAACCGCTTTGCTTTGAAGGAAAAGCGGTATAGAAAATTCACAATAAAGCGTAGTTACTCACCTGTAACAGGTGTTCTCCAGGAGCACCAGGACTCAGTCCTCACATATGGGTGACGTCGGCGCCGACGGAGCCCTCGCGGAGCAATTTTCCCCAGCTTTCAAAGAAAGCCTTTGGGAATTGCAGCGCGCATGCGCGGTCCCCTTCCCGCCCAAAGGTGCCATCTTGACCAGTCTGATGACATAGCGAAAAGACAGCAAAAAAATTGCAAAAACTAAATCAGAAGATTGCAACTCCAAGGGGAGGAGGGAGGGTTGTGAGGACTGAGTCCTGCTGCTCCTGGAGAACACCTGTTACAGGTGAGTAAATACGCTTTCTCCAGGACCAAGCAGGAAGTCAGTCCTCACATATGGGACTCCCCAGCTTAAGGCTACCGGAGACCCTAAGCACAAAAATGAGCTCCCTCTAGCTCAGCAGCACAGAAGGAAGGAAACTTCTCTGAGTAATCTCCAACCGGTAGCCCAACATCCGGGATGGAGGGTAGGAGTTGCCTAAACCTCGAAGAGATTACAGAGGACTGCCTGTCCGAAAGCACTGTCCCTGCGGGACTCCCTCTCGAGGCAGTAATGGGCCGCAAAAGTCTGGCTCGAAGACCAAGTAGCAGCCCGGCAGATGTCTGCCAATGGAACAGAGCGGAGGTAAGCCACTGACGCAGCCTTCGCCCGAACCCGATGAGCGGTGACTCGACTCTCCAACGAGAGGCCTGCCGCCGCATAAGTCCAAGCGATACAGTCAGCTACCCAGATGGACAGAGTGCGCTTGGAGACAGGGAGCCCCAATTTATTAGGGTCGTAAGACAGGAAGAGCTGAACCGTCTTACGGTGCTCCCGCGTACGATCAAGGTAGAAGTTCAGCGCTCTTCTACAGTCCAGGGTATGCAAGACCCTCTCAGCTCGGCTGGAGTGAGGCCTGGGAAAGAAGGTCGGAAGCACCACCTCCTGATTGATGTGAAAAGGGGAGACCACTTTTGGAAGAAACTTAGGGTGAGTCCGCAGGACTACCCTATTCTTGTAGAACCGAGTGTAGGGAGGATCAGACACCAGGGCCTGCAGCTCACTAACGCGTCTAGCGGAAGTGAGGGCTACCAGAAATAAGGTTTTCCAAGAGAGAAAACGGAGAGGGCAGGTAGCCATGGGTTCAAAAGGCGGGCAGGTGATCCGCTGTAAAACCACGTTCAGGTCCCAGTCAGGGGCTGGGGGGCGCAATGGTGGTTTGAGAAGAAGGAGGCCCCGGGAGAACCGAGCCACGAGGGGTTGGCTGGAAAGAGGCCTGCCTTCCACCGGCACATGATGTGCCGAAATAGCACTGAGGTGAACCTTGACCGAGTTGGACTTGAGCCCAAGATTGGAGAGGGAAAGCAAGTACTGCAAGACCACCAACACCGGGCAGGAGAAGGGATCTTGAGACCGTTGGGCACTCCAGTTGGAAAAGCGATGCCATTTAAGGGCGTAGGATTTCCGGGTAGAGGGTCGCCTGGAAGCCAGCATGACTTCCTCCACCTCCGGAGGCAACAGGAGGGGAGCAAGGACTACCCTTTCAGCAGCCAGGCCATCAGATGGAGAGATCTGAGGTTGGGGTGTAGGAGAGACCCCTGATCCTGGGTCAGGAGGTCGGGTTGAAACCCCAGAGGCAACGGGGTATCCACCGCCAGCTGCATCAGAAGCGGGAACCACGGTTGCCGGGGCCACCGGGGAGCGATCAGGATCACGGAGGCCTTGTCCTGGAGAACCTTGAAAAGAATTCGAGACACCAGCGGCATGGGAGGAAAGGCATACAGAAGGCCCGTGGACCATGAGAGCAGAAAAGCATCCGCCGCCACTCGGAGGGGATGCGGTTCCCGAGAGCAGAATCGAGGAAGTTGCCTGTTCAGAGGACTGGCAAAGAGATCCAGTGTGGGGAGGCCCCACCGCAGGAAGATCCGTTGAACCACCAACGGGTCCAATCGCCACTCGTGCGGTTGGAGGATTCTGCTCAGTTTGTCTGCCAGGTGATTTTCTTGACCTGGGAGATAGACAGCTTTGAGGAGGATTCCCCGGCCGACGGCCCAAGCGCAGAGCTTTTGTGCTTCCCGGCAGAGAAGGGAGGAACCCGTGCCCCCCTGCTTGTTCACGTAGAACATAGCAACTTGATTGTCCGTCTGGACCAGCACAGACTGGTGAGACGTGAGGTGGGAGAAGGCCCTTAGAGCCAGGTGAATGGCCCTGAGCTCCAGGAAGTTGATCTGCTGGGCAGATTCCCACGGGATCCAGAGACCCTGAGTACATGACCCCTGGCAATGTGCTCCCCAACCCAGGAGAGAAGCGTCGGTCGTCAGAACCTGAACCGGCGGAGGAGACTGGAAAAGCATTCCGAGCACTAGGTTGGGTAGGTGAAGCCACCATCGCAGAGAAGAGACTAGCGGGCTGGAGATGCGTACTGAGTCCGCCAGTCTCCCCGAGGCCTGACGCCATTGAGAGCGGAGGCACCACTGAGCCGGCCGCATGTTCAGGCGGGCATTGGGGGTCACATGGACCGTGGACGCCATATGGCCGAGCAGCTTCAGGAAGAGCCGAGCCGAGACCCGGGGATGGCTGCGAAAACGGCTGGCGAGAGCCATGAGCCGTCGAGCCCTGTCGAGCGGCAGAAAAGCCCGCGCCTGAAGCGTGTCCAACCTGGCGCCGATGAACTCGAGGTCCTGAGAGGGGAGCAGAGTGGACTTTTCAAAGTTTATGACAAAGCCCAAGTACTGGAGCAGAGCCACAGTACGCTGCGTGGCGTGAGTGGCCTCCGTGGCGGACGGGGCCCTGATGAGCCAGTCGTCCAGGTACAGAAAGACGAAGAGGCCTTGAAGTCGGAGATAAGCCGCTACCACTGCGAGACATTTTGTGAAGACTCGTGGTGCGGAGGATAGGCCAAAAGGCAGTACTCTGTATTGGTAATGATTGCCCGCCACCACAAACCTTAGGTATTGTCGGTGGCTTGGGTGGATGAGGATGTGAGTATAGGCATCCTTTAGATCCAAGGAGCATAGCCAATCTCCCTGCTGGAGGTAGGGCAGCAGGATTCCAAGGGTAAGCATCTTGAACTTTTCCCTCTCCAGGAACTTGTTGAGGTTCCGCAAGTCTAGGATGGGTCTGAGGCCTCCAGTCCGCTTTGGTACCAGGAAGTACCGGGAATAAAAACCGTGACCCCGCAGGTGGTGGGGCACCGGCTCCACTGCCTGTTCCCGAATAAGACTTGCCAACTCCTGAAGGAGTAAGTCCTGGTGGAGAGGGGTTCGCAGAGGCTCCCCTGGAAAGTAGGGGGGAGGTACCTGGTGGAAGTGCAGAAGATAGCCCTCTCGGACTATGTGGAGCACCCAGGCGTCTGACGTGATGTTGGACCACCTGTGGGCAAAGTGGACCAGCCGGCCTCCCGTGCTGAGAGAAACCAGCGGAGGGGGAGAGGCTATGCTGAACGAGTCAAAAACCCCCACCCTGCGGAGCAGGGGCCGGTGGCGCAGGCTTGGGGGCTTGCTGCCTACGGGATCCGTTACCCCGTCCCTTGGCCTGCTGACCCTGATGGGGAGCTGCGGAGGCCTGATAATGGGGGTAGTGTTTATAGGCAGCCGCCTTCCTCGGGTAAAAGGGCTTCTTCCCCGAGCCCTTCTTCTTTTGGGAAGGGGCAGAGGTTTTCCTGGAGAGCCGAGTCCTGGTGAGAGTCTCTGTCTCGAGCTGGGCAGCCTTCTCGTCCATAGGTTTACCAAAGAGGTTATCACCTCTGCAGGGGACATCGACCAACTTGTCCTGCACCCAGGGCTCGAGGTCGGATGACTGGAGCCAAGCCTGGCGGCGGGCTCCGATGCCGGCCGCGGCCACTCGAGCCGATGCCTCGAAGCCATCATAGGCTGCTCGAGAAATGAACTTGGAGCACTCACGAATACCAGTGGACAAGGCCAGGAACCTCCGCAAAGGTTCCTCGGAGAGACCAGCAGAGAATCCGGCTAGTTCTTTAGCCAGGTCCCGGAGATACATGCCCATGTAGAGCTGGTAAGTCTGGACCCGACAAGCAAGCATAGAGCCCTGAAAACACTTCTTACCGATGCCATCCAGGCTGCGGGCTTCCCTGCCGGGAGGCACCGAGGAGTGCATCTTCTGGCTCTTGAGCCGATGCATGGCCGATTCCACCACCATGGAATGGTGCAGCAGCTGTGCTTTCTGGAAGCCAGGGCTCTTGCGGACTCGATATATGGCATCGACCTGCTTGCTTAATACCGGCGACGACGCCGGGCTCTCCCACATGCGGAAGAGAAGTCGTTCCAGCATCGGAGGAACCGGTACAGTAAAGTGCTCCTTCGCAGGAGAGTCATACTGGAGGGTATTGAGCTCCTCGGCTCGAGGCTCCTCCTCGGGATCCGCAGGGAAGGCCAAGGCCTTGGCCATATCCCTTACGAAGTCCGAGAACCGGGCATCCTCCGGGGGGGACTGTCTCCGAGGCTCGGACTCGGGGGAGTCAGAAGGGACACACCGAGTCCGGAAAGAACCAGGTGACTCATCCACCTCGGATTCCCAGGCCAACTCCTCGGAGGAGGAATCGAGCGGCTCCGGTCGGGCGGGCACAGACGCCGTCCGCCCCGATGCCGAGGGAGTCGGCGTCGACGACCGCGGCCCCGAACAGGAGGCCGAAGGTGACCTCGACCGAGGATCGACTCGAGCCCGCATGGACTCGAGGATCGGCTCGGTCTCTGGGGTCGACTTAGACGTCGACGTCCTGGCGGTCAGGGCAGACGCGCCAGCGAGGCCAGCGATCAATGCCCGCTGCTGGTCCATGAAGGCAGTCAAGCTGCGCTCCAAGGCCGTCAACCTGAGTCCGAACTCAGGAGACCCAGCAGCTCCCGACTCGGGCCCCGACGGCGTCGGGCCCGACGTCGGACCAATCGGAGGCGAGTCAACGAAGACAACAGCACTTACGTGAGCAGAGGAGTCCAGTTCCAGACGAGGCTGTTTGGACGGCCGCTCCAGCTCCAAAGACCCGGGACAGCTGTCGGGGCTATGCGACCTGGCCCTCGAGGAGCCAGGAGCGTCCACCGACGCCGCCCTCGCGGGTTTCTTCTTCCGCTGATGTTCCCGGTTAGGGGACCCCCGCTCAGAAGAGCTCCGGCGGTGCTCAGAGCCAGATTCTCTGGACACCGAAGCTTCTGACGAGGTCCGGGTACGGCTGGGGTCAGAGAAGATTCTCTCCCGCTGATGCTGCCGACTCCACAAAGACTTCGCGGACATTTTGCTACAGGGCCCACAGATCATTTCTTCATGATTGGGGCCCAGGCAACGGAGGCAGCAATCATGTGTGTCGCTAAGAGACATAAGTTTCTTACACTTAACACACTTTTTAAAGCCACTGGCGGCCATCGGGGGAAAAAGGGCCCCTGCGAGGTCGAACGAACGGGCCGCCAGGGAAAAATGAAAAAAGGCGCGAAGATGTCGCGAAGGACAGAAAAAACCGAAAAAGAAGGGGAGGCCTCGCAACCGGCGTCGCGAGGCCGGGCGGAAAAAGGACCAGCGTCGAACCGAAGAATTACTGAAAATAATAAGGAAAAAATCAACTTTTTGGCGGTGACTATTAGACAATGTCTGTAGGGCTCCGCGGAAAAAAGAAGACTGGCCAAGATGGCATCTTTGGGCGGGAAGGGGACCGCGCATGCGCGCTGCAATTCCCAAAGGCTTTCTTTGAAAGCTGGGGAAAATTGCTCCGCGAGGGCTCCGTCGGCGCCGACGTCACCCATATGTGAGGACTGACTTCCTGCTTGGTCCTGGAGAAATCCATCATTCCTTCCTTTCTTTGCACACAGCTGAACTCCCCCTCCCGTCTCCCCTGCCCTAAGGAGCGTCCGCCTCCTCTCTTCTTCTTCATCCACCCTTCATTCACTCAAAGCAATGCATCCTCTCATGTACCCATTCTCGGATTCAACTGAGAGATTTCACAGTGCGTTCCTTAGCGGTTACTCCACTCTGTGGATTAGATTCGCTCATATGTCCTCTGACAAAGTCATAAAGAGTCGGTTAGATTTATACGCATTTTAACATACGTATTTTGCAGCTATTTTAGAAAATGAAATATGTGCATATTTTATAAAATACGGTTTAAATGGTTGAAAACATGCAGACTCTAGGCGCGAATGCTTATGTCAGCGTCCCTTCTGTATTTGTGCCCTGCTCGCAAAGCCCTTGGTATATCCCTGGCAGAAAGCATATTATCTAGCATGTAGATTTGCGCTCTGACCAAACTCTGCCCTGTGCACACCTATAGTGCCCTTGGTCTGCCGTGTACACTTTCAGAACAGCGACCGTCTATGTTGTAGGTGTCAGCGGCCATTTATGTGCGCAGACTGTTAAGAGAGACACAGAACATTTTAATGAATAACTTCTTCATTCCAAGTTATATGCTGCTATTTGTGTGGGTCACATAACTGAATAAGGTTATGCAGACAGTGAGTGAATTGTCCATATAACCTTTCGCCCTCTTCAAATCTTGCCTCTACACCACATAACTTTGGTTATTTATTTATTTATTTACATTCTCTTATATACCGCGCTATTCTGCATCAGTGCGGTTTACATTGTACAAATTGAAATTACATTGAACAGGGCATTATAACTTGGAGACAACCATTTTACAGGGAACATGGGCTATGGAGGGTTAAGTGGCTTGCCCAAGACCACAAGGAGCACCTATGGGACTAGAAACCCCAGTCCTTCCGGCCCAAGGTTGCTGTCCTCTAGTGGGATTTGAACCCCTGACCTTCCGGCCTGAAGTACCTTGCCCCAACCACTAGGCCACTCCTCCACTCCAAATTGGTTATGGCCAAACATAACGTGTTATCTAGGACAAGATTTAAAAAAAAATTAACCCTTGTGCGACCTGTAGTCAATACTGGCCTCTTAATACCTTCTGAATATCGTCCCCAATATATTAAAAAGCTAAGTGTCCGTAGATTAGGGAGTTTCCCTACGTCGCTTTGTCCTGACAGAAGCAAGGATAGATAGACTTACACTGTAAAATGCTTCTTCAAAGACAAGGAGAGGCCCGGAAAATCCCACGACCAGTAGCGGCTGCGCACCCAGGAGACAGAAGAGAATGCCCTGCAGCGAGGTGGAGATGACAAGCTCAGACACCCCGATCAGACCGCTCGTCTTCTCCCCTGCAAACGAGAAACATGGTGCTCAGACAATGACATTCCTGCCCTGTAGTCATCAAAGCTGCATGCTGGGAAGCGGCCTTCAACTCCATATGCACCCCGCCATGTCTAACTCTGTCGTATGCCCTCAGATTGAGGGACTCCATCCTAGCCACAGGCCGACATATCGTTCACTGTCACATGCATGCACACAGGACAAAGGCCAAGGAGGGAAGATAGGGTTCGATTCCCACTAGCACTCCTTGTGCCCTTAGGCAAGTCACTTAACTCTCTATTGCCTCAGGTACAAACCTAGCTAGCTGTTGCAAAGCTTTGAAACTCCCCCTCTAGATTGTAAGTCTGCAGGGGAACCAGGAAACACTTAGCAATATGAACCTGAATGTAGCTTGCTTGAGCTAGTACTGAAAAAGCGTCATTTAAATCCCCCAAAATAAAGTAAATAAAATAAATCCAATTCTTCCCACAACATACAACATACACCATCACACTCACTGCTGAAGACTGAGAAACCCACAACCAGGTACATCACACGCGTCACACTCACGGCTGAAGACTGAGAAACCCACAACCAGGTACATCACACACCATCACACTCACTGCTGAAGACTGAGTAACTCAGAACCAGGTACCTCACACACCATCACACTCACTGCTGAAGACTGAGAAACCCACAACCAGGTACATCACACACCATCACACTCACTGCTGAAGACTGAGTAACTCAGAACCAGGTACCTCACACTCACGGCTGAAGACTGAGAAACCCACTACCAGGGTGCCTCACACACCATCACACTCACTCCTGAAGACTGAATAACCCACAACCAGGTACATCACACGCCGTCACACTCACTGCTGAAGACTGAGAAACCCACTACCAGGGTACCTCACACACCATCACACTCACTCCTGAAGACTGAATAACCCACAACCAGGTACCTCACACGCCGTCACACTCACTGCTGAAGACTGAGAAACCAACAACCAGATACATCACACACCATCACATTCACTGCTGAAGACTGAGAAACCAACAACCAGGTACATCACACACCGTCACACTCACTGCTGAAGACTGAGTAACCCAGAACCAGGTACCTCACATGCCGTCACACTCGCTACTGAAGACTGAGTAACCCAGAACCAGGTACCTCACATGCCGTCACACTCGCTGCTGAAGACTGAATAACCCACAACCAGGTACCTCACACACCATCACACTCACTGCTGAAGACTGAGTAACCCACAACCAGGTACATCACACACCATCACACTAACTGCTAAAGACTGAATAACCCAGAACCAGGTACCTCACACGCCGTCACACTCACTGCTGAAGACTGAGTAACCCAGAACCAGGTACCTCACACGCCGTCACACTCGCTGCTGAAGACTGAGTAACCCAGAACCAGGTACATCACACACCATCACACTCACTGCTGAAGACTGAGAAACCAACAACCAGGTACATCACACACCATCACACTCACTCCTGTAGACTGAGTGACACACAACCAGGTACAGTACCTTATATGCCGTCACACTCACTCATGAACATAAGAACATAAGATATGCCATACTGGGTCAGACCAAGGTCCATCAAGCCCAGTATCCTGTTTCCAATAGTGGCCAATCAAGGTCATACGTACCTAGCAGTTTCCCCAAAAGACACAGGTTCCACAATGCTTGTACTGGGTCAAGCAGTGATATCCTGGGTCCCTTCTTAATAATGGTTTATGGACCTTTCCTCCAGGAACTTGTCCAAACCTTTTTTAAACCCAGCTACACTAACAGCCTTTACTACATCCTCCGGTAACAAATTCCAGAGTTTGATTACACATTGAGTGAAAAAATATTTTCTTTTATTAGTGTGAGGAGTGGAGGAGTGGCCTAGTGGTTGGGGCAAGGTACTTCAGGCTGGAAGGTCGGGGGTTCAAATCCCACTAGAGGACAGCAACCTTGGGCCGGAAGGACTGAGGTTTCTAGTCCCACAGGTACTCCTTGTGGTCTTGGGCAAGCCACTTAACCCTCCATAGCCCATGTTCCCTGTAAAATAGTTATCTCCAAGTTATAATGCCCTGTTCAATGTAATTTCAGTTTGTTCAATGTAAACCGCACTGATGCAGAATAGCGTGGTATATAAGAGAATGTAAATAAATAAATAAATAGTCTTAAATAGTTTACCCTGTAGCTTCATTGCATGTCCCCTAGTCTTTCTATATTCTGATAATGCAAACAATCGTTCTACGTTTACCCATTCCACTCCGTTCATTAATTTATAGACTTCTATCATATCTCCCCTCAGCCGTCTCTTTTCCAGGTTAAAGAGCACTAACCTTTTTAGCCTTTCTTCATAGGAGTATCCTTCCATCCCCTTTACCATTTGGTGGCTCTTCTCTGTACCTTTTCTAAAATCGCTAAATTCCTTTTTAAGATATGGCGACCAAAATTGCACACAGTATTCAAGGTGCGGTCTCACCATGGAACGATATAGAGGCATTATAATATCTTTTGTTTTATTTTCCATTCCTTTCCTTATGAAGACCGAGTAACCCACAAACAGGTACCTTACACACAGTCACACTCACTCCCCCTTAGACTGAATAACACACACACAGGTACATCACACGCCGTCACACTGACTCCACCTTAGAACAAGTAACACAGCTCTATTCACTGCCAGGCAGATGGCGTGCTGTGACACACACTCCCCTCATATCCACAGACCAGGTGCACCGTTTGCCATTAGACTTCTCCGCTATCCCCTGTTTGGTTTTCTCCGTCCTCTCTCATTAGCTTTACACCGTTGCATTGCCTTTGTGTGTCCTGCCCCATCTTCCCTCCATGTTAGTATCTCCCGTCCCTGTTCCCCATGTCCCTCTTCCTCCCTGTATTTTTCAGCGATGTGTTTACCAGCTTCCCCGGATAGCTTCCTGGGAGGTCGTTTGACAAAAGGCACATAGGCGCTCAGTATATAAAATAGACGCAAGATGTGCGCCTATGTACCTTCATCACCGAGCTGCCCTTTTATCGCATTGCCTATTTAACCTGAAGATATAGTTTTGCCGCTGACGATAACAATTAATTTTAGGCTGCTCATCTGTTTGGCCAGACAGCGTTGGCGTGTCAGAGCTATTCTGTTAATCTGTGTCCCTGGAATGGTCCAAGAGCAACCTTCGCATAGCCGGACCATCCGTAGAAGGGGGAGTTACCTGGCTAAATCTTTTTGGTATCAAACCTCAGTGTGCATGCTGGTTAACTGCTTTCCCACTCTGAATGTGTGAGGCGGAGAATGACCATGGTCTTCCTGCCAGATGTGCATCCCCTCTCCCTGTCCTCCTATACCTCTGTGCAAGCTGTTCTGTATCCTTCTGTAGAGAGGATTCAGTGCGCCCGATGCTAGGAGTGGTGGTCAAGATTTAGAGTATGGGTAGATATTTTTAGCTTCATATACTTCCCCCTTGACACTGAAATCAGCTAAACATGTTCAGCTTCCCACTGCTACCCCAGATGTGCAGGGCAGCTCTTGGGTGACCAACTCAAGTGACTGCATGAACAAAATTTATTTTTATTAGCATTTAGCTCAGGCCTTTTTCAAGGTGAGTTACATCCAGGTACAGTAGTTATTTCCTGCCCCCCAGAGGGCTTACAACAATCTAGGTTTGCACGTGAGGCAATGGAGGGTTAACTGACTTGCCCAAGGCCACAAGAAGCACCAGTGGGAATCAAACCCTGGACTTTCCAGCTGCAGGCCACTCCTCCACTCATACTCAGTGTCCACAATTACTGCACCCAGTCCCATCTTGTAAAGGCCCAGCTGTCTCACTTACACCATTGTCCTAGATACTTTTACTCGGATCCTCCACTTGGACCACCCATGTCTCCTATTTATTCCAGCCACAGGGCCGGCCCGTCCATTGAGCGAGAATGTTTTTTGCACAGGGCCCCGTGCAAAAAACATTCTGATCTAAAAGTAAAATTTAAAAAAAAAAAAAAAAAGCTGTCTGCTGCCGCTGCCGGGGCCGCCGCGGCAGAATCGAGTGTGCCGCGGGGCCCCCCCTGCCCAGCAGAGCCTGCCCTCCCCTGTATCACCTCTCTCTTTGCAGCTGCAGTCACACGCGCCGGCTTTCAGAGCGCGAGGGGAGAGTTTCTCCCTCGCTGCTCTGTTAAGCCCGCGGGGGCTGATGGGAAGTTCCCATCAGCCCCCGCGGGCTTAACAGAGCCGCGAAAGGGAAACTAGTTCCTTCGCACTCTGAAAGCTGGCGCATGTGACTGCAGCTGTAAAGAGAGAGGTGATACAGGGGAGGGCAGGCTCTGCTGGGCAGGGGGGCCCCGCGGCACACTCGATTCTGCCGCGGTGGCCCCGGCAGCGGCAGCGGCAGCAGACAGCTTTTTTTAAAAAAAATTTCCCTAGGCTAGGCTGGGCTGGGCTGAGGGGGGGGGTTAGGAGTGGTGAAGGGCTGGGGGGGGGGGTTAGAAGTGGTGATGGGCTATGGGGGGGCTGGGGGGGATTAGAAGTGGTGATGGGCTATGGGGGGGGGGCTAAGTCTATATGGGCTGATGGGAATAAGAATGGAATTGGGTTTATTGGGGGTTAGGACATGTAAATGGCAATGGGGGGCTTAAAAAAAAAATTGGGTGATGGGGGATTAGGACTAGAAATGGGCTGGTGGGATTAGGGCTGGGAGTGGGTTGATGGGGAGGTTAGGACTGGTAATGGGGTATGGGGGGCTTAAACTGAAAATTGGGTGATGGGGGATTAGGACTGGAAATGGGCTGGTGGGATTAGGACTGGGAGTGGGCTATGGGGGGCTAGGACTGGTAATGGGTTGGGGGGCTGCTAGGACTAGAAATGGGCTGGGGGGATTAAGACTGGAGGTGGGCTGATGGGGTTAGGACTGGTAATGGGCTGTGGGCTGTTGGGGGGGGTTAGGACTGGTAATGGGCTATGGGGGGCTAGGACAGGAAATGGGCTGATTGGGAGGGGTTAGGACTTGAGGTGGGCTGTTGGGTGGGGTTAGGACTGGTAATGGGCTATGGGGGGCTAGGACTGGAAATGGGCTGATGGGGGGGTTAAGACTGGAGGTGGGCTGATGGGGTTAGGACTGGTAATGGGCTGTGGGTTGTTGGGGGGGGGGTTAGGACTGGTAATGGGCTATGGGGGGGCTAGGACTGGAAATGGGCTGATGGGGGGGTTAAGACTGGAGGAGGGCTGATGGGGTTAGGACTGGTAATGGGCTGTGGGCTGATGGGGGGTTAGGACTGGTAATGGGCTATGGGGGGTTAGGACTGATAATGGGCTATGTGGGGCTAGGACAGGAAATGGGCTGATGGGGAGGGGTTAGGACTTGAGGTGGGCTGATGGGTTTAGGACTGGTAATGGGCTGTGGGCTGTTGGGGGGGGTTAGAACTGGTAATGCCTATGGGGGGGTTAAGACTGGTAATGGGCTGTTGGCTGATGGGGGCTGTCTGGTAATGGGCTATGGGGGGGTTAGGACTGATAATGGGCTATGGGGGGCTGGGACAGGAAATGGGCTGATGGGGAGGGGTTAGGACTTGAGGTGGGCTGATGGGGTTAGGACTGGTAATGGGCTGTGGGCTGTTGGGGGGGTTAGAACTGGTAATGGCTATGGGGGGGTTAAGACTGGTAATGGGCTGTGGGCTGATGGGGGCTGTCTGGTAATGTGCTATGGGGGGGGGTTAGGACTGATAATGGGCTATGGGGGGGGGGGCCGGGACAGGAAATGGGCTGATGGGGAGGGGTTAGGACTTGAGGTGGGCTGATGGGGTTAGGACTGGTAATGGGCTGTGGCCTGATGGGGGGGTTAGGACTGGCAATGGGCTATGGGGGGCTGACTGGAAATGGGTTGATGGGGGTTAGGACTGGAAGTGGGCTGATGGGGGGTTAGGACTGGTAATGGGTTATAGGGGGGCTTAAACTGAAAATGGGGTGATGGGGGGTTAGGACTGGTAATGGGTTATAGGGGGGCTTAAACTGAAAATGGGGTGATGGGGGGTTAGGACTGGAAGTGGGTTGATGGGGGGGCTAGGACTGGTATTGGGTTGGGGGGTTGCTAGGACTGGAAATGGGCTGATGGGGGGCTAGGACTGGAAATGGGCTGATGCAGGGACTAGAAGGGAATGGATGCTGGGTGAGACTGGAACTAGAAGGGAGCTGATGTTGGGGGAGGATTAGAATGGGATGGGGCTGGGAGAGTAAAATGGAGAGGGGAAAAATATTTTGTGTGGGAGGGATAAAAAATCTACAATTGGCCGGGTATTGGGAGAGTAAGTGGGGATTGAGGATGGAGGGGTAAAATTTGAGTGGATGAAATAGGAATGAGGAAAGAGCAAAAGGAGAAAGATTAGTATGTTAAAGCAAATGTAGAGAGAGAATGGAAAAAAACTAGAAGAGAGAAGAAAGGACAAATGGACAGCAGACGATGGAGAGTTAGCAGAAGACACGAAGAAACCAGAAGAAAGTGGCTGGAGCAATTGCAGCTGAAAAAAATGCACAAAAGGTAGAAAAATATCTCTTTATTTTGAATTTATTAATTGGAATATGTCAGCTCTGGTAAATGTGCATCATTAACGTCTGCGCTTTGTTTAGTACAAGAGCAAATTAATGTATAGTTTTATTTCTACAGTGTTGTACATTCCAAGTTTGGCTTTTGGGATTCCCAGTTTAATTATTGTCTTCCTGTTTCTAAATTGTGATTCCTTGTTTGGTGATGGTCTATGTTCTGCATGTGTAACTGAGCTGAGGTATTCTGTTTATGTAATTCCTATTTGACATTGCCACTTGTTCTCTTTCCCCAGTAGGTCATGTATTGTTGTTCTCTGAAATGTATTGGTTTAATATTTGCATGTTTCCTTTTGATAGGTAGGGTATGGTGCTTTGTGAGTCCTGGTAGTGCTGTTAGGATACGGCGGGTTTGCTATGGGTTCTAAATGGGCAGTGTTTGTAGTAGTTCCTAATGTGTCTGGTGGTTGGCACTGGATTATAGTAATGTAGAAATCTTTTAGTCTTTCTTTATCCATACACTCATTAAGAGGCATGTTTACTAAAAGTTAGTATATGGTAACATTATGCAAATATTTATGCAAATGAGGCCCCTTATGCAAATGAGGCCCCGCACCGAGTCTCCGCACATGGCCCCCCACCCCCCTTGTGCCGCCCCTGTCCAGCCACATCATGTTCCACAAGAAACCCCACTGTTTGATCTTCCGCCACTGTCTTCCCCATGACTCTCCATCAATTCGCTCTTACACAAATCACATTACTATCTCAGGGGGTAAGACAGAGAGGGTGTTACCTAAGAGACCGCCAAAGGTGATGGCTGGAGACAGAGCTGCAAAATAGATGAAGATGACGGCGGCCATGCACTGAGCATTCAGCGAATCCTTAAAGTCACTCAGATATTTGGGGTATCTTCTCTGTATATCCCGGATGAGACCCCCAAAGGGCCTACCAGTTCGTCTCAGAGGGTCGTCTTCATCCACCACCTTCTTCTTCAACAGAGCTGCTCAGAATTACAATATACAAAAGATTCAGTCGATGTTACTCAGTTACCACATATCAATACATTACTCAGATGAAGGAAAGACCCACTTTTAAATCACTTTGTTCTCTTCCTCTTCAAATCAAGTCTACATGGACCATTTTCCCATCACGGTTTTCTTTCCTTCCTCAAAGGCTAACACCCTAAAAAGTCTATTACATCTCTACCGTTCCAGGCTTCGTTATCCAGCCAATGTCTGCGCTTTTCGCTCCAAAGGCGGTCTTCACTTCCCAGTTGCTATCTCTGCCCTGCTCTCTGCCCAAAGTTTGTATTCCGCCCTTTCAGTCTTTATTATCCCTCAGAGCAAGAGTCCATCAGTGTCTCGCCCTTCTTGTCTACTTCCATCACTAGTTCTTATATTCACAAGTATAAAAGAAATACATGCTTTGAAAATTTAGCCAGGACCATAACTGTTTTTTGGCATGCACAGATTTAAGGGTTAATTATGTATAGATGCTTGCATTTCCAAAAGCCCCTCAACCACCCAACTCCCAGAAGTACCTCGAGTCAGAGCTGAAGGACATGCACACAGGTACCTTTCAGGAAGGCAGTTTAAAAAAAAGCCCATTTCCGTCCGTAAAGCACCATTTTACCCATGGAAATGCTTTGGAAAACTGCCTTGTAGCAGATAAGTCCGCAAAGCAGTTTATAACACGCAAGGACGTGGGGATAATAAATCACATTTTCTCTGAAATGACCTTCTTGCCAGAGGTGGCAGAAGAACCACTAACTTGTCAAAAGAAAAACCTCGTTTTAACTTACCCTGACTTCTTTCCCACCGATGACACCGATACTACTCCCTGTCCCTCAGACTCCGCTGCTCTCTCTCTAGTCATGGTTTCGCCAGTACCATTGGTCTAGCAGCATAGATGCCCTATTTCACTCTGCTACCGTCTCACGCCTGCGGCACACCACTAACACCATCGAAAGCAGTCGCAAGGCCTTATTACACTCAGAAAAGCTCCAGCACCACCCTCAACCCAGCTGCACCACACCCCGATTCTGCTCGAGCGGTCTGGTGCAACGTCATACACTCCAGCTCCTCTCCGGCTTTTAGATAAATGGAAAGCCTCCCCGCTTGTAATTTTGCTTTAATAATTGTACATTTTATCGATTTGTATTTCATTATGCAGATGGATGGCGTAAAATCGCAATGTATAAATAATTTACTGCCAACAAGCAGGACAGAGTCAGGCATACATGCGGGTGACATCATCCAATGGTGCTGGGATGGACTGCTGTTCCTGTGGCCTTCCCATATGCAGCGAGATCCTCTTGACTCCTCAGTTTTGTTTTGTTTTATTGCTCTGCCGAATGGACGTAAGACAAAGATCTCCCTTAATTCAAAGTTTTCTAACATTCTTCTTCATTGTTTGCACTTACGGCAAACATGGTGCCAAAAACCGGTTTTCATCCATGTGCAATCTCCAGTTTCAGTGGAATTAGTGTATCCAACCCTCGTCTTCCATCATCTTCTGTCCTCCTCGATTACGTCTCACTCATAAGTGCTTAACTCTTTCAAGTTAAATCTGACAGTGGACTTGGCCTTTTGCAGCTCCGCAGAGTCAATTCACTCTCACCGCGGATGCATCCGACAGGGGTTGGGGAGACCATCTGGACCATCTCCACGCAAAGGGGCACTGGCCACCTTACAAGGCCTCTCTCCATATCGAGAACAGTTTTTCATCTTCCATGAGCTTTTTGCACAAATCATCAGGATTCATCTGTCCTCATTGCCACGGAGAATCAAGTGACTATAGAGGGCATATTCAAAGGGATTTATGTGCATTGCCGATCAGCTAAACCACCTAAAACTGGACAGGTGAAAGTTTATCCTAACCTTGCATGCTTTTGCAATCTGGTTAGCAGCTGAACATTGCCATTGACTAGACTGCAAGACAGCAATTGGGGCAAGACAAACTGTATATTTGGTGCCGATCGCTGGATATGACCCAGCACTAAATATCCAGGTTTAAATTAAAGTGGCTTTTATAGCACTGGCCTTCACAGCTGAAAATATCCCCCTATGTTTATATCAACAAAAAACGGGGGCAACAGCTATCGCCAACTTTGTCAGAAAGCAATCAGAATTTGGGACGTCGCTATAGGCTTCAAGTGATCTGTAACGCCGGGCCCCAGAATCAGCTATTGAACCATCTCAGCAGAGTTTTTCCATTTCAATTGATCTCTGCTCTAATCCCTTTTTCAGGGGTGCTACTCTTGGAACGAGGCTCTTTGGAACCTCCTGCTGCGCCCTCTTGTTATACAAATTTCTAACCTCTGAAGAGAGTTCTCTTCTGATGCCTTATTTGTACTTTTGAGCTAGCTGAATCTCTCTCTTATCTCCACGTTTCCTCTTTCCTTTAGGGTAGATGTATTCAGGGTCTTCAACCTTATTTTAAAGGGCCTTTGGTGTAGATTTTGTGCCACCTTCATTTGCCTTTCTTTCAACAGCTCCAGTCAATGTCCTATCGGGAGGTATGACCTCCAGAATCTGACACAATATTCTTACTAATGACATGCATAGAAACATCACCACCAGGGCTGGCACTACCATTACATAAACTAGGCACTCCCCTAGAGTGCTGGCCCTCTAGGGCAGGCAGTAGCTGCATTTGCCCTAAAATCGCAATTCAGCATTTGCTCATTGACTCCGGGGCTGTGTCATGGTTTTACTCTAGTCAGATGCTTATTTCTGGTTTTGCAGAAACTGGAAGTCAATGTTGGAGGGGGGGGGGAAGGGCGGAAACAATTGAGTTTGCAAGACTCACCCTGGAGATGGTGGGTAAGTGCTGCATCATGGATTCGGGCCTGAGAAAGGGGTGGCAGTGGGAGCGGGAGGATGGAGAACTCCCCTTCAGTTCTTGCACCGGGCCCAAATATCACTCTTGTGTCCATCTGCTTCTCGTCACAGTCTTATCACACTCTTTTGTTGTCTTGAGGTCATCAAAGTCATTGCATCATGTTATTGATGCAAATCAATATCGCCCCCCCCCCTTGCCCCCCATCTCTTGGATATTGAGCAAACCAGGCACACCACTAATCATTGATCTTTCCTCGCGTGAATTCTACTTACAACAATCCTCTGTTGTCTGTCACTCAGCTAATCCAGTGCACACCATGGAACTGGAAACGCTGGGATGGGCGGGTATAAACTCATGAAAAAATGAAATGATCTCTCTCAGGCTGCTCAGTGTACTCGCATGCTCCCATCTCCAAAGGTCTACTGGACAAGTCCTTCAGCCGACCAGCAAGAATCTCTCGGATTAACTTTCATATCCTAATCAGGCCCATAGCTCTGTCTACCTGCAATTGCGCTTGTTAGGAACAAACCCTATTGTTTTGGCATCTACACAGTACTGTATGGATCCCTGTCATGAACTGGTGGTCTTTCTTCAAGACTTTTTGCGGTGAATTCTGAACAAATTATTTATCATTTGTTAAATTTTCCTCATCACCTGGTCCACCTTGTCTTCTTTTCATTTCTACAGCTCCACCTCTGCCCCGACTTACTCAAATAAAGCCTTGCTTCTCGTCTTACTGTCTTCCCTCCACTTTCACCCCCACTGCTCCATCCTGCTCTGAATTTTGGCATCAGGCAACATAAGCAACTGCCTAAGGTTTGGCACCAAATCCCCAGGCAAAAGAGGGGCTTGCTGCCTTCACTCATGGCCATACTGTTCAAGAGAAGAAGGACTGGTGCACGTTTTCCATCTCCCCTCGAGAAGCAGTAGTGCGGGGCAGTGTTCGAGCCCTTTCTTAGACAGGCTTTACCTTTTTCCTCTGGAGACTTTGGTTCCTCAGTCCCTAGTAGCTGCTTCTTGTCCTGCTCCTCTCTCTTCTTGAACATCTCCCTTTGGAAGTGAGCGACAGCCCGAAGCAGCTCGTCTCCCTGGACCTCGGAAGGCGGCAGAACCACACTGCAATCTAGGAACTCGTTGATGGCGCTCAGCAAGTCATGACGGTCATCGGCAAGGTATGCGGCTTCATGGAATTGCTAGAAAGGAGACACACACATTGAACGAAACAAATTTAAGGAGGAAGTCTGAAAGAGATAAGCAGTGCTAGGCCTGCGTGCTCTGTCCTCTTCCTCCGTGCCACTACAGTGGAAGTTACAGAGGTCCCAGTCAATGTTCCCTCTAATTTTCTGTAGGCTGTGTGCGCATAAAATATCAGCTGTGTGCAGCTTTTGAAGGAAGGTTACATTTTTGTGCACCACATAATGCCACTTGGAGTTATATACTTTAAAATTTGACTATACGTCAGAATACAGTATGTACACCACATTGATTTTAGTCAAATTAAAAGAAAATAGACGATTACTAAATGAAGTGGGAAATTTCTAGTAATTATATTCATAACTTTTACATTTTAAGATGTCTGTGTTGTTTTCTATCAGAATCAGAGCCGTAATTTTTGTGCGCTCTGTTGTAAAGTACGTGCACTCGCTCGGCGAGGTGTGCGCACGCGCACACGCGCACAGCTTAGAGGGAACAGTGGTCCCAGTAACAGGTCCAAGGCGCTGCTGCTTCACCTAACTCTACATGAGAACTACTTCCAATCCTAAGGCTGGGGAGGGCGTTTATTGATTTATCTAGGCTTATATACTGCTTTTCACTGGGCCAAAGCAGTTTACATTGAACAGAACAATTGTTACATGGAACAGCTAATTATCTTGGATACATAGAACAGGACAGCATTAGAGTTAACAATAGTAACAATCAATAGGCTTGTTCATAACTGATAACTTCCTAATTACATAATATACATGATGATATGTATATTAGCCAACTGATCTTAACTGTGTATAGTACAGCGATTGAAAAACGTAAACCTATCAGTATGTTCTTTAACTATTTACAGATCTAGGTTTTGCCTCGTTGCTGCCACGTCAGAGGGCAGGTCTAAAGTGTTCGGAGAATAAGCGGGTTTTCAAGTGTTTGTGGTGGAGAGTTCACATGAGCTTCGGCACGTTTGTTGATTAAACTTTGTTATACATTGTGGTATTTTCAGCTTATTGGTTGTAGCTGATCTTCGTGATATGTTTGTGGTGAACCTCTGAAGGAGGGATTGTAGGAGAGTGGGTGGGTGTGAGTGTAGTGCTTTGTGCATTAGGAGCAAGGTCTTATATTTAATTCTACCAGTGAGAGGCAGCCGGTGGAGCTGCTTTAGGATGGGGGTAATGTGGTCAAATTTAGCAGCATTCTGGATTGTAAGTTTAGCTGTGCGGAGAGCACAGTGGAGGGGGAGAAGGTGGCCTGTGTTAGTCCCTGGTAGATACTGTTACACTAGTCAGCATGAGGGAAAATGAGGGCTTGGGGTGCTGAGGGGAAGTCTTCTGGTTCAAGGAGCAGATGGAGTCGTTGCAGAGTCTTAGTTTTGAAGTGTACTGTGTTGGCTGTTTTTGTTACATGAGTTTTGAAGGAGAGTTGTTGGTCAAGAGTTATCCCTAGGTATTTTAGCTCTGATCTAACATTTATCTGGGGGTTGTTTAGTGTGATTGTGGTTGGTGGGGTGAATGAAGGGTCCCTTGCAATAAACATGGTTTCTGTTGTTTTAGTAATTTATTGATAGGTTGTTCGTCATAAGCCAGGTGGAGGCATCTCTGGTCGATTTCAGGAACATAGATGTTCCTGTTTGGAAAACGTGGGGCGGGGATGTCTAGCATAAGGGAGGTCCAGAAGCATAGCAAAGTGAAAACACGGGCCCTCATTCTCCATCAGCGTTTGTTGTCATAGTGTAAAATACAGGGGGTATTAATTTAGCTCCTTCTCCACACCCTCCAGCCATTTGCCTGACAAAACAAGCACTTTTCAGATGCCTGGAGAAGGTATAACCTTAGGCAAGACTCCAGACGTCCAGGATGTTTCTGAGATCATATGGTGACGTCCAAGTTCTTGTGAACGCCTCGACCAGGCCTCTCCCATGCCCTCATTCAGACTTGGACATCCACAGACCCAGCTTCTAAAATGGCTCTAGAGATGTCTCTATGCCCATTTTCAGATGTCCAAAGCATGAATAGGGCTTCCAAATAACCTCCATACTATTAAAACCCTCACCCTTAACTCACCATCCTCCATTCTACCCAACGTTCCAAAAAGCTCACGTAATGTCCACCTGCTTCTAGAAATAATGATCTTTAGAGAGTGGGAGTGGTACTTTCCGCTAATACACAACACTGCTGTCCTAGAGAACTAAGCCGTCGGTACAATACTGTTCTTGTTGTTGTTAAGTGCCAGTGAGTCAGTGTCGACTCCTGGCGACCCTCTGGAAAGTTGACCTTAACTGTGTTCGGTCTTCAGTCAGGCGGCTCACAGCTGATAGAGCAACACTCATAGCTGCTGTTATTATATCGATCCATCTCATTGCCGACCTTCCTCTTTCACAGTGATCTATATTGCCAAGCATTATGTCTTCCTCCAACGATCTCTCTTCGCATGATATGTCCAACGTATGAAAGTCTGATACTAAAAGGTAATTTATCTGTATAGATGCTGTAGCCCCGCTATCTGGAAATCTTTGGTGGTACTATCCAGTTGGTTCCTTACACCCCATGTCGGCACTCTTGGGATAGTGCTGGGGCAGTGTGTGGGCGGAACAGCGTGTTTACTGGAGCATGGCAATATTCAGATGGCTAACTGCATAACTTTAGGACAGTGAAGAAGCTGTCTATGTTAGCTGGATAGTTGGCTTAATATTGGCACCCAGGGGTCACTGCGCTGCATAGATATTTACTGCCAGCTTCAATCTGGATGTCAATGCTGGATGTTGGTGAATTATTTAAAACGCCAGGGCCAGCAATTAAAAATAAAATGGACGACTGCATGGAAAAAAGACCTCTACTAGATACGGTCTGTCCCTGAACGTGTATTTGTCTCACACAGAAAAATGGATACGTTCAACGTTATCAAAACTATGGGAACTATAGGTTTCAAAAATCTAAATTTTCAAAAATCTTTCCAAAGCATTCTAAATAACAACGTATATACAGGAAAAAACAGGTCTCAGAACTTTAGCCACCAAGAGACGAACGTCTACTGGAATGGAGACTTGGAACATCAACGACCTTTCTTTAAACTTTTCGCTGTTAATAAGTTGTTTTATTAATTAAATTAAACTATCACCCTCACCATGAAAGCTTTTTAGCTGGTAAACATTTCCAATAATGTCAAAAAATATCTACTTAAACCCATTACTCTATAATACACATCTGAACCTTTATATCTCAAAATCAAAGGTTCAGATGTGTATTATAGAGTAATGGGTTTAAGAAGATATTTTTTGACATTATTGGAAATGTTTACCAGCTAAAAAGCTTTCATGGTGAGGGTGATAGTTTAATTTAATTAATAAAACAACTTATTAACAGCGAAGAGTTTAAAGAAAGGTCGTTGATGTTCCAAGTCTCCATTCCAGTAGACGTTCGTCTCTTGGTGGCTAAAGTTCTGAGACCTGTTTTTCGCTGTATATACGTTGTCATTTAGAATGCTTTGGAAAGATTATTGAAAATTTAAAGATTTTTGGAAAAAAGACCTGGCAATCTACTTCCAGTCGAAACTTGCCATGAAAACTCATGGAGATGGGTTGCTAGGAGTCAGCCTCGCCTCAGTGGCCCACAACAACAACAGCCAACCACGGTGTTTAAATATTAACTAGGTACTTCTCTCTCTCCCTCTGTTCTGATGCCAATCTGAGCTTTGCCTGCAATATCGCTCCCAGTTATAATGGGATGACATTTCCAGGGAACCTCAGTTTGGTTTTCTTCTATCCTCAAGTCTCTTTTTTCCAAGAAAAGAAAGCATTTGTAAAAACGGATCCTGCTACCGAAACCAGTGAAAATATTTGTCAGAGGAAGAATCCTCAGACTCTACTGGAAGGATAGCTGAAGTCCCTCATTCTGTTCTCTGGAAATGATTTCTTTTAAGCATCTTCTGAACTGCGGGGAATATCTATCCATATAGTCCTTGATGTGGTTAACAGTAAAGTACTGAAAAATGTAGAATATGAGGAGACCACTATTTCTCCTGGTGATCCGTCACTGGAAGTGGAGGGAAACTGAGCACTTGAAGGATGGTGGCAGCAGGGTAAAGGGTGGACGACAACTGCCTCCACCAGTTCCTCTTCAGGAAGAGCCTTACCCCCATCTTCCCTCACGAATCCCCTCATCACTCCTACCCCTTCAATATAACGTTGGAGGGAGGGGGCCGAGGTTCTCTTACCTTATCTGACATAAGGGTGGAGATGGAGCGCCCAATCTCGTGGTAATCCATGTTGGTACTGCTCGGACCCAGAAGTACAAACAAGAACCGGACCGGTACTGGCACCTCCAGAACAGAGTCCAAGTGTACTGCTTCCTGCAGCCTCACAAATGCCATAGTTGGCTGGTCAAGAAACTCCACGCAGCCTGCAGGAGGACATGAATATCTCAGTATAAGACAAACACCTCTCTATTCAGCTTTATTGCATGTTTCCTTCTATAATTCCCTCACACACACTCACAATGCGGGTCTCGTCTTTACTCCATCTCTGCTCACCTCCTCACACCCCAAAACAGTACCCAATGTCACTATTACTCCAACACCCTCCCACTACATACATCCCAAACCAATACCCAGTCTATTACACCATCTCCATCCCGTTCCTCACACACCAAAACAGTACCCGGTCTCACTATTACACCATCCCTGTCCAACCTCTCACAACCCAAACCAATACCCGGTCTCACTATTACACCATACCCATCCCACTCCTCACAACCCAAACCAATACCCGGTCTCACTATTACTCCATACCTAGCCCACTCCTCACAACCCAAACCAATACCCAGTCTCACTATTACACCATCCCCGTCCCACTCCTCACAACCCAAACCAATACCCGGTCTCACTATTACTCCATACCTATCCCACTCCTCACAACCCAAACCAATACCCAGTCTCACTATTACACCATCCCCGTCCCACTCCTCACAACCCAAACCAATACCCAGTCTCACTATTACTCCAACACCCTCCCACTACTTACATCCCAAACCAATACCCAGTCTCACTATTACTCCAACACCCTCCCACTACTTACATCCCAAACGAATACCCAGTCTATTACACCATCTCCATCCCATTCCTCACACACCAAACCAGTACCCGGTCTCACAATTACTCCACCCCTATCCTACTCCTCACACCCCAAACCAATACCCGGTCTATTACACTGTCCCCGTCCAACCTCTCACAACCCAAACCAATACCCGGTCTCACTATTACACCATACCCGTCCCACTCCTCACAACCCAAACCAATACCCAGTCTCACCATTACTCCAACACCCTCCCACTACTCACATCCCAAACCAATACGCAGCCTCACAATTACACCATCCCTGTCCCACTCCTCACAACCCAAACCAATACCCAGTCTCACTATTACTCCAACACCCTCCCACTACTTACATCCCAAACCAATACCCAGTCTCACTATTACTCCAACACCCTCCCACTACTTACATCCCCAACCAATACCCAGTCTCATTATTACTCCAACACCTTCCCACTACTTACATCCCAAACCAAAACCCAGTCTCGCTATTACTCCAACACCCTCCCACTACTTACATCCCAAACCAATACCCAGTCTATTACACCATCTCCATCCCGTTCCTCACACACCAAACCAGTACCCGGTCTCACTATTACACCATACCCATCCCAATCCTCAAAACCCAAACCAATACCCAGTCTCACTATTACTCCATTCCCCTCCTACTCCTCACAACCCAAACCAATACCTAGTCTCACTATTACTCCAACACCCTCCCACTACTCACATCCCAAACCAATACCCAGCCTCACAATTACACCATCCCTGTCCCACTCCTCACAACCCAAACCAATACCCAGTCTCACTATTACTCCAACACCCTCCCACTACTTACATCCCAAACCAATACCCAGTCTCACTATTACTCCAACACCCTCCCACTACTTACATCCCAAACCAATACCCGGTCTCACTATTACACCATCCCTGTCCAACCTCTCACAACCCAAACCAATACCCGGTCTCACTATTACTCCATACCTATCCCACTCCTCACAACCCAAACCAATTACTCCATTACTCCATCACTATTACTCCATCCCCCTACCACTCCTCCAAACCCAAACCAATACCCGGTCTCACTATTACTCCAACACCCTCCCACTACTCACATCCCAAACCAATACCCAGTCTATTACACCATCTCCATCCCGTTCCTCACACACCAAAACAGTACCCGGTCTCACTATTACACCATACCCATCCCACTCCTCACAACCCAAGCAAATACCCAGTCTCACTACTACTCCAACACCCTCCCACTATTCACATCCCAAACCAATACCCAGTCTCACTATTACTCCAACACCCTCCCACTACTTACATCCCAAACCAATACCCAGTCTCACTATTACTCCATCACCCTCCCACTACTTACATCCCAAACCAATACCCAGTCTATTACACCATCTCCATCCCGTTCCTCACACACCAAACCAGTACCCGGTCTCACTATTACACCATACCCATCCCACTCCTCACAACCCAAACCAATACCCAGTCTCACTATTACACCATACCCATCCCACTCCTCACAACCCAAACCAATACCCAGTCTCACTATTACTCCATCCCCTTCCTACTCCTCACACCCCAAACCAATACCCAGTCTATTACACCATCTCCATCCCGCTCCTCACACACCAAACCAGTACCCGGTCTCACTATTACACCATCCCCCTTCTACTCCTCACACCCCAAACCAATACCCAGTCTATTACACCATCTCCATCCCGCTCCTCACACAGCAAACCAGTACCCGGTCTCACTATTACACCATCCCAGTACAATCCCTCACAACCCAAACCAAAACCGGTCTCACTATTACACCATACCCATCCCACTCCTCACAACCCAAACCAATACCCATCCCACTCCTCACAACCCAAACCAATACCCAGTCTCACTATTACTCCATCCCCCTCCTACTCCTCACAACCCAAACCAATACCCGGTCTATTACACTGTCCCCGTCCAACCTCTCACAACCCAAACCAATACCCGGTCTCACTATTACACCATCCCCGTCCCACTCCTCACAACCCAAACCAATACCCAGTCTCACTATTACTCCAACACCCTCCCACTACTCACATCCCAAACCAATACCCAGCCTCACAATTACACCATCCCTGTCCCACTCCTCACAACCCAAACCAATACCCAGTCTCACTATTACTCCAACACCCTCCCACTACTTACATCCAAAACCAATACCCAGTCTATTACACCATCTCCATCCTGTTCCTCACAACCCAAACCAATACCCAGCCTCACAATTACACCATCCCTGTCCCACTCCTCACAACCCAAACCAATACCCAGTCTCACTATTACTCCATCCCCCTCCCACTCCTCACAACCCAAACCAATACCCAGTCTCACTATTACTCCAACACCCTCCCACTACTTACATCCCAAACCAATACCCAGTCTCGCTATTACTCCATCCCCCTCCCACTCCTCACAACGCAAACCAATACCCAGTCTCACTATTACTCCAACACCCTCCCACTACTCACATCCCAAACCAATATCCAGCCTCACAATTACACCATCCCTGTCCCACTCCTCACAACCCAAACCAATATCCAGTCTCACTATTACTCCAACACCCTCCCACTACTCACATCCCAAACCAATACCCAGTCTATTACACCATCTCCATCCCGTTCCTCACAACCCAAACCAATACCCAGTCTCACTATTACTCCATCCCCCTCCCACTCCTCACAACCCAAACCAATACCCAGTCTCACTATTACTCCAACACCCTCCCACTACTCACATCCCAAACCAATACCCAGCCTCACAATTACACCATCCCTGTCCCACTCCTCACAACCCAAACCAATACCCAGTCTCACTATTACTCCAACACCCTCCCACTACTTACATCCCAAACCAATACCCAGTCTCACTATTACTCCAACACCCTCCCACTACTTACATCCCCAACCAATACCCAGTCTCACTATTACTCCAACACCTTCCCACTACTTACATCCCAAACCAATACCCAGTCTCGCTATTACTCCAACACCCTCCCACTACTTACATCCCAAACCAATACCCAGTCTATTACACCATCTCCATCCCGTTCCTCACACACCAAACCAGTACCCGGTCTCACTATTACACCATACCCATCCCATTCCTCAAAACCCAAACCAATACCCAGTCTCACTATTACTCCATTCCCCTCCTACTCCTCACAACCCAAACCAATACCTAGTCTCACTATTACTCCAACACCCTCCCACTACTCACATCCCAAACCAATACCCAGCCTCACAATTACACCATCCCTGTCCCACTCCTCACAACCCAAACCAATACCCAGTCTCACTATTACTCCAACACCCTCCCACTACTTACATCCCAAACCAATACCCAGTCTCACTATTACTCCAACACCCTCCCACTACTTACATCCCAAACCAATACCCGGTCTCACTATTACACCATCCCTGTCCATCCTTTCACAACCCAAACCAATACCCGGTCTCACTATTACTCCATACCTATCCCATCCCACTCCTCACAACCCAAACCAATTACTCCATTACTCCATCACTATTACTCCATCCCCCTACCACTCCTCACAACCCAAACCAATACCCGGTCTCACTATTACTCCAACACCCTCCCACTACTCACATCCCAAACCAATACCCAGTCTATTACACCATCTCCATCCCGTTCCTCACACACCAAAACAGTACCCCATCTCACTGTTACACCATCCCCATCCCACTCCTCACAACCCAAAACAGTACCCAGTGTCACTATTACTCCAACACCCTCCCACTACTTACATCCCAAACCAATACCCAGTCTCACTATTACTCCAACACCCTCCCACTACTTACATCCCAAACCAATACTCAGTCTCACTATTACTCCAACACCCTCCCACTACTTACATCCCAAACCAATACCCAGTCTATTACACCATCTCCATCCCGTTCCTCACACACCAAAACAGTACCCGGTCTCACTATTACACCATCCCTGTCCAACCTCTCACAACCCAAACCAATACCCGGTCTCACTATTACACCATACCCATCCCACTCCTCACAACCCAAACAAATACCCAGTCTCACTACTACTCCAACACCCTCCCACTACTCACATTCCAAACCAATACCCAGTGTCACTATTACTCCAACACCCTCCCACTACTCACATCCCAAACCAATACCCAGTCTATTACACCATCTCCATCCCGTTCCTCACACACCAAACCAGTACCCGGTCTCACTATTACACCATACCCATCCCACTCCTCACAACCCAAACCAATACCCAGTCTCAATATTACACCATACCCATCCCACTCCTCACAACCCAAACCAATACCCAGTCTCACTATTACTCCATCCCCTTCCTACTCCTCACACCCCAAACCAATACCCAGTCTATTACACCATCTCCATCCCGCTCCTCACACACCAAACCAGTACCCGGTCTCACTATTACACCATCCCCCTCCTACTCCTCACACCCCAAACCAATACCCAGTCTATTACACCATCTCCATCCCGCTCCTCACACAGCAAACCAGTACCCGGTCTCACTATTACACCATCCCAGTACAATCCCTCACAACCCAAACCAATACCCATCCCACTCCTCACAACCCAAACCAATACCCAGTCTCACTATTACTCCATCCCCCTCCTACTCCTCACAACCCAAACCAATACCTTGTCTCACTATTACTCCAACACCCTCCCACTACTCACACCCCAAACCAATACCAAGCCTCACAATTACACCATCCCTGTCCCACTCCTCACAACCCAAACCAATACCCAGTCTCACTATTACTCCATCCCCTCCTACTCCTCACAACCCAAACCAATACCTAGTCTCACTATTACTCCAACACCGTCCCACTACTCACATCCCAAACCAATACCCAGCCTCACAATTACACCATCCCTGTCCCACTCCTCACAACCCAAACCAATAGCCAGTCTCAGTATTACTCCAACACCCTCCCACTACTTACATCCCAAACCAATAGCCAGTCTCAGTATTACTCCAACACCCTCCCACTACTTACATCCCAAACCAATACCAGTCTCACTATTACTCCAACACCCTCCCACTACTTACATTCCAAACCAATACCCAGTCTCACTATTACTCCAACACCCTCCCACTACTTACATCCCAAACCAATACCCAGTGTCACTATTACTCCAACACCCTCCCACTACTTACATCCTAAACCAATACCCAGTCTCACTATTACACCATCCCTGTCCCACTCCTCACAACCCAAACCAATACCCAGTCTCACTATTACTCCAACACCCTCCCACTACTTACATCCCAAACCAATACCCAGTCTCACTATTACTCCAACACCCTCCCACTACTTATATCCCAAACCAATACCCAGTCTCACTCTTACTCCAACACCCTCCCACTACTTGCATCCCAAACCAATACCCAGTCTCACTATTACTCCAACACCCTCCCACTACTTGCATCCCAAACCAATACCCAGTCTCACTATTACTCCACCCCCCTCCTACTCCTCACACCCCAAACCAATACCCAGTCTATTACACCATCTCCATCCCGCTCCTCACACACCAAACCAGTACCCGGTCTCACTATTACGCCATCCCCTCACAACCCAAACCAACACCCGGTCTAACTATTACATCAGCCCCATCCCACTCCTCACAACCCAAACCAATACCCGGTCTCACTATTACATCAGCCCCATCCCACTCCTCACAACCCAAACCAATACCCAGTCTCACTATTACATCAGCCCCATCCCACTCCTCACAACCCAAACCAATACCCAGTCTCACTATTACTCCATCCCCCTCCTACTCCTCACACCCCAAACCAATACCCAGTCTCACTATTACTCCAACACCCTCCCACTACTCACATTCCAAACCAATACCCGGTCTCACTCTTACACCATCCCCGTCCAACCCCTCACAACCCAAACCAATACCCAGTCTCACTATTACACCATCCCCATCCCACTCCTCACACCCCAAACCAATACCCGGTCTCACTATTACTCCACCTCCTCCACCTCCTCCTACTCCTAACACCCCAAACCAATACCCAGTCTATTACACCATCTCCATCCTGTTCCTCACATACCAAACCAGTACCCGGTCTCACTATTACACCATCCCCCTCCTACTCCTCACACCCCAAACCAATACCCAGTCTATTACACCATCTCCATCCCGCTCCTCACACAGCAAACCAGTACCCGGTCTCACTATTACACCATCCCAGTACAATCCCTCACAACCCAAACCAATACCCATCCCACTCCTCACAACCCAAACCAATACCCAGTCTCACTATTACTCCATCCCCCTCCTACTCCTCACAACCCAAACCAATACCTTGTCTCACTATTACTCCAACACCCTCCCACTACTCACACCCCAAACCAATACCAAGCCTCACAATTACACCATCCCTGTCCCACTCCTCACAACCCAAACCAATACCCAGTCTCACTATTACTCCATCCCCTCCTACTCCTCACAACCCAAACCAATACCTAGTCTCACTATTACTCCAACACCGTCCCACTACTCACATCCCAAACCAATACCCAGCCTCACAATTACACCATCCCTGTCCCACTCCTCACAACCCAAACCAATAGCCAGTCTCAGTATTACTCCAACACCCTCCCACTACTTACATCCCAAACCAATAGCCAGTCTCAGTATTACTCCAACACCCTCCCACTACTTACATCCCAAACCAATACCAGTCTCACTATTACTCCAACACCCTCCCACTACTTACATTCCAAACCAATACCCAGTCTCACTATTACTCCAACACCCTCCCACTACTTACATCCCAAACCAATACCCAGTGTCACTATTACTCCAACACCCTCCCACTACTTACATCCTAAACCAATACCCAGTCTCACTATTACACCATCCCTGTCCCACTCCTCACAACCCAAACCAATACCAGTCTCACTATTACTCCAACACCCTCCCACTACTTACATCCCAAACCAATACCCAGTCTCACTATTACTCCAACACCCTCCCACTACTTATATCCCAAACCAATACCCAGTCTCACTCTTACTCCAACACCCTCCCACTACTTGCATCCCAAACCAATACCCAGTCTCACTATTACTCCAACACCCTCCCACTACTTGCATCCCAAACCAATACCCAGTCTCACTATTACTCCACCCCCCTCCTACTCCTCACACCCCAAACCAATACCCAGTCTATTACACCATCTCCATCCCGCTCCTCACACACCAAACCAGTACCCGGTCTCACTATTACACCATCCCCTCACAACCCAAACCAATACCCGGTCTAACTATTACATCAGCCCCATCCCACTCCTCACAACCCAAACCAATACCCGGTCTCACTATTACATCAGCCCCATCCCACTCCTCACAACCCAAACCAATACCCAGTCTCACTATTACATCAGCCCCATCCCACTCCTCACAACCCAAACCAATACCCAGTCTCACTATTACTCCATCCCCCTCCTACTCCTCACACCCCAAACCAATACCCAGTCTCACTATTACTCCAACACCCTCCCACTACTCACATTCCAAACCAATACCCCGGTCTCACTATTACATCATCCCCGTCCAACCCCTCACAACCCAAACCAATACCCAGTCTCACTATTACACCATCCCCATCCCACTCCTCACACCCCAAACCAATACCCGGTCTCACTATTACTCCACCTCCTCCTACTCCTAACACCCCAAACCAATACCCAGTCTATTACACCATCTCCATCCCGTTCCTCACATACCAAACCAGTACCCGGTCTCACTATTACACCATCCCCATCGCACTCCTCACACCCCAAACCAATACCCAGTCTCACTATTACTCCACCCCTCTCCTACTCCTCACACCCCAAACCAATACCCAGTCTATTACACCGTCCCCATCCAACCTCTCACAACCCAAACCAATACCTGGTCTCACTATTGCACCATCCCCATCCCACTCCTCACAACCCAAACCAATACCCGGTCTCACTATTACACCATCCCCCTCCCACTCCTCACAATCCAAACCAATACGAGGTCTCACTATTACTCCACCCCTCTCCTACACCCCAAACCAATACCCGGTCTATTACACCGTCCCCGTCCAACCTCTCACAACCCAAACCAATACCCGGTCTCACTATTACACCATCCCCATCCCACTCCTCACACTCCAAACCAATACCCGGTCTCACTATTATTCCATCCCCCTCCTACTCCTCAGAACCCAAACCAATACCTAGTCTCACTATTACTCCAACATCCTCCCACAACTCACATCCCAAACCAATACCCAGCCTCACAATTACACCATCCCTGTCCCACTCCTCACAACCCAAACCAATACCCAATCTCACTATTACTCCAACACCCTCCCACTACTTACATCCCAAACCAATACCCAGTCTATTACACCATCTCCATCCCGTTCCTCACACACCAAACCAGTACCCGGTCTCACTATTACACCATCCCCGTCCCACTCCTCACAACCCAAACCAATCCCCAGTCTCGCTATTACTCCATCCCCCTCCCACTCCTCACAACCCAAACCAATACCCAGTCTCACTATTACTCCAACACCCTCCCACTACTTACATCCCAAACCAATACCCAGTCTATTACACCATCTCCATCCCGTTCCTCACACACCAAACCAGTACCCGGTCTCACTATTACACCATACCCATCCCACTCCTCACAACCCAAACCAATACCCAGTCTCACTATTACTCCAACAACCTCCCACTACTCACATCTCAAACCAATACCCATCCTCACAATTACACCATCCCTGTCCAACCCCTCACACCCCAAACCAATACCCAGTCTGTTACACCATCTCCATCCCGCTCCTCACACACCAAACCAGTATCCGGTCTCACTATTACACCATCCCAGTCCAATCCCTCACAACCCAAACCAATACCCGGTCTCACTATTACACCATACCCATCCCACTCCTCACAACCCAAACCAATACCCAGTCTCACTATTACACCATACCCATCCCACTCCTCACAACCCAAACCAATACCCGGTCTCACTATTACACCATACCCATCCCACTCCTCACAACCCAAACCAATACCCAGTCTCACTATTAATCCATCCCCCTCCTACTCCTCACAACCCAAACCAATACCTAGTCTCACTATTACTCCAACACCCTCCCACTACTCACATCCCAAACCAATACCCAGCCTCACAATTACACCATTCCTGTCCCACTCCTCACAACCCAAACCAATACCCAGTCTCACTATTACTCCAACACCCTCCCACTACTTACATCCCAAACCAATACCCAGTCTCACTATTACTCCAACACCCTCCCACTACTTACATCCCAAACCAATACCCAGTCTCACTATTACACCATCCCTGTCCCACTCCTCACAACCCAAACCAATACCCAGTCTCACTATTACTCCAACACCCTCCCACTACTTACATCCCAAACCAATACCCAGTCTCACTATTACTCCAACACCCTCCCACTACTTACATCCCAAACCAATACCCAGTCTATTACACCATCTCCATCCCGTTCCTCCTACACCAAACCAGTACCCGGTCTCACTATTACAGCATACCCATCCCACTCCTCACAACCCAAACCAATACCCAGTCTCACTATTACTCCATCCCCCTCCTACTCCTCACAACCCAAACCAATACCTAGTCTCACTATTACTCCAACACCCTCCCACTACTCACATCCCAAACCAATACCCATCCTCACAATTACACCATCCCTGTCCAACCCCTCACACCCCAAACCAATACCCGGTCTCACTATTACTCCACCCCCCTCCTACTCCTCACACCCCAAACCAATACCCAGTCTATTACACCATCTCCATCTCGCTCCTCACACACCAAACCAGTACCCGGCCTCACTATTACTCCACCTCCTCCTACTCCTCACACCCCAAACCAATACCCAGTCTATTACACCATCACGCAACAATATGTCAATCAACCATAAAAAAACAGAAGTGATGTGCATCTCCAGGAAACAAGACTTGAACCCTCCACCAACGGTTACCATGAACAACAACGTTTATACCACAAAGCCCAAAATAAAATACCTAGGAGTAATGCTGGACAGCAACCTAAATATGGACAAGCACCTCCGAATTACCAATCGGGCCATTTTCCACAAATTAAGAGTCCTGCAACCGCTACGGAACATTATTGATCACTCCGACTACAGAACAGTGGCACAAGCCCTCATCATTCCCCACCTGGATTATTGCAACGCCATTCTACAAGGTCTGCCTAAAAAAACCATTAACATTTTTCAACTGGCACAAAACGTAGCAGCCCGAGTCATCATGAAAAAAGGTCTAACAGAGCACATCACTCCCGTCCTAATTGAGCTACATTGGCTCCTCATCACGGCCCGCATCCAATATAAGATATTAGTAACCACATTCAAGCTTATTCATAATGTAGCACCCTCTTACCTCAACACCTTAATCTCAGCACAACCAATCAACAGAAGCAGAAGAACAATGAATAGCAATACCCTTCAAGTCCCGAGTAGCCTGAGAAATTTCAATGCTAACACCACTAACAGAGCGTTCTCCTTTATGACTCCACGACTCTGGAACCAAATGCCCCACGAACTGAGAGCAAATAAGGACCTGAAGGACTTCAGGAAAAAACTAAAGACTCACCTATTTCAGACATTACAACCTAACCTAGTCAATGTAATCCTTTCGAACAACGTGGCTACTAAAAATCATATTCAACAAGAAATGCATCCTGTAATTATGTAATTTATGTATATATGTAAAGCCTCCTCTCAAGAAATCAAATGTAAATCTGTAACCGTTTGCTGTGACTTTCACCCTCCCCTGCAATCCTACTGTATGCTTAAATTTTGGTCTGTACAACCGCACCCTTTTGTATAGAAAACCGCCACTGATCGCTGGAAGTGGCGGGATACAAGTGTACACTAAATAAATAAATAAAATCTCCATCCCGTTCCTCACATACCAAACCAGTACCCGGTCTCACTATTACACCATCCCAGTCCAATCCCTCACAACCCAAACCAATACCAGGTCTCACTATTACACCATCCCCATCGCACTCCTCACACCCCAAACCAATACCCGGTCTCACTATTACTCCACCCCTCTCCTACTCCTCACACCCCAAACCAATACCCAGTCTATTACACCGTCCCCGTCCAACCTCTCACAACCCAAACCAATACCCGGTCTCACTATTGCACCATCCCCCTCCCACTCCTCACAACCCAAACCAATACCCGGTCTCACTATTACACCATCCCCCTCCCACTCCTCACAACCCAAACCAATACCCGGTCTCACTATTACACCATCCCCCTCCCACTCCTCACAACCCAAACCAATACCCAGTCTCACTATTACACCATCCCCCTCCCACTCCTCACAACCCAAACCAATACCCAGTCTCACTATTACACCATCCCCCTCCCACTCCTCACAACCCAAACCAATACCCGGTCTCACTATTACTCCACCCCTCTCCTACTCCTCACACCCCAAACCAATACCCGGTCTCACTATTACACCATCCCCATCCCACTCCTCACAACCCAAACCAATACCCTGTCTCACTATTACACCATCCCCATCCCACTCCTCACACTCCAAACCAATACCCGGTCTCACTATTATTCCATCCCCCTCCTACTCCTCACACCCTAAACCAATACCCAGTATATTACACCATCTCCATCCCGTTTCTCGCACACCAAACCAGTACCTGGTCTCACTATTACACCATCCCCGTCCAACTCCTCACAATCCAAACCAATACCCGATCTCGCTATTACTCCATCCCCCTCCTACTCCTCACACCCCAAACCAATACACAGTCTCACTGTTACACCATCCCTGTCCCACTCCTCACAACTCAAACCAATACCTGGTCTCAATATTACTCCAACCCTCTCCCACTCCAAACAAATACCCAGTCTCACTATTACACCATCCCCGTCCCACTCTTCACACCCCAAACCAATACCCAGTCTCACTATTACACCATCCCCCTCCCACTCCTCACAACCCAAACCAATACCCGGTCTCACTATTACACCATACCCATCCCACTCCTCACAACCCAAACCAATACCCAGTCTCACTATTACACCATCCCTGTCCCACTCCTCACAACCAAAACCAATACCAGGTCTCACTATTACACCATCCCCGTCCCACTCCTCATAGCCCATACCAATACCCGGTCTCACTATTATACCATCCCCGTCCCACTCCTCACATCCCAAATCAATACCTAGGCACTTTTGCGCCATCTCCATCCCACTCTTCACACCCCAAACCAGTATCTGGCCTCACTATTACTCCATCCCCGTTCCACTGCTAATACTCCAAACCAATAACTGGGAACTATTACTCCATCCTGTCCCACACTCCAAAACAATACCTGGGTATTATTACTCCATCCCAGTCTTTCTCCTCATACCCAAACCATTACCCGGTCTCACTATTATTCCACCTCAGTTCCACTCCTCACACCCCAAACCAATCTTGGTCTCACCATTATACCATCTGTGTAGTATACCCATTTCCTGAGTTTCAGCATTATTCCATCCTTTCCTGTTCCAGATCTCGCAGCCCCACCCAATGTCAAGTTGCAATATTACACCAACCCTGACCCATACTCAAAGCTGAGTCCAATAATGGGAGTTATTATTATAGCATCCTTGCCCTCTCCCTCTCAGTATTACACTTCAGGGGTCCCCCTTAACAAAGATAGCCACATTTGTTTAGCACTGTCAAGAAGGGGCTTTTTCACCCACCAGTACAATAGGGGGTTCAGATAATAGGACAGAAGGGGGCTTTCTTACCTACAAGAACCACAGTGGCCTCTGCGTCATCAGGGATCTTCTCCAGAAGTTTCAGTTCGTGCTTTGACTTTGACCTCTGGATTCCCGGTGGTGGAACTGGAGACAGTGAATCTCTCTGCAGGGAAGTGGGGACTGGTAGTTAGGGACTGACAAGGAAAAGGGGAGATTTATGCATGCATAGACTGATGAGAAATGTTTATTAAGAGGGTTGCAGCCAGCAAGCACAGGTCAGGTGTGAAGAGATGAGCAGCTTCACAAGCACAAAGAGCAGAGGATTATATTTGGGGGGCTTTTCAATGTGCTTGTCTTTTTCTTTTAAGATGCCATCCTTCTTTGCAAACAAGAGTTATCACAATAAATTCCAGATAGCTAAGATCAGGGTCACAAAATGAGAGATTAGGATGACGAAGGGTTGCGTTTTTACTACTACCACTGGTCATTTGTATAGCGCTACCAGGCATACGCAGCACTGTACAGACACACGTAAAAGACCGTCCTCATTCATCAGAGCTTACAATCTGGTCAAGACAGATAACACCACAGCTGAAAACAAGGACACATCTGGGGGAATGGTAAGGAAGCACATAGGAGACTAGTGGACTAGTGGAGTATTAGTGGACACGTGAAGTCGCTTCACTTTCTGGCAGCTGGAGCCTATGTTTGATATTGGAAGAGTTAAGATTTCACGGCCCTCGATAATGCTGATTTGTCATACTAAGTTTGTATGTTACAGAAGCAAGACACATGAGGCTATGACATCTCCTGCCTGTGCAGCCAAGCCTGTGACCCTGTGCCGCCTTTTGCCATGAACTCCCAGTGTCTCCTGCCTACCCAGCTTGGCCTGGAATAACCCCCCTCCACCCTGACACTACCTACACACACAGCCTGGCCCGAGATTCCCTGACTGCCTGGTGCAATGTACCCCAAGATCTCAGGGCCTCTTAACTTCATAGGTGGGCCTATGATCCTCATTTGCCTCATAGTAGATTAGGATATTATTTATTTTCTTTCCTGTAATGGTTTTTTGTTGTGGACAGGATATTCTGCTACGCATGTGAGTGACATCATTCAGTGTGTTGATGTGGAGCATTTCCTAGAGGGCTTTGTAGAAACTTAGAAGGCTTTTAAGGGCATGTGCAGGACTTCCCATCTAGTTGCTGCCACGCAGGGTGTCCCTCAGCCTCTCAAAGAAAGTGAATTGCAAAAGCTCTAGCCATTTAGTCTTTGGTTTATGGAAAGCATCCAGTATTAGTAAGTAGCTTTGCTTTTTCTGAGGACAAGCCACACTGGTGGGAATCCTGCAAAGAAAACAAAAATGACAAGGGCCACCCCGAACGGGAGTAGGAAAATGGTTGTTGGTTGAAACCCATTATATAAATACACACACACAAATTTATAAATATGCAAATCTCATGAATGGGGGCTGGCCTAAGATGCGCCCCCCAGCACTTCCACAGTTCTAACGTTATGAACCTTGACATGCCCTTCTAGAGTCAGATCTAGACATATCAGGAGATGCAAAATGCTAGCCAATTAGAGATTCTCAAGTTGGATAGAGAAATTCAAGGTCTGTTGGCATCGAAAGAAAAAAAATTGAATGGACTTTTTAAAGACTTTGGTCCACTCCAGGTAGAAGCCAGGGCTCTTTTACAATCCACACTGTATGGGATCTGTCCACCTCTGTGAGCATGAGAAGATATGTTAGAAGAACAATTAATCACTCAAATGAATTACATTGTCACCCTGGGATGAGTGAGCAGCGCTACCCTGTTATGTTGAAGCTCAGCTTAAAGTGGATAAGCCATTGGGGTAGGAGTCTTTAAATCAGGTCCTTCAGAACTGCAGCAAGCTCTGGATTTCAGTAGTTCCACAATGAACATGCGTAATATCTATTTGCATGCACTATCTCCATTGCATGCAAACACAAATCATGTATATTCATTGTGGACATCCTTAAAATATGACTGGGCTGCGGCCGCTCTTTGACCTGATTTAAGGACTCCTACATTAAGGTCTGGAGCTTATTGATTCTATGAGTGGCCACCAATCAAAAATTATGATCTTCTAAGTCCGAACATTTTTAATTCAGTTTAATTTAGATTTATATTCAGCCCTTCTGAGAATCACTCAGGAGACCAAGTTCACAAAGAGTTCAGAGGTTCTCAAAGGGCCTTCATCAGCTGAATTCATGCCACATTGAGGTCCCAGTATAATAGGGATGGTTTGATGGAAGGCTTTATTTGAAGGTAAGCCCTGCATAAATTGTGAAGAGATCTTCTGTTGAATTCCTTTCTTGGAGCAAGAGTTGGTGGGCACACTTCATCGAAAAATTTCAAAGGAAACATCATTCCACTCTTAACAAGTTGTGAAAAACTGGATGCTGAGATGCCTCATGCCCTTTTGAAGTCACTGATTGTTTTTACCTCTACCACCTCCTATTGTATATTTAGTTGCAATACCTCCACCCACCACTAGTGGCACAGGCAGAGGACTCCAGAACAGCTTCATGGAAAAAAAAGCTCTCTTGGTCAAGCACAGCAAAGGTTGAGTTTTCATAAAGTTTTTGCAACCAGAGGTATGAGAAGATCTTTATACAAAACAAAATAAAACAAAACAAAACTCAAAATCCTCTCTCCAAGTATAGGGAGAAGGCATTTAATATTAGAATGCCTCTAATCTTCTTCTGGAGCAGAAGACTTGGGTCTTCATGTTCAGCAAAGTTGACTGTGAATAGATCTCTTGTAAAGTCCCCATTTGAGAAATATTTTGGTCACCATATTCAGATCCATGACAGTCTAAGATCTGACTAAGTTTGTGAGAATACTGCATTACCCTGCAAGATATTGGCTCTTGGGGGTTGACCCTGCTCCTGGATCTCTTCTTGGATGCTAACTCCAAGGAAGATGTATGGCTCCTTAATGCTGAGGGCTCATAAGTGATCAATGTGGCTCCTAAACCCTTCAACAGTAATGCCTCCAGAAACAATAAGAGCCATCAGATTTTTGAAGTCTGGATAAAGATGTCAAGGAGACTGTCTTTGGAGGTTAATGACCTTGGACAGATGCCACAGCCAAAGACATCATGCTACTGCTATGTCTAGAGAGAGCAAGGAATTGATATGATGATCGGTCATAGACATCTTTTGATTATGGGCAACACTCGAAGATGCTGGTTCTCTGTGCCATCCTGAAGAAAACAGACACATTAAACTCAAAGGATGAGATGATGAAAAATAAGCCAAGAAGCTGCTGAACAAGAAGTTCTAAAACTCAATAAGGTGTCAAGAAAGCTATTTAATGAATAGGTGGCATAACATCTGACAATGAAGATAAAGATGAAGATAAACTGAGAATAGGACCAGCTGAGATGGTCTGATCTTGAAAAGGGAAGATGCATAACAATATTCTTCTCTGGAGAAAGAAACGTTTCCAATTTCATCTGTGGGCAAAAAGGAACCAAGGGGACCCCTGCAGAGTGGCAGCTAGATAGGAAGTCTAACATTCTTTTAGGAGCCTTCAAGGTCTTCCCAAGTCTTTCTAGGAAGTATCAACTCATCATGTTTGTTTCTCAGTTGTGCTTCTTTCTACCATGAGCGACTGCACTCACCTCTCTCTCCATATCAATTTTGGTTTCTTGCTCAGACGTGTAGCTGCCCATCAGAGGCTCCGTTAGGTTGGGTTCACTGCTCTGGGACACATGATTGGAGCTGTGGTGAATCAGCAGCGACCCCAAGCTAGTGGCAGAGATGTCCCGGGAGAAGGAGAATTCTTTTTCATCGCACGGATGACTGTGAAGCACAGAGAGCATCAGACGTGTAGACAGATGTTCCACCAGCAGCTCTTAGCTGGGTGCACAGGACAAGATAATAAGCGACAGGAGTATATCATGCTAAAATGCTCATGGTGTGCTTACCTGTGTTTCAGGAGCAGCGCCCTCAGAACATTGGCTCTGTCCTCTGCTTTGATCTGATCAGATATAATCATTTGTTCCACCACCTGATGAGCGATTCCAGGCAAAGACTTCTGATCCAGGTCAAGAAGCACAGCGCCTGGTGAAGACAGATAGCAGAAGGTGAAATTGATGGGACTTTAGTTTAAACCAAGTCCCTAGAACCATGCATGCCGTGCTATAGTAAATGTAGTGTATGACATCAGATAAAGACCACCATAGTTCATCTAGTCTGCCCAGTAAGGAGGACTTGCCGCTCCATGCGAGTTACCCCACTCGATGCCCTTGTTTAGCGTTATACCAGCTGTTCTGTGCACGTTACCCCTCTCTCCTCCTTCTATTTGTTGAAGTTTAAAAGATGTTTACATTCACACGTATTCCATCCTCTTGCTATCTAGGGATCCTCGCTGTCTGCCCCATTCCCTAATGAATTCACTCACTCTTGCCTCTACTGCCTCCCATTGTGTCCTTAGTTGTAGTACCTCCCTCCACCAGTAGTGGCACTGGCGGAGGATTCCAGAGCAGCTTCATGGAAAGAGAGACCTCTCTCTTGGTCAAGCACAGATAATGTTCTCTGATTCCAGGGAGTTAATCTGACTCACTTATGTCATTAACTATTTCCGGAGCTATGGACCAGGCCCGATTGCACTATGGCCTTAGTCCCAGCTGCAGCTGGAAGAGAAAATGATGAACACGTGATCCATGAGGATCATAAAGCAGGTGCATTGCCTTCCAGGAAAAGGGCGATATTTATGTCATCACCAGGCTGTGCGAGGAGTCCTTTTTCCCTTTTCGTTGGGTTTTCAGTGTTTGTTTAGATGTGGAAGTGGCTGGGTATAGAGTATCTGGTACATGGGGGATCTTAGAGTCCAGAATATGACTGCTGACAAATCAAACTATCCTTCAATCCCGTTGCGCTAGGCAAAAATGAATGCAGACATCTGTAGAAGTGCTCTAATAGAGAGGAATTCAAGAAAGCAGCTTGAGCTAGCCCAGGGGATTCGCTTGGGGCTTTCCTTGGACTACTATGCCAGGAATGGTTTAAATCCATTGACAGATAAACCTTCCAGAACAGACCGTATCACAGAACGCCTGCAGCAGGTACATCTCCTCGGGGCTCCTAAAAACAGCAGCCAGTGGTAAGTACAACTGTTCAGAAGAGAGGAGCCCATAGCATGTACAATGCCTCAGAGCACCGGATAACAGGAGTCTGTGCCGGCTACCATTCCTTCATCCAATGAGTCTGGAAAATGGAAATACTACAGTGAACATACTGCTGGGACCGTTGCATTACTCAGGACCTGTGCAGAATGGTGGGTACAGCCCTAAACAAAGGCATAGAGAGGGGTAGTTGCATGGCATGATAGGTACAACCCTCGCCACCTGGGCAGACTGGGTGGACCATGCAGGTCTTCATTTGCCAACATGAACTGTGTCACCGTGAAATAACTCCATTACCTTGCGAGAGAGTTTTCCGAAGCTCCAGCAAGCTTCTGAAACTCAGAGATGCCACGTGTGGCTTCCCCCATCTGTCTGTCTCCTCTTCCACGTCCTCCTCAAACTTTATCCAACGGGCGGTCTCCTTCCACTGCATTTCCTGGTTTTTATCCATGATCAGCTCATTCAGCTCCACAAAGACCTGCAAAGGCCAGAGAAGTTAGTAGACAGGGATCCATGATAGGCGTCTACACCTGACAGAGATGTGACCAAGGGAGAGGCGATGGAGAGAACAGTACTGGAGAAACAGATGTTGTGACAGAGTATTACTTTATGCCATCTGGTGCTGAACAGCAAAACAAGGCGCATGAGTGGGACAGAGAGATAGACACAGTGAAACTTTGGAGTCTGGGTGCTGAGCAGAAAGAGGGAGCGTGAGAGGGGCAGACAGATGGACAGAGGAAACCTCAGGAGTCTGGGTGCTCAGCAGTAAGAGGAGTGTGAGAGGAACAGATTGATTGACAGGGTGATAACTTGGGAGTCTGGATGCTGTGGTAGAACAGAGACTCGGGAAGTGGCGTGGTTCAGGAGTCTGGATGCTGTGGTAGGACAGACTCAGGAAGTGGCATGGGTCAGGAGTCTGGATGCTGTGGTAGGTCAGACTCAGGAAATGGCGTGGTTCAGGAGTCTGGATGCTGTGGTAGGACAGACTCAGGAAGTGGCGTGGGTCAGGAGTCTGGATGTTGTGGTAGGACAGAGATTCGGGAAGTGGAATGGCTCAGGAGTCTGGATGATGTGGAGGACAGAGACTCGGGAAGTGGCGTGGGTCAGGAGTCTGGATGCTGTGGTAGGACAGAGATTCGGGAAGTGGAATGGCTCAGGAGTCTGGATGCTGTGGAGGACAGAGACTCGGGAAGTGGCATGGTTTGGGACACGTAGATTCAGCGGTAATCACCTCGTGAGGCTGACGGTCCTGCTTTTTTTGCTTGTTGCTCATTTCCTTATGGTCTTTACTGATATGAACCACTTGCCCTTTTGCGCTTTTACGGACCAGATGTCTGCGGACGCCAGGAACATCCTCAAACCTGTGACCTGTATTTAAGGAGACAACGCAGTTCTGGTTTTACTGAATCAGACAGGGATGAAGGAAGGGAACAATTAGAGAGGACACACAAAAACCAAACACACCCTGCAGTACTTGTTCTGTGATGAGGTAGTGTGCTTGTGTATGCGTGCATACGTATGTTTTCTCTGTGAATTTGCGAGCATCTGTGTGTGTGCTTTTTTGCTGCTCATGGAGGGGAAGGGGTTGCAGGGAATGACCCGTTCCCTTGTGAAATGGGCATTCTCTCCTTACTCTTCATTAAGTCCAGGTCGGCAGAGGCCAGGGTCTGCGCTTCCGACTCGTCCGTGGGCACCTTTTGATAGCAGGGGTCCTCTGCTCCCGTCATGCTTCCAATCCGCCGCCTCTCGTGTAGGTTGTAGCTGCGATGTCCAACCTGCGTTTTTGAGAGCAGGCGTCCAGTGCTGCTGTCCTCCTCGGAGGTGACGCCTGAAGGAGTTGCACTACCGCTCTCAGCTCTACAAAGAGAAAGAGAGAGCGAGAAGTTAGAGCACCCAGTTCATTCTTTACTTGCAACCGGAGCTCCCAACTCCCAGCAACACTTTTTCATGTCCCCGCCACGCCCTTCACTTGGCCTCACAACTCTTCCAAACCACCTTCCTCCACATCTGTCCTAAGCAGGCTTGAAATCAGCTACAATAATGGCCCTCATTGAAGGCTGGGCTATCTTCAGCTTTGATCTGCTCTATGTAGTGTACTGTACATCATACTAAAAATTGAACAGAAAAATATAGAACAACGGACAATAGATAAAATCCCCTATACAACAATTCTAGTCTTCTCCCACAGAATCAATCTCTATCATCAAAGCCTCCATAAACAAACAGGCTTACGAGACCCAATGTCTTCACATCACCAATGCCCCTCAATTTAACCGAGAGGGCATTCCATGAAATTGGTGATCGAATCGAAAAAGTCCTATCCCAACGAAAAGCTTTCTTCAAAACCCGGAAACCTGGAATTTCTCTGTCTGCAAACTCGGGGACCTTATAGGCACATGATCACCTCAACATCATTTCACATAAACTAGTACCAATCTGACACCAGCTACTTTATAATAAATGCAAAATCTAACCGGAAGGCTACGATGTTCCTTCAAGACCGGTGTTACTCAGTCGTAGTTCCACGATCCTTTGACCAATTGTCTTATGGTATTCTACTGCAATTGAGCATGCTTTAAATCCCTGTTAGGCAGCTCCACCACAGGAAATTATTGCAATCCTAATCCAATGCCTAAGGTTACCAGATTGAGGAGACTTGCAGATTCTCTCAACCAGGGTGGAGGGATGGAGAGGCAGATCCTCAGAGTTTCGAGATTGATGAGCCGGAGGTGATGGTCTGGGTGGGGGAATCTTTAGCAGGAGAGTATCAGGTCCATGGTGGCAATATCCCTTCCAGGAGGTCAGTGTGGGACATGTCTCTCCACCATGGGATGGACAGAAGCAACCTGAGGAATTGCTAGTTTGTGGGATAAACATTCAGACCATAATATTTGATCCAAGTTGTGGGGCAGGGAGAGGTGCACTGTTCGTTCTGATCATCTGTCAGGCAGGCTGGCTTAGTGGGGTAGGGAGAAGACTGTAAGAAGGTGTGCTTTTATGGCTGGTTCTGATGCAGATACAAGAGGGATTCTCATCCTCCCTCCATACCAGCAACAGGAATCATGCTTAGCAGCATAGAAAAATGATGACAGGAAAAGACCACATGGCCTATCTAGTCTGTCCTTCCATATCAACTGCAACAGTCCCCTTTTTACCTTTAGAGATCCTCTGTGTTTGTCCCATACTTCTTTGAATTCAGATACCGTCCTCATATCTACCACCTCCACTGGGAGACTATTCCACCGATCCACCACTCTTTCCGTAAAGAAATATTTCCGCATATTACTCCTAAATCTATCCCCTTTCACCCTTTTCCTATGTCCCCTCATAGTACAGCTTGCCTTCAATTGAAAGAGACCCTCCTGTGCATTTATGGAGGAGTGGCCTAGTGGTTGGGGCAAGGTACTTCGGGCCGGAAGGTCGGGGGTTCAAATCCCACTAGAGGACAGCAACCTTGGGCCGGAAGGACTGGGGTTTCTAGTCCCACAGGTGCTCCTTGTGGTCTTGGGCAAGCCACTTAACCCTCCATAGCCCATGTTCCCTGTAAAATAGTTCTCTGTGTGCTGTGCTTTCCTGTCTAATCAATGTGTTTATACCTCAAAAATTTCCTGTCATGATTTGACAATTTCCAATCTGTAATCAAACCGCTGCTGATCGCTGGAAGTAGCGGTATACAAATGTATACTAAATAAATAAATAAATAAATAAATAAAATATTGCCCCTATCCCGTCTTTCCTCTGAAGTATACATATTAAGAGAGTCTGCACTCATATGCTTCATTACGAAAACCACTAACCATTTTAGTAGCCACCCTCTGCACTGACTCCAACTTGCCTATATCCTTTTGAAGGTGCGGTCTCCAGAACTGCACACTATACTCCAAATGAGGTCGCACCAAAGACTTATACAAAGGCACTATCACCTCTTTTTCTGCTGGCCATTCCTCTCCCTATGCACCCAAACATCCTTCTAGCTTTCACAGTTGCCTTTTCTACCTGTTTAGCTATTTTAATATTGTCAGACACAATTACTCCCAGGTCCTGCTCTTCCTTTGTGGACAGAAGTACTTCACCCCCTACACTGTACATCTCCTTTGGATTTTTGTAGCCCAAATGCATGACCCTGCATTTTATTTATTTAACATTTCTTATATACATTGAACAAACTGAAATTACATTGAACAGGGCATTATAACTTGGAGATAACTATTTTACAGGGAACATGGGCAATGGAGGGTTAAGTGGCTTGCCCAAGACCACAAGGAGCACCTGTGGGACTAGAAACCCCAGTCCTTCCGGCCAAGGTTGCTGTCCTCTAGTGGGATTTGAACCCTAGACCTTCCGGCCTGAGGTACCTTGCCCCCAACCACTAGGCCACTCCTCCACTCCATTTTTTAGCATTAAGTCTCAGCTGCCAAATTCTTGACCATTTTTCAAGCTTAGCTAGTTCCCTCCTCATGTTATCCACTTCTTCTTGGGTGTCTACTCTATTGCAGATTTTGGTATCATCCATAAAGAGGCAAACCTTACCTGACAGCCCTTTTGCAATATGAATATCACTAGCAAAATGTTAAAAAGAATTGGACCAAGTACAGATGCCTGCACCACACCACTGGTAACCTCCTTCTCCTCAGTGAGCTCTATTTACCTGTACCCTTTGTCGCCTCCCACAACCAATTTCTAACCCAGTAAGTCACATTAGGGTCCTTATTTATAAGTTGCCTGTGTGGAATGGCGTCAAAGGCTTTACTGAAATCTAAGTACATCACATCTAGGGCTCTCCTTTGGTCCAACTCTCTGGTCACCCAGTCAAAGAAATCAATCAGATTTGTCTGACAGACCTGCCTCTAGTAATCACATAGTGCCTTGGATCCTGCAATTCACTGGATTCCAGAAATCTCACTATCCTCTCTTTTAACAGCATTTCCATTAATTTACTTACCACAGAGGTCAGACTAACTCGCCTGTAATTCTCAACGTCATCCTTACTTCTGCTTTTGTGTAAAGGGACCACATGTGCCTCTCTCCAGTCCTCTGGTGCCACTCCTGACTCTAAAGAGGCATTGAAAATGTCAGTCAGTAGAGCCAATAGAATGTCCCCAAGTCCCTTCAGTATTCTTGGATGTATCCCATCCGGTCCCATTGCTTTGTCTACTTTTAGTTTAGCTAGCTCCTCACGAACACAGTCTTCTGAAAATCGTTCAAGATCTCCTTCATTTCTGTTCATATTTGTGGGTGTTTTCTGAGGTCCTGCTTTTGGCCCTTCATCTTTTAACACAGAACAAAAATATTTGTACAGCAATTCTGCTTTATTCTTATCAGCTTCTACATATTCTTCCTCTTCACCTTTGAGTCTGCCAATGCCACTTTTGCGCTTCCTCCTCTCGCAAACTTATCTGAAAAATCTCTTATCCTTCCATTTTATTGCATTGGCTATTTCTTCTTCTTTTTGTATCTTTGCTTTCCTGACTACTTTTCTAGCTTCTCCAAGTTTTTCAAAATAATGATGCCTGTCTTCCTTTTTTTGTGATCTCTTGTATTTTATGAAGGCCACACTCTTTTTCCTCACCTTTTCAGCTACTTCTTTTAAGAACCATAGTGGCCTCCTTTTCCTTTTACATTTGTTTATCTAACAAAAAGGTTTTTGTTGTCCTTAAAATATCCCCTTTCAGTTTTGCTCATTGCTTTTCTACATCCCCCAGCTGTTCCCATCCTGCTAACGACGTCTTGAGGTATTGTCCCATCTTGGCAAAGTTAGTTTCCTAAAGTCTAAGACCCTTGCTTTTGAATGGATTTTATCAGCCTTAGTCCTAATACTGAACCACACCATCTGGTGATCACTGGATGCAAAATGATCTCCCACTACAGCATCAGAAACACTTTCACCATTGGTAAGCGCCAAGTCCAGTATGGCCCCTTCACGTTTGGGGTCTGTTACCAGTTGCCTGAATAGTTCTCCCTGTAGAGAATCCAGGATCTCCTTACTTCTAGATGATACTGCAGCAGGAATGTGCCAATCAACATCTGGCATATTGTAATCGCCTATCAGTAGCACTTCCCCTTTCCTAGCAATGCTGCACATGTCTTCTATTAAATCTCCATCCACTTCTTCCTGTGAGGGGTATCTGTATATCTCATCAATGCAAATGCATTTCCAGTCCCCTGTTTCTAGTTTAACCCACAGTGTTTCCTTGCTTAATAGTGTCTTCGCCTCCTGTGCCATATGGGACCAGTCTCACAAGACTGGCCCTGCATTGCACAAGAAGCAGATAAGAGGACAGGATGGGCAGCTAGGGAGTATTGAAATTAGGGGAGGAAGACTGAATGGATTTGGTTTGGAATTTTAGATTTATTACTACATGCCTTTTACAAATTCAAGCTCAAGACAAGTTACAATCAGGTAGGTATGGTATTTCCTTATCCAAGTGGGCTTTTAGTCTACATTGTCCTTGAGACGATGAAGGGCGAAGGGACTTGCCCAAGACCACAAAGAGTGTCAGTAGGAGAAGCAAGATTTGAACCCTGGATTTCCTAGTTCTCAGCCCATTGCTCTGACCACTAGTCTACTCTGCTGGATAGGACGGGTCACGGTGCATTACTGTGTCTGGGAGTGAAGTGCTGCTTCCCTGTTCCCACTGGAATTGTGAACAGGAGGTTGTTGGAAACGGTGGAGCAGTGGACACAGGCCCCAAAACGGAGACCGTCCCAGAAGACAGAGGACATCTGGTAAGTATTCATTGCTGAGGTTAACATCCAGGCCCAATTCTGCCTCACATTACCAAGTTTTGTAATAATCCCCAAGACCAGCGAAGTTAGTGAGAGTTTTCTATCCAGCTCTGGATTCTCACTGAAGCTTGAGGCTTTAGCAGTGGTCCTTCCATGAGGATCATCTCAGCGCTCTTGTACCACTGTTATTTAGAGTCATAACCAGGCTCTGTTCAGGGATTTTCTGCATCCTCCCCCCACGTTTTTCAATTTTGTTACTGCTTCTGTCTACTCTACCCTATCTGGGAGAACATTACAGGCATCCCACCCTGTATACGAAAAGTCTCATGACGATACTCCTTTCTTTACCCCCTTGGAGCTTCCTTTTGTCACCTTTATCTTAGGATTTCTTTTCCATTTGAAAAGGTTAATTTCTTGTGCATTATTAATACATTTCAGATATTTAGACTCCTCTAAAGCACTTAAATAACTTAAAGAACAGAGAGACACGACAGTCTCCTCTGGGACCTACCCTGAGGCTGATGAGTTCTTGAATCCTATGTGCTTTTTGGCATGGTGCACCCATTCAAAACAATCCCTCCCTCCCCCCCCCCCCAGGCTTTTGGCATGGTGCACCCATCCAAACCAATCCCTTCCTTCCGAGCTTTTGGCATGGTGCACCCATCCAAACCAATCCCTTCCCCCTTCTCCCCTCCCCCCAGGCTTTTGGCATGGTGCACCTATCCAAACCAATCCCTTTACCCCAAGCTTTCAGCATCCAAATCATTCTCAAGCAGCCCTTTCTATGCTCGTCACTGAACTTCCATCCTTTATGCAGCGAGTATGATCGCTTCTTGGTTTCGAGAGAAGAGATTGGCGAGCATGACAGAGGGTCCAGGATAAGACTAAGGAGTTGGAGGAGATGGTCTGTTCTGTGAAGAGGGTTCAGGTTCATGACAAGGGGAGGATGATCAGTCCTGCGAGTATGAGGGCAGCTCGGAATAGAGGCGAGAGCAAGCTGTGCTGTGGGCATGAGGACGACTTGAGTTAGAGGTTGCGAGCGTAAGGAAGTTTCAAGATGAGAGAGAACGGGATGGTGATCCGTGGTATGAGCAGGGCTTGAGTTAGAGATCAGAGTGCTCATCTGTGCTGTGAGTGTGAGGGGGACTGAAGCAGGGGGCAAAGTGTGTGATTTGTGTTGAGTGTCAGGGGAGAGATCCTCATACTTACCTTGGTGGTTCTTCCTCCGTGGAAGGCACATCATGGACTCCGCTATCTGTGAGTGACTGCTGCTCGCTCCCGGTGGATAGTTTTGGGCTCCCCATCTTATAGCGAACCGATTTTGGATCCATGGTGTCGTCATCATGGAGGAAAAACTGCCTCAATGAGAAATGGAGTCAGAAACAGCTGAAGAGCGAATATGAGAGAGGGAGGGAGAGCAAGAGACAGCAAGGGGGGAATAACATGAGAAATCAGAGAAATGAGGAGGGTGGAGAGAGACAGCAGCAGAGAAAGAGAGAGAGAGAAGGTGACACAGGTATAGAAAAGTAGGAAGCAGGATGTCTCTATTCGCTATTAAAAGAAATACAAAATCCAAAAACAGTAACAGCACTGCAAAATCCATCCACATACTCGATGACCTTGCAAAACACACTCTGCACCTGTGTTGCAAACATGCTTTCCAGAACAGCCTTAACATGCAGAACTAAAGAGCAACAACCTAGCCTATAAAGATACAGCAACACAACACAGCAGCGTACCTAACAATCGTTAATACCCCACCCCCTTTTTAGGAAAACAGAAGAAGCTGAATGGCTACAGATCCCTCCATCAATGTCTGAGCAGTGAAGTCTTCAGCCCTCTGTGGAACGCTGTCAAATAGTGGCCAAACCGTAGACCCTGTGGCAAGGTTGTGGAACACTTACTGAAAAGATCCAGGCTCTCGTTTTTGTCAATCGTGCCTGGATTGCCGAAGGAATAAGCAAAATGACACCTCTTCAAAGAACCTTAATGAAGAAAGGTCCAACCCGTGCTTAGATTCAGAAGTCAACGACCTAAATGCTAATATTTAACTGGAAGCCAGTGGAACACACTGAAGTTAGAAGCAATATGCAACAATCAAAAGCCTGACACCTTCAGCGGTGGTGCTGTGGCGTTTCAGCAGTCTCTGCATGGGGGCAAAGACACACACGTGCTCTCTCACTCCTGGGAAAAGCCATGAGCGAAAGGGAGACTGTGTGCACATCTTTGCCAGTCTCCAGCCTGCGATGAAGGCAGAGACTGCCGAAACACCCTGGCACCACTGTTGAAGGTGTCGGGCTCTTGATTGTTGCTGACTGCACATGTGATACTTGAAGTTGGGGACTCACTGCAAAACGCGGATAATGAAGAGTTTAATACGCTCAAACACCTCTTTATTGATGAATTTTATAGTAGACGTGAATTACCTGTGTGGTGCACGTTGGTGATTGAATTATATAAATACTTCTGTGGGGTAGATGATGGTCAGATATATAAAGGTGTGTCTGGACCAGTGAGTGTTTTACACCTCTGTGGTCTTTGACTACTACCTATAACTAAGAATTTGATAACCCCCAAAATGTATTTTTCTCTCAAGAACTTTCTTGTTATGAGAAAGTAGGTGTTAAAACCAAATGTGAAGGACAGCGTCTTGAGAAGCAAAGAGACTTGTGTAATCTGCGGCTCTGCTGTTTTTATGAGAATTTGGATCAGTGCAAAACCAGTGTTGTCTTTATATATTCTCAATGGCATTTCCCAAAAGTACCACACAATATAAAAATCCCTAATTATTCATCCTATATTACAAAAGACTTTCCCAAGGATACTTTATGTTTTTTTTTTTTTTCATGTAGCACCCAGTTGCGGCGAAGGCAATTTCTATCGCTTAGGCCTCAAGTTTTGGCACTGGGTGCTACGTTTTTCCTACATTTTCCTTGTAAGTGCCTAATTAATTTTGAAGGTGCTTCGTTTGTTTTTCTTGATGTAACTCACCTGGAAAAATTCTTGATTGATCGGCAGGGCTCAGCAAGGGTAGATAGCATTGATATTAGTTCCTCCTGATATATGGCCACAAGGCTTGTTTTCCTGTTAATCTATTCTTGATCTTGATTACAGTTGCTCCCATGATGTGGTCTGCATATGCTGTCTTTTGTTCCTAAACATTGTATTTCTTGTTATATATATCCGCAATGTGTCCTGTATTTAATTTGGTTATTGTATGTGACTGAAAAATCTAAATTTAAAAAAAAACAAACCAAAACAAAAAAAAAAGGATACTTTATAACTGCAACTTACATTCATAAGGTGAAAAAGACCTGTCCCTCGATTAGTCACAAGATATCATCCGTGTCACAGGGGATATGGAGTTCATACAAACATCACTGTTCTAAAAAACTCCTTATAAAAACTGTATACAGATAAACCACATTCTCCATATGTCTTGATATGCTCTTTTTCAAAAAAATAGTGAACATAAAAGAAAACAGCAAAAAAATAAGAAAAAGGACATAAGTCACTCAATACAAGCCTAAAACCATTCATGCACGTTCATAAACCAAGCTGCAACAGTTCAAGAACTTCCGCTTTTTATTCTGGTATTGAAGTTATTGAACTGTTCCAGCTTGGTTTATGAACGTGCATGAAAGATTTTGGGCTTGTATTGAGCGAGTGACTTATTTTCACTTTTTTTTTAAAAAAGAGCATAAAAGAAAAAAAGAAAAAAAAGGTCATATGAAGACATATAGAGAATATGGTTTATTTGTATACAATTTATAAGGAGTCTTTTTAGACCAGTGATGTTTGTATGAACATTGTATCCCCTGTGACGCAGGCGATGTCTTGATCCTGATAGTGGGACAGGTAACAACACAGGTCTTTTTCGCCTTGTGAATGTAAGTTGCAGTTCTAAACTATCCTTGGGAGTCTTTTGTAATATATGATTAATAATTAGGAATTTTTGTATTGTGTGGCCGTTTGATCCCTAAGGTGTCGTCTAGTTTGCAGTCTCCCAAAACTAGCCAGTTCCATGCCACCTATCCCCTTCCTTTTCTGCCGTGCAAAATAGTGAAAGCGCTTACCTGTAAGACGTTTTCTCTGAACACAGCATTTCACCAGTCACACACATGGGTCACAAGACTGCACTCAAGCTCCAGTGGGCATATTCTTCCAGTGGAAAGGGTAAAAGCAAATCTGCTATCCAACTGGATATGATGTGCTCTGTCACTGCACGCCCCAGGTTAAAAGAATAAAAAAGCCAGACTTTAAGGGCCTGAATCTGCTCTTAAAATTCAAGGAATGAAGGACCTTTTCACCTTTGTGAATGTGTGGCCGGGGAAAAATGCCAGGAGGTCATTTGAGTAGTTAAGCTGGAAATTCAACACTGCCCTAAGGCAGGAATTTAAGATACGTGACGTGAATCCCCCTACTGGGATGAAATTTGTGACAAGATAGATAAGTCACAGGGACGTAGACATCAATGGCTGGAGACCCAAGTGGCTGCAAATAAGAACATAACTTTCTAAGTTAAGTATTTGAGCTAAACCGAGGTTTGAAGAGGAATTCCATCAGCTGGGTAAGAAACATCATAATGTCCCAGGATATTACACATAATAGCTGTGGGGGGGGGCTAAGACCTGCATTCCAGGAGCAAACCTCCAGGGTCCTGACCGCTGGGGCTCTGTTGAGAGGGGGGTGGGCTGGGGTCAGTGTGACCCAATAAGCAAAGCAGACAGTTAACTAGAGCACCAGCGTTCTTAGAGTGACCCACAGCCGCCACTCTCCGGAGCCCGCAATGGTGACCATGCTCTTTTGACTGCAATGCAACTATTGGCGCAGCTTTGCTCTATCTGCTATTTTTATCCTGCTGCCCCCCCCCATGTAGACTTAGAACATAAGATATGCCATACTGGGTCAGACCAAGATCCATCAAGCCCAGTATCCTGTTTCCAACAGTGGCCAATCTAGGTCATACATACCTAGCAGTATCCCCAAGAGACACAGGTTCCACAATGCTTGTACTGGGTCAAGCATTGATATCCTGGGTCCCTTCTTAATAATGGCTTATGGATCTTTCCTCCAGGAACATAAGAACATAAGATATGCCATACTGGGTCAGACCAAGGTCTATCAAGCCCAATATCCTGTTTCCAACAGTGGCCAATCTAGGTCATATGTACCTAGCAGTTTCCCCAACACTTGTCCAACACTTTTTTAAACCCAGCTACACTAACAGCTTTTATTACTTCCTCTGAAAACAAATTCCAGAGTTTGATTACGCATTGCATGAAAAAATATTTTCTCTTATTAGTCTTAAGTGGGTTAGACATTGTAGCTTCATTGTCTTTCTACTTTTTCATGGAAGAAACAACCGATCTACATTTACCCGTTCTACTCTATTCTTCAATTTATAGACGTCTATCATATCTCCCCTCAGCCGTCTCTTTTCCAGGTTAAAGAGCCCTAACCTTTTTAAGCCTTTCCTCATTGGGGTATCCTTCCATCCCCTTTACCATTTTGGTGGCTCTTCTCTGTACCTTTTCTAATTCTGCTTTGTAAGAGATGGCGACCAGAATTGCACACGACATTCAAGGTGCAGACTTACTGTTTGCCCACCAGCGTAGGTGGTGAGAGACAGAGGAACTTCATCTGTTATCAAGAGGAATAGAGGCTGACAGCCTTGAGATCTTGTCGCGTGAACACTTCAGGAATCCTCCTGTCAAACTTTATATCAAAGTGTCTTGATGCCAACACTAGAGTCAACCTTACAAGGGAATGAATGCTCTTTGTGGCAGTCTGAAGGTTGCTGTTGAAGGATCTATACTGGTTGGCGTCTGTGCGTGAGTGCAGTCACTTGGGGCTTACGCCTCCTGGTTCTTGGAGCCAGGTGTTAGAGCTTGAGAGTCTCCTTGGCATTGCCTGGCTATCTGCAGCCAATGTGAGTCCATGGTCCTTAGGCCAAGACTTCATCTCTGACTTTGGATAATTAGATTTTAGCTCACCAGCAAAGGTGGCTCAATGTCTGCCCTTCTAGGTCTGAACCTCCCTGTGTGATGTGGGGCCAGTGCAAGGAGATGGGGGTGCCCCAGGTGAACCTCATCCCTGCTAACCCCTCCCCGGCCTCCCCTTGCTACCAGTGCCAGCCCTCTCCGGGACATGCAGTGGCGGCAATGGCCTCAAACAGCCCCGTGGTGCTTAACTTAAAGCTTTGATGCCACAGGGCTATTTGGCTTCTGCTGCACCTGACGCAGGCTTCCAGTGATTTGTTGCTTTTTAATTTGTCGATTTGGCTTATTATATTTTCCAGGTTCACTGAAATTTACTTCAGTGCCTTTGCATTGCTACCGTTCAATACCATTTCCGGGCTAGGTAGTCTCTTCATATCTGCTTTTGTAAAGACTAAAGCAAAGAATTCATTTAGTCTATCTGCTATGGCCTTTTCTAACTATAGCAATCTGGAGAGGGGAGGAGGTCTACAGGCAAAAAGCTTCTTGAGGTCGGTGGGGTTGCAAAACTGAAATCTCTCTGATACTGGTTGACAAAATCCAACTGAAGAGAGCTTCAGGGCTGCTGCAGAACAGGAACCAGTGTGCGTGAGTGGTGAAAAGCTTTGGGGCTTTCCAGAAAGTTCTGGAAAATCCATCTGTTTAGTGCCTAGTATGTAGGCACGTGACCCACATCTGTGACTCTTCAAGCTGTGGCTCATTAGTCAAACAAAAAGAGATGCACATTTCCCAAAGCCGAGACACAAAATCAAAGAATAAACAGGAAAAGCTTTGTGTGGGTGGGGGTGGGGGGTGTGGGGGGGGGGAAGAGGAGTTGAAACCAGCCCATAACTGTTATCTGACCAGGGACAATACAGGCCAGAATCAGAATGCAGGACTGGTCCCCTCCAACAGACATGGAAATAAAAGGAGTACGACACATACAGACAGAAACTCGAAAAGAACAAACTAGAATTGGATAAAATGGCAGAAAGATATCAGGGAGAGCTCTAGTATGGAGCGTTCGGATACTTGCTTAGACTCCTTAGTTGTTCCGACCTCCTGAATGGCTGCTAGTGTATTTAATGCAGGTTTATCACAATCCGCTGGTTGTGTGAATTATTTCACACCCCTTTTCTGGCCACGACGGTGGGATCCTGATGTGCAGGGGCAGCAGGACTGTACCACTCTTGGTCATCAAGGCCAGCACTCCAAGGGGAAGTCAACTCGGAGCAATGCGTTCACCTGCGGCTGAAGCTACTTTGGGTCAGTTTTAGAAATTTGGACTCCTATGCAGAGAAACGCTCAATCTTTTTGGAGACAAATAAGACGGAGATCTCTGAATAGCAATGGGCTGTACTCTGGACTGTGAGTGGGGGGAATGAATATATGTTATAGTTCATTCACTGGCTCCACGCTAAGTTGTACAAGGAGACCATGACATTCCTAAGGGCCTGTTTCTTGCCAACTCCATCAGTTGCCGTGCACATGGGCTCAGGGTTGCTACCTCTCAACGGCCCTGGAGCATTCCCTGTGCTGTGTCCTGCCCCTACTGGAAACAGGAAACTGAGATGGAGGGGCAAGATAGAGCAGAAGGAAGGTGCCGGGGAGAGGGAACAATTGTAAACAGCTGCAGGGAAAGAGGAGATGCTGGACCACTGAGGAGGGGGGGGGGGAGGAAGGAAGAGCGAGGGTGAGATCCTGGCGGGGGGGAGGGGGGAAGGGAGAGAGAGGGCGAGGTGCTGGACAACTGAGGAGGGGGGGGAGAAGGAAAAGTGAGGGTGAGATCCTGGCGGGGGGAGGGGGGAAGGGAGAGAGAGGGCGAGGTGCTGGCCGGGGGGAGGAGGAAAGAAGAGAGAGGGCGAGGTGCTGGCCGGGGGGAGGGGGGAAGGAAGAGAGAGGGCAAGGTGCTGGCTGGGGGGAGGGGTGAAGGAAGAGAGATGGCGAGGTGCTGGCCGAGGGGAGGGGTGAAGGAAGAGAGATGGCGAGGTGCTGGCTGGGGGGAGGGGGGAAGGAAGAGAGATGGCGAGGTGCTGGCCGGGGGAAGCGGGCAAGGAATAGAGAGGCCAACAAGCTGGCCAGGTGCAGGCGGGAAGGAAGATAGAGGGCGAGGTGCTGGCCGTGGGGAGGGGGGAAGGAAGAGAGAGGGCGAGATGCTGGCTGGGGTAGGCGGGAAGGGAGAGAGAGGGTGAGATCCTGGCCGGCGGAGGAGGGAAGGAAGAGAGAGGACGAGGTGCTGGCTGGGGGGAGGGGGGAAGGAAGAGAGAGGGCGAGGTGCTGGCCGTGGGGAGGGGGGAAGGAAGAGAGAGGGCGAGGTGCTGGCTGGGGTAGGCGGGAAGGGAGAGAGAGGGTGAGATCCTGGCCGGCGGGGGAAGGAAGGAAGAGAGAGGGAGAGGTGCTGGCCGAGGGGAGGGGGAAGGGAGAGAGAGGGTGAGATCCTGGCCGGTGGGGGGAAGAGATAGAGGGCGAGATGCTGACCAGTGGGGGAAGGAAACATAGAAATATGATGACAGAAAAAGACCACATGGCCTATCTAGTCTGTCCTTCCATATCAACAACTACAACAGTCCACTTTTTACCTTTAGAGATCCTCTGTGTTGGTCCCATGCTTTTTTGAATTCAGTTACTGTCCTCATCTCTACCACCTCCACTGGGAGACTATTCCATGGATCCACTACTCTTTCCGTAAAGAAATATTTCCGCATATCACTCCTGAATCTATCTCCCTTCACCCTCATCCCATGTCCCCTCGTAGCAGAAATTGTTTTCAATTGAAAGAGGCTCTCTCCCTGAACATTTATGCCACGGAGGTATTTAAACATCTCAATCATATCACCTCTATCCCGCCTTTCCTCTAAGGTGTATATATTAATATCCTTAAGTCTGTCCTCATATGCTTTATAATGAAGCCCACTAATCATTTTAGTAGCAACCCTCTGCACCGACTCCATCCTGTTCACATCCTTTTGAAGGTGCGGTCTCCAGAATTGCACACCATACTCCAAATGAGGTCGCACCAAGGACTTATATAGAGGCACTATCACCTCCTTTTTTCTGCTAGTCATTCCTCTCCGTATGCACCAAAGCATCCTTCTAGCTTTTGCTGTCACCTTTTCTACCTGTTTAGCTACTGTATCTTAAGATCATCAGACACAATCATGCCTAGGTCCTGCTCTAGTGAACAAAATTACTTTACCCCTATACTATATTGCTCCCTTGGATTGCTGCAGCCCAAATGCATGACCTTACATTTTTTAACATTAAACCCCAGCTGCCAAATTCTAGACCATTCTTCAAGCTTAGCTAGATCCCTCCTCATGTTATCTACACCTTTCTGGGTGTCTACTCTATTGCAGATTTTGGTATCATCCACAAACAGGCAAACCTTACCCGACAGCCCTTCCGCTATATTACTAACAAAGATGTTGAAAAGAATCGGACCAAAGACAGATCCCTGGGGCACACCACTGGTAAAATCCTTCTCCTCAGAGCGATCCCCATTTACCTGTACTCTTTGTCGCCTCCCACCCAACCAATTTCTAACCCAAGCAGTAACTTTAGGGTCCATCCCTAGGGTGCTCAGTTTGTTTATAAGTCGCCTGTGAGGAACAGTGTCCAAGGCTTTACTGAAATCTAAATACACCACATCTAGGGCTCTCCCTTGGTCCAACTCCCTGGTCACCCAGTCAAAGAAAATCAATCAGATTTGTCTGACAAGACCTGCCTCTGGTGAATCCATGCTGCTTCGGATCCTGTAATCCGCTGGACTACAGAAACCTCACTGTTTTCTCTTTCAGCAGCGTTTCCAATAATATACTCACCACCGAAGTTAAACTAACTGGCCTGTAGTTTTCAACCACATTCTTACTTGTGTTTTTGTGTAAAGGCACCACATGAGCCTCTCTCCAGTCCTTTGGCACCACTCCCGACTCCAACGAGGCATTGAAAAGGTCAGTCAGTGGAGCTGCTAGAATGTCCCCAAGTTCCCTCAGTATTTTAGGGTGTATCCCATCCGGGCCCATCGCTTTGTCTACTTTAAGTTGAGCTAGTTTCTCACGAACACAGTCTTTTGAAAATTGTTCAAGATGTCCCTCGCTTCTGTTCCTGTTTGTGGAAATGTTCTGAGGTCCTGCTCCTGGTTCTTCAATAGAAACATAGAAATAGGAAGGAAGAGAGAGGGTGAGATGCTGTCCGGTGGGGAAAGAAAGGGAAAGAGTGGGCGAGATGCTGTCCAGTGGGGGAAGGAAGGGAGAGAGAGGGCGAGATGCTGTCTAGTGGGGGAAGGAAGGGAGAGAGAGGGTGAGATGCTGTCCCGGGGGGGAAGGAAGGGGGAGAGAGGGCGAGATGTTGTCCAGCGGGGGAAGGAAGGGAGAGAGGGCGAGATGCTGTCCAGCGGGGGAAGGAAGGGAGAGAGAGGGTGCGATGCTGGCTGGTGGGGGGAGGAAGGTAGAGAGAGGGTGAGATGCTGGCCGGTGGGGGAAGGAAGAGAGAGGGTGAGATGCTGGCTGGTGGGGGAAGGAAGGGAGAGAGAGGGTGAGATGCTGGCCGGGGGAGGGAAGGGCGAGAGAGGGTGAGATGCTGGCTGGTGGGGGAAGGAAGGGAGAGAGAGGGTGAGATGCTGGCTGGTGGGGGGAGGAAGGAAGGGCGAGAGAGGGTGAGATGCTGTCCGGTGGGGGAAGGAAGGGCGAGAGAGGGTGAGATGCTGGCCGGGGGAGGGATGCAGGGCTGGTGCAAGAGCGTTTCGGAGACTAAGCGAACCTTCAGCCTTATGTTCCAACCCTCCTAAGATTTTGATGGTTAAAATCTACAATCAACAATCATAATCTTCAAAACGTCCAGGAAGTGCGGTGAGCAGTGGGAGAGCCAATTGAGACAGCACCTGATTCGGGAGGGAACGGGCTCCTGCTCCGGCGGCCCCAACGTCATCAGGGGGCCTCTTTATCATCTGTATTCTTCCGGCGCAGCCGGAGGCGCGAGTCCGGGGCAGCGATCTAAGGGGCTAGATACAAGGGGCGTGTTAGGCCCCTTGGGAGCCCCTTAGAGAACCGAAGGAGAAGCATTGGAAAGGGCCCTGGACATACTGCATTCAGATGGGTAAACGAAAAAAAAAGGTTGTTCCTGAGGCTTCGGCTGAGGTAACAGTGGGTCCTATGGACAAGCATGTAAAAGTACTGTCTGTTGCTGATGTGACCCTCGGCCCTGACTTCTTGACTTTGCAATCTTCAGCCGCGTCCCTAAGTTCCCCGGATCGTTCTCCTCCTTCTCCACCATGTTTTTCCTCTCCAATACCTTCAACCTCAGTGGGTGGAAGGTTTCAGCAGAGTACTCCATCTGATCTGGGGGAAAAGCTGAAACCTGTTTCCTGGCCAGCTTTGTCAGGTGCAGCCGAAGGTTTACCTGAGGTTCAGGTCACCTTGGCTGACATTTGGAAAGCTGTTAACCGTATTGAGCATTCTTTGGTTCCTACTGTTAAGCAGTTGTGTGATTTCTCTTCTGAGTCGTCCACTAAGCTTAGTGAAGTTGAGGGTTCTTTGGGGGGTATGTTATCTCGTATTTCTACTTGTGAAAGTCAATGTCTCTCTTTAAAGTCTTTGTATTCCTCTAATGTAAAAGATAGTTTAGTAATGCACCACAAAATGGAATTATATGATAATATGCTTCGTGTTAGAAATATTCGTTTACTAAATTTTCCTATTTGTCATCTACTTTCTCCAGAAATTTTGCTTCAAAAATATTTCAGGGAGACCTTAGATCTGGTTTCTGCTGACTCTATATTAATCTCAAAATTGTATTACTTGACGGGGCGGGGGGTTGTTCTTGGTTCTCCTGGGGAATTTGATGTGGTTCAAGGTCGTACTGACCTTGAGCTAACCAAGTTTCTCGAGGATTCTCAAGACACTATCCTGTCTCGTGCTACTTTGATAGTGACCTTTGTCTCTGAAAAAGATAAGGTTCTTGTATTACGCAGTTACTTTAAAAAGATGTCCTCTTTGTTTTGTGGTGCCAAAGTTCAGATGTTTCCGGATGTTTGTAAGGCTACGCAACTTAGGAGACAGGCTTTTTTAGCTCTGAAACCTAGAGTTCTAGCTCTTTCAGCTTCCTTTTTTCTCCGATACCCCTGTAAATGTTTAATTACATTGCAGGGCTCTAAATTTACCTTTATGGATCCTTCTCAATTAGAATTATTTTTGATAGGTAAAGAGGGTCAAAGTAATCTGAAGGCGGAATAGGAGGAAATTTGTTAAATGCTGTTTAGTAAATAGAGTGATGTAACTCTTATGTTTCCTATTTATATTTTTTTCCTCTTTGTTTTATTTCTCCCCATTATTGAGGGCTAGGATTAAGTGTTGTTTGTTTATGTATCCTTAATGTGTATTTCCTATAGAATATGGTTAATATTCAATTTATTATTTGTATAATGATACTTATGTTGCTTATATCTTGCTTTTGTAAGTTGGTGAAATTCAAATAAAAAAAAAACAAAAAAAAACAAAAAACAATCATAATCATAATCATGAAAACATCACACGACCCACAAGTGTCCTGAAAAGTGCTCAACTGTACATCAGGCTTTTAATATGAAGCTTTGCTTTGTATGTAAGTGTGCGTCCGCTTTCCCTGCAGGCAAGAGAATGTGCTGAGGGCTTTTAGACTTTGTGGGGCCGTCGGGATCTGGTGTGTTGCTTTGACTGCTCAGCTCTACCTAGCCCAGTGCAAGCGGTGCGGCCGCACAGGACACTAAGAAATAGGGGCACATTTGCCGGCCTCGGTGCCCCTCCCCCCAACGCTGCTGCCCTTGTTCTGGAACCACTTATGTTTCTTTGGCCTTGATGGCAGCAGCGGAGCGGACGGCAAATTGAAAATAAAAACGGAGTCTTTCCAATTTCCTGCTAGCAGCGGGTCTGATCCCTCCCTCCTCTGATGTAGCCGGTCCTGGAAAGATGTTGAACCTGTTGGGGAAGTGGGGGGGAGGGCGGGAGAGAGAGAGAGGAGAGGGGTGAGGCAGGATGGGGGTAGGGAGGGAAAGAAGCGTGCTGTTGCATTGGAAAAGAGGAAGGGGGGGGGGAGATGCAAGACAGTTACCCTTTATGCCAGGGTTCCCCAAACTACTGCCCCACAGCCTCAACAACATCTGCTCCATGGGGCTGCAGGACTACAGAGAAGAGGTAGGAGGAGGAGGGGTGGTGGATGGGAAACTCTCTCCCTGTCTCCACTCAGCAAGCTATTGGGCCCTCAGTTCAGACTGTTTGGGAACCCCTGGGCCATGCCATTGGGCCACGCTGATGCTCCTGACTCACCAAGGACTGTGAGTGACATCCAGCCTTCAGAGCCACTGGTTGAGCCCTGGGGCCAGCAAGGACTGTGGTCCCTATGACTGCACGATATGCCATCTAGGATGGAGAGGTTTTACATGTCCAGCAGGAGGAGCTCTAGTGTATGAAATTGTTCATGTCTTGTGGTTAAAAAACACAGAAGCTAGAGCCAAAAAAAGCAAAAAAAGAGAAAAGAGGTAATAGGAGAAAGAGAGGAGGAGGGTGAAAGAGGACGTCGTGGCTGAGAGCGGGCAATTGCACCTCTCTGTGCCCAGCCAGGGCTGGATTTACCTCTTAGATGGGGGGGGGGGCAGAGATCACACTCCAAAGATTAATTGTGATGAAAGGCAGCTCCCCCTTATGTCTGGGTGACCCTCGATGCCCACCCTGCACGGCGGCATTCCAGCAGCGTCACCCCCCTTAAGAGAACATGCTGCCCGCTTGCAAACTCCTGTACCTTTAAGAGGGCGTAACCAACAGACTCTGCTCCTCTGGCTGAGCACTATTTGGGACAGAGGTGGACGCACACGTTTCGTCGCGCCGCCTCTAGGGGAAATTCAAATCTTGGGGCTGTACCTGCACATCCTCTGCTGAGGTTTCAGGGACTCTCTCTTCCCCCGACTTCTCTGCATCGGTGTCAAGAGCTTCGTCCTCATCCTCCTCGCCTTCCTCTATGGTGGGGGTCTCCCCCGGTATGGACGCCCTCCGCTTTTTCTTCTTCGCTTTTTTTGTGGTCCCTTTCTTCCTGCGGGCCTCAGCGGGGAGGTGGGTGGAGAGGGGGTGGTGGATGTGAAGAGAGGAGTGACGATGGTCTGCAAAGATGCAAAACATATAGCTGCTGAGAATGCAACACACATATGGGGGACCAGCAACACCACAATACTACGTATTCTCATAGCGCTACTGGACATGCACAGCACTGTAGAGGTATGATAAGTATTTAGCAACAACATGTCCCTTCTCCAGACAGCTCACAGCCTAAGTGGCTACCTCAGGCAATGGGGAGATAAAGTCACAGGAGTGTCAGCAGCAGAGTGGGATTTGAACCCTGGTTTCCCTAGTTCTACCCACGAGACAGTTTCATCTTCCGTGATCTGTGCCAGCAGTAAATAACCAAGAACTGAAGGAGTGAGCAAAAAGTGAAACCAAGGATGACTTAAAAATATGTCCTTCAAGCCATTTGTTATAGAATATTATTATTTCATTTTTTAAATTTAAATAGCATTCAGCTCATGCCAGCTTCAACAAAAAATGCACCAAGAGTTAACTAAGAGCGAAGGATAGGTGAAGGTAAATTTTAACTAGGACGTGGAGGTCGGAATCGAAAGATTGGAGTCATAAGAACATAAGATATGCCATACTGGGTCAGACCAAGGTCCATCAAGCCCAGTATTCTGTTTCCAACAGTGGCCAATCTAGGTCATACGTACCTAGCAGTTTCCCCAAGGGACACAGGTTCCACAATGCTTGTACTGGGTCAAACATTGATATCCTGGGTCCCTTCTTAATAATGGTTTATGGACCTTTCCTCCAGGAACTTGTCCAAACCTTTTTTAAACCCAGCTACACTAACAGCCTTTACTACATCCTCCGGTAACAAATTCCAGAGTTTGATTACACGTTGAGTGAAAAAATATTTTCTTTTATTAGTCTTAAATAGTTTACCCTGTAGCTTCATTAGAAAATGTTCCGTCACACGTGGACCCTTTTGTCATATAGGCAAGCCCAGCACAAGGAGATGAGGTGCCCTAAGCGAATCTCATCCTTTGCGTTCCCAACCTCCCCCCCCCTGCGATGACCGTGGTCGCTGCTGCCTTTATGCAGGACCTGCAGTGAGGGAAAGGTCGCAAACAGCCCAGTGGTACTTAACTTACAACTTCAGCGCTGTGGGGCCATTTGCTTCTGCCCCATGCAGTCCAAGGAGGTGGAAACAAACAGTCTCGTGGCGCCGAAGTTATCAGATAAGTGGCACGGGATTGTTTGCAATCATTGCCGCTGCTGCTGAGGTCCCAAGAGGGTCAATCATGGTGGCAATCTGGGCCCCTGGAGGGCCGGTGCTCTAGGTGATCACCTAGTTCACCTAATGGTAATGCTAAACCTGTATAGGGACATAAGAATGTACGGGAGTGCGCATTTATTTGCCGACATGTTGATCCAGTAGCCGCCATTTTACAAATCTACATGTGGGAAAAATCAACAAATGCAACTCAGCATCTTGCATGAATATGGTGGCCATCATACAAACCTCTACTTACAAATGCCGTAAATTAAACACAGAGGCCGCAACCTTTATCTTTAATTTCAAAGGGGAAATAAACAATGAGGATAACTTGGGGCTTTCTTCACCCATTCCCAATGAATCTAGAGGACTTTAAATTAGATTCGTTGGGGACAGATGAAGAAAGCCCCCAGTTAAGAAAAACATTAAATACCTCTGTAGAAATGGGTAAAAGGGGCACCATCTGGGGAACAGTGTCTATAAATGCCCGTAGCATGGGAACTAAGACGCCAGATGTTGAGGCTTTAATGGGAGAAGCTGACTTGGATTGAGCGGCGGTTACGAAGACATGATTCACACACAACCATGACTGGGATGTAATTATACCAGGCTATAATTTATTCAGGAAGGACAAGGTAGGAAGAAGGGGAGGAGGAGTGGCACTACATGTAAAAAAATAATATTAAAGCTATAGAATTATAGGGCTTTAAAGGGAGAGAGGAGGCACTGTGGGCTAAACTAGAAAGAAGGAAAGAGAAATCTATTTGCATTGGCGTGATATACAGACCTCCCTCACAGGGAGAAGTAGATGGAGATTTAATTGAAGACATTCACGGAATTGCCATGAAAGGAAAAGTGCTACTGATGGGTAATTTCAATATGCCACATGTTGATTGGTGCATCCCTCCTACAGGGTTACCTAGAAGTAAAGAGTTCCTGGATTCTCTACAGGGAAATCTATTTCGGCAAATGGTAATGGAAGTCACACGTGAAGGGGCCATACTGGACCTGGTGCTTACCAATGGGGAAAGTGTTTCTGATGTTATAGTGGGAGATCATTTCACATCCTGTGATCACCAGATAGTGTGGTTCAGTATTAGGACTAGAGCTGATGGTCCATTTAAAAGCGAGGGTCTTAGACTTCAGGAAAACTAACTTTGCCAAGATAAGACAATACCTCAAGGAGTCGTTAGTGGGATGGGAACAGGTGGGGGGGGGGGGGGACGTAATAAAGCAGTGAACAAAACTGAAAAGGGATATTTTAAGGGCAACAAACCTATTTGTTAGTAAAAGGCAGCCATTATAGTTCTCGAAAAAGGTTAAGAAAAGGAGGGTGGCCTTCATAAAATACAAGAGCTCACAGAAAGAATAAGACAAGCATCAATATTTGGAAAAGCTAAGAAAAACTAAGAAAGTACTCAGGAAAGCAAAGATACAAATGGAATAAAAAAAAAACCCACTGCAGTAAAATAGGGGGACAAAACATTTTTTCATATATATTTAGTGAGAGGAGGAAGTGCAAAAGTAGTATTGTCACACTGGACATGCACAGTGGACGGCTTCAAAGATCTCACACAATTTAGAAAACATCTCAAGACTTTCAGCTGCATGGACTACTATAAATGTGATCAACAGCATTAAATTTCATAATTACTTCCAGTTGACATTACAATAACTCTCACCATTTTCGCACTGTTACCACTCACTCTTTGTAAAGTAAAAGAATACATGAACATGTAAATAGTTACATTATTTATTGTTATTGTTAACTACAATTGTTATATATAAGTGTTTCTTGTTCCTTGTTCCTTGTAAACTGCATTGCGCGGTAGTTCAAAAGTTCCATGTAAACCGCTCTGATTTCCAAGACAAAGTAGTATATAAAAACCAATAAATAAATAGTCAGATTCAAGGCTGAAGGGGATGAGGATAAAGTAGAATTGATTAATAAATGTTTTTATTCTGTGTTCACAAATGAAGAGCCAGGAGAAGGAACATAAGAACATAAGATATGCCATATTGGGTCAGACCAAGGTCCATCAAACCCAGTATCCTGTTTCCAACAGTGGCCAATCTAGGTCATACGTACCTAGCGGTCACCTTGGGCAAGTCACTTAACCCTTCATTGCCTCAGGAAAAGCCAAATTGTCATTGTCCCTGTTTAATGTAGATTACCACGTTTATGTTACAACGTAAACTGCTTGCGTGAAATGATAAAGCGGTATAAAAAACCTGTTGAATAAATAAAATAAGGACCTCAGAAAACATACACAAATAGGAACAGAAATGAAGAGGATATTGATCAATTTTTAGAAGACTGTGTTCGTGAGAAGCTAGCTAAACTAAAAGCAGACAAAGCGATGGGGCTGGAAGGGAAACAACCGAGAATAATGAAGGAATTTAGAGAAGTTCTAGTGGCTCCACTGTCTAACTTTTTCAGTGCTTCGGTAGAGTTGGGAGAGGTCCCAGAGGTCCGGAGAAAGGTGCATGTGGTCCCTTAACACAAAAGCAGATGAAGTTAGGAACTACAGGGCTGTTAGTTTAACTTCGGTGGTTAGTAAATTATTGGAAACGCTTCTGAAAGAGAAAATAGTGAGATTTCTGGAGTCCAGCGGATTACAGGATCCAAGGCAGCATGGATTCACCAGAGACAGTTCTTGTCAGACAAATCTGATTGAGTGACTGGGTGACCAGGGAGTTGGACCGAGGGAGAGCCCTAGATGTGGTGTATTTAGATTTCAGTAAAGCCTTTGACACTGTTCCTCACAGGCGACTTATAAACAAACTGAGCACCCTAGGGATGGACCCTAAAGTTACTGCTTGGGTTAGAAATTGGTTGGGTGGGAGGCAATAAAGAGTATAAGTAAATGGAGCTCACTCTGAGGAGAAGGATGTTACCAGTGGTATGCCCCAGGGATCTGCCCTTGGTCCAATTCTTTTTAACATCTTTGTTAGTGATATAGCAGAAGGGCTGTTGGGTAAGGTTTGCCTCTTTGCAGATGATACCAAAATCTACAATAGAGTAGACACCCAGGAAGGTGTAGATAACATGAGAAGGGACCTAGGTAAGCATGAAAAATGGTTAAGAATTTGGCAGCTGAGATTTAATGCAAACAAAATTTAGGGTCATGAATTTGGGCTGCAAAACTCCAAGGGAACGGGACAGTATAGGGAGTGACGAACCTCTATCCATGAAAGAAGACACGGGACCTCGGCATGATTGTGTCTGACGATCTTAAAGCAGCTAAACAGGTAGAAAAGGCAACGGCAAAAGCTAGAAGGTTGCTTGGGTGCATACGGAGAGGAATGGCTAGCAGAAAAAAGGAGGTGATAGTGCCTCTGTATAAGTCTTTGGTGCGACCTCATTTGGAGTATAGTGTGCAATTCTGGAGACCGCAACTTCAAAAGGATGTGAACAGGATGGAGTCGGTGCAGAGGGTGGCTACTAAAATGATTAGTGGTCTTCATTATAAAGCATATGAGGACAGACTGAAGGATCTTAATATGTACACCTTAGAGGAAAGGCGGGATAGAGGTGATATGATTGAGATGTTTAAATACCTCCGTGGCATAAATGTTCAGGGAGAGAGCCTCTTTCAATTGAAAGCAAGTTCTGCTACGAGGGGACATGGGATGAGGGTGAAGGGGGATAGATTCAGGAGTGATATGCGGAAATATTTCTTTACGGAAAGAGTAGTGGATCCGTGGAATAGTCTCCCAGTGGAGGTGGTGGAGATGAGGAAAGTATCTGAATTCAAGAAAACAAGCATTGGAGAAACAGAAGATCTGTGAAGGAAAAAAGAGGACTGCAGTAGTTGATATGGAAGTGCAGACTGGATAGTGCGTATGGTCTTTATGTGCCATCATGTTTCCAAAGGTTAAACCCTCCTGTAAGGGCTGGCCGAAATGAGCACTTAAAAATAAACACACACCTGTAAGCATGGGCGTAGTTTGACGGCTTCATTGGGGGGTGGGGCAAAGGCTGGGACAACATATTTGCATATTCATTATGGTTATCTTAAAAACAAAACAGAAAAAGAAAAACCTACTAGGCGGATAGGAAGTCAGTATATCAAACAGATTAGAGATGAGGTGGTGCCCCCAAGATACTCATAGAGTGACCAGAGGGTCTCATTCAATGGCTTTTAAGGGAAAACAACATATTCCCAGGCTATATAACTGAAGTGCAGCCATTCAGTGATCTAACCTGGCGCTCTAAGATTAAAAAGCTACTAACACCTGTAAATGCTCTCACACCAAGGGACAAGAAGAAAAAGAGATCCATAGTGCAGTTTCCAATACCAAAATATATTATAACTAATTGTACTTTTGCATTAGAAACTGTGGTATGCTTCTCTTTCTTTTTGAACATCTATTTTCCGTGCAGAAAACCCCTCCTCTGGTGTCATCTCATTACCAATCTCTCCAGTACCAGGCAGATTGTGAACTAACACAAACCAGATATATATATGTGTATACTGGTTATTTGTATATATGTACATATTGTGTGATGTGATGTGCCTACCCTCCGAATCAACCTATGCGCGCCCCAAATTCTACTGTACTGATTTGACAGTTCTCCTATTGTAATCGGACCGCTGCTGATCGCTGGAAGCAGCGGTATATAAGTGTTTGCTAAATAAATAAATAAATAAACACCTACAAAAGTTTACTGAAGACGTGTAATGCAAATCCAGCATCCCATAATGAAACTAGCTTCTAAAATTAACGCAATAAAGAGCCGACCCAGAAAAGAGCAGCACCATAAATATTGCAGTGGGCCTTAGAACATCCTTTCACCTGTTTGAAAAACTGAACAAACCAGATTACTACAGATCCTACATAGAAACTCCATGCTGACAGAACACTTGATCTCAAGTCACACAGGCAAAACACAGTTGGACCTCACCAAGTACAGAATAAATTATAATAAACTCGAAGTGTAACACAAGAAACAGAGGCGGCAGGCAACATTTTACCTCACCTTTGCTTAGCAATAGAAAGAGATGCACAGGCCTCTCTGATCCCATATGCAGACGGTGCAGCCTCTCCCGATAGTCTTCCCCCTCCGTCATTCTCAGTACTACTTGCTCAGAGATTGCCGTGTTTACACCCTTTACACCCTACTGTCTCGACCAGCTCATGGCAGAACTACCAGACAAGCCTCCAGCAACTCCCTCACCGTCCCTCACAAAAGAACCAAATGCTTGCAACGGACCTGCAACCGAGCCTTTGAACTGTATGCTCCATCCTTATGGAACTCTCTACTGAGCTATCTCCGAAATAACACCGACCTACTATCTTTTAGAAAACAGCTGAAAACCATCCTGTTTCAGGAATACCTCAACATGACCCCCACCAAAAAGCGCAATAACCTCTGATCTCACCCACCATGACCACCTAACTCAAACCAGACTAAACCCGACCATGTCCAAAATTTGTCCAAGTCCGTCCTATGTCTAATGTTGCAATCATCAATGTAGCCTCCCTGGTGATGGCCCCACCCTTACACGTAAATTCCCCCCCCCCTTTTTATGTAACGCCGCTTTGACCCGGTGAAAAGTGGGATATAAATACAGCTAAATAAATAAAAAATAAATAGGTGCAGTGCTGGCTCTTCCCACAGCCCTTCTCTGAACAAGAATCATTGGAATCGAGGGAGGGGGGCAGACCATGGGGAGAGGCAGTGTGGCCTGCATGTGGGATCAGAGGGAACTGTACCTCATGTTACTGCTCAGCAAACGTAAAAGCAGCAGCTAGCATAGAGGTGCACATGGTGACGGGACTTTATTTGTGCAGCTGTGCAGCCTATAGCTGGTGCCAAAATTCCAAATGTGCTGTGCCTCTATTGCAGAACTCAGCATATTTTGTGTGGATTTAGGAGCCAGGCCAAAATCTTAAGAGCTAGTGCTTGTGAACTCTTTGGACCCCCCCCCCCCATTGTCTTTCATGCTGTCTCATGATCTCAAGTCTCATAAAACTAGTGCCAGAATTCCTATACCATGTGGCATCTTTAGAAAGAAATACAGATAGCAGTTACAGCTTCAGATATTAAGTGCCTGCCTGTGCGTGTGGTGCAACGGTGGTATGCCTGTCTGTGCGTGCGAGAAGATGTGGTAGGTGCCTTTGTGTGGGTGGGGTACGTGGAATCTCTGTTTGTACTGCAGAGATGGGGTGCCTGTATGTGTGTGTATCTGTTCAGAAAACTGCTGCGAGCTAGGGAAGCCGGCACAGGTGGGTGGGGCAGTGGCCCCCTCCCCAGTTGCCGCCGATTCTCTTTGGCTTTTGGAAATGCTGCAGCTTCCCACCACCCCCTCCTGAGATGGAATCAGTGGCTGCTCGGCTGGGGGAGGTGCGCGGTGGGGCCGGATTTATGCCTAGGACTGCAGAAACCCTTGGGCCAACCCTGGCTGCGCGGCTAATTTTCTGCCAGCCCCAAAATACTTCTCAAATCACTTCATTGGCTCCCCTTCCATTTCCATATCCAGTACAAACTTCTCCTTCTGACCTTTAAGTGCTTCATTCGGCAGCTCCTTACTACCTTTCCTCTCTCCTCCCTACACCCCCCCTTGGGAGCTCCGCCCCCCCCTTGGGAGCTCCGCCCTTCCTCTAGCTTTCTTCTCTCTATGCCCTTTTCTTCTTCTGCCAACTCCAGACTCCAATCCCTTCACCTTGCTGCTCCTTATGCCTGGAACAACCTACCTGTATCTTTACATCAGGTTTCATCTCTGCCCCTTTTCAAATCCAAGCTAAAGACGCACCTCTTTCAGGCCGCTTTTAGATCTTAATCCCTTTCTCTTCTTGTGTTTCCTTATTCCCTGTTGTACCCTTGTTCTCATCTGTTGCACTGTCTGTCTTGATTAGATTTCCAGCTCCGACAAGCAGGGACCGTCTTTTATACGTGTGTCTGTACAGTACTGCATGTGCCTTGTAGCGCTATATAAATGTTTAATAGTAGTAGCAATTGTGTGCGTGTGTCTGTTGTGTGGAGGGAGGGTGCTTGGGTATGCATGTGTCTGTCGTGCAAAAATGGGGGTGCCTCTGTGCGTACGTATATGTGTGTGTGTCTGTCATGCAGAGGTGGGCTCTGTGTGTGTGCGTGTGCATGGTGCGGAGGTGAGGTGAGTGTATGTGTGCAGAGGTGGGCTCTGTGTGTGTGCGTGTGCATGGTGCGGAGGTGAGGTGAGTGTATGTGTGCAGAGGTGGGCTCTGTGTGTGTGCATGTACATGGTGCGGAGGTGAGGTGAGTGTATGTGTGCAGAGGTGGGCTCTGTGTGTGTGCGTGTGCATGGTGCGGAGGTGAGGTGAGTGTATGTGTGCAGAGGTGGGCTCTGTGTGTGTGCGTGTGCATGGTGCGGAGGTGAGGTGAGTGTATGTGTGCAGAGGTGGGCTCTGTGTGTGTGCGTGTGCATGGTGCGGAGGTGAGGTGAGTGTATGTGTGCAGAGGTGGGATGCCTGTGTATGTGGGGATGGGGTGTACCTTCTGGGGGAGGGGAATGCACCTTTTGGCAATACCTTGCACTCTTCCCTCCTATCCAACCTCTCTACTGCTAGCTCCCCTCCTCCGTTACCCTTCCAGACTTTCCCCCATTCACCATCTCCTCCTAGCACTCCCATCCCCTGCCCTAAAACCCACCTTGTTTAAATAGGCCTCCTTCCCCTTTAAATTGTCCTTGCTTTCTCTACCTCACTTGAACTCCACCCCCTCACACAACCTATTGTGCTGCAGATTTCCTCTTCTCTTCTGCCCCTGTGGGATCAGATCCCCGGGGGGCAAACTGCTCCTTTTTATCTCCTGCGAATAGAAGAGAAGGGGACTTTGCCGCAAACCCCTTGTCTTCTGCCCACCCCCAAACGAGTTGCCATGATGATGGCCGTGAAGCTTTTCTGTCCGGGAAGGGGGGGGGATCCGATGTCCCGTGGGCGGAAGAGAAGAGGATGGCCACGATCGCAGCAAAGTCCCCTTTGATCTGCCCACATTCCCTTTACGACACAAGGAATACACGTGTAGATTTTTGTCATGTCCTGACCATGCCCCAACCACACCCCCAACAAGCCCCTTTGCAATTTCTAAGTATGGTGGAGATCCATGCGTAAATCAATCTCTTTCTAAATCACCATTTTCATGTGTAAATGCCGGAATTTCCATGTGGAAATATAAAAAGGATTTTAAAGTAATCCCCAGAATGCATGATATCATGTAAATTGCGCAGGTAAGACTCTCTCTCGAGAATTGTAAAAAGGTCACAGATATGGTCAGAGACCAGGTACAAATCAGGAGACTACTGCAAGCCCAGACTGCCCCATAGCCCAGCCCCCTGTAGAGAATGGTTAATCAGCTCTCCCTTTCCCTCTCACCATGTCCTATATATACCCATCTATGTCTCTCGCATAAAGTAATTATATTATGTAAATAGTTATCATAATATGTAACTAGTTCCCCCGGTTTCCTCCATGTTCGCTACCCGTTCACTGTAAACTCAATGTGGCCTGTTACATTGTGGTGTGTTCTGTTCAAATGTACACCGCACTGATTATAATAGCGCGGTATATAAGAAATGTAAATAAATAAATAAAAATAAAGAAATGCAAGAAAAATCTGCCAAAAACATGCCATTAAATATAGGGGGAGGGGCCTGCTCGCACATGCCTTTAAATGAGGGGGGAAGGGTCTGCTCACAAACACCTTTAAGTGCAGGGGGAGGGGCCTGCTCACAAACACCTTTAAGTGCAGGTGGAGGGGCCTGCTCGCAAACACCTTTAAGTGCGGGGGGAGGGGCCTGCTCACAAACACCTTTAAGTGCAGGGGGCCTGCACTCACACACCTTTAAGTGCAGGGGGCCTGCTCACAAACACCTTTAAGTGCAGGGGGAGGGGCCTGCTCGCAAACACCTTTAAGTGCGGGGGGAGGGGCCTGCTCACAAACACCTTTAAGTGCAGGGGGAGGGGCCTGCTCGCAAACACCTTTAAGTGCAGGGGGCCTGCTCGCACACACCTTTAAGTGCAGGGGGAGGGGCCTGCTCGCAAACACCTTTAAGTGCAGGGGGCCTGCTCGCACACACCTTTAAGTGCAGGGGGAGGGGCCTGCTCGCAAACACCTTTAAGTGCAGGGGGAGGGGCCTGCTGCCAAACACCTTTAAATGAGGGGGAGGGGCCTGCTCATCTACACATCATGACATTGAATATAGGATTACACTTGAAACATCTAGATTAGATATTTAAAATGATTACCCAGAGGTTTACTGAAAATTGACCTGATAAGGTTCTGAGGAAACCCACTCTGAAAATACGAAAACAAAGCTCTCTTGGAAGGATTTTGCATAATAAAGGAGCATGCCCTATCACATTTTATTTATGACCAAAAAAAGACATATTTAATCTCTTCAGCAGAGCAAACCCAGAGGTCTACACCGTGATTGGATGCTGGAAGTCTTGTGGGACAATAGAGCTGAATAAGAGCAAACATCGAGGTCCATCTCCTCGCAGACCTTTCTGGATCCATTTCAATCTGGCATTCGTCCTCTAGGGAGAGACCAAGGGTGGCCCATTCACGATAGTCCTTATTTATATCTGCATGCCAATGGAAGAGGCACCCCAAAATAATATCTAGCTATCTTCGGTTTCATTTTAGCTTCTAAAGCAGAGCTAGGGCATTTTTCTGTAGAACTCAAGATACAAAAAAAAGTCCAGTTCTGGTTCTCTCTCAGTAAAGGCACCGTAAGCGCTCTCTAGCACCAGTCAGATCATAGAGTAATACAAAAGTCACTCAGGATGGAGCAAATACAGCACCATCAAGATCCCAGCTAGGAAGAAAGGGAGCACGGTTACTCTTGCTGTGGGTCCTACCTCATGAATACCCCCCCCCTGGAAAATGGAACAGGGCGAATTACTATAGATCCCTACATGGATACTTCATGCTCCCGGTACCTGGCCTCTGCCACACATGTTATACCAAAGCTTTCCAAACTTCTTGTCCAGCGTGACCCCTGATAGTACATGAAGCAAATTACTACTCAGACATAATAAGCAGAACGATCATGGTCTCTTTTTTATAGTCAGTAAGATATAAACGTGTAAATCTTCAGTTTTTAAAAGTAATTATCTGGTGTACTCATCCTGTATGAGGCACACAGACTTGCAAACACACAGATTTAGCTTCTCAAACTATTTCTGCAGTACAACCACTGAATTTTTTTAGGTTGAAAATAAGGAATGGGGGTGTGGAGGCGAGAGGGTGCCTATAAGTTTATAATTGAGGCTTCTTTGTGCAAGTGTGTGGGACCACATGGATTTAGGTGAGGGGTGTGCGACTGTGTGGGGAGGAAATGGGTGCAGTTTGTTTGAGTGAGTGTGTGGTTGGGATCGGTGTTGGTGGATGGGGTGGGTGATTGAGTTATTAAGCATGGTATGTTACAGTGGGTAGGCAGGGGAATTTGCAAGTATATAGTTGGGATATGTATGTGTGAATGTGTACAAGTGAGTAGGGGCAGGTGAGTGACTGAGTTAACTTGGGTAATGGGCTGTGGGTGGGTGGGTAGGTGGATGGATGGGGCTGGTGGGTGAGTTTTTAAGCGTGGTATGTTATAGTAGATAGGTATGGGAATCTGCAAGTATATAATTGGGATATTGGGTAAATGTGTATGAGCGAGAGGGGGTGGGTGTGTGTATGAGTGAGCTGACTTGGGTAATCGGCAGTGGGTGGGTGGGTAGGCGGATGGATGGGGCTGATGGGTGTTATTAAGTGTGGTATGTTATAGTAGGTAGGTAGGGGAATCTGAAAGTATATAATTGGGATATTGGGTAAATGTATATGAGTGAGAGGGGGTGGGTGTGTGTATGAGTGAGCTGACTTGGGTAATCGGCAGTGGGTGGGTGGGTAGGCGGATGGATGGGGCTGATGGGTGTTATTAAGTGTGGTATGTTATAGTAGGTAGGTAGGGGAATCTGAAAGTATATAGTTGGTACATGTATGTGTGTATGAATGAGTGGAGGTGGGTGTGTGAGTTGATGAGTAATGGGCAGTGGGTGGGGATGAGTTATTAAGCATGGTATGTTATAGTAGGTAGACATGGGAATCTGCAAGAATATAATTGGGATGTGTATTTGCGGGGGTGGGTAAGTGTGGTATGTTGCAGTAGGTAGGCATGGGAATCTGCAAGTATATAGTTGGGATGTGTATGTGTAAATGTGTACAAGTGAGTGGGGGCAAGTGAATGACTGAGTTGACTTGGGTAATGGGCGGTAGGTGAATGTGTCTTTGCAGGAATAGTGAGGAGCCGGGTGAAGTGTGGAAATCACTTCATTGTCGCCCCTTCTCTCATGGCGTCCTCCTTTCCACTAGCCTATGCATCTACCTTCTTTTCTCTTTCCTCATGTCCCCTCAGACTCGTCCCCTCCTTCTCTCCTCCGCCAGGCTCACTCGAGGCCGGATTTAATTTATTGACACCCAGAGGCAACAATGGGGTGGGGGGGGGGGGGTTCTCTTCCCTCCCCGATCGACTCTGCCCGTTGTCCTGCTTACTGTGCAAGCCAGTCCCTGAACGGCAGCAGTGAGTTGCTTAATTAAATTTAGCCTGGGGCTGTCCAGGCCGCGCCGCGCCCCTTCCTGTTACTGTAGAAACCCTGCAGGGGGAAAGGAGAAGGCAGGACTTTACAGGGCTTGAGCAGTCCCAGGCTGAATTTCATTAACAAACTTGCTGCTGCTGCGGGACTGGATTGCGCATTAAGCAGGAAATCGCGGCAGAGCAGATCGGTGACGCCAACACTGAGCTACAGCATCAGGCTCAGGTCGAAGTATGGCAGTTGAGGTAATGCTTCAGCATCTCTCAAAATTTGGCACCAGAGGCAGTTGCCCCCATTGTCTATGCCTAAATCCGGGCCTGGGCTCATCCCTCTCTTTCTTGCCCTCCCATCACAGGCTCTCCAATCCCTAGATTCACTCACCCTTGACTCATCACCTCTCTCACAAACCCTCATTCTCCAGCTTTCCAAGCTCGTTCTCTGTCTCTCCTAGTTCACTTCTCCAGACTCGTTTCCTCTCTCTCAACCATGCTCAGCCATCGCCTCCCTTCTCTTCCCCCCAGACTCATCCATTCAGTACTCCCAGATTCACTCACTCTTCCTCCCAACCCCAGCACTTCACCCTTTTTTTTTTTCAAAACTTTATTTTATTCATTACAGACAAACTTACAAAGTTGAACAACACACCATTTCCGGGGGGGGGGGGGGGGTGAACTCTTATCCCCACCCGGAGTACAACTCCATGCAATGAATACAATATTTTATAATAGTTCCCCCCCAATCTCCCTCCCCCACACCCCCCTCCCCTCCTTCTCCCCCCGCACACCCTTCCACCTCAACAGCACTATCGCTCTATCGTATTGCCCGCACGCCCCTTGGGCTCCCTCTCTTAATGGCCAATATGTAGAAGCTCGTTCCGACACCTGGCACCCAGGGTTTCAATATAAGTGCCCCATATCTGAATGAAGGTAGTCCATCGCTTGACACTGCCCCGTGCGTGCCACCGCTCCATTAACATTACCTGGTGGAAACAGTTACGCCATTCCACAAACGTGGGAGGGCGTTGCTCCCGCCACCGGTGCAGAATAGGGCCCTTCCCCACCAGACAAGCCTTCCGCAGTAACAACCGATCAGTACGCCGGGTCGGGCAGGGGGGATCCAGCTTGTCCAGTATCACCAAGGCACCCGTCCAGCGTACCCGCGACTGCAACAATTCACTAATATAGGCCCATATCCGAGCCCAGTACGGTTGGATATGAGGGCAAGCCCACCACATGTGCAGCAGATTGGCTAGAGGCGCTGAGCATCGGGGGCACCGGCCATCCTCCGTCAGACAACTACGTAGGGCTCGCCGTGGCGAGAAATAGGCTCTGGTAAGGCACTTGAATTGTATCTCTCGCCACTTCGCCCCGACCGCCAGAACAGCGATCCGGCACAAAGCTGCCCTAATGGTGCCCGGAGGGACCTCTCTTTCCAGCTCTGCTCCCCAAGCCGCCTCCACACCCCTGTAGTCCACCGGGGCGCGAAGGCAATCCAGGCGGGCTCTCAGGCCCACTATCGTGGGGGGGGGCTTCCTCCCCTAGTGCAAAAAACTCCAGCAACTGTTCGGATCGCTCCGCTGCCAGTGCTTCCCGGGGCAGGGAAGAAATGTAGTGAGAGGCCTGTAAAAACGCGAAGGTATGCTTGGATGTCAAGTCATATTCCTGACTGAGGTCCTGAAAAGATTTAAAGCGGCCATTGGCCTCCACCAAGTGTCCTACTAGACGAATGCCTTTCCGTCTCCAGTCTCGAAATCCCCAGGACCCCGAACCGGGAGCAAATTGGACATTACCTTGCAAAGGCAGCCAGCTGGACGTCGTCCAGGGCGTCCCCCAGCGGGTGTTAAGGTACCGCCAGGTCCGCTGTGCAGAACCAAATAAAACACTGTTCACCAATCGACTGGGCAGATTTTTGGGCCGTGTATGTAATGCCCCTAATAATGAGAGGGGTGCTGCCAGCGCCTCCTCCATAAGTATAGGTGTATATACTCCCGTTTGCCCAAGCCAGTCTCCCAGATGACGTGCCTGACAGGCCAGGGCGTAGATACCCAGGTCCGGTAGCCCCATCCCCCCTTCACGCCACTTCCCCACCAGTCGCGTCAGAGGAATACGAGCCCGAGCACCTCGCCATAGAAATGTCCGGATCAGCCGTTCCACCTGTCGCAGATCTCGCTGATAGAGCCAGACCGGCAGGGTTTGTAACCAGTACAACAACCTCGGCAAGATCACCATCTTGACAGCCGCCACACGCCCTGACAAAGAAAGTGGCAGTGGCCCCCAGGCCCTCAACTGGGATCGTATACGATTCACCATCCAGTCCAAATTACTCCTGTAAAGGTCCCGTGGCTGCCTAGTCAGGCGAATACCTAAATAGGTAAAATAAGAGTTCGCCCACCTCAAAGGGAAACGACCCGCCCAGCTGTGTTGTAAAGACCCGGAGACATCCAAAGCCTCCGACTTTTCTCCATTGATCTTCAGGCCAGAGAAGCGGCCATAGGTCTGAAATTCCATCATCAACCGAGGTAGGGACTCCTCCGGTGACAAGAGGTGCACCAGGATGTCATCCGCAAAAGCCGAAAGAGTAAAGGTTTGGGCGCCGATCTGTACCCCTTGAATCCCAGGCAAGGCCTCTACCGCCCGAATTAGCAGGTCTAAAGACAAAACGAATAGCAGGGGGGAAAGCGGGCAACCCTGTCGCGTACCTCGTTCCAACGGGAAGTCCTCTGATAACACCCCATTACAGAGTATTCCCGCTATTGGAGCGGCATACAAACAGTCTATCATTGCAAAGAACGAGGCTCCGAGACCATACCAGGGCAACAGCGTTTTCAGGTAGCTCCAATCGACTCGGTCAAAGGCCTTTTCCGCGTCAAAACTTATCAATAGAGAGGGCAGGTGCTGGTCGTGTACCCACTCCAGTGACGCTAGAATTTTCCGCATATTCCGTACGATATAGCGGCCTTTCACAAAGCCGACCTGGGAGCCATGAATTAAAACGTCTAGGTATTCCGCCAATCTATTCGCCAGCACCTTGGCGAAAATCTTAGAATCAAAATTCAACAAGGAGATCGGGCGGTATGAGGCAGGTAGCTCCGGGTCTTTGCCCAGCTTGGGAATCAAGGTGATATGAGCTTTGTTTTGGCCCCACCGAAAACCACCCTGTTCCACCCGTTTCGCGTACACCTCAACCAAAGCCGGACTAACCAAGCCATGAAGTAATTTATAAAACTCGGCTCCCAGGCCATCAGGTCCAGGTGCTTTATAGCAACTGGCCTTCGCAATGACCGACCCCACCTCCTCTAATGTCACGGGGCGCCCCAAATCCCGGCTTTGTTCCTCTGTTAACGACGGGAGATTCAACTGCCGTAGATATTCAGACGCCGCCGAGGGTAGATCACTCTCCTTTGCGTAAAGTTTCTGGAAGAAACCCCGAAATACCCTGGTTATCTCTGTAGAGTCACTCTGTAAACGTCCGTGTTCGTCCCGCAGTGCCGCCACCATATTGGAACCGCGTTGACCTCTCAAGCAGCTGGCCAACAGCCGCCCTGGTCTGTCCCCATGGCACTGAAGTCGGTGGCGGTAGTATAACAATGACTTCTTGGCTCTCTGGTGGAGCAACTCGTCAAGACTCACCCGGGCTTCCCATAGTTCTTTTTGCAGCACCGGAGACGGGGCCTGCGCTGATCGACGTCGTAAATAAGATACCCGCTTTTCCAATCTAAGAATCCTGTCTACCAACAGCCGTCTCCTGCGGGCCGCATATCCGATAATTTCACCGCGCATTACTACTTTGGCCGTCTCCCAGATCAGTTCCGGGTCTCCCTGATGTACCCGATGGACCTCAGCGAATTCCTGCCAGCGCTGTTCCAAAAATTTATGGAACTGTGCATCTTTGTACAATTCTAATGGAAATCTCCAAAGTCGCGATCGGTCTGCCTGTCCACCCCAACTCAGATCCACCCATACCGGCGCATGATCGGATATTTCAAAAGGCCCGATCTGCGCTTCCCCCACTTTCGCAAATAAGCCTTTAGAAAGCAGGATGTAATCTATACGAGAACTGGAGCCATGAGCCCTAGAGTGATGAGTAAAATCTTTGTCAGAGGGATGCAGAACCCTCCAAGGGTCCACCAACCCCAATCGAGCCTTAAAGCGCTGCAACACGCGAGTCACCGGTCCTCTTTCACGCGCCTCCCTGCCTCTGGTAGTGTCCAGATCCACATCCAACACACCATTAAAGTCGCCGCCCAGCACCATGGGTAGCTCGGGCATCTGTTCCACTTTGGAGGCCACATTAGCGTAAAAATAGGGGTCATGTGTGTTCGGGCCATACACCGTCCCCAGGATGATCGACTGCCCTTCCAAGCGGCCTTGCAACAGCAAGTAGCGTCCCGCTCTATCACGTACTTCTGCTTCCATCACCCAGCGAACCCGCTTGTGGACCAAGATAGCCACCCCTCCCTTCCTCCCCACCGCCGGTGTCCCCCAAACCTGCCCAACCCAGCCGCGGCGTAGTTTGGCATGTTCCTCGGCTGTCTGATGTGTCTCCTGCAAGAAGGCTATATCGCAATTGTGCCTGGCTAATGCTTGCAAGATTTTATATCTCTTGATAGGGTGGCCTAAACCGCACACATTCCACGTAATGACTTTCAGGGCGGCAGGGCAGTGTCAAGCGTCCCATGACCGGTCTGCCATATTACTCCGGATGGGGCCCCCCCAGCCTGGAACCCCCTCCTCCCGCTCTCGGCATAAGGCCGCTGTAGAGGTTTACAGGGTGTGCATCCTACCCCTCCCCCCTCCCCATCCCCCTCCCCCCTCCCCTCCCCTGCTCCCTCCCCCCCCAATCCTTCCCCTCCCCTCATTCCATACTTTCCTACCCCACTCTTACCGCTCCTCCTTCCCATGGAACTTTCGGTGACGCGCTCCACCGCTCCCCACTTCCCTTAACCTCAACCCCCCCAGCCCTCCCCCACCCACGTACTAATGGCCCCCCACCACAGCCCAGATACACCCCTTCCCCCCCTCAGCCCGCAGGCGCCGCTAGCGAAGCCACACAGGCGGAGGGAGGGACCCCGCGATCCAATGCTCGCGTTCCTGGGATGTTGCAATTCTCCGGCACGCCGGCGTGCAGGCCATCCCCATGCCGCCAGGCCTCACCGCCTACAGTCTTGGTGTTGAGCAGAGCCGCTATACAGCAGGTCAGCCTGGCCCACTGCCGGGAGGGCCACAGGCCCCCATAAAAGGGGAATAACAAACAAACCAACAAACCCCCAAAAAAGAAGGGAAAGAAAAAAAACAAAAAACACCGGCAGCTCACAACCTATGTCGGGCCAGGCCCCGTTGCATACAAACAGATAATTTCCCTCTATGCCTCTACGCCCCTCCCTGGGTTTGTTGCATAGCGCTTGGGTCATGCTCAGTATGAGATATTATTCTCCTCCCTCCCCCACCCCTTCCACCCACGTGCAAAATTCCCCGCTGCTACTGGCCAGATAGAGACCCTCTCCCTCCCCTCCCAACCCGCTGGCGTGTTTCTGCACTGGTTGAAGACTACCAGGAATTGCCACCCTTACCTGGCCCCATATCAGGCACCCCCTCTGGATCTCCCCCAAGATACCCGGTGGTCCTCGGGAACACACCAACAAACACCCCCTCCTGAGTCAAACCCCCCCTCCCACTTCGCTTTGGTAACCACTCTCCCGCCGGCCGGGATCAGGCCCCTACCCTCAACCTTTTCAACCAGTTGAAATAACTTTATAACAACCCCCAACAGATACAAAATATCCAATTCAAACCATACAGTTGAAACATTGTATAACTTACAGTATACCAAGTAACCCCTCCAGCCCTCTCGCTCGCTTTAAAGTTCTCTAGCCATAGGTCCGGGGGAGAAAGCCATTTTTAATGTCGGGGGACAGAGGGAATCCCCCTCTCCGAGCCGCATGGGTCGCCTCGACATGCCGGCTACTCCCCTATCACTCCCAGCCATCGCTGGTGCGGTTGGCAACAGGCCCTGGACAGTAAAGTTCCTTCGGCGATGGGACCTCAGCTCTCTCCGCCTGCGTTGGCAATACTGTCTACGAAGGGCTTCGCTGTCTCGGCCGACTCAAAGATCCTACGTTGGCCCTCATAGAAGATGTGAAGGCGCGCCGGATACTGCACCATGAATTTGATCCGGCGGTCAATAAGTCTCTGACAGATGGGTGCATAGGCTTTGCGGCGCTGACTCAGTGGCATGGAATAATCCTGCGCTATACGAATCCGCACGTTGTCCACCTCCAAACCGCCCTGAGCTCTTGCGGCCCGCAGGATCCGTTCTTTTTGAGGGAAGTGGAGGAGCTTCACGAGGACCACGCGGGGTCGAGTGTCTCTCCCATTCCGGGTTCCCACCCGGTGGGCTCGCTCAATATGGATCGGGTCCCCTGCGGCCCCCTCCTGCAGTAATGGCGAGAACAGCTACACCAAATACATTTGCAAGTCCGTGTCTGCCACCGATTCCGGCACTCCCATCACCCTCAAATTATTTCTTCTTGACCTGTTTTCCAGGTCGTCCAGTTTGGCCTCCTGGGCCCGTAGCTGGGACTGTAGTGCGTCTACCGTTTGCTGTAACACGGTAGTAGTGTCCTCAACCTGCCCCACACGATCCTCCACCTCCTGCAGTCTTTTACCATAAGACTCCACAGAGTTTTGCACGGCATCTAATTTCTCCCGAATGGCTGTAAATTGCGTTGCCAGCGCCTCTGCTACTGCCACTGAAATTTCTTCCACTCTGGCTTGGGATGTTGGGGAGCTCGGCGTCGCCGTTCCCTCCGCCATCTTGCTAGGACCGGGTCCCCGGTCTCGCTCCTTCTTTCCCGTCCTTAGTGCTGCCGCCATCCTTACTTCTCCAAATAATCAACTCAAAGTGAATGGCGGTGTGTTAGGCGCCCGTGGGAGTGCTGTGGGGAGGGTCGGGGAGCTCCGAAACGGTTCAAATAGCCGGTTTAAGCAGGGGACGGTCGGAGGACGAGCAGCACCCGACTACTCGCTCTCACCGCATCACCGGAAGTCAGCACTTCACCCTTTTTCTCTCACTACCCCCCAGCTTCACTTCTGCCCAGGTTCATACCATCAGTTCTCTTCATGTACTGTCCCTCTGCCTCCCCAGATTCAATCATTCATCCAGTTTTCCCCCAATCATCTTTCCCTCCCTTCCAAAGTAACCGCCAAGGCCGGTGCCTTCATTCTTCCTTAACTCGTTATTCCTATCTCTTTCAGCACCGTCTCTTCTTCCCTGTCAGTCTCTTATTTAGTCCTTTCAGTCTTGCCCAGTCAGAGCTGACAAGAGGATGAGGTGCCCAGGGAGACATAGGGGGCCGGATGTACTTAAGCATGTTTCCCAGGGAGACATAGGGTCCGGTTAGCTGGGGCTCCTCTCCTGCTCTGTGCCTAGTGGGGCGAAGCTGAATGGATCAGGGCCAAACTGAGCATAACTCTTTGGTACATCTGACCCGCATGAGCAATGAGAAAGAGGACCTGAGGCAGCGCCTTGCAGATCAGCTTGCTCACACAAAGCCTCCCGCCTCACAATGCCACACATTTGTCAGCTGAAGCTCTGCACTCCCAGCTCTTCCCATCCTCAGGAACTTTACACGGCCCAGGAAACTCTCATCACTGTTCAGGATTACCTGCGGAGTGGTCCAGGTCCAAAATAAAGTGCAGTGGTGACTGTAACCTCTCTCCTTTTCATCTCTCAGGCAGCCCTCAGCATGCACATAGCTATCCACTACAGTGATAGTCCTGCCCCCCACTGCCGTGATTCTCACTCCCCATGCCTCCGTCCACAGAGGCATGGGGGTGAGAATCATGGCAGGAAGTCTCATGAATCGCGAGACTTCGGCTGGGAAAGGAGAGTAGTGGGCCCACAGAGCAGAGACAGTGCGGAAAGCCATCTTTAAGGTATGTCAGTCTGCCACGCTGTCCCGTGGGTCCAACAAGAGAACAGCTAACTGCCACGAAGGCAGAAAAATACCAGTCCAAAAACGTGGCAGAAAGGGTAAAAACAAGCCTTTATTATCCAGGGAATGAGTGATGCCAAGAACCCGACACTGGCCGTGTTTCGTGTGAAACTTCTTCAGGGGTATGGCTCAACACTTCAACCATGTATGGTCTGAATGAACCCTTTTTAGAATAGGATCTGAAGGATCACGTGCCTGTAGAACGTCGGCACGTTACAAATAGAAAGACTTTCCAAATTGTGGGATCCTTCCAAAACCGTGGAAACCTTCCAAAGCGTGTCAAAGCTTCTATCATAGTGCAGTTTACAGATAACAGCTTTGTGTGTAGACAGGGACTGTCATGCACTTACATTGAGCAGGAGATCTAACTTGGTTTAAAACTGGGGTAACTATCTACAGTTATCTACAACTATCTACACTATAAGCATGATTAGCTTACAATTGAATGGTGGGTGCGTTTGGGTCACTGTGTTGTGAGTAGTGTAGGAGAAAGAGGTGGTGCTTTAGGGCTTTTCTGAAATGTGCAAGATCCGTGATCGCTCGAATGGTGGATGGGAGCGCATTCCAGCAGCTGGGAGCATAGAACTTGAATGCACGGTTCCTTGTTGCCTGGGTACATTTCGTTATTTTGTTGGGGGTCTGTAGGGTATTGGTGGCGAATGTTCTCCTTGATCGGTTTGCTGGAGTGGGGTGGAGTAAGTCAGTTAGAGAGGTGGAGGATATATTGTTGATGGCTTTGAAGGTCATCAGGACTAATTTATAGGTGAGCCGACAATAGATTGGTAGCCAGTGTAGGTCCTTTAGGATTGGGGTGATGTGATCTCTTCTGGAGGCTCCGTGTAGGAAGCGTGCAGCTGCATTCATTGCCATCTGTAATGGGTTTAGCATGCTTTTGGGTAGGCCATGTAGGATTACGTTGGCATAGTCAAAGTGAGGGGTCACTAATGCCTGAAAAACTGTTCTGAAGTTGTCAGGTTGCAGCAGGGGCCGGAGATGTCGCAATGTTCGTATTTTGTGGTAAATTTACTTGATGATGTTGCTGATATGTGTTTTAAATTCGAGCCGCTGATCTAGCGTGATGCCTAAGTAGAGGATGTTGTGTTTACTTGGGAGTTCAGCGTCTCTTGTTTTTAATGTAGGCGGTGGTGAGAAGGATTGGTTTCTTGTAATGAACAGTACGTCCGTCTTGCTGAAGTTTATTTTGAGGTTTTGTGAGTGGAGCCAATCGGTTACGGCCTCAAAGCATTTTATTAGTTGGGAGAAATCTGGATGGTCGATCGTGAACGGAGTGAAGAGTAGTACATCATCTGCATAGATCAGGCATGATATGTTAAATGAACGGATTATTTCACAGATGGGTTGCATGTATATATTGAATAGGAGAGCGGAGAGTGAGGAGCCCTGGGGTACACCATGTTTTTGCTGGAAAGGCTCGGAGGTTGTGGTTCCTGTCCGTATCTGCTGCCATCTGCCATTATAAAGCATATGAGGATAGACTTAAGGATCTTAATATGTACACCTTAGAGGAAAGGCGGGATACAGGCGATATGATTGAGACGTTATAAACACCTCCGTGGCATAAATGGAGTGGAGGAGTAGAGTGGAGCGGAGGAGTGGAGGAGTGGCCTAGTGGTTGGGGCAAGGTACTTCAGGCCAGAAGGTCGGGGGTTCAAATCCCACTAGAGGACAGCAACCTTGGGCCGGAAGGACTGGGGTTCTAGTCCCACAGGTGCTCCTTGTGGTCTTGGGCAAGCCACTTAACCCTCCATAGTCCATGTTCCCTGTAAAATAGTTATCTCCAAGTTATAATGCCCTGTTCAATGTAATTTTAGTTTGTTCAATGTAAACCGCAGAGATGCAGAATAGCGCGGTATATAAGAGAATTAAAATAAAATAAATAATAAATAAAATGCACAGGGGGAAAGCCTCTTTCGATTGAACGCAAGTTCTGCTATGAGTGGACATGGGATGAGGGTGAAGGGAGATAGATTCAGGAGTGATATGTGGAAATATTTCTTAATGGAAAGAGTGGTGGATCCGTGGAATAGTCTCCCAATGGAGGTGGTAGAGATGAGGACGGTATCTGATTTCAAAAAAGCATGGGACCAACACAGAGGATCTCTAATGAAAAAAATGGGACTGTTGTAGTTGTTGATATGGAAGGACAGACTAGATAGGCCATGTGGTCTTTTTCTGTCGTCATTTTTCTATGTTTCTATGTAATTTGTATACCGTCAAATCTCTCAGGAGCAAAAAAAATATCTTTCAAAGATTTCTTAGGTAAACTCAAAGATATAACAATACAATAGTCTTATTGTGATTGCATAAGCTCTCCGATCTGTCTAACCATCCTCAGGTAGGTGAAGCCTCTTATGACACCTGTAATTTGATCCTCTAAAGTTGGTGCAGAATCTAACACACTACCCAAATCTCAACTTAGGACTAACTGGGACAGTATTTCGGCCTGGAGGTGGTCACCCAGTTGTGGGGAGGACTCTTCTACCTACCTAGAGAAGTTTGGTCTTACTAGGGTTCATCGTCATTTGGCTAGTCATCATCTAATTTTCTATGCTCTTTACACAAGAGTCTGTCTGAGAAACTGTTTCTGTAACTGATCTCTCACAAGAGAGAAAATCTGTACGCATCACCAGCGTACAGCACAAAGGGGAACCACCCCACCTGCAGTCCAAAGAGGCACAAGAACGAGCAGGTCATGTCACAACTTGGACAGGAGAGAACTTTATTAGTACTTAGGGAGGTCACCCTACACATGTTCTGGCAATTTGCCTTCTTCAGGAGTGCTCCGACTTCAGGAATTAAGGACCTGTGTGTTTACACTCCTGGTTTAGTATAACTTGTAAACCAAACTCTGTTTGATAATTGTCTGGTCACTTTCATAGGCTAAATAACCATTGTCTTAAGTGTAAACCCAACCAAAAATCAAACGCCATGGTAGAGAACTTTTGAAACCAACATAACAGAAATGTAAAATTTGCACATATCCAAAGTGCAATCATAGGCTGAGAAAATACACTGAATAAAGTGTACTGTATCCCACTGAATAAATAATCCTTGTTCTCGGACTTCTTTGGCTAGTATCATGACCTTGTGGGATCTCACAGTCCATATTCCATGCTGAATACATAGCACCCATCTTCACTCACTATACACAACCTTAGAAATGGTGTAACCCAATCCGGGACCATCCCAATTATACCGAAATTACACCGGCATTACAAAAATAAAAAATGGCCCACTAAATCAAAGACAGCGAATAAATCCAGAAAGACCAGAAAACCGTTCCCATTCTTATCCAAAATTAAGTGCATTTCTTCCAGCAACGTTAGTGGTTATGTCCTGCCTGTGGTGATCCAAAGATTGCATCTACATACCTTAGAAGAATTTAGAGAGTTACATGTTACAAAAGGTTCTATCAATTTGGCTATTCCAGTAAATTGGCCACCGCTCTCTAATTAGTACAAAGGGTCATATCCAACCCTGGTTTCTTCAAAAGCAGATTGAACATTTGAGGACTATTGGATAGTAACCCATGCTAATAGTGAATTCATAAAGTAAGCAAGCCAACATTTCTTTCAACCTCAAGAACAAAGATTAAATCAAAAGACACTCAGCTCTTCGTTACTTTGGTCTCAAAAGAGATCTTGTACTCCTCAAAAGAGAAAGTCAGAAGTCAGCCAAAGGCTAGATCCCATGCCTACTAAGTTCTCTCCCAAATCAAGATGCTCCCTCCCCGACTCTTCCAAAATAAGTCAATTTCTGAGAGGGAACTGTGCAAGGCACGAACATCTCTCTAATTCTCTTCGTCTTGCGAGTGGGTGGCATCCCAGATCTTTTGGTTTAGTTTGCATAGTTGAAATTAGTCTTTTGACAATCATAAAAATGCTTTCTGGTACAATTTTCATCTGTAACAAATTAGATAAAAATTTTCTAAATAATTCAAGTTTCTAAATAATTTAAGTTCTTTATATTTAGCCCATCATACCTCTCTTACCTCTAAGGACCTGGAAAGACCCCATCATCTTAAAAAAATGGAAATGGAACGTACAAATTTTGAAAGTGAATCAGAGTATGAATTATGAAATCTTATTCAAAGGAGCTTGTACTAAATGTAAATGGGGCCATCACTGGACTACCTTCAAGACCCTATCACCTGATGAACTGTATAACAATCATCAATACAAGAACCTCCCCACTTGACTCTTGTCCAGTTTCCTGGATTAAAATTACCAAAGAACAATTCCTACCAGTCATTTCTGATATTGTCCAAGTATCAATTTTGCAAGGTTTTCTTCCTCCCTCCCTCAAATGAGCATCAATCAGACCGCTCCTGAAGAAACCAAACCTGGATCCACACTGATCCTCCTCTTACAAACCCATAACTAGCATACCATTTATTTCCAAAATTATCAAGAAAGCCATACAAACCCAACTCTAAGATCATATAGACCACTTTGCACCCCTAAACTTGCATCAACATGGATTCTGACCCAACCATGGCACTGAAACCCGTGTTTTATTATTTATTTATTTATTATATTCTCTTATATACTGCGCTATTCTGCATCAGTGCAGTTTACATTGAACAAACTGAAATTTACATTGAACAGGGCATTATAACTTGGAGATAACTATTTTACAGGGAACATGGGCTATGGAGGGTTAAGTGGCTTGCCCAAGACCACAAGGAGCACCTGTGGGACTAGAAACCCCAGTCCATCCGGCCCAAGGTTGCTGTCCTCTAGTGGGATTTGAACCCCCGACCTTCTGGCCTGAAGTACCTTGCCCCAACCACTAGGCCACTCCTCCACTCCTCTACTTGTGACCTCCCTCATAAATTCCCTCATAACAGGCAATGAAACAATCACTCAAGGCTTCATCCTGTTCTTCTTGGACATCACCGCTGCCTTTGACACCATATCCTACCAGCTCCTCCTCAACCAACTCCACAACACTGCAGTCCGTGGCACCCCCCTCAAATGGTTCCATTCTTATCTCACCAGCCAAAGCCAAAGAATTAAGATATCAACATTGCATCGCTATTTACTATAATTTGTGCTATACACCATACATTAGAACCATTTGCTATCTACTAGATCTAATGGCTTTTATTTGCACCAATTACTAGAACAATCCTCTGTGTTCATACACTCACACAGATTTCCTCACACACAACCCCCCCCCCCCCACAATGGCCCCCACAAAGTTTCAAGCCCTCCCTATCCCTCTCCTCCTAATACACAACATTTCCACGTACAAATCAGACCAAACCCCCTATAATACCATTCCCATTATCCACAACCCATACAGAAACACATTACACTTTCCACCATATATCTACTCACATAACCATAATCCGCACCAAAATACCCACAGACCCTATCCTAGACTAATCCAAATAAACCATCAACAACCTACTAGTATGAATGACTCCTCCAACACACTCACCCTGAGAAAACTCATCCTCATAAACATACATTCCATAAGAAACAAATTACCAATCGTCAACGACATGATCAGAGATGAAAAACCCAACATATTCATCATCACGGAGACATGGCTCTCACCCACAGACACAATCCTACTAAACCAACTATACACACAACAATATGACTTATTCAACTGCCACGGGATGCCAAAAGAGGGGGAGGAGCCCTCATCCTTACCAAAAAAGACCTTTACTAAACCCTAACAAACATAAATAGTATAGATGACATGGACATCATCAAACTAGAGAATAAAACCCTTGCACTCTGCCTCATCTACAGGCCCCCATCTGCTGACCACAACAACCTCACCCCTATTCTGGAACTCGCATGCACAGCCTCACTGAGAAAACCACTTATCATACTGGGCGACTTGAACCTACCATCACTCAACCCCTCTCACACAATAAACCTCATGGACACAATGACGGAAATGGGATACGAACAGATCATACATGCCCCCACACACACAAAGGGTAATACCCTCGATCTCGTCTTCCTCCTTACGCCTTTCAATAACCACCAACTCCACACACCCTCAACCATAACCGAGGTACCCTGGTCCGACCATCACTTAATAACCTTCTATCTCCACACACAAACACCCAATACCAACACACCAAGCACTATGCCACATAACACACGCTATACCCACTTCAATAAAGATGCCTTCCTAGACCATGTACTACCCAAACTCGCAACAAACACATCAAACATCAATATAGCCATAAACCAATGGAACTTAACAATCCAAAAGGCAGCCGCCCCTGCACAAGTTACACCAAAACAAACCCTAAAAAGATCAGAAAAATGGTTCACCCAAGAACTCGCCAAGCTAAAAAAACAACTGAGAAAACCAGAAAAAAGATGGAGAATAACAAAATCGCACGAAAACAAATCCCAATACATAAGCCTACTCAACACATATAAAGACGCGATCACCAAATCAAAACGCGACTACCACTCTAAAGTAATAAACATGGCCATCAATCGCCCAAGAGAATTATTTGCAATTGTAAAATCACTAACAAAACCCCAAAAACCAGAATCAGAACACTCCACAATAAGCGTACAAATATTAGCTGCACATTTTGCTGAGAAACTAAAAAGTAAGTCTAACACTATCACAGCAATGCATATAGATAAAAAAAAACAAATAAATGGGAAACCTTTCACGTGGTCGATCAAAAGCACCTCTTCAAGATCATAACAGTGATTAATACCACAACCTCCTCCCTTGACCCATGCCCAGTATCATGGATCAAATCCACCAAAGCTGACCTCGCTACAAACATCCAAAACATAATTAATTAATCACTCTCACAAGGCATCATGCCGGATGCTCTTAAGCTCACCTCCATCCATCCCATCCTAAAAAATAATACATTAGATCCAAAAGACCCGAGCTCATACAAGCCCATAGCCAGTATACCATTCATTGCTAAAGTAGTAGAAAAAATTATACAACTCCAACTACAAGACTATATTGACCTACACGCACCCCTTGATTCCCACCAATTCGGATTCCACCCCTTCCACGGCGTCGAAACCTTACTAATAACGCTGATGGATAACCTCCTTAGAGGAACAGACGACAACAAGGTTTCATCCTCCTTTTCATAGATATAGCCGCCACATTTGACAACATCAACCATAACACACTAATTGATAGGCTAGCAAACCTGGGAATAGGAGGCACTGCCCTCAAATGGTTTATGTCATATATATCTCACCGATTGCTACGTGTCCAACTAGGGCAAAACACCTCAGAAACGTTCTCACAAGGACAGGGAATTCCACAAGGTTCGGCCCTCTCGGCCCTCCTTTTTAATCTATACCTACAGCCCATCATGAACATATTTAAAAAATTCTAAATTAACCATTACATTTATGCCGATGACATCATGCTTGCTATCCCCATAAACACTAACAGCCCCTCATACCACAATCTATCTGAATGTATCAGAGAGGCTGAATCCTGGCTAGAAACCAACTACCTCAGCATTAACCTTAAAAAAACTGAAGCTATGTTTGTATCAAGATAACACGATGCAATCTACCCAAAAACCATCATAATCAACACCACCACTATCCCTGTCAAACAAAAGGTAAAATACCTAGGAATAATATTAGATCACACACTCAGTATGCTCCCCCACATAAAGCAAACAGTAAAAACTGTATTCTATAAACTAAAGACCGTAAAGCACCTAAGACCCCTCCTCGACACCCATGATTTTAGATCTGTAATCAACTCACTAATTACCCCCCACTTTGACTATTGTAATAGTTTACTGAATGGCCTACCACTTAAAAATACAAACATACTCCAAAGAACCCAGAACATCTCCGCCAGGGTAATAGCAAAAGCACGTCTAACTGACCACATAACCCCCCATTCTACATGAACTACACTGGCTCCCTATAAATAGCCGGATAAAATATAAAATACTCTTAACAACATTCAAACTGCTCAATGACATCTCCCCCTCACACCTAACCATACTCCTACACTCCCCACCAGAATCCAGAACAGGCAGACAAAATGCAACCCACTCACTTGACATACCCCAAAACATCTGCAAGACACAGAAAACTACAAGCTCCAGAGCCTTTTCATTTGCTGCCCCCATCCTCTGGAATAAACTACCACTAACCCTCCACATGACAAAAGACCTCCAACTATTCAGAAAAGGACTCAAAACACACCTTTTCACTGAACACTTTGAAAACCCAACTGAAATCCCTCACATCCCACGAGCTACCTCCCAACAAACACAGAACCAACCTACTAACCTCCAGAACCCACAGCCTATTAACCCCTCTCACACCCCTTACCCTAAACAACCCCAGAGCTTCACCCCACCCTAACCAAAGAAAAAGACAAATCAAGAAGAGGCCGACTCCTGTTCATATGCAACTACAAAGATTGAAACGTAAGTTTCTTTGTACAATATGTTCCTTGTAAATAGTTAATACCGCTGTTCCATGTAAAAGTTGTTCAACTGTTCTCTGTAAACCGCCCTTGATCTCTGGAAGGGGCGGTATAGAAGAAATGTATAAATAAAATAAATAAATAAAACACAAACCTCAGCTCCCTTCATTCTTAAACAGGGAGTGGAATAAGGGTCATCTCTCTCCTCTCTACTATTCAATATATACAATTCAACCACTGTGTGCCATCATCTAACAATTCCAATTAGAGTTCCTGATGTATGCCAATGACATCATGATCTTTGCACCATTCTCCACCTCCTCTCCTAATTACGCCACACTCTCGAGTTGCCCCTCGGAAGTAATAAACTGGCTCCATCTTCATAATCTCTCCATCAACCTCAATAAAACAGAGTTCCTCCATGTCACAAAAGACCCCAACTTCATCCCCTCTGCTTCTATCAGACTCGCCAACAACGATATCCGAGTTAGCATGCAGATAAAATATCTAGGCATCACACTGGACCAACAACTGACCTTCAAGGCCCATATGCAAAATATAACCAAAGCTGCATACTACAAACTCAGAACTCTCTGAAACCTATGCTCCCTTCCTATCCCCCGATACATTCCACTCATTCTGCCAAGTTACCATCACCATTTATCATGGTCTACCGAAGTATGCTCTCCTCCCACTATAACTGACTGAACTCACTCAAAATACTGTTGCCTGAACTATCTTTCAAGCTTCAAGACAAACCCACATCACACCAAGCCTCAAACACCTCCTCTGGCTTCCTATCAGCTCCAGAATAAAAACGTAAGAACATAAGATATGCCATACTGGGTCAGACCAAGGTCCATCAAGCCCAGTATCCTGTTTCCAAAAGTGGCCAATCTAGGTCATAAGTAACTAGCAGTTTCCTCAAATGACACAGGTTCCACAGTGCTTGTACTGGGTCAAGCAGTAATATCCTGGGTCCCTTTATAATGGTTTATGGACCTTTCCTCCAGGAACTTGTCCAAACCTTTTTTAAACCCAGCTACACTAACAGTTTTTACTACATCCTCTGATAACAAATTCCAGAGTTTGATTACACGTTGAGTGAAAAAATATTTCTCTTATTAGTCTTAAATAGGTTACACTGTAGCTTCATTGCATGCCCCCCTAGTCTTTCTATATTCTGATGATGTAAACAATTGATCTATGTTTACCCATTCCACTCCATTCATTAAATTTATAGACCTCTATCATTAATTTATAGACCTCTAATACAATTTAATGTTCTAACCATCATTCACAAAATCCTGGATCAACAATCCCCAGAGCAACTTCAAGCACTAATTCACACCCTGAACGCCAACAGACTAAGAAGAGTGAGCCCCCAGAATCTCCTCAGTCTCCCACCGCAGACTTGCAAAGCCAAGCAAAGAATGAGAGCATTCGCCTTCTATTCCCTCACCCTCTGGAACTCACTACCCCCCTCAATTCAAAATATGAAATCAACTGCAGACTTGTAAAAAGCTTAAAACTCACCTCTTCACAGAACATTTTGGCATCAGGCATGCAATAACCACTGATCAGGATTACCCCACACAAATAATCACTTCATCCACCAACCTACCCCCATAAAGCCCTCTTACCCCTTCACTCCTCACACACCCTCTCTCCATGTACATAGCTTGTTACAGAAATACTGATTCAAATGTAATGATATATATACAAAATATTCATTGTTTTCTGTTCATGTTTAGTTTTCATGTTAATTGCAAATGGCTTTTCATAAGAACATAAGATATGCCATACTGGGTCAGACCAAGGTCCATCAAGCCCAGTATCCTGTTTCCAACAGTGGCCAATCTAGGTCATAAGTACCTAGCAGTTTCCCCAAAAGACACAGGGTACTGGGTCAAGCACTGAAATCCTGGATCACCTTCTTAATAATGGTTTATGAACCTTTCCTCCAGGAACTTGTCCAAACCTTTTTTAAACCCAGCTACACTAACAGCCTTTACTACATCCGCCGTTAACAAATTCCAGAGTTTGATTACACGTTGAGTGAAAACATATTTTCTTTTATTAGTCTTAAATAGTTTACCCTGTAGCTTCACTGCATGTCCCCTAGTCTTTATATATTCTGATAACGTAAACAAGCGATCTACGTTTACACGTTCCACTCAGTTCATTAATTTATAGACTTCTATCATATCTCCCCTCAGCCGTCTCTTTTCCAGGTTAAAGAGCCCTAACCTTTTTAGCCTTTCTTCATAGGAGTATCCTTCCATCCCCTTTACCATTTTGGTGGCTCTTCTCTGAACCTTTTCTAATAACGCTATATCCTTTTTAAGATACGGCGACCAGAATTGCACACAATATTCAAGATGCGGTCTCACCATGGAACAATATAGAGGCATTATAATTTATTTCAACAACACCCAAGCTTGATGCAAGTCTTTAACCTTTGGAACTGCTCCTTTTAGTTTTTTCTTAACTGTTTTCCTCATTTTATCATAGTCTCCCTTTCGAAAGTTAAAAGGTAGTACTGTGGATTTCCTTACTATCCCTCCTCCACTAATTAAATCAAAGGCGGTCATGCTATGATCACTATTGCCAAGTGGCCCCAACACCCTTATCTCTTGCACTAGATCTGGTGTTCCACTAAGGACTAGGTCTAATATGGCTTCCCCTCTGGTTGGTTCATGAACCAGCTGCTCCAAGAAGCAGTCATTTATTTCATCTAGGAACTTTATCTCCCTAGCATGCCCTGACGTGACACTGACCCAGTCGATACCAGGGTAATTGAAATCACCCATTATTATTACTGCGCTGTAACATTTGTTAGCTTCCTTGATTTCTTTGAGCATTTCATCATCCATTTGTTCATTCTGGCCAGGTGGTCGATAGTACACCCCCACTGTCATCGCCTTCCCCTTTTTACATGGAATTTCAATCCATAGAGATTCTACAGGAAATTTTGTTTCCTGCAAAACTTTAATTAGAACATAAGAACATAAGATATGCCATACTGGGTCAGACCAAGGTCCATCAAGCCCAGTATTCTCTTTCCAACAGTGGCCAATCTAGGTCATATGTACCTAGCAGTTTCCCAAAGGGACACAGGTTCTACAATGCTTGTATTGGTTCAAGCATTGATATCCTGGATCCCTTCTTAATAATGGTTTATGGACCTTTCCTCCAGGAACTTGTCCAAACCTTTTTTAAACCCAGCTACACTAACAGCCTTTACTACATCCTCCGGTAACAAATTCCAGAGTTTGATTACACGTTGAGTGAAAAAATATTTTCTTTTATTAGTCTTAAATAGTTTACCCTGTAGCTTCATTGCATGTCCCCTAGTCTTTCTATATTCTGATAAGGTAAACAATCGATTTACGTTTACCCGTTCCACTCAGTTCATTAATTTATAGACTTCTATCATATCTCCCCTCAGCCGTCTCTTTTCCAGGTTAAAGAGCCCTAACCTTTTTAGCCTTTCTTCATAGGAGTATCCTTCCATCCCCTTTACCATTTTGGTGGCTCTTCTCTGAACCTTTTCTAAAATCGCTATATCCTTTTTAAGATACGGTGACCAGAATTGCACACAATATTCAAGGTGCGGTCTCACCATGGAACGATATAGAGGCATTATAATATCTTTTGTTTTATTTTCCATTCCTTTCCTTATCATACCTAGCATTCTATTTGCTCTCTTGGCCGCCGCTGCACACTGGGCCGAGGGTTTTAACATGGTATCCACAATGACGCCTAAATCTTTTTCCTGGGTGGTGGTTCCTAATGTGGAACCTTGCATCGTGTAACCATAGTTTGGGTTGTTCTTCCCTAGGTGCATAACCTTGCACTTGTCCACATTAAATTTCATCTGCCATTTTGATGCCCAGTCTTCCATTTTATCAATTTTCCACAATCCTCTTGGGTTTTAACAACTTTAAATAGTTTTGTGTCATCTGCAAATTTGATAACCTCACTCGTTATTCCACTTTCCAGGTCATTTATGAATATGTCAAAAAGCAGCGGACCCAGCACAGATCCCTGGGGTACACCACTATTCACCTTTCTCCATTGGGAAAATTGGCCATTTAGCCCTACCCTCTGCTTTCTCTCTTTTTACCAGTTCCTGATCCACAATAGTACACTGCTGCCTATCCCAGGACCCTTTAGTTTTGCCAAAGGTCTCTGATGAGGGACCTTGTCAAAGGCTTTCTGAAAGTCCAGATACACAAAATCAACCGACTCACCTTTGTCCACCTGATTATACATAACAGATTAGTAAGACAAGATCTTCCATGTCTAAAGCCATGTTCGCTGTCTCCCATTAGGTCATGACTATCTACATGCTGAGTAATTTTATTCTATATGATGGTTTCTACCATTTTTCCCGGTACTGATGTCAGGCTCACTGGTCTGTAGTTTCCCGGATCACCCCTGGAACCCTTTTTAAAAATTGGTGTTACATTGGCGATCCTCCAATCTTCAGGTATTAGAGATGATTTTAATGATAGTTCACAGATTACTAATAGCAGGTCTGCAATCTCGTATTTCAGTTCTTTCAATACCCTTGGATGTATACCATCCGGCCCAGGTGATTTGCTACTCTTCAGCTTATCTAATAGTTGTAATACATCTTCCCGATGTATCGATATTTCCTTCAATTCTTCCGCACCTTTAAATGCCACTTCAGTCATGGGTAACATCCCTACATCTTCCTCAGTAAAGACTGAAGCAAAGAATTCATTAAGTCTCTCCGCTATCGCCTTGTCGCCTCTTAGTGCTCCTTTAACCCCTTTATCATCTAATGGACCAACTGACTCACAGGTTTTTTGCTACGAATGTACTTGAAAAGGTCTTTACTTCGCGTTTTTGCTTCCGCAGCAAGCTTCTTCTCAAATTCTCCCTTTGCCTGCCTCATCAATGCTTTGCATTTGACTTGCCAGTGCTTGTGCTGTTTCCAGGTTTCGTCGTTTGGCTCTTTTTTCCATTTCCTGAAAGATGCTTTTTTGGCAACAACAGCCTCTCTGACCTCACCTTTAAACCATGCTGGCAGTTTTTTGGACTTCCTTCCACTTTTCATAAAGCGTGGAATACAGCTGGTCTGGGCTTCCAGATAGTATTTTTCAACAACAGCTAAGCCTGATGTACGTCTTTAACCTTTGCAACCGCTCCTTTTAGTTTTTTCTTAACTGTTTTCCTCATTTTATCATAGTCTCCCTTTCGAAAGTTAAAAGGTAGTACTGTGGAGTTCCTTACTATCCCTCCTCCACTAATTAAATCAAAGGCAATCATGCTATGATCACTATTGCCAAGTGGCCCCAACAACCTTATCTCTTGCACTAGATCTGGTGTTCCACTAAGGATTAAGTCTAATATGGCGTCCCCTCTGGTTGGTTCATGAACCTGCTGCTCCAAGAAGCAGTCATTTATTTCATCTAGGAACTTTATCTCCCTAGCATGTCCTGACGTGACACTGACCCAGTCGATACCGGGGTAGTTGAAATCACCCATTATTATTACTGTGCTGTAACGTTTGTTAGCTTCCTTGATTTCTTTGAGCATGTCATCATCCATTTGGTCATTCTGGCCAGGCGCTCGATAGTACACCCCCACTGCCATTGCCTTCCGCCTTTTACATGGAATTTCAATCCATATAGATTCTACAGCAGATTTTGTTTCCTGCAAAACTTTAATCCTTTCTGACTCAATGCCCTCTCTAACATAGAGAGCAACCCCTCCACCAATTTGATCAGCTCTATCATTACGATATAGTTTGTACCCAGGTATCACAGTGTCCCACTGGTTGTCCTCCTTCCACCATGTCTCTGATATTTCAATCATATCTAACCTCTCATTTAGTGCTATGTATTCTAACTCTCCCATCTTATTTTTTAGACTTCTAGCATTTGCATACAAGCATTTTAGAGACTGTATTTTATTCATATTAATTTGGCTATTGGTAGACATGGGTAATTTGGGATCTTTAAGCTCTGTCTGCTCCATACTCGAGGGCATTTGGGCTACTTTACTCTTTTTTGGAACCTCTCTGCTTTTGGTTGTATCCTTCAAGGATACATTCTTCCGAACCATCCGCTCTTGGGCGACTGTTGGCTTTCCCCTATTATCTAGTTTAAAAGCTGCTCTATCTCCTTTTTAAAGGTTAATGCCAGCAGCCTGGTTCCATCCCAGTTAAGGTGAAGTCCATCCCTTCGGAAGAGCCCCTTCTTTCCCCAGAATGTTCCCCAGTTCCTAACAAATTCAAAACCCTCATTTCTGCACCATTGTCTCATCCACGCATTGAGACTCCGGAGCTCTGCCTGCTTTTTGGGTCCTGCGCGTGGAACGGGAAGCATTTCATAGAACGTTACCCTGGAAGTTCTGGATTTCAACTTCCTACCTAAAAGCCTAAATTTAGCCTCCAGAACCTCCCTACCACATTTTCCTATGTCATTGGTACCGACATGTACCAAGACAGCAGACTCCTCCCCAGCACTATCTAAGACCTTATCTAGGTAGCGCGTGAGGTCCGCTACCTTCGCACCAGGCAGGCATGTTACCAGGCGATCCTCACCTCCACCAGCCACCCAGCTATCCACATGCCTAATGATCGAATCACCAGCTATAACGGCTGTCCTAACCCTTCCCTCATGGGCACATGGCCCTGGAGAAACGTCCTTGGTGCGAGAGGGTTTTACATCACCTGGAGGACAGGTCCTAGTTACAGGATCACTTCCTGCCACACCAGGGTGATGCTCTCCTGTCATGTGACCTCTCTCCTCCATGGCATCAGGGATGCTGCCAGACTGGAGGTGGGACTTCAGGACTATATCCCTGTAGGTCTCGTCTATGTACCTCTCTGTCTTTCTTATGTTTTCCAAGTCTGCTACTCTAGCCTCTAGAGAACGGACTCGTTCCCTGAGAGCAAAGAGCTCCTTGCACCTAGTGCACACGTAAGACCTCTCACCAACTGGGAGAAAATCATAGATGTGACACTCAATGCAAAAGACTGGAAAGCCCCCATCACGCTGCTGGACTGCTGTCTGCATCTTAGTTTTAAGTTTGTGTTTAGATCTTTAAGTTTTTTACTTACTAAGGGTTGCTATGGATATTTATACTAATAAAACTGTACCTAATACGTTTAATATACCTTGTTCACCTGAAGCTTAATTAATCTCAGGTCCTTAGTGTATGACTGGTTTGGGTAATGAGCTTCACCTGAGAGCACCTCCTGTCTTTTAAGATGTGTAAATACCTATAAAGCTACGATTATCCCAGAGCAGGGGACTTATGAAAAGAGTGCTGCTAAACAGTACCCTGTCCTGTGCTGCTAAACAGTACCCTGTCCTGTGCTGCTGAGGTAAGCTATATTCTGATTTGATTTAAATTATAGCTCTTTGCTGCTGCTAGGCTCAAACCTATTATGAAATTTAAACTACAAGCTCTCTGCTGGGTTCTAAATTTAACCAGAAAGCTCTCTTCTGTGTTTTAAATTGAAACTAAAAGTACTTTGCTGATGCTAGGCCCTGAGTGACTGTGTTATCTGTCTTGACTAGATTGTAAGCTGTGATGAGCAGGGACACCTTGTAGCGCTATACAAATGATAATAGTAGTAGGAGCATAACATAAGAACATAACATAAGATATGCCACACTGGGTCAGACCAAGGGTCCATCAAGCCCAGTATCCTGTTTTCGGAAGAAAAGGCTGGCAATACCTTGTCAAGAAAACCCAGGGCCCTGCTGGGTTTTCAGGAGTCAGCATGGACTTGAAGGCACTTGAAAAACAAACACAAACATAAAACCTCCTCCCAACTGATCTACGTTTACCCGTTCCACTCCATTCGTTATTTTATAGATCTGTGTCATATCTCCCCTCAGCCTTCACTTTTCCAGGGTAAAGAGCCGTAACCTTTTTAGTCTTTCTTCATAGGGGTATCCTTCCATCCCCTTTACCATTTTGGTGGCTCTTCTCTGCACCTTTTCTAATTTCGCTGTATCTGTTTTAAGATATGATGAACGCAACTGCAGACAATATTCAAAGTGACAGTCGCACCAATGCTGATGTTTAAAGCCTACGTTAAGAGACCCCTTGGAGTTTGTCATCTATATTGTCCTGCTCGTGTGTTGAGATCGGCGAGCACAACGGTGATGGATGTTCCTTCCATTGGGCAGATAGTTCCTGATATTGAGCGCTGGCAGCTAACGCACCTCAGCTGTTAGTCGCCAGTGCTGAGCTTTAAACCGGAATATTCAATGTCGGGGCTGTTTGAATTGCCACAAAGCTAACTGGGCAGTGGCGATATTGAGCCATTGCCCGGTTATCGATGGATGCCGCCCATGAATGTCCCCGGCACACCCTGATATTGACCAGTCAGCATGTAGCGTCGGCACCTGCAGATATTCAGCGGCATTAACCGTGTTAATGGTGCCAAATGTCCCAGCGAGCAGCGTGTCTTTAAATATCCCCCCCCCCCCATACATTGCACTCACAGCTCCTGGACTGTGGAACGCTCTACCGGCGACTTCGAGAAGGACGTCAGATCTGCCTTTTTTTCACCAGCAACTGAAATCTCATTTATTCCAGCAGGCATTTGTAAATGTGGTATAGTATGGATTGCACAGTAACAGTCCAACCACAAAAGCACTACACACTCGGAAATGTCAAACAGAGAAGTCCAGAGCGCTCTGTTCCCGGTGCTGATTTTGTATGCACTGATACTGAAATCTCTACTCACGGTTATTGCCTCTGACCTTCAGCTGGATCAGGCTTTATACTGGTAATCTGACATACATCAGACATATTGGGGGCTCTTCATGCTAGCTGCAGGCCTTGACTAACTTCCCTTCCAGTCATGTGGGGAAGTTAATTGGGGGGGGGGGGAAGAGGTGGCCCGGAGACAAAGAGTGGGCGGGCAGTAGGTGGTCGCTGGCCATGGACGTATAGGGCCAATTCTAATGTCGGCCCTGTACGTCCAGGGCTGGCAAAATGGCTGGGGTGGAATAACTTTCCTGGACGTTTCCTTTTGGCAGACTTGGGGTGTGGAAGGGACTGGAAGGGGAGGGGGGCAGAGTTAATGCCCTGCAGCTCGACCCTGGCCTTAAGAGGCCAGATCTTGGGTTAGGCTGCAGTGAATTAACTTTTTAGCAGGTGGCTGGCATCACGGCTCCATTTAAAAGCCCTGACTGAGTTAGCCGGGTTGTGTCTGTACATGCAGGCCGGGACTAAATCACAGTCCCGGCCTGCACGTACATGCCTGTTTGCGATTCTGATCCCGCAGGGCTAGACGTGCCCTGTGGGATCTGAATCGCGATCTCCTTTGTATGTCTGCGTCAGTGGTCGTTATCTGCCATCATATACTATGTTACTATGTTAAATAAATAGATAAATAAAAATCGCCTTTCTGCCTCAGGACTCCTGGGTAAAGCAGTGGGGCAGCTCTCGTTTTCTCTCTTCCCGAGTACCCGCTATATGCTTCTCACTATTGCATACATTTTTGTCGTCTTCCCTCCCCATAAAAGACAGGCCCCGAGTGAGAGATTTACCCCTCAGAGTCGTGAGCAGCCACACTCCACACCTATATCCCTCAAGAATAGCACCACCACAGGGACTTTACTGCGCAGCCCTCTGCACCAGGGCTGGTGGTACCATTAGGTTGCCTAGGGCATCATCCCTACAGGGGTGCCCATTGCCATCATGCCATGCTTTTACAATGGCACCAAACTGCTAGAGTTACCTTGAGCTCTGGCGGTGCAGTTCGGACTTCCTTTGGCGTGGGGGAGGAAACGCTATGGTACCACAGCGCCGGAGCTGACGTCAACCACAGCACCGGAGCCGACGTCAACCACAGCGCCAGAGCCGACATCAACTCCAGCACTTTGGTGCCATTTTGAAAGCATGGCCGCCGTTGCACGTCCCAGTGAGGGGTGAGGATTGCGGCAATCGGAGCGAGGGCTGAAGCAGAGGGGGCACGAAGGATGAAGTTTGCCTACGGCGCCTCATACGTTTGCACCGCTGTACTCTGTACATAGTACGGGAACTTGGCACTCGAGAGAGACTTACCTCTTTTCCAGATCCCTTTTTCTTCCTCTAATGATCCTGGAAGGAAAAAACTCTGGGCTGCCGCCTCTTCTCCTCAACAGTTGCCAATGCAAACTACAGAGACACAGGAGAACGGCCACCTACAGTCTTCTGGGGGTTCACGGACCATACCACTGTGATCATTCGGGGTATTACCACAGCAAAACATTTCAGCCCTCTCTTCCCCAACAACCTCAGTATATCCTCTGTCAGGAGCAGTGCAAACCTTTATAAAAGGGTCCAAATGCCCCTTTACTTAACTTTATATCACTGCAAACTATATAGGTGCATTTCCTGTTGAAGCTACTTTCATGTCCCGCATGCGGTTTATTGAGTATAGGATGGTATCAGATGATTATTTGACTGAGAGGCTCTTTCTCCACAATCTCTTTCTATGAAGGAGGATGATAATCATGAAATACTTATCATCCATCCGTAGCTCTACTTTGCATCATGGCTCCTCTCCAATCTGAATCACAGAAGCCCTTCCCTTAACGATGACGGCTACCATCCTATACCCTCTACCGGGATGGTCATCAATCCTCTTCATTCAACACAAGCACTCCTTTCCACACACACTTGCCCTCACTGCCTCTCCCTCTTGGTTACTGTGCCACCCCTGCCTGTTCCCACAGCCACCACCCATCTTTCACTTTAGTAGTTTTTCCAAGCATATGAGTATCTGACCCATGACACATCAATAACCTACATTCAAAGTCTTCCTCGCTGTAACTGCGCCCCAGTTCATCCACACTGCGGGGATGGGAGTCTGACAGGATCTCTTCAAACCTCTCCACGCCCAGCGCCTTGTTCAGGTCCGTCTCCTCCTCTGACTCCTCAAACCGGGGAGAGGCAAGGCTGGGGAGTTCTGGTTCAGGCTGTGGAGAAAAGCACACAACTGTTAGTGTTATCGAGGGAACAAGAAAACCAGCAACATTACAGACAAAAGGGCACAAAATCCATTTCACTAGTCTCTAGTGGAAGACTAGCCTAGTAAGCTCACAATTAGGGGAGTTAGCCTTCAAAACCCTCTTCTCCCACTCGGTGACCTTTGACAAGTCACTCCACCCTCTGCTGTCGCAGGAACGCTTAGACTGTCAACCCATCTGGGCAGGGAAATAACTCGTGCACCTGAATTTGTAGCTTGCATTTCAAAAGAGTGAGTAATTCTAAAATCCGGTCTCTGTTGGTGAGAAGAACAAACAGGGAATTCTCTCACTGCCAGTTTCCTTCAGATGAACTGCACCTAGTGTTTGGACTGGCTGGTACTGAGCCTTGGGACCACATCAGGCTGCTTCCCTCCCCCTTCTCTGCCAGTATAAGGAGGTCTCCAGGCATTTAATCGTCGTCGCTGGTCTCAAAGAACATGAATTTAAGGCCCTCCAAACACATTTTTCTCCAGCACTGTAGAGAACACGGGGCAAAGAGGTTCCAAACCCACTTATCCAGGTAAAATGACTTGGCTGTAGGGTCAGTACAAGGATTAGACATGCCCTAGGTGAGCCCTCAATCCTGCCCCTCCCCAAGCTGCCTATCTCCAGGGACCTGCATCATGGTTCCTGCCCTTTATGGCTTGCCACTTCGCCCCCCCTCCCACCCGGGAGGGGGGGGGAGAGGAGGAATAGAAAGAGATCAGAGATGCACATTTCCCAAAACGGAGAGAGAGACTCAAAAGACTGAGCAGCAAAAACTCTCGATTAAAGGAAAAGGTGGTATGTAAAACTCGATAAATATAAGCCTGGGGAACAAGGAGAGAGTGCTGTAGCCTCCAAATCTATTGCACCCTGCCGCTAGTGAAGAAACGTGACTGACAAGAGATAACAGGAAGCAGCACTAGAACCTGGCAACGGTCGTATCTGTACCCTGCAATTTTACTTCACTCTTAAGTAGAAAGAATGTTGCATTTTTAGAAAACATTTTGAACACTTTGGGGGTAATTTTATAACATCACAGAAAGATAGTAAGTGATGGCAGAAAAAGACCATACGGCCTATCCAGTCTCCCTTCCATACCAACTACAACAGTCCCCCTTTTACCTTTAGAGATCCTCTGTGTTTTTTAATTCAGTTACCGTCCTCATCTCTACTACCTCCACTGGGAGACTATTCCATGGATCCACTACTCTTTCCATAAAGAAATATTTCCGCATATCACTCCTGAATCTATCTCCCTTCACCCTCATCCCATGTCCCCTCGTAGCAGAACTTACTTTCAATTGAAAGAGGCATTTATGCCACGGAGGTATTTAAATCTGTCTCCCCATATGCCAAAGAAATAGTAGAAATGATCCAAAATTCTCTCTGCTCCACAAACATCTCTGTGACTGACTTTCCACAGATGACAGCCATTTTGGGCCTGGAACCGTTTAAAAAAGATCCGGTGGACTGTTTGTTAGTAGCATTGGGAAAATTTTATCTCCTTTAGCTAAAGCCTTTCATCAGGCATCTGTATCTACTGCTCCACCCCTTCACGTGCTTCCTATAACAAACGAGCTGGGGCCATCTGGACTGCTGTATTAACAGTGCTTCGGAGGGGGGGGGGGCGCCCTTGTTAGTCTGGAGTAGCAAAAACGGAGTCAGGTAGCACCTTCTAGATTAACCAGTTTATTGAGGTCTGAGCTTTTGAGGAGTCCTCTTTGTCAGATGCATCAAATAAAGTAGACTCATCGCCAAGCTCATGACTCAAGAAATTGGTTAGTCTCGGGGCAGTTTCTCCAAATGGGTTAGTTTTGCGCATACTAACCAAAAAGGTTCCATACCGCGATAGTCATGAACCTCACTTCTAAGCCAGGGTATGTGGGGTATAATCTCAGTCTCTGAAATTTACTGCTAAGGCTCGATGTAGTAATTGCATTGTGCCAAAGAGAGCTTCCTGCTGGAGTTTGTAAAACGCAGCATGTGAGTAGCTTGTCAAGATCTGCTTCTTTATCAAGCCTGTGACTCCCAACATGATGTGAAATATGTCTATCTTTCTGCCACATTTTCTTGGTCTCTGACTGCATTTCTTACTACTTCAGGATCTTCTGCCTCTCCACACAATTCACATAATAGTCACTTGAAACCGACACCTCTATCATCAGTGCTGTTCTGTTGGTTTTCTTCTCTACCACTATGAGGCTAGTCTACAAGGAACCGGCTCTGCTTATGCCGTTCCAGAGTACGTGATCTCCGCAACGTACAAACTAGAGACTTTACTGCTTACATGCATGCTTGAATCAAATAAAGGATCAAGCAACTTCTTTCAAGAAGACATCTACGATCTGGATCTGCTAGTTAGCCTCTTCCTGAAGGTCTCGCATCTGATACAGACAAGAAGGAAGGATTTCTTGATGCTCCATACAGATGTTTTGAAGGTGGGTGGTAGAGTCAGGCTTGGGGATGGGGAGGAAGATTGCTGAGGGACAGGGAAGAGAAGCACACAAAAGAAAGTTCACCTGCCTCGCCCTCTCCACTCCACCTAGTGCCCATACTAACCTGCAAAAAAAAAAAAAATCAGCCTTGGCAGAAATTTGAGCAGTGTTATTAGAAAATGAATCCAACAACTTTCTCTGATTCACATTCTTATTAGTAACTTAACACTTGGCCGGATAAGCACAAAACAAAAGTAGCAGCCAACTTCAAAATATTGTAGTTCCCTTGTTGTTAGTCTAACAAAAACAAGAAACAACAAGCAGTCAAGAAATCCAACGACGCATTGCTCTTGGCAGAATGGCTATGAAGGATCTAGATAAGATTCTCAAGAGCAGAGATGTCTCTCTCCATACAGAGATTTGACTCGTTCAAGCCATGGTATTTCAATAACGTTATATGGATGCGAAAGTTGGACAGTGAAAAAGATAGGAAGAAAATCGATGCCTTTGAATTATAGCAAATACTGTGTATATCATGGACTGTCCGAAGAACAAACCAGTCAGTACTAGAGGAGATCAAACCTAAGCTTTCCTTAGAAACTCAGATGACAAGATTTCAACTTTCATGCTTTGGACACATCATGCAAAGAGAGAGCTCATTGGAAAAAGACATCATGCTTGGCAGGGTAGAAGGTCAATGCAAAAGAGGAAGGTCAGCAATGAGATGGATCGATACAATAACAGCAGCTTTGGGTATCAGTCTGCCTGACTGAAGACTGAATACAGTTTAGGATAACTATCTAGAGGGTCGCCATGAGTCGACACCAACTCGACGGCACTTAACAACAAACATCTGCATCATATACAAGACATTCACAAAAACATCACCGCATGTCCCTTATAGGTTTCAGATATAATCCTAAAAAAGCATTTTTACAACCTTGTGTTTGTCCAATTTGAGAGCAGTATGTAACCAATAAACTTCCTTGGGCTCCGGACGCTTCGATGTATGGCCCCCGTTCATGCAGTAGAGGGAACACGTGTTCTGGTGGAGTGGTGAATACAGATGCCAGATTAAGGCTTTCACTAAAGGAGCTAAAATTTTCTCATGCTATCAGCAATCAACCCAAAATGGCATCGACATATGGAAAATTAATCCGATATTTGTGAAGCAGAGGGAATTGGCTCCAATATCCTAGAGTTAAATTTAATTATCTTCGGCTACCATCGATATGAAAGATTGATAACCCTTTAATTCTGCCTAATTACACTAGAAGGTAGTAGTGAGATGAGATTCTTTTTAGAGTGTTTTCCTTTTTAGGGCTTGAGGGATTCATGCAAGAGATTTTTAAAAGAAACATCAAATGGGCATACTCCATAGTCGCCAAGGAGCCTCACCAATCTGCAACTCTGCTTTTCTCTTGCTACACTAGTCCCAAGGCCTGAAATCTAGCTAACTCTTCCACCAAAGCCTGCTGTGGCTACCAGCACAAGAGAAAGGACACTTCACCCCTCCCCAACTGAATCTCTGCTGTGTAACAATCTAAACAGCTGCCAAAAGTGTTGAAGCTGTTGCCCAAGCATCTGAACTCCTAGGCCCTCATAGCCTTGTTGCATAACATGCGGCTACACTACTGACCTGATTGGCATTTGGAAAGCTGTAGCCTGCTGTTACCAACCCACCTCCCTATGAACCACAGTATCACTAGGTCATGTTTCTCTCTCTGCATTTTGTTGTGGTCTTATCTTACATCTACTGTACGTCTTTAAAGGTACCTTAAAGAAAGCAGAAGATGGACTGCTTACAATACTGTTACCTTCTAACCTCTTCCCATTAAGGTCAAAGAGCATGATGTCAAATGAGTTGAGAGGCAACAAATATAGGGGAACAGCACCCTCCTCATGTAGTTGTACATGAAGACTCATGCATAGCTCAGTTGAGGTGGGTTGTGATTCAGCTGGAAGCCCAAATAAGAAGTAAACATATGGGTCCCCTCTCCAGAAAAACTTCACTGTAGTACATTGGGAAGGAGGGTGCCAGGTGTGAGATTTATGGAAAGGTGTCCAAAATAGTAGGGAATCAAAGAAGACGACTATGAACACACTCAGATAAGTGGAGATATCCAAAAAGTGGTCAAATGTCTACAGTTGGCAGCTGGGACATATCCTTGCAGCAAGGATTGGGATAACTTGGCAGACTGGCGTCGGTCTGCCATTGTTGTCAATTACATTAATTAGTCCGATACTCGACATTGAGAACCTGCAACTGTGAGCTGTTTAGTTCACTCCTTGCATGCAAAGGCCTCCTGCAATTGGGCGAAACAGAACCTGCATTGTTATCAAGTGTCCATGCCTTGTTCTCCTTCGGCAGCGATGTACCTGGTATTGATTGCTAAAAGCAGAGTCCTAATTTCCTGCAGTAGAACAGACCTAGATTCTGTGGTGAAAATTCGGAATAATAGGGCACATTTGCATATGTTGAGACCTACTACTACGACTGTTGAACATATGTGTAGCGCTACAAGATGTACGCAGCACTACATAGACACTCGTGCGTTCTGCTTTCCAGAAGCAGCAGAGATCTCAAGTGGTTGAACTAAATGACTGCACTGGAACCTGGAAATGAACTAGAAATTTACCAGTACAGGGGAGAGTACCACTACCCAGGTGTCTGCCTAGTGGACGGGCTGGCCCTGGGTAGAGGGATCAAGCCCACACCAACATTCCTCTGTGACTGGCTGCACCCCACTAGCTGAATGGGTCACAGAATCATGGGAGATGAGGGGCCTTGACCAAGGGGGTTATGCAATCTTTGGTTCCCTTTTAAGTTCGGAAATGCCATAACACAAATGATGTAATTGATGATCTTTCAATTTTTTGTGATGGTAGATTCAACGCTATTTAGTTAAACTGCTCTTTGTGTTAAGTGCAATGATGACTTCGTAAAATTTATCTATTTTTCCAATAAAGTTACTTTGATATTGAAGTAAAATCCTGCATCTGTGAAGCGGGTTATCTGTGTACATCCCTCTGATGAAAGCTGCGGCCTTGGTACTCGCCTCTTTTCCTTTTTCTAGACAACCCACTGCCCTTGGAAGCTGAACCCCCGAGGTTAAGAACCGACATCCCCGTTTCTCACATGTCCCTGAGAGAGAGAAGAGTGGAGAGCTTCAGGATCTCTCTCTTTATTCCATTTCCTGATATACCGCCCTTCGAAGAAGCAACAGAGCGGTTTACAAAAGAGCAAAAGGTGCACTGCTGGGAAAAGGAAACGTTTTGACAGGACAGAGAAAAACAAAGAAAAATGGAGAAAATAGAGACAGAGAAAGGAACCAGGCAGCGAGAGAGAAGAGAGGCAGGGGGAACCCCAGCTAGAGACATAGGGGGGAGGAAGATTAAAAGCGGCGCAGAAACGATGGGTTTTTAACAGAGCCTTGAACATGGTGAAAGAAGGCTCAAGGCGGAGGTCAGGGGGAAAGAGAATTCCAGAGCTTGGGACCAAGAAAGAAAAATGCAGAGCTGCGAGTTGATTCAAGGTGAGCCAGGGAGGGGGAGGGGAGAGACATGCGGTTTGCGTGGATGTGTCGTAGCGAGCTGCGAGAGGTGTGAAGATGGACTAGATCAGAGATATACTGAGGAGAAGTGAAATGAATAGCCTTGTGTACCAAGGTGAGAATCTTAAACTGAATCCTATAGGCACTGGGAAGCCAGTGGAGATGGATAAGTAGAGGCGTAATGTGATCAGTACGGGAGGCATACATGACAATACGGGCTGCTGTGTTTTGTAGTAACTGGAGTCTGCGGAGTCCATACTGTGGGAGGCCAGCAAGAGCGACGTTACAGTAATCTATCCTGTTCATAACTATTTATTTATTTTATTTATTTAGCTGTATTTATATCCCGCTTTTCACCGGGTCAAAGCGGTAGAACATACAATAATCAATTACAAGGGTTTGGGGCCGTCACCAGGTGGCCAACAATAGTGATTTTTAACAATTAATTGGGACATAGACATAGACATTGCGTTATGGTTACATAGGACATATGTTCAGGGGAATGAAATATGGTGATTTGGGAGGGAGTCAGTGGTGGGTGCTTGTTTCTGGTCCGAGGAATTCTTGGAATAGTGCAGTTTTAAGTTGTTTCCTGAAAGATAAGGGGTCTGTGTTGCTTCTGATGTGATTTGGTAGAGAGTTCCAGAGGGATGGTGCATATAGTTCGAAGGCTCTGTTGCAGGTCCGTTGGTTGTATTTCGTTCTTTTGTGTGGGATGACGAGGGAGTTATTGGTGGTTTCTCTGGTTGTTCTGTTGTGGGCTGATTGAGGCAGTAGGATGCGGAGCTGGGAGGTTTGAGTTTGGTAGAGAGCTTTGTGGGCGAGTAGGGCAGATTTGTATTTGATTCTTGCTTCTAGAGGGAGTATGTGTAGCTCCCTCAGGACTGGGGTGATGTGGTCTTGTTTTATTGCATTGTTGATAATTCTTACTGTGGTGTTTAATGCAGTTCGAAGTGGGTTGGTATGGGTGGCTGGAAGTCCATGGTATATTATATTGCAGTAGTCCAGGTGGGGGAGTGTCAAGGCTTGCATCACTGTTCTGAAGTCCTGTGGTTCAAGGAGAGGTCTGAGGCGTTGTACTGTTTTAGCCTTGTAGTAGATTGTAGCGGTGGTTTTTTTGATCTGTTGACTGAATGTGAGTGCTTGGTCTATGATGATTCCTAGGTATCTTATTTGTGGTTGTATTTGTATTTTTGTGGTTCCAATGTCGAGGTGTGTAGGTGGTGTGAAGTCTGGGTCTTTTGTTACTATGAGGGCTTCAGTTTTCTTTATGTTGATGGATAGGTTGTTCTTTTGTAGCCAGCTGGATACCTCGGTGAAGCATTCTGATAAGCGTTTATTGGTTGGGTTGGATGTTGTGATTAGAGCATAGAGCATTATGTCGTCCGCATAGATATGGTAGTTAATGTTGTATGTGCGTATGATTGAGCAGAGTGGTTGCAGGTAGCTGTTGAAGAGCATGGCAGATAATGTGGATCCTTGGGGTACTCCTTGGTGTTGCTGGAAGGGGGGGGGAGGTTGATATGTTTGTGCGGATCAATTGTCTATTGGTCAGGTAAGAACGGAACCATTGGAGTACGTTATCCTTGATGCCGATTGCTTGTAGTCTGTGTATGAGGATGTTGTGGGAGATAGTGTCGAAGGCGGCTGATATTTCTAGGAAGATCATGGCATATCCAGAGTGCTTGGCTTGGGTTCCCATGACAAGGGTGTTCATTAGCGACGTCATGAGGGTCTCGACTCCATGGAGTGGACGAAAGCCATGTTGTTGTGGGTCCAAATATGTTGTTAGCGTCTAAATGCTCTTGGAGCGGTCTCTGGACTACCTTCTCAATGAGTTTGGCGGTAAACAGGAGGCTTGCTATAGGTCTGTAGGAGGTGGGTTCGAGGGGATCCAGGTTGTGTTTTTTTAGGGTTGGTCGGATGACTGAGGTTTTAAGGAGATTTGGCATGTGTCCTTGGCTGAGGGATTTGTTAACAATGCGGGTTAATGGTGTGCTCAGGTCATCTTTTGTTTTCTTTATCCATTCTGTAGGACAGGGGTCTAGTGGGGAGGTGGTGGTATTTAGTCGAGAGATGATGGATGATACTTCCTCATTTGTGACTGTTTCGAATGTGTTCCAGTTTCTGTCTGTGGTGATGGGGTGGTTTGCTGTTGTTGTCTCTGCGTTCGGTTGTGGATTCTGTGGTTGTTGAAGCTGCTTGTAATGTCATAGTAGTTCAGGTGGGATGTTTGGTAGCTGGTCGGAGTGGTTAGGCGCTTTTGTCAGTTGTTTGACAATACTGAAGAGTTCTCATGGTTTGTTTATTGATGTGTTTGGGAGGCCAGCAAGAGCAACGTTACAGTAATCTATCCTGTTCATAACTATGGAAATGAGGAGAATAATTAGAGAGGGGGTGGCAAGGAAAGGTCGGACAACACTGATTTGACGCAGGTAACAGAAAGAGTGATGGATCACTGAGGAAAGATGGTCGTCAAATGAGAGCTAAGTCCAGGGTGACACCGAGGTAGCGGTGCATGGGTACCAGAGAGAGGGGGGAGGATGAAATAGAGGGGGCCAGGGAAGGGGTAGGGTTGCCAAACGTGAACCAAATAACCTGTGTTTTAGTTAGGTTAAGGTGGAGAAAATTTGAGGATAGCCAGGAATCAATGCATGAGAGACAGTTATTAAAGGGCAAAAGGGTCGGTATGGTGTAGTAGAATGATGTCATCTGCATAATAGAATGCAGAGACACAGTGTCGTTGAACCAGAAGAGTGAGAGGGGCCAGGAAAATGTTAAACTAGAGGGGAACAAGAACAGACCCCTGGGGGACACCACACGACAGGGGGGTGATTGGTGAGGAGGAGGAGGAGGAGCCAGCCTGGACAGAGGAGGCTCTAGAGAAAATAAAAGAGCGGAACCATGTGAGGACAGTCCCTCCGATCTCAGCATCTGAGAAGCAAGAGAGGAGGGCGACTTGATCAACAAGATCGAAGACAGAGGACAGATCCAGGGAGACAGCGATAGAGTAAAGCCCACGGTCATGAGAAGAGTGCAGTTCATTAAGGGATAGTCTCTGTGCTATGCCCAGGGTGAAAACCCGATCGACGAGAGAATAAAGTGAGGTGGTGTCGAGGTGAGAAGAGAGCTGTAAAAAGACCAACTTCTCTAAGAGCTTAGAGAGAAAAGGGAGGTTAGAAATGGGGCGCCAGTTTGCAGGGGAGGAGAGGTCAAGGGAGGGCTTTTTGAGTATGGGACGGATAATGGCATGCTTCCAGGAAGTAGGAAAGAGGCCAGAGGATAGGCTAGAGTTAAAGATAGCAAGAACAATTGGGAAAAGGGCGAGGGAGGGTTCACAGAGCTGGGAGGAAGGAATCGGGTCAAGTGGGCAGGTCATCTTGCGAGTGGAGGAAAGTACTTTAAACAGCTCAACAGGGGAGATGGGGCGAAATGAGAGCCAGCGATGAGAGAGGGAGGAGATCGCAGAGGGGGAGACAGGGGAGGAAGGAGGGGGAGAGAGGGGTGGGGGCGGTGAAAGCAGAGTGAAGAATCTGGACCTCATAGCTGAAATAGGTTGCCAGGAGAGCGGGGTTGGGAGGGGCAGAAGGAGCGGCTGGGGTGGGGGAGGTAGAAGGGACCGACAAAGTGCGGAGGTCAGAAAATAGCTGGTGGGAGGAGCCAGACGCGGAGGAGATGAGATTGGTGTAGTAAGTGCATTTGGCATCATGAACTGAGGAATGGTAAAGGGAATAACAGTAACGAAAGTGAGCCATGGATTCCCCAGAGGGGCGCTTGCGCCATAAGCGCTCAGCATGACAGAAGCGAGAGCAGAGCAGGAGGCGGCCAGGGTGATACCAGGGGTGGTGGTTGGATTGATGAGGGCGAGGAAGCAGACGTCATGAGGCAAGTGTGTCGAGGGCGGAGAGCAGGGAGGCGTTCCAGACCTGGACTTGCTGGTCAAGAGGGGGAGAGTTGAAATCAGGTGCAAAGATAGTGTCTGCAGAGGGGAAGTGCTGGAGAGTGGTAGGTGTCATCCGGCGTGAGGATATGAAGGGAGGGGGGCAGGGCCTGGAAGATGGCAGGGAAAGTGGAAGATCGAAAAGAATGCAGAAATGATCCAACCAGGAGAGGAAGGGGGAGATAAGTGGAGAAATCACGAGGTCAAGGGTATGGCCGGTGGAGTGAGTAGGAAAGGGAACATATTGGTGGAGGGATAAATCAGAAAGGAGGGCAAGGAAGGAGGTGTCATGAGAGGTAGAGGGGGAGTCGAAATGCACATTAAAACTACCAACAAACACCACATGAGGACAGAGAAGGGAGGGAGGGTAAGAAGGAGGGAATCCCAGAGGTAGGGCTGGAGGGCAAGGGGAGAATAAATGAGGAGAAAGTGGAGAGGGGGGAATCAAGGCATAGGAGAAGAGACTCAGGGTAGTGCAGGGCGGGGGAGGGTAGCTTACGAATGGGAAGGGAGGAACGGAAGATAGCCGTGACCCCCCCTCCAGTCCGGCCCCACCGAGAAGTGGCGAGAGCAGAGTATCCTGGGGGAGGCAGCGGTTCTTCACCCTCGCAGAGCCATATCTCCAAGAGGAAGAGGAGGTCCAGGGAAAGTTGCAATACAAGGTCATGGACAGGAATAGCTTTAGAGCGCAGAGCGCGACAGTTCAGAAGGGCCACGGGGGTGGGGGGGGGGGAGGGTTAGCAGGGGAAAGGAAAGAGGGCAACAGGGGAGAAGATTAGCAGGGGGGCATGAGTGGGGAACTGACGGAGACACAATTGGCAAACCAGAGCGCCACCCCCAATGAACAGGGATAGTGGCCATGGTAAGGACGGGCACCACAGAGGAAGGAGTGGTAACTTCCAGTCCATTTTGCTCTTCTATGGCTACATCAGCTACACACGTGGGGCTCGACAGGGTCATACCAAGGACTAGCTTGGTTGGGTCCTGCGGTCCGGTATTCCAACGGATTGGCGCATGGTTCTCGGCCCAGTCCTGGCCAGACTGGTTTTTGGGACATCCACAATGTGCGCTCCTGGGTGCCTAGTTTATAGAGGCACAGGGGCCCCTTTGGACCTGTCCCATAGGCACCCTGTTATAAGATCAAGCCTTTAGAAATCTCTCCGGTGATAGCGTCACCTTGCACGGAGCTGAAAGCGAATCCTCCACTCCCTCCCCCCCCTCCCCCACTCCAGCTATCTCCCTGGCACCGACATAAGGCTCTGGGTCTGTTGTCACTTGGATCACCCCGAAATTCCCTTGAAATGTTCGCATTCCACTAGCTCCCCGCCAGGCCTCACCTACAGTGGCAGCTGTTAATGACAGGTTGCAGATTACCTGTGACAGTAACAGAGAAATAAAATGACAGTGGACAGAAAGGACGCTGTTGTCTGATCTCTGTTCAAATCGCGCTTCTCGTCTGGTGGAAGGGTGCAGCATATTTCTCCTCTTTCCCCGGGATTAGGCAGAGTCTTGGATTTTCTCTCTCAGTTTTCAGAAACGTGCATCTCTGATCTCTTGTGTTTTGCACAGTGTAGGGGGAAATCCATTCCTGCTTTTATTTCGCTGCTGCTGCACTGCAGGGAGAATCTCTCTCTCTGTGCACCGAGAAGGACAGAGCTCGACTCTGCTTTTTACTTCCTGTCACGGAGAAGGGCTCTCATTTTATTTTACCGTTATCACAGTTTTCTCCTCTTACTTTAACAATCTGGAAGATAATTTTATAAGAGGGTGCTTGGGGTTAGTTGGGGAGTGTAGTCACAGCCGCGCTCAGGCGCACACGAATGTCTGGATTTTATGATCCTCTGCACGTAGTTTACCGCATACTGTACAGACGCGTAAGTCTTGATTCCACCCTGGGAACGCCTGCACCTACTTCACGCAAAACGTAAGTACCAATCGGCTGTTTCTGCAGACTCTTAAGCGTGTAGAGCATGCAGGAGTTTCTCTCTGCAAAAATCGCTTTGACCTGCAGAAATGACGTATAAACTATCCCCTTTTTGTAGAATTTTGGCCTCGCATGTACAAATTGTTCAGGCAGTAATATTTTCTAAACCTCATCGTGCTGGGATCTGCTTCCCATCTCTACTTGTGCGGGGGCGGACGGACCGACAGACCTGGGATTCCTCTGTCGCTGCAGTGAGATCAGATGCCTGCCACTTGCTTTTGTGAGTTTGCTGTGGGGTATTCTCCCTGGCTCTCATCTCGCCCCGACGGCAGCAGCATCAGAACCCTGAAACCGTCCTAATTCCCCTCCCCTCTTTCACTAGTTTTAACCCTTCATGCATTATTTTGGCAGTTCCAGTTTTCTGAATCTAAATATGAAGCGCAGCAGCAGCAGAAAGGCAAAGTCTCTTACCTCAGTCATGCTACTGGAGTGTCAGGAATGGGGTGTCTCTCTCCTTCCCTTCGGTTCTAGGGATTGCAGTGTTAGGAAGAGAGTCTGTCCTGTGTGAGCTGTTTCCTCCTTGGTCAGCTGCAGCTTGCTCCGAGATGTGTCTCTTCTAATTCTAGAGTTACTTCTGTGGTTTTAGGTGAAAGCTGTAGGACAACCTCCCCCTCACCCCCGCCACGAAGCAGCTCGTAACAACGGCTCTCCCTATGGAGCTGGTACCGGGATTTCTGCCACTCCAAATATTGACTGTGGAGTTTTTCGTTATGTGGTTATCAACAGAGAACTGGGGTGAGAGATTAAAGAACAAAGAAGTGATCTCAAGGAGAGGGACAAAGTCGTGCTTGAGATAGAGGTCAACAGCTTTCACCTTCACACCTCAGCTGCGCTTCCAACATGAGGGAAGCTGCTCCGGTGTGATGCCTGGAGAGAGGATGCTGGTGATGAAGTGTCCTTTCCCCGACATCACCCGCCGCACGTGCCGCAGGCCAAGTCAGACTTAAAACAGCAGGGAAAGGAGGGCACAGAGCACTCTGTGTGAGGCTAAAGGAATCAAAGGCTTCCCACAAAAACATGAGCACGGAAAACTCCATGTAATCCTCGGTCAAAAGGAGAAATTGGATCAGAAATGCCTTTCCTTCTTCGCTGCGCAAAATACAGAGATATCAGAGACATGTATTTCCCAAATCTTACAGAGAAAATCAAAGACTGAGCAAGAAAAACTCTATATCATCCTGGGGGAAAGAGGAGCAACAGCAGGTATAACGGCACAAATTGTAGCCTCCTGTCCAAGGCCGGTGCTTCCATTAGGTGATCTAGGCAACAGCCCAGAGCGCAGGTCCTCCAGGGCACCTACTGCCACCACTGCTGCTCCTCGCCAAGGCCTGAAGCGGCAGCAACACCTCAGAAACCATAAGGCAGCGCTAAGCTTGACTCACCAACACTGCCTCACGGTTTCTGCCCTCTACCATCCGCCTCTCCTGCCCTCTTCTGGTGAGACTGCAGACATGCTATTAGTAATCTGTGAACTATCATTAAAATCATTTCTAATACCTGAAGAATGGAGGATCGCCAATGTAACACCAATTTTTAAAAAGGGTTCCAGGGGTGATCCGGGAAACTACAGACCGGTGAGCCTGACGTCAGTACCGGGGAAAATGGTAGAAACCATCATAAAGAATACAATTACTCAGCATGTAGATAGTCATGACCTAATGGGAGACAGCCAACATGGCTTTAGACAAGGAAGATCTTGTCTTACAAATCTGTTTTTTTGAAGGTGTGAATAAACAGGTGGACAAAGGTGAGTCGGTTGATATTGTGTATCTGGACTTTCAGAAAGCCTTTGACAAGGTCCCTCATCAGAGACTTTTGTCAAAACTAAAGAGTCATGGGATAGGAGGCAGTGTACTATTGTGGATCAGGAACTGGTTAAAAGATAGAAATGGCAAAGTTATGCACCTAGGGAAGAACAACCCAAACTATGGTTACACGATGCAAGGTTCCACATTAGGAACCACCACCCAGGAAAAAGATTTAGGCATCATTGTGGATACCATGTTAAAACCCTCGGCCCAGTGTGCAGCGGCGGCCAAGAGAGCAAATAGAATGCTAGGTATGATAAGGAAAGGAATGGAAAATAAAACAAAAGATATTATAATGCCTCTGTACCATTCCATGGTTCGACCTGGGTGGTGGTCCCTAATGTGGAACCTTGCATCATGTAACCATAGTTTGGGTTGTTCTTCCGTAGGTGCACAACTTTGCACTTGTCCACATTAAATTTCATCTGCCATTTTGATGCCCAGTCTTCCAATTTATCAAGATACTCTTGCAATTTTTCACAATCCTCTTGCATTTTAAGAACTTTGAATAATTATGTGTCATCTGCAAATTTGATCACCAAACTCATTATTCCCATTTCCAGGTCATTTATGAATATGTTAAAAAGCAGCAGACCCAGCACAGATACCTGGAGTATTCCACTATTCACCTTTCTCCATTGGGAAAATTGGCCATTTAACCCGACTCTCCGCTTTCTATATTTTAACCAGTTCCTGATAGACAATAGTACACTGCCTCCAATCCCATGACTCTTTAAATTTTGCCATGAGTCTCTCATAAGGGACCTTGCCAAAGGCTTTCTGAAAATCCAAATACACTATATCAATCAGCTCTCCTTGGTCTACCTGTTTATTCACACCTTCAAAAAAATATAACAGATTAGTAAGACAAGACTTTACTTGGTGATATCCATGTTGGCTGTCTCCCATTAAACCATGATTGACATGTTGAGCAATTTTATTCTTTATAATGGTTTCTACCATTTTGCCCGGTACTAACGTCAAGCTCAACAGTCTATAGTTTCTTGGATCACCCCTGGAACCCTTTTTAAAAATTGGCATTGCATTGGCCATTCTCCAAGCTTCAGGTACTACAGATGATCTTAATGATAGTTTACAGATTACTAATAGTAGGTCTGCAATCTCATATTTCAGTTCTTTTGACACCCTTGGATGTATACCGTCTGGTCCAGATGATTTACTACTCTTCAGCTTATCAAATAGTTGCAATACATCTTCCCGGTTTAGCGATATATCTTTTCAATTCAATTTCAGGCAAGAGTAACTTCCCTATACCTTCTTCATTAAAGACCAAGGCAAAGAATTCATTCAGTCTGTTTGTTAAGACCTTGTTCACCTTTAGCACCCCTTTTACCCCTTTATCACCCAATGGTCGAAATGACTCTCTCACTGTTTTCTTGCTATGAATGTACTTGAAAAAGCTTATTATGCATTTTTGCTTCCATGGCAGACTTTTTTTTCAAATTCTATCTTTGCCTGCCTTATCAGTGCTTGATTCTAACTTGCCAGTGTTTACGTTGTTTCCCCATTTTCATCCTTTGGCTCCTTTTTCCATTTCCTGAAAGATTCTTCTGTGACTTCACCTTTAAACCACGCTAGCAGTTTTTTGGCCCTCCTTCTACTTTTCCTAAAGTGTGGAGTATATCTGGTCTGGACTTCCAAGATTATATTTTTAAACAATGCCCATGCTTGATGTAAATCTTTAACCTTTGCAGCTGCTCCTTTTAGCTTTTTCCTTAACTTTTTTTTTCTTCAGATTATCATAGTCTCCCTTTTGAAAGATAAAAGGTAGTACTGTGAATTTCCTTGCCATCCTGCTTACATTTATTAAATCAAATACGATCATGCTATGATCATTATTGCCAAGAGGCCTTCTTGTACCAGATCCTATGTTTGCCTAAGGACTAGGTCCAAAATGGCTTCCCCTCATCGGTTCATGAACCAGCTGCTCCAAGAAGCAGTCATTTATTTCATCTAGAAACTTGATCTCCCTAGCATGTCCTGCCGTGACACTGACCCAGTCGATACCGGGGTAATTGAAATCACCCATTATTACTGTGTTGTAACTTTTGTTAGCTTCCCTGATTTCTTTGAGCATTTCATCATCTATCTGTTCATTCTGGCCAGGCAGTTGACAGTACAACCCCACTGCCATCACCTTCCCCTTTTTACATGGGATTTCTATCCATGGAGATCTATGGTGTACTTTGTTTCTTGCAAATCTTTAATCCTTTGTGACTCAATGCCCTCTCTAACATAGAGCGCAGTCCCTCCACCAATTTGATCTACTCTATCATTGTGATATAGTTTGTACCCAGTTATCACAGTGTCCTATTGGTTGTCCTCCTTCCACCATGTCTCTAAGATACCAATCATATCTAACCTCTCATTTAGTGCTATATATTCTAACTCTCTCATTTTAATTTTTAAACTTCTAGCATTTGCATACAAGCATTTTAGAGGCTTATTTTATTCATATTAATCTGGTTATCAGTTGATAGGGGTAATTTAGAATCTTTCAGCTCTGTACTTAAGGGCATCTGGGCTACTTTTATCTTTATTGGAACCTCTCTGCTGATGTGCCCTAACTTCCCTCTTTTGCTAGTATCCTTCAAGGATACATTCTTCCGAACCATGCATTCTTGGGTGATGGTCAGCTTTCCCCTATGTATTTTAACAAGTTATCTATACCGTCTTATCTTGTATTCAAAGCAGTTTACAATGAAACAAATACAATCTTACAGAGAAGAAGGGAGCTAAACTGGGATGTCAACAAGGTAAACAATGTTATTTGATTTACATGATAATATGGTATTGATAGTTTGATGTCAATTTATCATAGGGATATATGGGGAATGCAACATAGGGAAGCCTGAAAGGGGTTAGTTTAAAAGCTGCTCGCTCTCCTTTTTTAAAGGTTAATGCCAGCAGCCTGGTTCCATCCTGGAGTAGAGGAGTACCCTAATGTTTAGAGCACTGGCTTGGGAACCAAGAGACCAGGGTTCAATTCCCACTAGTACTCCTCGTGACCTTGAGCAAGTCACTTAACCCTCCATTGCCTCAGAAGAATCCAAGTTATCAACGTCCCTGTTTAATGTACATTACTAAGTTTAAATTAAGTTGAAATGATAAAGCGGTATATAGAAGCTGCCCTCTCTCCAGGAAGGCTGATTGTTTCCTGTCGGGGATCGGTGTTGGAGCCACTTTCGAAATTCTGTGATCACTTACTTCAGCCAGCAGCAGCACAAGTTAAGTTCACAGTATATTCGTGATCCTTCGCATTTCTTGGTACAGTTGGCTACTTGAAGTGAAGTTAGTTCCTACCTTTATTTGGACACTCTGAACGTACAAGCCCTAGTTACTAACATCGATCAGGAGGGAGAACTACAATGTCTGCTGCTATGCCCATTCTTGCTGCCTGCTCATTCGCCTCAGTCCTTTTTATTGAACATTTTGCATTTGGTTCTCATAAAAAATTATTTTCTTTATAATGGCAAATTTTATGTACAGAGTTTTGGCATAGCGATGGGGGCAACAGTAGTTCCTTCCCTAGCGACTATTCGCATGGCTTGGTTTTTTTTTTTGAGGATGAACACATCTAAATGGTTTAAGTTCATTCCGTTTTGGCAAAGATTTCTAGATGATATCTTTTTTTTCTTTGAACTGGATCATTACAGGCACTTTCTGATTTTTTCAACTAGTTAAATACAGTGAAGACGATTATTACAATTTACAGCCCAGACTGAAACTGAATCTATCCAATTTCTGGACATTACCATTATGCTAATTGCTGGGGGTTTGGGCACTTCTTTGTATCGTAATCCGGTCCAGAGAAATACATTGCTTCAATACCAGAGTTTCCATCCTGACCCCCTGAAACGTGGGCTACCATATGGTCAGTTTTTAAGGATATGACATTTATGTCTTACCTTATCGGAGTTTAAGAGACATGCCCATGACCTTAGTAGCCGTCTATGGGCTAGAGGCTATCCTGCTACGGTTATTGTCTGTACACTCATTCAACCTGTGCAAGTGAAGCCACATTAGTATCCCATGAAAAAGGTCACTCGCTATATCCCTATATTAAACACCATAATCATGCTTCAATGGCGTACACATCTCGAGAATATTTTTTTGTCGGATCGTCTGTCTTGAGGATGTAAAACATACTCGTTTAACAGACCCTCCTTTTATTCAACTTTTTTAAAGGTCAGCTCGACCAAATGATGCCTGAGGCTATAAACGGCCCACAGGACCAGCCCCTGCATACAATTAATGCTATGTGCAAAATCTTCACGTTCAGATAAATACTGTAACATTTAGGATGTCCATTACATGGGGAAGAGATTACTTAGCTGGGCCAAGGGAAGTTCTTGAAAGACGACTTCAGATATTGTCTGGGCATACAAGCTTGCCTGTTACACACAGAGTGGCTTCTTTCTAAGCACACAACCACATCAGCCTACCACAAATTAAGAACAGTGCACAAACTCAAGCCTCTACTCAGTGATAGTGACTTCAGAACAGTATGTCAAGCCATAGTAACACCCATATTAGACTACTGCAACATAATCTACCAGGGCCTTCCCAAGAAAACAATACTCCCTCTCCAACTGTTGCAAAACACTGCAGCCCGAATAATTACTGAACAGCAGGATACGGCCACATAACTCCCACACTACAACAGCTGCACTGGCTCCCAGTCACCATACAATCCAAATACAAGACCTTAATAATAATCTTCAGCATAATCCACAACCTATCATCTCCAGTCCTTCAACCAATGATCAGGAAAACGCCACAGAACAGAAGAAGGACATCCAACAACACCTTGGCCATCCCTACAAGCAAGATGAAAGTCAAACAATCAACTTGCAAAAGAGCTTTCTCCACTGTGGAATGAGCTACCCACCTCAATACGAGCCATCAAGGACCTATCAGACTACAGGAAAGCAAAGACCTCTCTCTTTATGAAATACAATGGATCCACCCTATGAGCACATTGCATAAACATAACTATTACAGTCTATAGCTACAATCTCAGTGAATCTCTCTCGTGGACCTGTACCGTCAACCCATAAATAACTACATCATGTATAAACCATTGCTGCTTTAATGTTAATAGTTGTTCTTTAGCACACCCCTTTAAATCACCATATAATCATCCAAGTTCAACACCCTGTTCTATGTAAAAGTTGGTTTTGGTGATATGTTTTCTGTAAACCGCCCTGAATTAATGATAGGGTGGTATAAAAACCTGTTAAATAAATAAAATAAATAAATAGTGGGTATACTCCCCTACATGCAACATTTTCATGTGATTGTGAAGCTATTGCACCAACATTGAAATATCTTGGGTTTACATATTTGTTTTCAGAAGCCTTTAATTTTGGCCTTTTCCTGTGGTACAAACCTTCGTGACAAGCTTGTCCATTCTACTACTATAATAGACATGTTTGCCAATCCGGGACATTTTTGCTTGTGGTGATTGCAATTTTTGTCTGCTGACTCAGGAGGGTAATTCAAGGTATAACCCTTATCAAGGGCTGACATTGCATTCCTGTTGGCATACATCCTGCAAATCCACTTTTGTGGTGTACCTGTTAGTATATACATGTAAACCGCTCTGATGCGTAAGTAAAGGGCGGTATATCAAATGCCTAAACCATAACCATAACCATTTGTCCATGAATGTTATATTCTATAGGTAGGACAAGGTGTTGCAGGATTTGCCTATCTGAACATACCTCTCATCTCCGTAAGGCTAACAAGACTGCCTGATGGTTGAACATAGTCTTTTGATGGGCCATACATTTCAACAACAAGCTGGCGTGTGATTGATTTCATACTAGAAGATCCCCATAGAGGTGATCAAATTTTTAAACTTCAGAAAAAGGAGCAATTTCGGATCTTTAAACTCCAGTCTGTCACTCTGCATAGACTCAATTTGGAGTTGGATTGGGCTAGCCTGCTGTGACTTTTACCAATCGTGCTAGGGAGTTCCTTTTCATGGATTACCCTTGGTTTCTGATTGGACTGTTCTTCGTTAGACGGCATTCATGTAAAATTGGCTGGGTTTTTCACTATGCTAGCATAAGTGCAGTGACCATCACAAATCTGTGGAATCTACTACTACTACTGAGCATTTGTATAGCATTACAAGACGTACAGACATGTAAGAGATAGTCCCTGCTCATCAGAGTTTACAATCTAATCAAGACAGACAACACAGTAGCTGTAGACATGGGATAAAACAAGGGGGAATGGTAAAGAAACAAGGAGATCAGGTGAGTCAAGATCCAAAAGCAGCAGCAGAGAGGTGATTTTCAGCCTGGATTTGAAGAGGGTCAGAGAAGATGCCTGGTGTACAGACACAGGTAGTTTGTTCCAGGCGTAAGGTGCAGCAAGGTGAAAGGAGCGAAGTCTGGAGTTAGCCATAGAAGAGAAGGGCACAGACAGAAGCAGTTTCCAGAATAGCGGAGTTCCTGAGGAGGAGGGGGAGGGGTGTAAGGCAAGATAAGAGAAGAAAGGTAGTGAGGAGCCGCAGAATGAATGCACTTATAGGTTAGCAGGAGAAGTTTGAACTGGATGCGGAAATGGATATGGAGCCAATGAAGTGACTTGAGAAGAGGGGTAATATGAGCAAGACGAGGCTGGAGGAAGATTAGCCACCCACACACTCACTCTTATATGGCAATTGAAACTACATTCGCAATAAAACTACAATCTAATTCTACCCCATACGATATTACAGCTCTATAACTTTTCTTTACCAACAGTGTACAAACACGCTGTAAGCTAAACTTGACAGCAAAACCTTCTTACGAGCCCAACCTGTTAACTACCTGTAGCTAAATCTCAAATGTATATAGTTTCCCCAGTTAATCCATGTTCAAATTCCTGTTTTATGTAAACGTAGGACTATTTGTATGTCCAAGTGTTTATTGTTTCGATGTAAACCACACTGATGAGAAATAGCGCGGTATATAAGAATTGTTAAATAAATAAATAAATAAAAATAGCCACGCAGCAGAGTTTTGAACAGCTTGAAGGGGAGAGAGATGATTCAAAGGGAGACCCGCAAGGAGTAGGCTACAGTAGTCAAGACGGGGGGGGGGGGGTGATTAAGGAGTGGATAAGTGTCTTAGTAGTGTGTTTAGAAAGGAATGGGTGGATTTTGTTGATGTTATAGAGAAAGAAACGTCAGGTCTTAGCTATCAGTTGGATGAGTGTGGAGAAGGAGAAGGAGGAATCAAAGATGACCCCAAGGTTGTGAGCTGAGGAGACTGGAAGGAGTAGAGAGTTATCCACAGAGACTGAGAAAGGAGGAAGAGGAGAGGAGGTTTTAGGGGGAAAAATAAGAGGCTCAGTCTTGGCCATGTTCAATTTCAAGCAGCGGTGAGACATCCAAGCAGCAATGTCAGAAAGGCAGGCAGAGATCCTGGATTACCAGAGAGATTTCAGGCATAGAGAGGTAGATCTGGGAGTCATCAGCATACAGATTGTACTGAAAGCCATGGGAAGAGATGAGTGTACCAAGGGACTGGGTATAGAGAGAGAAAAACAGTGGACCCAAGACAGATCTTGGGGTACACCAACTGAGAGCAGGATAGCAACAGAGGAGGATCCACCAGAACAAACACTGAAAGAACAATGGGAGAGATAAGAAGAGAACCAGGATAGTACAGAGCCCTTAAAACCAAGTGAGGACAGGGTATCAAGGAGAAGGTTGTGGTCAACAGTGTCAAAAGCAGCAGAGAGGTCAAGAAGGATGAGGACTGAGTAAAAGCCCTTGGATTTTGCCAGGAACAAATCACTGGAGACTTTGGCAAGAGCTGTTTCAGTAGAGTATAAAGGACAAAAGCCAGATTGTAAAGGATACAGGAGGGCATGAGAGTTTTCATGTTTGTTTTATTATTAATTTGTTTTAATGCTTTCGATGTAAACTGTTTGGATTTGGTTCTGAAGAGTCCGGGGTATCAAATTCGAATAAATAAAAATGTAAAGCGCAGGCACTTGAGACTGCAAGAATAACTCACAGGATCATCTCCTCGCACAGTAGACGCTAGCGTGGTTTGTGTGGATTTCAGATAAGCGATGTGGTGCTGTGGTCCGAAATGGATGATGAAAGACCAAAAGAAAGATCTCAGCTTTTCAACTTGTTGTGCAGAAGCCTTTCCTCTTCCATGGGACGTATGCATACATTTTTTAAAAGTGCAAGTTTTGACCAGGGTTTTACATGACGGATTTCTCTGTAAGCTCCCTTGGTTTATTTCCTTCGACAAAATGAAAATCAATCAGTTCTGGCTTTGGTACTTCACTGGCAGCGTTTATAGCTTTAGGTTTGCAAAATGAACCACATACAGGCAGAAGTGAATCCCACCGCTGCTTCTCATGTCCTTGAGCAAGTCACTTAAGCCTCCATTGCCTCAGGTGCAGAACTTAGATTGTGAGCCCTTTGGGGAACTACCTACCCGATCTATGTAAATTGGGCCTTTGGGATATAAATCCTGTTGCCGGTCACCTTCTCGTCACTCATCCATCTCCCTCTTCCCCTATGGCTTCCCCACTTCAGACTGTCATTGGACAGCTCACCGTGGTTCACTTGCATTTTTTGGTGGTTTTCTTTGGTTTATTCTGTCCTGACTTGAGGAAGGCAAATTAATTACTGCCACTATTACTACTAATCATTTGTATAGAGCTACAATGTGTACACAGTGCTGTGCATACAGATATTAGACACTGTCCCTGCTCTTCAGAACTTAAAGTCTAATCAAGATAAAAAAATTGTGCAAAACTGGAGACTAGAGTATGGCAAGATACACATAAGTAGTGGACAAGAGAGTGAGGGGCATCAGGATCCAAAAGCAGCCTCAAAGAACTGGGTCTTCAGTCTGGACTTGAATAGGGCCAGAGAAGGAGCCCAACACACTGATTCGGGTAGTTTGTTCCAGGCATATGGAGTAGTGAGATGGAATGAATGAAGTCTGGAGTTGGCAGTGGCAGAGAAGGGCACAGATAGAAGGGATCTGTCATAAGAGTGGAGTTCCCGAGGATGGGTGTAGAGCAAGATGAGAGAGAAAGGTAGCGAGGAGTCGCAGAATGAATGCACGTGTAGGTAAGTAGGAGAAGTTTGAACTGGATGTGGAAATGGATGCAGAGTCAATGAAGCGACTTGAGAAGAGGGGTTACATGAGCATAGCGGCACTGGTAGAAGATTAGCCGTGCAGCTGAGTTTTGAACAGATTGAAGGGGAGAAAGATGATTCAGACAAGGACCACTGAGGAGCAGGTTACAATGGTCAAGAAGGAAGGTGACTAGTGAGTGGATGAATGTCTTAGTACTTTGTGTAGAAAGGAAGCGATGAATTCTGCCATTGTTATAAAAAAAAGAAGCAAAGAGAATCAGAGGTACACGTCCGCAGACATGGCCAGGTGCAAGAAAACAACCAACTGAAGGAGAGAGGACCAACTTGGCCAAGGTTTGGCTAATCCAGCCTTCGTTAGGCACCTATGAAAATGAGTAAATAAATACATAATAAACAAAAAAAATAATAATAAAACTATAAATAAACATACACTTATGTTTAAAGTGGAAGGCGATGGCAGTGGGGGTGTACTATTGACCGCCTGGCCAGAATGAACAAATGGATGATGAAATGCTCAAAGAAATCAGGGAAGCTAACAAAAGTTACAACACAGTAATAATAGATGATTTCAATTACCCCGGTATCAACTGGGTCAATGTCAATTCAGGACATGCTAGGGAGATAGTTTCTAGATGAAATATAAGCTTCATGGAACAGTTGGTTCAGGAAACAACATGAGGGGAAACTATTTTAGACCTGGTCCTTACTGGAACACAGAATCTGGTGGAAGAGAATGGCGTTGAAGCCACTTAGCAATAGTGATCATATCATGATTGTGTTTGATTTAATTAATGGAAGAGGGATGGAAAGGAAACCCACTATGATAAAATGAAGAAAAGAGTTAAGAAAAAACTAAAAGGAGCAGCTGCAAAGGTTGAAGATTTACATCAAGCTTGGGTGTTGTTTAAAAATACTATCTTGGAAGCCCAGACCAGCTGTATTCATAGAAACCTGATGGAAGAAAAAGACCACATGGCCTATCTAGTGTGCCCTTCCATATCATCTAAACAGTCTCTTTTTTTCCTTTAGAGATCCTCTGTGTTTGTCCCATGCTTTTTTGAATTCAGATACTGTCCTCATCTCTACCACGTCCACTGGTGTCAGATAAAATGGAGTCCAATTATAGAAAATACGTATAAACACAATTATAAATAGACTAATATATAAACAAATGACCATATAAAATGTATATAGTAAGTACAGTAACTATAATGTATAATTTAATTGTAAGAGAGAGATCATTAGAGAAAGACATCATGCTTGGCAAGATAGAAGGTCAACGCAAAAGAGGAAGGCCAGCAGCGAGATGGATCGATACAATAACAGAAGCTACGGGTACCAGTCTGTCAACAATGAGCTGAAAACCGAACACAATTTAGGACAACTATCCAGAGGGTGGCCATGAGTCGACACAGACTCTATGGCACTTAAACAACAATTGTATTCCGATATTGGAATCAAAAGACTAAAAGATAAATCAAATGTGCAGAGCTGTAATGAGAAACTCATGTAAATGAATGATTAATTAACAACACGTGTAAGCAGAGGGTGACCTGAAGTGAAGTGTGGCACTTCATTTCAATCACCCAAAATCCCTGGTAGCTCAAGAAGGCCCCCAGATCCCCCCTCTCGATCCCAAAATAGCAATACCTCGTGGGCTATTTGAACTCCCCCCTCCTCAGATTCCCCTCCTAAAGTTGGGAGGCAGGAATGACATCCATGCGCTCCTCCCTCCTGTTCTCTCTTGCAAAATGATGGAGCCTGACCCCTAGCAGTGTGTCAGGATGCACCACTAGTGGTCAGTGTACCAAGCAGGGCAACGCTCAGATCTGAAGACACTCCAAGGCCTGCATGGTCAAAGACTTCTGTTATAAAACAGTAGCATTGATGGTATTGTGCAGCAAACTGCAAATGTAATGACTTAAAAATGTACCAGTCCAAACCCCAGCAGGAAAGGTGTGAAGGGTAGCACCCACTAATATCTAGGGCTGGGGTAGAATACAAGAAGTCTACCATGAGGCAACGTTTTCCTGGTGGGATGTGTGCTGTCAGGGATGTGAAGGCTCTTAGTGATAAGCTTTGGATGTGTACTGGGTCATGCATCTACGTTCCACCGATGACTTGGGCTGGAGAACATCTCGTCTCTATTAGGAGGGGATCAGTACTGGGGTAGGGTGTGCATGCAAATCTCAACCTTAGGTGCATATATGAGTCATTAGAATAACAAACAGGAGGATGGAAAAGCAAGCATTGGACAATAAGGAGTTAGTGAGAGGCTCCGACTGCAGGGTCACAGCAGCTAATAAAACCATGATAAAGAAAGACCAGCAGGGGAAATTTTCTGCCAGGTTGTTCACCCAAATATATTTAAACATTAATGTTAAACGTTTGTATTCTGCTGATTGCTAATGTCTCTCAGTGTCCCTTCCTTTCTGAAGACACTACTAAATGCAGCCATTCTCTAGTCACCTCCCATCTAGACTACTGCAACCTCCTCTTCACAGGTCTTCCTCTGAATCGTCTCTCTCCCCTCTAATCTGTTCAAATCTCATCAGCATGGCTAATCTTCCGCCAGTCTCACTATGCTCATATCATCCCTCTTCTCAAGTCGCTTCAGTGGCTTCCTATCCATTTCCACATCCAGTTCAAACTTCTCTTACTCACCTATAAGTGCATTCACTCTGCAGCTCCCCACTACCTTTCCTCTCTTATCTCTCCCTATACCCCTCTTCGGGAACTCTGCTCTTCTGGCAGATCCCTTCTATCTGTGCCTTTCTTTTATACTGCCAACTCCAGATTTCTATCTTTCCACCTTCCTGCTCCTTATGCCTGGAACAAAACTACCCGAGTCAGTACGTCAGGCTTCATCTGTGACCCTATTAAAATTGAGGCTAATTCCCAATATTCTACTTGCTTATATTTTAAAGACAAACAAACTTTTTTGTTATCAAGGTAAATAAATATAAAAGGAAAAAGGAGGCCATTATGGTTCTCAAAAGAAGTAGCTGAAAAGGTAAAGAAAAACAGGGAGGCCTTCATGAAATACAAAAGATCACAGAGAGAGAAAGACAAGCATCAATATTTGGAAAAACTCAGAGAAGCTAGGAAAGTAGTCAGGAAAGCAAATGTACAAAAAGAAGAAATAGCCAATGCAATAAAATGGGTGAAGACTTTTTTCAGATATGATAGCAAGAGGTGGAAGTGCAAAAGTGGTATTTCCAGACACAAGGGGAAAGGGGAGAAATATATAGAAGCTGATGAGTATAAAGCAGATTTGCTTAACAAATATTTTTGTTCTATGTTCACAGATGAAGGGCCAGGAGCAGGACCTCAAAAAACACAAATACAAACAGAAGTGAAGGGGATCTTGAATGATTTTAAGAAGACTGTGTTCATGAGGAACTAGGTAAATTAAAAGTACATAAGAACATAAGATATGCCATACTGGGTCAGACCAAGGTCCATCAAGCCCAGTATCCTGTTTCCAACAGTGGCCAATCTAGGTCATACGTACCTAGCAGTTTCCCCAAAAGAAACAGGTTCCACAATGCTTGTACTGGGTCAAGCATTGATATCCTGGGTCCCTTCTTAATAATGGTTTATGGACCTTTCCTCCAGGAACTTGTCCAAACCTTTTTTAAACCCAGCTACACTAACAGACCTTACTAAATCCTCTGGTAACAAATTCCAGAGTTTGATTACACGTTGAATGAAAAAATATTTTCTTTTATTAGTCTTAAATAGTTTACCCTGTAGCTTCATTGCATGTCCCCTAGTCTTTCTATATTCTGATAATGTAAACAATCGATCTACGTTTACCCGTTCCACTCCGTTCATTAATTTATAGACTTCTATCATATCTCCCCTCAGCCATCTCTTTTCCAGGTTAAAGAGTCCTAACCCTTTTAGCCTTTCTTCATAGGAGTATCCTTCCATCCCCTTTACCATTTTGGTGGCTCTTCTCTGAACCTTTTCTAATAACGCTATATCCTTTTTAAGATACGGCGACCAGAACTGCACACAATATTCAAGGTGCGGTCTCACCATGGAACGATATGGAGGCATTATAATATCTTTTGTTTTATTTTCCATTCCTTTCCTTATGATACCTAGGATACTATCTGCTCTCTTGGTCGCTGCTGCACACTGGGCCGAGGGTTTTAACATGTTATCCACAATGACGCCTAAATCTTTTTCCTGGGTGGTGGTTCCTAATGTGGAACCTTGCATCATGTAACCATAGTTTGGGTTGTTCTTCCCTAGGTGCATAACTTTGCACTTGTCCACATTAAATTTCATCTGCCATTTTGATGCCCAGTCTTCCAATTTATCAAGATCCTCTTGCAATTTTCCACAATCCTCCTGGGTTTTAACAACTTTAAATAGTTTTGTGTCATCTGCAAATTTGATAACCTCACTCGTTATTCCACTTTCCAGGTCATTTATTTTATTTATTTATTTACATTCTCGTATATACCGCGCTATTCTGCATCAGTGCGGTTTACATTGAACAAACTGAAATTACATTGAACAGGGCATTATAACTTGGAGATAACTATTTTACAGGGAACATGGGCTATGGAGGGTTAAGTGTCTTGCCCAAGACCACAAGGAGCACCTGTGGGACTAGAAACCCCAGTCCTTCCAGCCCAAGGTTGTTGTTCTCTAGTGGGATTTGAACCCCCGACCTTCCGGCTTTTTGACATATTCATTTATGAATATGTCAAAAAGCAGCGGACCCAGCACAGATCCCTGGGGTACATCACTATTCACCTTTCTCCATTGGGAAAATTGGCCATTTAGCCCTACCCTCTGCTTTCTATCTTTTAACCAGTTCCTGATCCACAGTAGTACACTGCCTCCTATCCCATGACTCTTTAGTTTTGACAAACGTTTCTGATGAGGGACCTTGTCAAAGGCTTTCTGAAAGTCCAGATACACTATACCAACCAACTCACCTTTGTCCACCTGTTTATTCACACCTTCAAAAAAACATAACAGATTAGTAAGACAAGATCTTTCTTGTCTAAAGCCATGTTGGCTGTCTCCCATTAGGCCATGACTATCTACATGCTGAGTAATTTTATTCTTTATGATGGTTTCTACCATTTTTCCCAGTACTGACGTCAGGCTCACCGGTCTGTAATTTCCCGGATCACCCCTGGAACTCTTTTTAAAAATTGGCGTTATATGGGCGATCCTCCAATCTTCAGGTATTACAGATGATTTTAATGATAGTTCACAGATTACTAATAGCAGGTCTGCAATCTCATATTTCAGTTCTTTCAACACCCTTGGATGTATACCATCCGGCCCAGGTGATTTGCTACTCTTCAGTTTATCTAATAGTTGTAATACATCTTCCCGATGTATCGATATTTCCTTCAATTCCTCCTCACCTTTAAATGCCACTTCAGTCATGGGTAACATTCCTACATCTTTCTCAGTAAAGACCGAAGCAAAGAATTCATTCAGTCTCTCTACTATCGCCTTGTCGCCTCTTAGTGCCCTCTATCATCTAATGGACCAACTGACTCTCTCAACAGGTTTTTTGCTGCGAATGTACTTGAAAAAATCTTTATTTCACGTTTTTGCTTCCGCAGCAAGCTTCTTCTCAAATTCTCCCTTTGCCTGCTTTATCAATGCCTTGCATTTGACTTGCCAGTGCTTGTGCTGTTTCAAGGTTTCGTCGTTTGGCTCTTTTTTCCATTTCGTGAAAGATGCTTTTTTGGCAACAACAGCCTCTCTGACCTCACCTTTAAACCATGCTGGCAGTTTTTTTGACTTCCTTCACTTTTCTTAAAGCGTGGAATAAAACTGGCTTGGGCTTCCAAGATAGTATTTTTCAAAAACACCCAAGCTTGATTAAAGTCTTTAACCTATGCAACTGCTCCTTTTAGTTTTTTCTTAACTGTTTTCCTCATTTTATCATATTCTCCCTTTCGAAAGTAGATAGATTATGTATATAGTTAACCCAGTTATCCAAGTTTGTACTCCTGTTCAATGTAAAACCTGACAGTTTGTCGTTATGGTCGTTGCTGTTATGATGTAAACCGCGCTGATTCTAAATAGCGCGGTATATAAGAAACTGTAATAAATAAAATAAATAAATAAATAAAAGGTAGTACTGTGGATTTCCTTACTATCCCTCCTCCACTAATTAAATCAAAGGCAATCATGCTATGATCACTATTGCCAAGTGGCCCCAACACCCTTATCTCTTGCACTAGATCTGGTGTTCCACTAAGGACTAGGTCTAATATGGCTTCCCCTCTGGTTGGTTTATGAACCAGCTGCTCCAAGAAGCAGTCATTTATTTCATCTAGGAACTTTATCTCCCTTGCATGTCCTGCCATGACACTGACCCAGTCGATACCGGGGTAATTGAAATCACCCATTATTATTACTGCGTTGTAACCTTTGTTAGCTTCCTTGATTTCTTTGAGCATTTCATCATCCATTTATTTTATTTTTATTTTTATTTTATTTAGACAGTTTTGTATACCGCCTTATCCTTCAATCAAAGCGGTCACAACACAATTGGGGGATACATTTAACACACGGGGATATGAGACACATACACTAATACTTACAGGGAACATGGGCAATGGAGGGTTAAGTGGCTTGCCCAAGACCACAAGGAGCATCTGTGGGACTAGAAACCCCAGTCCTTCCGGCCCAAGGTTGCTGTCCTCTAGTGGGATTTGAACCCCCGACCTTCCGGACTGAAGTACCGTGCCCCAACCACTAGGCTACTCCTCCCTGTTCATTTGTTCATTCTGGCTAGGCGGTCGATAGTACACCCCCACTGCCATCGCCTTCCCCTTTTTACATGGAATTTCAATCCATAGAGATTCTACAGCAAATTTTGTTTCCTGCAAAACTTTAATCCTTTCTGACTCAATGCCCTCTCTAACATAGAGCGCAACCCCTCCACCAATTTGATCAGCTCTATCATTACGATATAGTTTGTACCCAGGTATCACAGTGTCCCACTGGTTGTCCTCCTTCCACCATGTCTCTGATATTCCAATCATATCTAACCTCTTGTTTATTGCTATATATTCTAACTCTCCCATCTTACTTTTTAGATTTCTAGCATTTGCATACAAGCATTTTAGAGACTGTATTTTATTCATATTAATTTGGCTATTGGTAGACATGGGTAATTTGGGATCTTTAAGCTCTTTCTGCTCCATACTCGAGGGCATTTGGGCTACTTTACTCTTTTTTGGAACCTCTCTGCTTTTGGTAGTATCCTTCAAGGATACATTCTTCCGAACCATCCGCTCTTGGGCGACTTTCGGCTTTCCCCTATTATCTAGTTTAAAAGCTGCTCTGTCTCCTTTTTAAAGGTTAATGCCAGCAGCCTGGTTCCATCCCGGTTAAGGTGAAGCCCATCCCTTCGCAAGAGCCCCTCCTTTCCCCAGAATGTTCCCCAGTTCCTAACAAATCCAAAACCCTCATCTCTGCACCATTGTCTCATCCACGCATTGAGACTCCAGAGCTCTGCCTGCCTTTTGGGTCCTGCGCGTGGAACAGGAAGCATTTCAGAGAACGCTACCCTGGAAGTTCTGGATTTCAACTTCCTATGTAAAAGCCTAAATTTAGCCTTCAGAACCTCCCTACCACATTTTCCTATGTCATTGGTACCGACATGTACCAAGACAGCAGACTCCTCCCCAGACAAAGCAACGGGACAAGATGGAATACATCTGAGAATATTGAAGGAACTTGGGGATGTTCTAGCAGATCCACTGACTGACCTTTTCAATTCTCCTTTAGAGTCGGGAGTGGTCCAAGAGCACTGGAGAAAGGCACATGTGGTCCCTTTACACAAAAGTGGAAGTAAGGTTGAGGTTGAGAACTACAGGCTGGTTAGTCTGTAGTGAGTAAATTATTGAAAACGCTGCTAAAAGAGAGATTAGTGAGATTTCTGGAGTCCAATGGATTGCAGGATCCAAGGTATCATGGGTTTAACAGAAGCAGGTCTTGTCAGACAAATCTGACTGATTTCTTTGACTGAGTGATCAGGGAGTTCTACTGAGGAAGAGCCCTAGATGTGCAGTACTTAGATTTCAGTAAAGCCTTTGACACCGTTCTGCACAAGTGACTTATCAACAAACTGTGCACCCTAGGGATGGACCCTAAAGTTACTGATTGGTTTAGAAATTAGTTGAGTGAGAGGCAACAAAGGGTACAGATAAATGGAGCTCACTCTATGAAGGTAGTTTCCAGTGGTGTGCACCAGGGATCTGTCCTTGGTCCGATTCTGTTTAACATCTTTGTTAGTGATATAGCGGAAGGGCTGTCGGGTAAGCTTTGCCAGTTCATGGATGATAGCAAAACCTGCAATAGAGTAGACACCCCGGAAGGTGTAGATAACATGAGGAGGAATCTAGCTAACCTTGAAGAATGGTCTAGAATTTGGCAGCTGAGACTTAACGCTAAAAAATGCAAGGTCATGCATTTGAGCTGCAAAACTCCAGGGGACGAAGTACTTCTATCCATGATAGAAAAAGGGGACCTGAGCGTTACTGTTTCTGATGATATTAAGGTGGCTGAATGGGTAGAAAAGGCGACGGCAAAAGGTAGAAGGATGCTTGGGTGCATAGGGAGAGGAATGACCAGCAGAACAAAGGAGGTGATAGTGCTTCTGTATAAGTCTCTGGTGCAACTTCATTTGGAGTATTGTGTGAAATTCTGGATACCCCATAAACAGGTTGGAGTCAGTACAGAGGGTGGCTACTGAAATGGTTATTGGTCTTTGTTATAAAGCATACGAGAACAGACTTAAGGATCTCAATATGTATACATTACAGGAAAGGTGGGATAGAGGAGATACGATATGTTATTTAAATACCTCTGTAGCATAAATGCACAGGAGGAGAGCCTCTTTCAATTGAAAGAAAGCGCTGCAATGAGGGGACAAAGGATGAGGGTGAAAGGGGATAGACTCAGGACTAAGATGCAGCAATATTTCTTTTTGGAAAGTATGGTAGATGCATGGAATAGTCTCCCAATCAAGGTGTTCGAGACGACGACAATATCCGATTTCAAGAAAACATAGGACAAACACAGAAGATCTCTAAAGGTAAAAAGGGGACTATTGGAGTTGATATGGAAGGGCAGACTAGATAGGCCATGTGGTCTTTTTCTATCATCATGCTTCTACGTTTATTTAACCGTCGGCACACACTGAGCTGAGGATTTCAGTGAACCGTCTGCATGACCCCGAGATCATGAGTAGGTGATGATATCTAGTATGGAACCTAGTATCAGGATGGGTTTTCCTTGTAGGCACAACATTGCCTTTGCTGACATTAAATTTCATTTGCCTTTTAAATGCCCGAACAGATGGCAAGACTTTGTTCAGAAACCTAGGTTAACGGAGAGATGCAGAGCTGGATTCTCATGAACTCCAGATAAAAGGGCGGAGGGGAGGGGGAGAGGAAGCAACTTTGATCTAGGAATGAGAGGCTGTAGACTTATGATGTGAGGTGAATTCTTAATTCCATCATTTCCCCGTTACAAGAGGCTGAAAGCTTTGGGAGCAGTCAAGGTGACACATTCCACGGTGCAGTGAGAGCTGAATTTCTCAGTAGGATGAGAATGCATCTGATGGCATAAAGACAAGGACAGAGAAGGATATGTGGAAAATAATCTAATACGACAGACTTCAGTTCGATAAAGCCGATGGCGTGCAGACTGCTTTTCGAGCGGTCCACTCACTAACAACTCCCCCCATGTGTGGATCGACATTCTCCATCACCCCAACCATCACCATGGATGGTAACTCCCTTTTGGCCATACCTCTCTACTGCCAGTAACAAAATAGCATAGTCCCCCCTCCCTATAACCATCTCCCTTCCTCCCACCCCTGCAGTCCAGTTCTCTACCATGCTCTCCGTTGCCTTCCTGACCTGTCGTCATCTTCTCTCACTGCACTCTGGCCCGGTGGTGGGAGCTCAGAACTATGGATTCTGCTTTTCCAGGTACCATTTTCCAATCCTGTCCACAATCACCGAGATCCTGAGCAAGCCTCCGAGCTTCCCACAGAATTCAATACAAAGTTTCCCAAGCAATCCCCTAGTAGGTGGGAAGCTGCGAGTCCTGGGAAAGTTGCGCGGCCGAGCATCGTGCCTGAATCACCACACAACAGGGTCCAGAGATGTGAATGGACCATTGTCTGTGGCCCACATTCGAAGAGTTTAGTTTCTGATCTTCTGCCAGGAGAAAGGCAGCGAATGTAACTATCCATACAGGGCAGTGTGATTCTCTTACCTGGGAATTCAGAAGGAAATCCATGTGCCTCTCTCAGGAGGGGCTTTCCAGGGAGGATGAGCGATGAAAGCACTGCTCCAAGACTCTGTCACACCGACCTGAGCTGCAGCTCCTCTCACTCCCACGGAAGATCAGAGATAGACGAGGCCCTGGCACAAGCAGAGGTGCTCTTATTTCTTCCTCGCAGCAGCACCCGCACAGGCGTGCACACCATGCTGGAAGAGAGCTGTGGTTGCTCTTTCCACGCTACGTGATCGAGTCACGGCCAAGGAGGTATTGCCCAATCGCACGCTGGCTGCTCCCGAGGCTTCAAAAGCTGGCACCCCCAGAAGGGGTTAACGATTAACCTGCCTTCAGCGAAGAGGAACAGAAGGAGCTTGAGCAAACCAACACAAACAGCACCAGAGAGTGATAAGGAAGGAAATGAGTTTATAATGGGAAGAGACAGGAAAAGACTAGTGGTGTGCATTTATACCTGCCCTCTAAGCGTACCTGCGGAGGCTACCAGGAGCCAAGCCCTGAGAAGCAGGGTAGAGACTGTGGACAGACAAGAGCATAAACCCCTTGAGCACAAAAAACAGATAAGAGAGAGGGGTGGGGGGGGGGAGAGACTAGTCACTGTGTACGTGCAAAAGACATGTCTTAAAACCGCGATAGAAAATGCAGGAATGTCTAATTCTGGAGGAAAGAGGAGAGAGCACAGTTGTAGCAGCAAAATTTGTTGCATCCTGCTGCCACCGGAAAAGAAACATGACCCGACCAGGGATAATATGGTGCAGACCCAGGACCCTGGAATCATCCTCTGTATCCTGTAATTTCATTTTATTTCTGCAACAGTTTTTTTATACTGCCTTATCTGGTAATCAAGGCGGTTTACAAGGAACAAGCACTCAAACAGGTTTATATTGAACATGTAGATAAATAACAGTTAAAATTTAAAGACATTTTATCATCGTTATGCATTTTATGTCTTTTTCCTGTTACTTTAACTACTTTCTGTATAACTCCGGCAACACATGTGCAGATTGAAAAGTCGAAAAAGCTTCTTGACTATGAGAGAGCGGAATGCAGAGTCCCTGCGTGCAGACTGGGTTTGTGCAGTCCTTTGTCGACCAGCGGTAAAATACAAAGGATGGCAGCGCATTCGGTTAGTTTCGCCAACTAACCAAATGCGAAAGATCACCGTTTTGCATAAATCACTATTCGTCATCTTCATTTTTGTCACATATGGACAACCAGACATGCAGGAGCCACTCCGGGATGGGGAGGAGGGAAAAGGGGTGCGAGACAAACCAGAAGCACAAGGCACTTCAGCCAATCACGCTAGAACTCCGATAAGCAGTAAAACATGCCTCTCCCTGCCTGATTTCTCTACACTGGTAATATCACAGCCTAACATTAAGACAGACAAACATTTTAATCAGATAGAGGGATTCCCTTTTGCAGTTTTTTTTGCAAAATTACTAGAGCAAACCCACCAAAATCTGGCAGCAGTCCAAAAAAACACAAAAAACAAAATTACCATAGAAGACATAGATGTATGCGCTATCTTTGTTACAAGCAGAAGAAAGTGTTCTTCCAAGTCTGTGAGGGTTGCTGACTCGTCTTGCAGGAAGAAGCGTTTATTTTCTAGGGGAATTAATACAGTGAGAAGAAGGACGATGGGTAGCAAAAGGTGCACTTGCTAATTTCTAGACAGGCAGACAGACAGGGAAGTGGAGCGGTGTGTGTGCATATGAAGGGTAAAGTGAGTTGCCCAAGGCCACAAGAAGCGCCAGTGGGATTTGAGCCTGACCTTGCTGGTCCCAGGCTGCTGCCCAGACTATGCTTGCTTTGAGCATGGATTCCACCTTGAAATCTGAAAGGCTGTTCCTCATCGACTGGAACAGTTGTAGGCAGCTACCCCCCCACTATTACAACTTCTGAACTCTAAAGCGCAGCAGGTCTCTCCAAACAGAAGCCACTGCATATTTGTAAATTTAATGTTAGTCTGTAATCCTTGTCTAGGTCAGTGTTTCTAGACACCAACTTATTTTTTCACCCTCTCTTGCATATTTCAGCCCCTCCTTCTGCCTCCATCTAATTCCTCTTTGAAGTTCATGCCATCCACCTATTTTTTCCACCACCTCTCTGGGTAACTCATTTATCAGCCCCTCCCTCCCCCCACAAGTCCACCTCTACCTTTCTCACTGACTCTCGGCTCTCCTCCTTTCTGGATGTATCTCCCCCCCCCCTTCCCTTATTGATGACCCTTCTACTACTACTAAAGGCTCGTTTTCAAGACCTTACTGCTGACCTTCAAGGCCATCAACGGTCTTGCATCCTCCTCACTAACAGAGCTCATCCACGCCATTCCACCTAACAGATCCAGAAGATCGACTGCAATAGACACATTAATAATTCCTAAAGCATTAACAAAATGCACCCAGACAACGGCGAACAGGGCATTCAGATTTTGCGCCCCAAGATGCTGGAACACACTACCATCGAACATCCGTGCAATCACTGACTTAACCCAGTTCAGGAAAGCACTCAAACATCACCTGTTCCTCAAATACTACCCACTCAGCAATGTGCCAAACCAAATCCTCAAACAAAATTAGCTACACCATCATTACCAGTTTAGCCTCATCTACTTTCTCGGTGCGATATCGAGGATCCTTGTGCATGGACATGACGCCTGTATGTAAATAATTTTTGTAAATAGTTCCCCTATGTTATCCAAGTTTGTACACCTGTTCTCTCTAAACACAGAATAGCTTGTTGTTCTGGTGATTTTGTTTCATGTAAACCGCGCTGATACCGAATAGTGCGGTATATAAAAGATTGTAATAAATAAATAAATAAAAGGCAAACGCAGTGCAGTAAGGCACATATAGAGATGGTCCCTGCTCATCAGAGCTTACAATCTAATTATGACAGATAAGAATAAGGCTAAAATAGGGAAGTCATTTGAGTAGAGGGGTTACATGAGTATAATGGTGCTGGTGGAAAATTAGCCGTTTTAATAGTGTGTTCAGAGAGGAAGGGGCAAATTTTGTTAATGTTATAGAGAAAGAAATAACAGATTTTAGCTGCCTCTTTATGTGAGGAGAAGGAAAGGGAGGAAAAGATGACCCCAAGGAAACAGAAAGTAGAAAAGTTATTTACAGAGACAGAGAAAGAAGGAAGGGGGGAGGAAGGTTTACAGGGGGGGGGGGAGGGAGGAATATAAGAATTTCAGTTTTGGTCATCTTTAATTTCAAACGGCGGTGAGACATCCAGGTGGCGATGTCAGACAGGCATGCAGAGATGCAGGTCTGGAGTGTCGAAGATCTATCAAGTGTTTAAAGACAGATCTGAGAATCGTTTGGCATTAAAATGATACTGAAATCCATGGGAGGAGATGAGAGCACTAAGGGACTGGGAGTAGAGAGAGAAAAGAAGAAGGCCAAGAACAGATCCTTGGGGTACATCAACCAAGAGTGGGATAGGAAGCACCAGAAGAAACACTGAAAGAGCGATGGGAGAGATAAGAGGAGAACCAGGTAGTTAGGAGGAGGAGAGAATTTTTGCGGTTTTCTCAGTCTTTCAGAAAAGAAAGAAGGGTGACGGAAGATGGAGGAAGGATTTGTGATTGAAGAGGGGGAAGACGAGGTGGAGGTGACCCTGCAGATAATTCAAGGCCTTTATGCCTTAAAGCTCCTTTCCCTAACCTCCTCATTCAATCTCCAGCTGTGCTGTATCGCTCCTACTCACGAGCATGGCCACTACCTTGACCTTGTCTTCTCCTCCAACTGTTCACCCTCAAACGTTTCCACTTCAGCTCTTCCCTTATTTGACCATCACCTACTATCCTTCACCCTTAACCACCTTCTATCTTGGTTTCACCTGATCTCCAACATATTTAGGAATCTTAACACTATCAACCCTTCAGCTCTCTCCACTGCTGTCTTATCACTTCTTTCCTCTACTCTATCATCTGAGTCCATTGATGGGGCAGTAGCCTCAATAACACTATACTCTCCTCTGCTTTGGATGCACTTTCTCCTTCCATTCCATACCCTGTGAGACGTACTGTACCTCAACCCTTGCTGTCCTCGAAAACCCGCTTCCTATGTTCTCTGCCCACTCAGCTGTGTACCTTTGGCTTAAATCATGTGCCCTTGCAGACCACCTACATTTCAAATTCATGCTAACCTCTTTACAGTCAGTCATTTGTCGTCTCTTTGCTACACTCAACTCTCTCCTCAAGGTCCCTCCTCTCCCAATCCCTCCTTTACTGCCTGTCCAGACCTTGGCTACCTATTTCCATGACAAAGTCCAGAAGATTAGCCTTGAATTCTCTGCAGAGTCACCTCCACCTTATCTTCTCCCTCAACCCCAAATCCTTCCTTCACCTTTGGTAACTCTTTCTTCCTTTTCTGAAATCACTGAGAAGGAAACCACAAATCTGTCCTTCTCCAAACTGCTCCTTCAATCCCATCCCCTTCCATCTACTAAGCTCTCGCTCTTCCACCATCATACCTTCCATCTGTCTTATCCTTAACCTATCGCTTTCCACTGCAACTGTTCCTGCAACCTTCAAACATGCTGTGGTTACACCTCTCCTCAAAAAGCCTTCACTACATCCTACCAGTCTTTCCAGTTATCAACCTCTCTCTCTCCTCCCCATTGCTTCAAAATTACTTGAACGAGCAGTTCACTGCCACCATCTTGACTTTCTTTCCTCTCAAGTTCTTCTGGATCCACTGCAATCTGGGTTTCATCCTCTAAATTCCACAGAAACGACTCTTGCCAAAGTCTCCAGCGACTTGTTCCTTGCCAAAACTAAAGACTACTCAGTTCTCATCCTTTTTGACCTTTCTGCTGCCTTTGACATCATTGATCATACCTTCTCCTCGATACCCTGTCTTTGCTTGGATTTAGGGGCTCTGTTCTGTCCAGGTTTTCTCCTCATCTCTCCCATCGCACTTTTAGTGTATGTTCTGGTGGATCCTCTACTGCCATCCTGCTCTCAGTTGGAGTACCTCGGGGCTGTCTTGAGACCTCTCCTTTTCTCTCTCTACACACAGACCCTCGGTGCACTTATTTCCTCCCATGGTTTTCAGTACCATCTTTATGCTGACGACTCTTAGAGTCACCTTTCTGCACCTGAAATCTCTCCAGGAATCCAGGCCCAGATCTCATCCTGCTTATCCAACATTGCTGCTGGATGTCCCACCGCCATCTGAAACTGAACATGGTCAAACTGAGCTCCTTATCTTTTCCCCAAGCCCTCCTCCCCCTTCCTCTTTTCTCTATTTCTGTGGATAACCCTACAATCCTCCCTGTTTCCTGAGCTCGCAACCTTGGGGTCATCTTTGACTCTACTCTCTCTTTATTTAAGAGATTTTTTTATGCTGCTTTATCATTTCAGTCAAAGCAGTTTACATTGCAACTTCAACTTGGTAACGTACATTAAACAGGGACATTGCTAACTTTCTCTGCACACATCTAACAGATAGCGAAACATTGGTAAAATTTGTCCCTTCCTTCTACAGACAATACTAAGACCATTATCCCTTCAGTCACCTCCTGTCTTGACTATTGTACTCTGCTCCTCACTGGTCGCCCTCTGAATCATCTCTCTCCCCTTCAATCTGTTCAAAACTCAGCTGCATGGCTAAAATCTTCTGCCAGTGTCTCTATGCTCATATAACCCCTCTTCTTAACTCACTTCACGGGCTCTCTATCTGTTTCCACATCCAGTTCAAACTTCTCCTTCTTACCTACATGTGCATTCCCTCTACAGCTCCTCACTGCCTTTCCCGTCTTATCTCATTCTACACCCCTTCTCGGGAACTCCGCTCCTCTGGCAGATCCCTTTTATCTGTTCCTTCTCTATCTCTTCGTTCATTCTATCTCGCTGCTCCTTATGCCTGAAACAAGCAGGTAGCTGGTGCGTCGGGCTCCTTCGCTGGCATTATTCAAGTCCAGGCTGAAGACCCAACTCTTTGAGGCTGCTTTTGGATCCTGATGCCCCTCATTTTCGTGTCCACTACTTATGTGTATCTTTCCTTACTCTAGTCCCCATTTTTGCTATGTTTATGTCTAAATTAGATTGTAAGCTCTGATGAGCAGGGACTATGTCTTACATCTACATATTCAGCACTGTGTATGCCTTGTAGCGCTGTAGAAATGGTTAGTAGTAGGAATGTAATATTTTGGAATCATCTGTAAAAAGAGAAAGTCTTCCTCACAGCCTGGCTATGAATCCCTTGTGGCCAGATCAAACAGTGCCTGTGCCTTTAGGAGGAACCGGTGCCAGAAACCACCACCAACCATCTGTGCGAGAAAGCGGAGGAGGACTTGCCGACACCTAAACTCAACACATCCCAACACCCATCCATTATCCATTTTGTTCTGCGCTCAGGACTCGGTGTAATAAGTTGTGCTGTCCTTTACAGTTTACTTCCAATTTTCCAGCCCTAAAAAGAGCCACAACAGAATGACAACATATGTTAACTGGCTGAACCGGACACTGTCTTAATGTAAATAAAAGCGCAGCAGTTTGGTGTAATGTGTTAGCACCGAGTCTTTACCACAGATCTGAACTGTAGTATAGATTGTACTGGAGGAGGAAAAAAGGTCACCCAAGGTGAAGTGCAGAATTTCACTTTAGATGACTTTAGTTGAAAAAGGCCCCTGGTGGCCCACATGGCTCCCATAACCCATACAAAAATCCCTAGTGCCCTGAATGGGACATCCTGACATTGCAGTAGGGGTCGGCAACCAACAGTTCTCACAATGGTGATGTATTAACTGGAGACTGCTTGACCATTCCTGAGACCAGGTAAGCGTTGTTGGTCTATGGGACTGGCACAGATTTGGAGGGTCTCCGGTTGAGGGACTCCATGGTTCAGGGTCTCCTTATATGAAGTCTTTTTCCTGTCGGTGCAGTGGCCAATTCCCGTTCACTATCGAACCACCACCGCAAAGCAGAAATTCAAAAAGCCTTCTGCTCGATGCAGAGAATAGCAGCATGTTACCATAGTAATGCATGCAGTATAGTGGTTAGGGCAAGGTACCTCAGGCCAGAAGGTCGGTGGTTCAAATCCCATTAGAGGACAGCAACCTTGGGCCAGAAGGACTGGGGTTTCTAGTCCCATAGTTGCTCATTGTGGTCTTGGACAAGCCACTTAACCCTCCATTGCCCATGTTCCCTGTAAGTATTAGTGTATGTGTCTCATATACCCGTGTGTTAAATGTGTTCCCCAACCGCTTTGACCCAGTGAAAAGTGGGATATAAATGCAGCTAAATAAATAAGACAGACTTTTTTCAGCGTGTGTATTAGGTAATGGTGGGCTGACGTTCAGCACCCAGTTCTAACACATGACTTATTCCTCAGATGGAAAAAAATTTGATTTGTTGGACACCATCTCCCTTGGATGCCCCAACCCTTTGGTTTAAGATACTTCACACACCAGTTCAGATTGTGGACCGACAAAGTACCGACTACAGTGCCTGCAGTTAGCCCAAAACATGGCCACTCGGCTGGTAGTGAATGAAAAAACCTACCGATTGCTTTTCTCCCGTGGTGGTCACTCTTCCCTGGCTCTCAATGGATTTTCATATTTGATTTAACGTTATCCGTTTGGTTTCTTAGGCTTTATTCCTACATTTAAGACCTTTATTGCAGTCTTAGAAACATAGAAACATGATGACAGAAAAAGACCACATGGCCTATCTAGTCTGTCCTTCAATATCAACAACTACAACAGTCCACTTTTTACCTTTAGAGATCCTCTGTGTTGGTCCCATGCTTTTTTGAATTCAGTTACTGTCCTCATCTCTACCACCTCCACTGGGAGACTATTCCACGGATCCACTACTCTTTCCATAAAGAAATATTTCCGCATATCACTCCTGAATCTATCTCCCTTCACCCTCATCCCATGTCCCCTCGTAGCAGAACTTGCTTTCAATTGAAAGAGGCTCTCTCCCTGAACATTTATGCCACGGAGGTATTTAAACATCTCAATCATATCACCTCTATCCCGCCTTTCCTCTAAGGTGTATACATTAAGATCCTTCAGTCTGTCCTCATATGCTTTATAATGAAGACCACTAATCATTTTAGTAGCCACCCTCTGCACCGACTCCATCCTGTTCACATCCTTTTGAAGGTGCGGTCTCCAGAATTGCACACTATACTCCAAATGAGGTCGCACCAAAGACTTATACAGAGGCATTATCACCTCCCTTTTTCTGCTAGCCATTCCTCTCCGTATGGTATCAGCAAGATCCGTCTCCGTCTTAGGTATCAGCAAGATCTTAGATCTTCTGAGCAGTTGATCCTGATAATCCCAATTGGCGTGCAGTTACGCCCAAGGCCCAAACGTCTGGCATTCACTACCACTAGAGGTATGATAGAATGGCTCTAGTCCACTCTCTGTAAGGAAGATAAGGTAGGGCTGTCTGGACAACGGATTTAGTAATAGCATGTGGATAGGTTGTATTGATGCTTGCTAGGGGAGGGCAGGGGAGGGGGAAGAACCAATGAATGTATGTTATGCATTTTATTATCGCTCATTTCCACGCTTGAGTTGCAGACAGGCAGAGTAGGTATTTCCATACCCCAAAGAGCTTACAAGGTGAAGTGATTTGCTCAAGGTCACAAGTGGGATTTGAACCCTGGTTTCTCTGGTCTCGGCCTACTACTGCTTCTTTGTATCTTGCATTACATTTCTGTAGCCACTCCAGCCTCTGCAGGAAAGGCTGGACCACAGCAGGGCCTCCCAATAAATCCCCAATCCCCAAACGTGCCGAGTGCTGAGATTAGATCAGAGGCCGAGAGCTGCTCCGTTGCTATAGCAAGTGAAACCTCAGTACTCACACTTTCAATGGCAGACAACATAATCTCGTGGATCTCGGGGGAAACCTGGGAATCGCTCATGGTGCAGCCTCAGGTGCTATACTCGGGAGCCCAGTGTTGGATTACGGGGTGGTTGATTTAACCCTTCTCTTTCTCTCGCTGACTCGGAGGATGGTTGTGGCACAGCATAACCTGGAAAATACAAAATCAGGAAGGAGAAAATTACCTCACCAACTGAGAGCAATTACCGATATCGCCAACATCAGAAAGTTCCTAAAAACCCACCTATTTAAAGAGCATTTCAACACCACAGGAGTCACATAACTCCACTGACAACCCAACTCACTGCAAAAGAACAAAACACTTAAGCAACCATTACCCTGTAAATAGTTCCAAAATGTATCATCTGTAAAAAGTTACAAATGCTGTAAAAAGTTACAAATGTTGTAAGACCTCACTGTTATTGTTAATTGTTCTGCTGTCTGTTACTAATGAACTGTTCTATGTAAACTGCTTTGAGAATCTGAAAAGTGGTAAATAAAAAATGTTAAATAAATATATCTGCAGATATTGCCCATAAGTTCTGGGAGTAGTGCTGTGGGACTGATGCATTGCCAGAACCGTAACTTGGAGAGCAGTGTTGCCCTTCCTAGAGTGCTTCTGGGCTATCAAACTCCCCTGTTCTGCTCTAGAAAACCCCAATGAAGACTTAGCTAAGAGTCAAAGGTACAGAGACCTGTCTTCTCTGTGGTGAGGAGTCCCAACTTTGCACTCTTGGAAGTGTCCTCCTTTGGTTAGAGCCCATCACCTCACAGGGTTGCATGTACTAACATTCCTGTATTGTGAGGCTCTGAGAATTTTTGCTTATTTCAACTGAAGGATTAGTTCAATTTTTTTGGATATTTGTTATACCGCCTTCCATAACATATCAAGGCAGTTTACAGTAATTACTAAAAGACATTGTACAGTATAGGAAAAGAGGGGCAGCTAGAAGAGAAAGGTTAGGAAAAAAGATTTGGGATTTAGATGTTAGTTGGTGGATGGGGCATTACTGGAGAGCAAAGAGATAGGGGAGGGCCAGGGGATTAGACTCTTACCCCTCTGCTCGACACATCTCCATAGTACTGAGGAAAAAAAAAGTCTTAAGGTCAGTTCTGAATCGATTATAGTTGAATTCTGCTTGCAAAGTGGTGGGAAGGAGTCCCAGAGGAAAGAGGCAACAAAAACCCAAAGCAGATCACCATATGGATTCAAAGTTAGCACGCGAGAGAGACCAAGGGACAATGTAAAGGATTTGCACCCTGGGACCTTGTCGGGTGAGTGGTGACCAGAAGAATTAAATGAGAAGGTACACAGGATGGTGAAGCAGTGAGAAACACCTTGTGGATCAACGGAAGGGTTTTGAATTTGACCCGATAAGGGGGAGGGAAGCCAGTATTTTAAGATTTGAAGGGAAGGGGCAATGCCATATTTCCGGGCATAGCGTACGTTTTTAACAGCTGTATTTTGAAGGTTTACTAGGCATTCAATTAATGTAGGGTGGAGGCCATTGTAGTAAATGTTGCCATAGTCTAGTCAACGCATGATCCGTGTGTGAGTAATGGTTTGATGGGCATCTTGATTCAAGCACGATCTACAAGAGCAGATTGATCAGTGTTTTAACCATAGAGGATATATGGGTCTCTAAAAGCAAGAGAAGGATCAAAATGACATCCAAAGACCTTCAGATAACTGACCAGGATAAACGAAGAACATAAAAGAACACATTTATATAAGAAATGCCAGACTGAGTCAGACCAAGGTCCATCAATCCCAGTATCCTGTTTCCAACAGCGGCCAATCCAAGTCTCAGGTATCGGTCGGGTGCCCAGAAGGTACACAGATTCCATGTTGCTTATCCCAGGGGCAAGCAGTGGATTTCCCGGGTCCTCTAATAATGGTTTATGAACTTGTCCTAACTTCTTTTAAACCCAGTCACACTAACAGCTTTTACTACATCGTCTGGTAATAATAGAGCGATATAGAGGCATTATGATGTCATCCTTTGTTTTATTTTCCATTCCTTTCCTTATGATACCTAGCATTCTATTTGCTCTCTTGGCAGCCACTGCACACTGGGCCGAGGGTTTCAACATGTTATCCACGATGACGCCTAAATCTTTTTCCAGGGTAGTGGTTCCTAATGTGGAGCCTTGCATCATGTTACCGTAGTTTGGGTTATTCATCCCCAAGTGCATAACTTTGCATTTTCCACATTAAATTTCATCTGCCATTTGGATGCCCAGTCTTCCAATTTTTCAAGGTCTTCTTGACATTTTTCACAGTCCTCTTGTATTATAAACAACTTTCAATGAATTTGCAGATGACACAAAATTAATCACCTCACTCGTTATTCCCATTTCCAAGTCATTTATTTATAAATACATTAAAAAGCAGCAGGCCCAGCACTGATCCCTAGGCAAGGAGTGAGCTAAATACTAAAAATAAATAAATATACACAGAATTCATCACCAGCACCTAATTCAAATGCATTGATATTTTCTTCTTCACTATCCAAATTCTACATCCACATGACACTATTGAAAAATCCATGGCTTGGACAAGTCAAACCTTTGTGTGGAGAGCGACATCTCTGCTCTTGAGAATTTTGTCTAGTTCCGTTGCCTCAGGTGCACATAGACTGTGAGCCCTTTGGGGACAAGGAAATGTATCCAGTACCTGCTTGTAGTGATTACATAATGTAAACCACTTTGACTGAAGGATAAGACGGTATAGAAAACCGGTTAAATAAATAAATAGCCATATTGCCAAGAACAATGCGTTGTTGGATTTCATACCAGTTCATCATTTCTTTATTGATTATTGATCCAAGCAGGTATCATCAGCATAGTGAAGGTTGTTGAGTCTTCCACCAATCTTCACATCTTGTGACCAAGTCTAGCAATGTTTATGAACTTTTCCTCCAGGAACTTGTCTAAAACCCAGCTATGCTAAGTGCCCTAACCACATCTTCTGGTAAAAAGGTCGCAGCTTAGTTGTAAGCTGAGTGAAAAAACACTTTCTCTGTTATGTTTTAAAAGTGCTACATATTAGCTTCATGGAGTGTTCCCAAGTCTTACTACTACGAGTGAAAGGGTACAAAGTCCCTCATGAAAGACCCTAAGAAAGTTAAAAAGTCGTGAAATAATAGGCAATGTCCTATTGTGAATCGATTAAATACATTTCATCCCTACTTTTTCTATTTTATTTATTTACATTTCTTGAATACTGTGGACCTGCTCCATCCTCCATGGTTTCCAGTAAACACAACAAATCATGAAACAGAATGGGAAACAGACTACAAATAAATTAATACATTTCATCCCAGAAAATCTCATATTAAGGCCATCATATCAACATATACCTATCTAAAGAAACCTTATTAAAATCATATGTTTTTAGATGGCTATATTTTAAAGAGGTGAACTTCTTAAGAAAATCCAAGAAGTCATCGGTCAATCTTAATTCAAGGGGAGCTGGTTCCACCCCCACGGGCTCGACACAGATGGTAAGCGATTCAATATCTTAACCTTGTGAATCCCAGACTTTAGCCTCCGCAAGGGCTGATAATGTTCCCATAGAATCGACAGGAGATAAGTTCCCAATTTTAATACATTAAAAATCAAGGTAAGCAACTTACACCAAATCCTGGTTTTGAATAGCAAAAAATGCAAAGGTTTCAAATATGTTCATGGGACCCAACTTCCAATATCAATCGAGTGGCTCATTTAAAATCATTAGATAGTTCAGAAATAAGTCACCAGAAGACTTGTTCTACGAGGATCAGAGCCTGAACAATGGTTCTCAAATCTTATGTGTCCAAATTATTCTTCATCTGCCTCAAGAAGCGCAGCTTATAAAAGGGCGTCTATCTCTATATTCCTACTACTAGTACTACTGATTGTTTATATAGTACTATCAGAGAATCCACAACTACACCAAGATACCGTGTGTCTGGAGAAAGGGGAGCTTTCTCCTCAGTAGACGAGGGTGAATCGTGGAGTACGCCAGGAATTTGTGCTGGGCCCACTACTTCAACATATTCCTAAATGACCTGGAAATGGGAACAAGCAGCAAGGTCATTAAATTGCAGATCACACCAAATTATTCATAGTTGTTAAGCTGCACATGGATTGTGAGTAATTGCAGGAGCATCTTGTGAGACTGGGTGTCCAAACGCAAGATGAAATTGAATGTGGAGACGTGCAAGGCGAGGCATTAGGGAAGAACAACTCAGACTGCAGTTACAGGATCCGCATTCCTGAACAATATGTTGAAATCTTCTGTTTAGCCTGCATTAGCAGCCAAACACACACCAAAATGTTAGGAATTATTAGGAAAGGAATAGAGAATAAAACAAGAATGTCATCATGCCTCTGTATCACCTATAGGTACGACTGCACCTGGAGTATTGTGTGCAATTCTGGTTGCCGCAATTCAAAAAAAAATAGAGTAGAATTAGAAGAGGTACAGAGGAGGACAACCAAACAATAAAGGGGATGGAATGACTCTCCTATGGAGGAAAGGCCAAAGAGGTTAGGGCTCGGCTTAGGGGAGATATGATAGAGGTCTTTAAAACCCTGAGTAGACGAAAATACACTGTTTATTCTTTTCAAAAATAGAGATATTAAGGAACACATCACGAAGTTACTAAATAGCACATTTAAAAGAGGAGAAATATTTTACCTTATTTCTATACTCCTTCCCTAAAATGATCCAGTTGGTGGTTTTTATACAGTTTGTATCCAAATATTCTGGTAACCCACTACGTCTGCACCCACAGGGGGTGCCTGAAATGCCTCATGTATCTCACAAATGATCAGGTGTCTTGAAAACCAGACTTGTGAGGGGGCTTGTACAGATTGGATTTGAAACAAGCTAGTTGTTGGCAGAAAAGGACCATCAGGTCCTGGCAATGGGTTGAGAAGTAGAGAAGGCAGCTCAGTGTGGAGACGTTTAGTGCAATACGGTTGCAGAAAAAAATGAACGGAAGTATTTTTGAATCTTGAGAGGATATTTTAGGTGCATGTGAGTCAGAGAATGGCTGAACCATCAAAACACATGATGGAAAAATGATGTGACATTGTCGGTTATGGGCTGGCAAAACAACGACCCTTATGCAACTCAAAAGGACGTCTGGCCTTAGTAAAACAAGACGGCAGAGAGATTCTCAAGTCCAAACTTAATAGCAGGAACCAAAGGACATGGATTTAAATTAAATCTGTTGGTAGTTAGAAGTAATTAGAAAAGATATAGAGAAGAGCTACCGAAATGGTAAAGGGGATGGAAGGCTACTCCTATGAAGAGAGGCTTAAAAGGTTAGGGCTCTTCATCCTGGATAAGAGATGGCTGAGGGGAGATACATGGCAGTGGAGGAGTAGCCTAATGGTTAGAGCACTGGCTTAGTAGCCAAGAGACCAAGGTCCTTGTGACCTTGGGCAAGTCACTTAACCTTCCATTGCCTCAGAAGAAAGACCTGACAATCTACTTCCGGTCACACTGCCAAGAAAACCCAGGAGCTGCTGGGTCAGTAGGAGTCAGCACTGACTCGAGGGCACACATTGCACTGAGGAGAGATATGAAAGAGACCTGTAAAATAACGAATCGAGCGGAATGGGTGGGGACACCCAATGAAGCTGCAGTATAGCCCATTTAAGACAAATACACCCCCCCCCTTCAACACACAGAGACAGACCGTAGGAAAATATCCTGGGTACGATTCTCTTACCCCCAGCCAATGTCCTGTCTCATGTCCCCGGTTCCATGAACTCAAAGCACCTCCTGCCTCCCATTTCAGTGAAGACAGAGGCACTGGACTGACTGCTAGGCACTGAAATGCAAGTGATCGATCAAGTCTTCGATCCCCCTCCCTCCTTTCCTGAACATCGGCAGCAGGAACGGCGCTCAATGACATGTCAGCTTCCTGCATCACGCAGAAGCAATAACCTCTGTAAATCTGGGGGATGGGTCCCCCTTCCCGCTCCTCAGTCCTGAAACTCCAAGACCCCCTTTTCTCCCAGGCTTCCCCTCCAAAAATCCAGAATAGCGCAATCAAGGCAGCCCTACGGAAAACTACGCAAACACCAGAATATCATGGTATCAGAGAAACGAACTAGAACGTTCCATAAAAACTATTCAAATTCTGGGATCACCTCAGTAGCTGCAACACAAACTCCCTCCACGGCCGGATATGGTGTGAAACATAAAACCTGCAAGAGATACACTCGGAACATAAGTAGCCAAGCTGTCACACCAAAGCAACACTCTCAACTGAAACAGACTCATTTTTCATCTGTCGTCCTCCCCAGTCAACCTGTATGTTTCGCTACATGAATGGAAGCTGCCACATCCTCTGCGTGGTACATAGCTAAACACCTCTTGCTGTAAGATTTTAATGCAGAATAATTACTATTTGCAGTTTTTATTTTACAGATTTAAATTAAGAAAACCGGGAATATGGCAAGTCCAAACGTTTGGACGCCTTGTCTGTCAGTACTTCGTAACACCCCCTTTGGCAGAAATAACAGCCAGGTAAGAGCCTTGCTATCCAGGGCTGGTGCTACCATCAGACAAACTAGACAACTGCCTAAAGGGCTAGCCTTCCAGGGGTGCCCATTGCTACCACCCCTGGCTTTCAAACCACAACACAGTGTTCACCTTTTATTTGATTTATTTAAGTGGTTTAAATACCGCCTAGTCTTAGAGTCAAGGCCGTTTACAGAGTCAAGTGAACATAACAACAATTGTACATAGAACAGGATTAGGGTGTGGTGTGATGAACTTGGCATAACTTAAGGCAAATTGACGAACATAATTTATACATTTAGGGCCAGATATTCAGTTGGGCGGTGCTATGTGCCGTGTTGGTGCATAGCCTGCCCGCCATCCATCTAACCGGGATTTTCATTGCAGGGGAAGCATATGGGGCTCCAGCACTGAAAATCCGGTTAACACCGCACAACCCAGAAGCTGCAGGAACTAGCCTGGTAGCACCGATTTTCAATGCTATACGGTTAGCTCCATCGCCTTAAAGATAGGCATGGAAAACCGTCACCTATCTTTAAGGTGCCAAGAGCTTTAAAAATCACTATTACCCGGTTAATACTTGCCTCCTCCCTTGCTCCGCCCCAGAACACCCTCAGCACACCCCTGATGCTAAGCGGATAGCGTGTGGGCGTGCTAGGGACTTAACCAGGATTTTCCAAAGGCACTACCCATGTAGGTGCCTTTGGAAATCCCGGTTTAGGCATTTACATGGGGAACATGTAACTGCCTTCAAACATCAGGCCCGAAGTTTATTAGGGTGTGAACAAAGCAGTGATATGGGCAACGGTGAGACTGGGTGACAGCTGGAGTCCTGCAGGGGTAGGAGTGGAAAGGTAAGCGAGGACTTGTAGAAAGACTGGGCGTTGAGAAGGTGTGGGGATCCTGGGTAGGAGAGTGACTGCTAGCTTTTCCTTCCAAAGTGTTCTTGGAATAGATGCATTTTTAGATTCCTTCTGAAGTCCAGTGGGTCAGTTATTGCGCATAGGTGATCTGATAGGCAGTTCCATGATTGGAGCATAAAGGGAGAAGGCCCTGTTGGCCATGGTTCTGTTGCTCTTTGAGATTGTGGATGGTATCTTGAGTGTGTTTTGTAGATGCTTCTGTCTATTCCTGTTGTTGGATGTCTTTTGTATTGTTTTATTTATTTTTATTTATTTAACCTGTTTTTTTATATCGCCTTATCTTTAAATCAAAGCGGTTTACATTAAACTCAGAACACGAACAGGATACATTATAATTAAAATTGAGGTAAACAGGGGGAGAACTATTTACAACTTGATCAACATATTTACATAATTACACGTGGTTCTCGTTGTTTGGAGAGATTATTTATTAGGAATTGAAGTTAAATTGAAGAGAAGCCTTGGATTAATTTGAAGGTTGTCAGTATGGCTTTGTATTTTGCTCCTGTTCTGATAGGCAACCATTTCAGCTGTTTGAGTACTGCTGTGATGTGCTCGGTTCAGGTGGAGCTGGATAAAATGTGGGCAGCCGTCTTCTGCGCTAGCTGCAAGGGGTAGAGAGCATACTTTGGGAGACCTTTGTGGAGAATGTTGCACTAGTCAAAGTGGGGGGGGGGGGGACCAGGGCTTGGAAGACTGTGTGCTAGTCCTGGGGAGTTAGTAATGTGCACAGGTGGCGTACTGTTTTTATCTTGTGGTAGACAGCGCTGGCGATATTGCTGATGTGTGACTGCAGCAATAGGTGTTAATCTATGGTTATGCCAAGGTATTTTACTTTCTATTTGACATTCAGGTCTCTTTCTGCAACTGATATGACTGGTGGCGGGGTGTAGTTTGGGTGCTTGTGGATGAAGAGGGCCTCAGTTTTGTCATGATTCACTTGGAGGTTCTGTGTTGCGAGCCATACTGATGAGGTGTGATTGGATTAACCGGTACAACCCTAATATGGTCCCAATCGATTGCAGACGTAGTAGTAGTGTGTTGTGTGCTACTGAATCAAATGCTGCTTTGATGTCTAAGAACACAATTGCAAAGTCTTGGTATATCTGTTCGGTGCACTGTATCGCGGTTTGTGGAGGTCTGCTTATCCTTCAAGCCATCAGAAGGGCCACAATAGCTTACAAGGAGCCATTACCAGCCTGCCGATACACCTCAAATTGATTCCAATTGATACTGCCAAGGCCCCCATGCCTTTGTTCATGGAAGCCCTCAAAAACAGCTAATGATGAAGCCATCTTTATGGGACCCAACAGTTCCAACACTTCTGAAGCTACAGCAGCAGCATCGCAGTACTGAGTCGATTCTTGAAACTCCATGCCTGCTTACAAGAGATGGGTTGACATCAAGATCTTGAAGGGCCTCAACACTGACCCATGCCCAACTGATATCGGTGTCCAGGATGTCAGGGGTGGAATGGTCCCCAAAATGCCAGTCTAACAGTGCAGAGGAGCTAAGGCATCTGTGTAATATGGAAGTCGGTCCAGGCAAAGACTCAGGCGTCCATGGAGTACCTCTCTGAGTCAGATTCTAAGCACTCTTGGGTCACAGACTGCGATTCTGAATACTTCTGAGGCGGGGGCTTCAGAACTCGCATCAGACCCCTCTCACCTCATAAGCAGTGCAAGTCTCCCCCTGCTAAACACAAGTCTGGCAAGAGCCTAAGATTTTTCATACTGGGTCAGACCAAATTGTCCATCAAGCCCAACAGTGCTCAATCTAGGTCACAAGTACATGGCAGGATCTCAAAAGGTAGATAGACTTCATACTACTTATCCCAGGGATAAATAGTGGGATTTTCCCCAGTCCACTTTAATAAAGGTTTAAGGACTTTTCCTCCAGGAATGTGTCCAAACCTTTTCTAAACCCATCTGCACTAACAGATTTTATTACATCCTCCGGTAATGAATTCCAGAGTTTGATTATGCGTTGAGTGAAGAAATATCTTCTCCAATTAGTCTTACATGTACTACTTTGTAGTTTTATGGCATGCCCCCTAGTCTTTCTACTTTTTGACGGAGTAAACAACTGATTCACTTGTACTCATTCTACTCCGCTCATTATTTTATAGACCTCTATCATATCTCTCCTCAGCCGTCTCTTCTCCAAGCGGAAGAGCCCTAACCTTTTAAGCCTCTTTTATTGGGGTACCCATCCACCCCCTTTATCATCTTATCACTCTTCTTTATGCCTTTTCCAATTCTGCACAACCGACTCACCTACTTGGTACAAGTAGTAGGGGAATTCCAAATATGTATTAGCGAAAACCCTGTTGAGAATTTTGGGCCACATAGCCTTAACCAGAGATGGTGAGCCATGGGAGTGATATGAACAATGTGGGCCATCTCTGTCAAAGTCAAAAGGGTGGCCCAACACACTGAGCCAATGCCAGTGCATGACGTTAACTCTGCAAAGTGCAGAGAGCCGCATTACTCTGCACACCACATCTGGAAATAACACTGAATCACAACATCTGCATTTTTTTAGGCCACGTGAATAATGTGCACTGTACTTTGGTGTTGGAAACACTCACTAAAAATGTGCATTTTGATGGTTAGTTTTGAGGCCTCGTTTGCAATTTCCACATGGAAAATCTGGCATTTACATGGGGAACTGTTATCTGTGCAGAAATGGCAATTCTAGAAAAGACTAAATTTACACACAATGTCTATAATATGTAGAAATCGCAAGGGGGTATGTCAGAGCACGGGCTCCGTGGGTCACAAATCTACATGTGTATTTTCCGTTTTATAGAGGAAATACATAGATATGACCAAAATTGTTCATGTTAGCAAGACTGTACCAAGCTAGCCATGCACCCTGTGCAACTGGTGAACCTGGCGCCCACCCCAAACCCACCCAGCTGCGTGCAGGAACTCGCTTTTGTTAGGCTTCCTGGAGCCCCCCTTCTGTACTTGCGCCTCATGCGGCCTCAGCGCCGCACAGCCATTGGTATAACCCTGCAGATCGGCATTTACCGCTGTTCCCCGGCACTTTTAGATTCTTAAATAGTGCTATGGCCGGTCCTTTACAGGAGGGATTGTTATTTCCCTCTGCAAATTGAAATTAAATGTAGTTAAGCGATGGCATTCATATATACAGCTTTGCAAGCACTGGCACTTGTGAAGTTGTGAAGTATGAAATTACAGATGTACATGTCCGCCCTGCCATGTGCAAGCTGCCGAGTAGCCGTCGATTTTTCCCATGCGTAGATTTGTAAAATGGCTCCTTCAGCTCTATGTGTTGGCAAATACATATGAACTCCTGCGTGTTCTTACATGTATTTTAAAAAAGATCCATGTTTGGTGGTGCCTTTTCTAAAATACTGCCAGAATTTTGAAGCCCTGACCTGAAAATCTTAATACCCATCCCCACATGCTATCTAAAAACCTGTGAGAGGAGCAGCAGCACCCAGCGTTCCTACTAAATGTTAGAGGAACAAGCTAACATTTTCCAGAACAGGGGATGTTCTTGCTGGGAGGAGGGTCCTCTGCAGCAGAAGAGATAAAGGCATCTGTCCTTTGGCCAGGTGTCTTTTGCACCCAGCCAATCATACTATCTAGATTGAGCATCAGGCTCAGAGCAGCAGCCTAGAAGAAGACAGCAGAGGACTGATTTCCGTACAAACCTTGTCAGCACCCTACTGTCTCAGAAGACTAGCTCAGCCTGTTACAGAGGCTCTAAGAACTGTACCAGCAACCAGGCCTTCCAGTTCATCAGAGCCAGGAGCCCTGCAGAGCTGTTCCAGGGACCTGCTTCTATAACAGCCACCAGCTATCAGGAAGAGAAAGAACCCAATCAAACATCTTACACCAGTGGTACCAGATCTAAGGGTGACATCCAACATAGCTTTGAAAACCTGTGACTGTCTTACATAGAGATTCAGGTACACTCAGAAAAGCACTAGAGAGGAGAGAGGGATTTCCACTCAGGGAAACCAGACCTAAATAATAAGGTGCATATTTGGGGAAGAAATCAGATTAGTTAATAAAAGGATGCAAGAGTGGTGAAGAAAGGAGCCTCTATTCAGAGTAACTACAAGGATTTTAGTGAAATACCTACACTGAGAGGAGAAAAAAAAAGTAATCTGCTTGTAATGATTTTTGACCGAGAAGACGACGTTAACTGCTTGTAACAGTTATCGTTTGTCATTTCTTCCAATTGTCATTGTTTTACTCAGGGTTAAGTAAATCCTTGGTTCCGAACCCATTTTCTGGCCTGGACTCATTTATTTGAGAATGGAGAGGTGTGAGCGTATCAATTACCAAGGGCCTCCTGGCATACGCCAGTCCCCACAAACAGAGTGCTAATACTGAACATGCCTGAGCTCTAGAATAAAAGACTGAAAAAAGGCTCATTGGACTGGTGCCCCCCTCCCTTGTCACACAAACTCCTGGACTCTAGGTGCTGTTATTGCACATGGACTACGACCACCTCTGGGGATGGCCTTCCCAACTGGACCTGATCTAGGACTCAAACTTGTCCTGACACCGAGCCATCCCTCGTTTCACAGTCATTAATTTCATTCCCCCTTGCTGTAGCCCCTTCCTTGTAGAAGTGAGGGGTCTGGCTTTAGAGGCTGCAGTGTAAAAATAAATGTTCTGCTGACCTCAGTATCTGGGGTCAGCGATAGCTGTGAGCTCAAGGCTGGGGGGAGGGGAGCAGTCACTCATTTGTGCTCTACTTTAACATTACCCCCTCCCTTCAGGAGTCCGATCCAAACCGAAAGTAAGCTGTCACAAATAGAGCAAGTTCACAAACAGCAGGAAAGCGAGGACTTTGCAGATTTCCTGTATCCTTTTCCCTATTTTCTCAATCTTTGGCAAAATACAGCGTCCGTAAGCTAAAACACTCACACATTCACTCGAATCCAGACTTCAAGCTTCTGGGGCTGTCCCTGAAAGGAACCTCAGCTCCTTAATGTTCCCACTGGGGATGTTCTCCTTTGAGTCCATGAAAGGTACAGAAAATCCTCGCCTACCAATTTGAAAACCCCCAAATCACTTCAGATACCTTGTTGGCAACCCCTGCAGCTCATCTTCCCCGACATGAGAATATTCATCTTCCTAATTCTTGTTCCCATTCTGCTCCTGTACGTCCCCAGCCTCCTGTCATCTGGCGGCTGGTGTATATGCATACTCTGGGGGAGGGTGAATAGCTAGGGCTCGTGCTTCAAGACCTGCCAACCTCTGAGTACTGGAGAGCTCATCCCAAAGGGAAGGGGCATTACAGGTGAACACCCATGTCCTAAGTTCAGGATTCCTGCTGTTCCATGTGAATCTGGACTCAGTCAGGACATTCTCACTCCAGGCGGAAAGGAAAATCTGCAGTCCTTCCATACTGGATAGCAGAGCTCCTCGGCTGCCTCCCACCTGCTCTTCTGGTTAACGAACACTCAAAGACTCGCTGAAGCTTTTATACCTCTGTCCCACCCCTAGGAATGGGCAGCACCTCCCTGTGTTTACATCACCATCCTAGAAACCGTCCCAACTCTAGAAAATTCCGCTTTTCACTCTGTGGGTAGAAAAAACCTTGATGGAACCATAGGGGGTCTCCACCCTTCTAGAAATTCTGAGAAGAAAATGCATACTATTTCCACCTTCTACTAGTCCTCTAGTTTAATTTAAAACTGGCACTTAAATTCCACTTAGCTTAACATCTGGTTCAAGATAGATTACAAAAGAAAACCATAAAATTGTAACAAATGTACCCAAGAACCTTCCCATCCCGGCACTATAAACATAACCCTAACCCTCCTCCTCCAAACCTAATTTATTAGCCTGGAGTGTCCAAGGTCAAATCTGACCCTTCACCATATATAGATTGGAAGGGTTGAGGCAGGGTAGTTGCTGCACATGAGCAAGACAACTGCACAGTCAAGTACCAAGCCTAGGGGGAGACAAAGGGTGCAAGACAACGTGGCAAGCTGCCACAGCTGGTTCCTTTTGGTACACTTCCCCCACTAACGAACAGGCTGGCAAACAACTCAGGATGGACAAGAGTTAGCTCAGCCTGTTGCCACATGACTAGGCCGGGTAGAGGGAACAATGCCAACAAGTTTTGCTTGGCTGCCATGCTCTCCAGCGATGGTCTGGATCCTCTCTCACCCTCTGCCACAGTATTGCAAGATCCGAGGACAAATTTCTCTCTTCTCTTTCCCACACAGACCAGATCTCCCCACAGCAATCCCACAGTCCTACAAGGTCCGAGGCCAGATCTCTCTGTGTTGGGTAGGGAGAAGAGAGATTTGATACGTGCATCTGTGAACAAAGTAATTTTTGTCCTTAATTTTTTTTATCCAGCTAAAGCAAATAGTTTTGAGGAATATTTTGAGATTTTGCTCACTAGAGGTCCAGTGGCCCAAACGCCAAAACATACTTGTGTAGAAACCTCCCAGAGTCTGCCTTATTTGAGAGGCAGACACCTCTAGTGGTCCTATGAGTGTAAGTCGATGTGACCTGTTTATGTCCTTGTAATTTTCCAGAATGGGGGTGGGGAAGGGAGGGGATGTCTCTTTGCCCACTGACATTATACTGGGAGGAGACTTCCCGAGGGGGGGAAAATGAAACTGTATAAAAAACCAGGCCAAAGGCAGTTTGTGTCTTTAGATGGCCTAGTCATTGAACCACCAAGGAGCCTCTCTCTGGCTACCCTTTAGCCCCCAAAGGAGAAGATGTTGTAGGAGGCGATAAAGGCTGCTTAAATCTCTGCATTACTTACCTATTTATTTAATCAGTTTTGTATACCACCTTATCCTTCAATCAAAGTGGTTAACAGGACAACAAAAGAGTTTACATTGGGGCATGGAGGACAGAGAGACAAGACATTGTAATAAATTACAGTACATCATATTAATTTACAATAAATTACAGTACATTGTAATAGTATATAAAGATAATCAATAATATTATACTATAACATAAGAAAATTTAGTAGAAACAGTTAGTAAGGTATCAAACCTTTATGTGATAGGTTGTCTGCCAAAAGCCTCGATGAATAGATATGTCTTAAGGGACTTGCGGAAGTCTTTCATGTCGGTCTGAAATCTTAATTCCTCAGGAATAGAGTTCCATAGCTTTGGTGCCATAAATGAAAAAGCCCTTTTAGAAGTCATTTGTTTAGATTTATTAAAATTAAGATGGGTATTAAGTCTGTTGGTAGCTTGGGAACGTCTGGGTCTTGAGCTTGTGTCTTTAGAAATAATAGATTTTAGGATATCTGCGGATGGTTCGTGAAGAATTTTAAAAATGATCATCAGATTTTTGTACTTTGATCTTGCAGTGATTGGAAGCCAATGAAGTTCTTCAAGTAAGGGAGTTACATGTTCATATTTTGTGGATCCCATTATAATTCTTGAAGTGGCGTTTTGAACCATTTGAAGGGGGTGGATGGTATTTTTGGGAAGACCTTGATAAAGGATGTTTCCAAAGTCAAGTAAAGGTGTAATAACTGCTTGACTTACTGTTCGGAAATGATTTGTGTGCAAAATTGGTTTAAGTCTTCTAATGATTTTTAAACGATGGTAAGCTTTATTTGTAATTTTATTTACATGTGATTTTAAATTTAGATGTTTATCTAGGGTTACACCAAGGTACTTTACTTCTTCACTAAGTTTTATGGATTTGTTTAGAATATTAATTTCTTTAGGAGCCTTTAGGTTTTGACATTTAGAGATTAATAGTGCTTCAGTTTTGTCTGAATTTATTTTAAAATTATTATTTGCAAGCCAGTTGTTCATGTCAATCAAACATTTATCAATTATTGTTGTGTCTAAAGAATTTTGGTCGATTGTAGTATAGATCATAATGTCGTCAGCGTAGATATGGTAATTTATTCCGTGCTGTTTAATAATTTGACACAAGGGTTGAATATAGATATTAAAAAGAACGGATAATAAAGCTGATCTTTGTGGTATACCTTGTGTGAAGGGGATTTGAGAGGATTTTTTTTCTCCACATTTTACTATTTGCGTACGATTACTCAGGTATGATGAGAACCATTTAAGGGTATAGTTACATAAGCCAATATCTTCAAGACATCGGAGCATTATTGAATGAGATACGGTGTCAAATGCTGCCGAGATGTCAAGAAATATTAAAAGAAAAACATTTTTTTTTTGTCCAGGCTGGTTATGAGGTTATTAAATAGTGAAATAAGTAGAGATTCCACATTGTGAAATGGTTTGAAGCCATGTTGGTGTAAATCCAATGGTGCATATGAATCTATGTGATCCTGCAATTGTTTTTGAACTACTTTCTCTATAACCTTCAAGATAAATGGTAAACTGGAAATCCGCCGATATGACTTGGGGTCAGAGGTGCTTAATAATTTGCCTTTGTGCACTGGTCAAATTGATGCATTTTGAGAATAGCAGGTAAATAACCTTGTCTTAACGAGTTTTCCACAAATTTCATCAAATGTGAGCTCAATTGTTTCTTAGTGTTTTTAATCCACTCTACTGGACATGGATCGGCTGGAGAGGTTGTTGTGTTGATTGTGCTTATTATATCTTCAATATTGTTTTTTGTCGGTATAGAAAATTCAGTCCAAAAGTGTTTGGGATCATTGAAGGTTTTTAAGGTACTTAGCCTTTGTGTCCTGATAGAAACATAGAAACATGACAACAGAAAAAGACCACATGGCCTATCTAGTCTGTCCTTCCATATCAACCACAACAGTCCTCTTTTTACCTTTAGAGATCCTCTGTGTTTGTCCCATGCTTTTTTGAATTCTGATACTGTCCTCATCTCTACCACCTCCACTGGGAGACTATTCCACGGATCCACCACTCTTTCCGTAAGAAATATTTCCGCATATCACTCCTGAATCTATCTCCCTTCACCCTCATCCCATGTCCCCTCGTAGCAGAACTTGCTTTCAATTGAAAGAGGCTCTCTCCCTGAACATTTATGCCACGGAGGTATTTAAACATCTCAATCATATCACCTCTATCCCGCCTTTCCTCTAAGGTGTACATATTAAGATCCTTCAGTCTGTCCTCATATGCTTTATAATGAAGACCAGCCCGTCCCTGCTCAAGAGGAGAGGTGGTGACACTGGAAGGAGAAGTATAGTGTATCGAAGGAGCAACAGGGAGCCACTGATCATGGAAAAAGTAGAGGATACAGCGGATATCCCAAGAAGCCAAAAGACACAGAGGGCCAGCTACTAAGGTAGTGCACATGCAACTGCATTTAAGTCAGACTCCAGCTCACAAGGTGTTCTGGAAGAAGCTAGTGTTTCTCCAGTTACTATACTTATCATTTCTATAGTGCTACAAGGCATACGCAGTGCTGTACATATAGATGTAAGAGACCACTACTACTACTATTCAGCACTTGTAAAGCGGCACGCACGCAGCACAGCCGACCTACAAGAGGTAGCCGACATACAAGAGAGACAGTCCCTGCCCGTCAGAGTCAAGCTCATCGGAGCTTAGAACAGTACAGAGCATTAGTCAGTTCTGCGCAAGGTACAGTTTGGTCAGTAGTTTGGTCATAAATGATGATGGGGGTTAGGGTAAGATGAGGAAGGAGTCAGGATCTGTATGCAACGGTGAAGAGGTGGGTCTTCAACCTGGATTTGAAGAGGACCAAGGAGGGTGCCTGGCACACAGACGCAGGTAGGCTGTTCCAGGCGTAAGGTGCAGCAAGGTGAAAGGAGCGCAGTCGGGAGTTCGCAGTGCGTGTAAAAGGCATTGATAGAAGTAATTTGCTAGCGGAGTGCAGGTTTCGAGAGGGGATATAGGAAGAGATAAGAGATGAGAGGTAGTGAGGGGCCATAGAGTGGATGCACTTATAGGTTAGCAGGAGAAGCTTGAATTGGATGAGGAATTGGACAGGGAGCCAGTGAAGCGACCTGAGAAGAGGAGTAATATGGGCATGGCGAGGTTGGCAGAAGTTAGAGTGGAGGAGTGGCCTAGTGGTTGGGGCAAGGTACTTCAGGCTGGAAGGTCGGGGGTTCAAATCCCACTAGAGGACAGCAACCTTGGGCCGGAAGGACTGGGATTTCTAGTCCCACAGGTGCTCCTTGTGGTCTTGGGCAAGCCACTTAACCCTCCATAGCCCATGTTCCCTGTAAAATAGTTATCTCCAAGTTATAATGCCCTGTTCAATGTAATTTCAGTTTGTTCAATGTAAACCGCACTGATGCAGAATAGCGCGGTATATAAGAGAATGTAAATAAATAAATAAAGATTAGTCGAGCGGCATGATTTTGTATAGATTGGAGGGGAAGGAGGTGGCTTGCGGGAAGACCAGCGAGGAGTAGGTTGCAGTAATCAAGGCGAGAGGAGATTAAGGCGTGGATAAACATTTTGGTAGTGTGTTCAGAGAGGAAGGGGTGTATTTTGCTGATGTTGTAGAGAAAGAAGCAGCAGGTCTTAGCTACAAGCTGGATATGAGCAGAAAAGGAGAGAGAGGTGTCGAAAATAACCCCCCAGATTGCGGGCCGAGGGAACAGGAAGGATAGTAGATCCATCCACAAAGATTAAGAGAGGGGGAAGTGGGGGGGGGGGGGGGAGGAGTTAGGTGGAAAGACAAGGAGTTCAGTCTTGGCCATGTTCAATTTTAATTGGCGATGAGACATCTAGGCAGCAATGTCCGAAAGGCAGGCAGAGATCTTGGACTGGGTTGCCGGAGAAATATCAGGTGTAGAGAGGTAGATTTTGGAGTCATCGGCATAGAGATGGTATTGAAAGCCATGGGAGGAGATGAGCACGCCAAGGCCTTGGGTATAGAGAGAGAAGAGGAGGGGGCCCGACAGATCCCTGGGGTACACCTACATGGAGTGGGGTAGGGGAGGAGGAGGAGCCAACAGAGCATACACTGAATGAACGAGGGGAGAGTTAAGAGGAGAACCACCTCACTCTCAGACCTCTTACACCCCACCCCCCAACAGAGCGAGAAGATCAATAGCCTGCAACACTTTACTTCTACCAAAGACCATCACCAAAAGCTCAAAGACAACGAGTAACCATGCTTTTTCTCTTTACGCACCTTCCTGTTGGAACTCCCTCCCTGCAGATATCTGGAGCATATGGATGGCACGCTGACCGGGAGATCCCGCTGAAACTTTCCTGAGTGGGTGATGGACCTGGCGGCAGAATCCAGATCACCTAGCCCCGTGAAATCCTAGCACCGCGACTCACTGTCTCTAATCCCTCAGGTGGCTCAAGGGCGCTCCCATGCTGGCCATGAAACGTGAGGTCTGACGCCAGCCAATCGCGCTGAGGGGGGCGGGCCAACGCAGCACCAGCCAATGGCGCCGAGGGGCTGCAGCGATGCCGTCCGATCGTACGGAGGGGCGGCGGCCCACAGCAGGGAAGCACGCCTGGAAGAGAGGTTGACTGGGGACATCGAGGCAAAGCTTGCTTACAGAGCTGTTCACCCCTCCTGCTTGGATTATTCGGAGTCCATCTCCGTTTAGGTTGGCGCTGCCGGAGAGAGGCCGTGATGTCATCGGCACTGATGGAGGAGTGCCCTCTGTGTGATTGGCCCTTCCTTTGCTGTTTGGGTCTGCGCCGATGCAGGGGAGGAGCCCGAGATGAATCAGGCCATGCTGATTTGATTGGCGCCGGCCAATGGCGCCACAGGGGGGAGGAGCCAGGAGCCATGATGTCATTGGCAAGATGGCCACCGTCCTGGGACTCTCATGGTCACCTCGTGGCGCCCTGGGATTCTCATGGTCACCTCGTGTCCGGTCAGGAAGGAGCTGCTGGGATGTAAGCAGACAGACGGAGGCAAGGATTTGCATCCGGGAAGGAGGTATGGAGTGCATCCAGTGCCGCGTGAGTAAGAGCCTCTTAGTGATAGTCGCATATGCAGGATAGAAGGCTTCGGGAGGCATGGCGGGGATAGGGGCCGGAGGCACATCCCAACGGCAGAGGCTGCAGCGGTAGAGATCCAAAACCGCAAGGATTACTAGCTGCCTTTCAAGGAGGAGGCAGGTCTTGCACATCAAACCTCAGAGTATTAGGCAAGACTCTTGCTGAGCCATTACTCTAGGTTGCAAGTGCCTGTCTGGCAGACACGGGGATCCCGGTCATCTCTGTTTGGAAGAGATCTGAAAAGAGAGAATCAGAAACAGCATTAAAACATTTTTAAAATGGTAAGGAGGATTCCTCTAGAATAATGTAGTATTTGTGGTGGAGAGTAGAGAGGTCCGTTTTGCTGGCAAGGCGGAAGAACTGAAACTGGTTAGCTAGGGGTGGGCAGGGGGGGTGGGGCCAGTTGGCCCATGCTGAGAAGGGCAAAAAGCCCTTCTGAGCTATAGGAGAGTACTTCCGTCTTGGCGCTGTCGGATGATGTCACCACCAAGTGTGGCTGACTCATCCTGCTTGTCCTAGGAGAACCAACCTCCCCCAATTCAGGAAGGCAATCAAACACCATCTCTTCTTACAACACTTCTCCACGCTTGACAATATCACCTAACCCTTTTATCCTGAGCCATTGCGACTCCCACAAAGGAATGTACCCTATGCCCTAATCACTGTATTTAAATTTCCCGCACGTCAATCTTCCCCTAAAGACAAACATGCCAATCTTTATTCTAATTTGTACATATTGTAGATAGTTCTCCCCGTTCTCCATGTTTTATTTCCCTGTTCTCTGTAATTGTCAATGTTAGACTGTTGCACATTGTACATCTTTGGTTATATGTATACTGCGCTGATGATAAATAGTGTGGTATAGAAGAAATTGCAAATAAAATAAATAAAATAAAATAACCAGGAAAGTATGGAATCCTTGAAGCCAAGCGAGGAGAGGATGAGGAGGAGAAGGTCATGGTCAACGATGTCATGTTAAATCCCTGTTCTATGTAGACGATGGCCTAATTTAACTGACCAAGTGTTATATTGTTTCAATGTAAACCGCACTGATGACAAAGAGCGCGATATATAAGAAATGTTAAATAAATAAAATAAATAAATAAATAAAGGCAGCAGAAAGGTCAAGAAGGATGAGGATAGAGTAGAGGCCCTTGGATTTAGCCAGGAAAAGGTCGTTAGTGACTTTAGTGAGTGCTGTTTCAGTGGAATGTAGGGGACGGAAGCTGGATTGAAGTGGGTCCAGGAGGGCCTGGGAGGTGAGGAAGTCGAGGCAGCGATGGTGGACTGCTTGTTCTAATAATTTGGATATGAAGGGAAGGAGGGAGATGGGTCGATAGTTAGAAGGGCATGTGGGATCAAGTGAGGGTTTCTTGAGGAGGGGTGTGACAACAGCATGTTTGAAATCAGCGGGGACAGTTGCAGTGGAGAGTGAAAGGTTGAGGATATGAGTGATGGAGGGGACAATGGTGAGGGAGATGGAACGTAGGAGATCTGTGGGGATAGGGTGTGAAGAACAGGTGGTGGGTTTGGAGGAGGAAAGAAGGAGTGCGGTTTCTTCATCAGAGATCAAAGGGAAGGAGGAGAGGGTGGAAGGGGGGGGTATGGATGGGGAGGAGGGGAGATAGATGAGGGGGTAGGGAACTGGAGGGTAATTTTGAGGATTTTGTCGTGGAAGTAGTCGGCTAGGGTTTGGGCAGAAAGGGAGGGTGGGATTGGGGGCTGGGGGACGTTGAGGAGAGAAAGAGAAGGCGAGGGTCAGAGGCAAGGGAATTAGTCAGATGGATGTAGTAGTCTTGTTTGGCAAGTGCTAAGGCTGACTGGAAGGAGCCAAGCATGAATTTGAAGTGTAAAAGGTTTTCTGGGGAGCGGGATTTGGACCAGGCTCGTTCGGCAGAACGGGCACAGATGTGTAAGTAACGGATTCTGGGTGAGAGCCAGGGTTGGGGAGTAGATCGTTTAACAGGACGTGGGGTGGAAGGGGCAAGAGTGTCAAGGGCTGAGGATAGTGTAGTATTGTATGAGGATAATGCCTCGTCGATGGACTCAGATGATAAAATGGAAGAGAGAGATGGAGAAATGGTGGAGGAGAGAGTTAGGGGATCAATATTATGAAGATTTCTAAATAGGTCGGAGGAGACAGGATGAGGTTGGGATGGCGTGAGCTGAAGAGTGAAAGTTAAGAGGTGATGGTCAGATAAGGGAAGGATTGATTTGCGGAAGTTTGAGGGAGAGGAATTGGAGAAGAGTATTAGGTCAAGGCAGTGGCCGTGTAGGTGTGCGGGGGGCAGTGGAGCAAAGTTGGAGGTCAAACGAGGCAGTAAGAGTGAGGAACTTTGAGGCATGGCGGTCGGAGGGGTTGTCGACGTGAATGCTGAAATCGCCAAGAATAAGAGTGGGGGAGGAGGGATCCATAAAGGCAGAGAGCCAGGAGTCGAAGTCGGTGAGGAAGGTTGATTTGGAGTAGTCGGGTGGGCGATAAATAACTGCTACTCGGAGGTGAAGTGGTGTGAGGAGGTGAATGGAGTGGACTTCGAATGAGAGGGGGGAGTGTGATTGCGGTGGCAGGAGGGATTGGAATTGGCAGGAGGGAGAGAGTAGGAAGCCAATGCCACCACCGTGACCAGTAGATCGAGGTGTATGGGAGAACTGGTAGCCCCCATGGCAGAGAGAGGCAATGGATGCGGTGTCATCTGGGGGGAGCCAGGTCTCGGTCAGGGCAAGGAGGTGTAGGGCATTAGAGATGAAAAGATCATGAATAAAAGAGGTTTTTTTAGTGAATGAGCATGCGTTGCATAGGGCGCAAGTAAACGGGAGAGCGGAGGGGGTGAGGAGAGGGATATGGATAAGGTTGGATAAGTTACGTGTGGCTTTCTTATTAGAATAGCGCGGGGGTCTATTTTTAGGGTAGTAGCGAGGTTTAGATGGAGAAGGGTGAGGGTGAGTATGTATGGGTGTATGTGCTCCCCGAGGGATATGAGGGGGGGGGAATGAGGAATAATTTGATGGTGCTGGGTAGGTTATATGAGGGAGTATTTTGGGGGGTAGAGTTGGAGTTGATATTTATGGGCGAGTGATTGCGGGATGACTGGGAGGGGGTGGAAGGAGGGAGGAGTGGGATGTGGATGATATTAGATAGGGTACGTGAGGAACTATCTTTAGAGTGGGAGAGAAATCGGGGGGGGGGGGGGAACCAGGGTTAGGGTTGATATTGCCTGATGAGAGAAGGAGAAGGAATATTAGAGAGTGAGGTAAAGTGGAGATAGTATGGCGGAAGCGAGGATGGGGTTGCCTTAAAGAGAGGGGGGCAGGTTGAATGTGGGGGATGGTGTGGAGAAGCTCAAGAGCAGGTGCTAGGGTAGGGGGCAGAATGGAGGGAGAAGTGAGGAAGGTGGAGAGGGGGGCTGGGTAAGTGCGGGGGATGGTGAGGAGAGGCTCGAAAGCAGATGCTAGGCTAGGGGGGAGAGTGGAGGGGGAAGTGAGGAGGGTAGGGGGAGAGCTTACAATCTAATCAAGACGAACAAATGCATTATCCTCCGTTTTAGGCTAAGTGGGAAGCAGGGGCATAAGTTCAAATGAGGAGCCCTCAAGCAAAATTTGCTGAGGGCCTCTCATGATGGTGCTGGTGGCAGGGTTCATGAGAAGGGGGGGGGGGCGGAAAGCTCTCTTCCTATGCCACCCTCCTCCCTCCAAAAATTTAAAAAGAAATGGCAGCCGGGAAACATTCTACTTACTTTAACAGATATTTGCCTCACTGCCTCCCGCTGCCTCCGTCTGTAAAACTGTTTCACGGTAGCCGGAGAAGCAGATCCCGCTGCCAGGCCAGAGCCTCAGGTATCGCAAGACTTCGGCTCTACAGTGGGAGATGCATTAAGGGTCTTTGGCTGCCATGGAAACTTTACGGGCAGGGAAGTGGTGTGGCACGGCATAGTACAGCAAACATCTGTTAAAGTAAGTAGAATGTTTGCCGCGCTCGGCCATTGCGGCGCACCACTGGGCTGACTGGACCCTCTTCCAGCCTGGGCCTCCCCCTACCCGCATGGCATGGGGAGAAAGAGGAAAGAAGACAGACCGAACGCTTTCTGGTACAATCTGAGCAGCAGCAGATGTCACTCTTTTGAAATTCGGTGCCACAATCAAGATGGCTCCTCTGCTTGCTCTCGCATCGCTGCGAGCAGCTGCATGCAGAAGGGATGGTGGCGTGTGCACAGTAATTTCTTCCACTATCAGTCGTCTGCTGAAAAACACTGAGCCTTAGACTAATCTGCTGACCTCAACATGAGCAAACAAAAAAAATTCCATTCTCTCTATCAGTGGAAAAGAAACTGTACAACAAGAAATTATGATAGGAGGGTGAAGGGGCATCTCGGATATCAAAGGGAAGCATTTCTGCCCTCGGAGAAAAACTGGTGGTTGCAAGAAACAACCGCCTAACAGAAGGGACAGAACAACAGCACCAGTTTCAAGAAATAAGAACCAACCTTTTCTTTAAAAAGGAAACTGTAAGGTTAAAGGGCATAACATGAAGCTGCAAGGGGGTAAACTGGAAGGCAATGTCGGGAAATACTTTTCACTGAAAGGGTGGTGGATGCTTGGAATGCCCTCCCGATAGAAGTGGTGCGGGCAAATAGAGTGACAGAATTCAAAATGACATGGGACAGACACAGAAGATCCCTTTAAAGCAAGAGGATGAAATCAAAGCAAACTTAAATATCTTTTAAAGGAGGGGGGTGACCTGCACGGAGCAGCAGATATAGCCCTAAACATGGGCATGGGGGGGGGGGGGTGATCTGCACAGAATGGCGGTTACAACCACTCTAGTCATCTTACTGGGCAGACTAGATGGACCATACTGCCGTCTTTATCTGACATCATCTACTATGTTACTGTGAAGATGCTTAGCTGTGGGGGCAGTGAGGGGTAAAGCCTGGGATTGTGCTTCATTTTACTGATCCCTGATCAATAGCCAGACCTAGAAAGAATAATTACAAACCGGCCCAGTGTTAGTAGGGATTGTTACAAAGCAAAGCATCGAGGCGCCGTCGCTGTTGAAACAGCAGTTTGGATGCACAGACGCTGGCGAGAAGCCAAGAACAAAGCGACAAATAGTGGTGCAGGATGAACTTGCAAAACGGTTTTACAGTATGAAAGTCAGAAATAAGAGCGGGGGGGGGGAATGAAGAAAACGAATGGTCAAACTGGCCAAGATAAGTCGCTAGTTGACTGTTCCCTCTTTAGCACATTATTTTAAAACAAAAAAAGCTGCAAAGAGCCCTGAATAATTTGGAACTGAAGTTAAGAGGACCCTTTAGATGTGTGATATCTGGATTTCTTTATAAAGATAAAATGCGTCGCGGAGCCGTTTCCCTTAACACACAGGATTTCCTGCACAATCTTACCCCTGCTCCTTACGTGTGTCTCAGTACACGTGTGTATTTTCCAAAGTACAGATCCTGTTTGCAATTGTGCCCCTGCTCAGCCCAAATCTGTTAATTGGCCAAGAAAACAGTTTAAAGGGTTGCATGCTTTCCATGGTGCGAACTGTCTAGATACTGCCACACAAAACTCATGTCAAACTAACAAGATTTCTGACCCTCAGAATTCACGTGCTCGGTTCATATCAGCATCATTGCACACAATAAATCAATTTTGTGTGTGGTGAATGGCTTATCCGATTACCTCCTAAGTTTCTACCTTTCTGACTTCCACCAAACCCCTGACCTCGCTTGCACTCATATTACTGAAACCATCAGGACCCCCTACATATGTACAGCTCTGGGTACAGAGATGGCACTTTACTGGAATAACTATGAGAGATGCTTCTGGCATCCTGAAAAGCCCATCACCACTTCCAACCACGAAAAGATCTGGGAACAAGAGGAGACACTTCAGGGAGCGGATACCTGACACGAACCAGTAGTCAATATGGTCGAAACCAGGACTGTGAGAGAATTCAAACATGCTTGGGACAGACAGACAGAAAGGGCGAATGCGAGGATAAGTGAGGGAAATGAAAGATTGGAGATCGTCAGCTACTGATGAGTCTTGTTAGCATGTTTGGAGATCTTTTGTTCCATGCACGTTGCTCTGTGTACAGTAAAGCATAGTTATTCACCTGTAGCAGGTGCTCTCTGTTGACAGCAGGAATAAGTCCTCACATATGGGTGACATCCCTGAATGTTGTCCCACGTGGGAATGCTCCCCAGCTTCCACTGGAAGCTACACCGCGCATGAACGCCCGCTTGCTGCCTGCCGCAGTGCCATCTTCTTTCCAGTACAATAACAGAGCAATAGCCAAAAAGCAACTCCTTGGGCAGGTGGGAAAGTAGTGAGGACTTATTCCTGCTGTCCTCAGAGAACACCTGCTACAGGTGAGTAATTATGCTTTCTTCGTGGACAAACAGGAAGTCAGTCTTCACGGATGGGACGCCCATGCTACAGGTGACCAAAAATCAAGGAGGCAAAAGCCTAAATTGGGGCAACAACTAGAGAACCAGAAGAAACATCAAGGGTAGTCCCCCTAGGGGACTTGACCAATTCAGCATCCTTAGCATATATCAAACACTGACAGGACTCTTTTTGAGTAGCTTGGACAGACAGAAGGGCCAGTGGGAAGAGTTGAACCTAAGTCCCAAAGAGATACTGGCGTACAGCTTGGCCGAAGTTTAGTGTCTGGGTGGGGGATTCCCGATGCAACAGCGTGAGCTGTGAATGTGTGGATCAAAGACCACGTTGCAGCCCTGCAAATCTCCTCCATGGAGGCTGAGCACAAGGTGACCACTGACGCAGCCATGGCTTGGACACTGAGCAGCGACATGACCATCAAATCTTAGGCCTGCCTGGACATGTGAAAGAGATGCAGTCTGCCAGCCACATGGACAGTGGGCATTTGGAGACGCAGCACCCATCTTGCTGGGGTCAGATACAAACAGCTGGGTGGAGCGCCAATGCACCATCTGCTCGAGTACGCTTGCAGTTTTGGCATGTGCAGCGCAGCATCCCCGTGGTTGGCATGAAGCCTGTGAACGAAGGTGGGCAGAATGACCTATTGATCGAGGTGGAAAGTGGAGACCACCTTAGGCACAAATCATGGATGTGTTCACAAAACCACCCTATTCTGCTGAAACATGGTATATGGCGGGTGAGCCACCAATGCCTGGAGCTCACTGACACAGGATGCTGAAGTGACTGCCACCCGGAACAATACTTCCAGGTGAGAAATTTCAGAGGGCAGGAAGCGAGCAGCACAGAGAGCTGATAAGAGCTGCACCAGAAACACATTAAGGTCCCAAGCCACCAGTGAGGACTTGACCGGAGGCTTAGAGAGGAATAAGTCCCACATGAAGCGAGCCACCAGGGGCTGGGTTGAGATGGGCTTTCCCTCTGAGCCATGATGATAGGCCCCAATCATGCTCAGATTGATCGAATTAGACTTGAGACCGGAGTTCAAAAGGTGCAGGAGGTACTCCAACAACCTGTCCACAGCATACCAGGCAGAGAGCCTTTGCCACTTAAATGCATAGGAACTGTGCGTAGAATCCCTGTGTGAAGCTAGGAGGACATCCATTACGTCCCTGGGCAGATTACGTTTCAAAAGAACTATCCAAGCCGTGATGGCCAAGGACCAGATGCTGAGATGTCTCAAGGTCTCGTCCTCCTGAGAGATGAAGTCTGGGACAGAGCCCAGACAGAGAGGCTCCCACCAAGAGAGTTGAAGCAGCAGGGGAAACCACAGCTGCCTGGGCCAATACAGGGCAATGAGAATCATTGTACCCATCAGCTTGAAACTTCAGCAAGGTCTTCACTACAAGCAAAGTTGGAGGGTATGCATACAGCAGACCCACACCCCAGTGAAGGAGGAAGACATCCGGTGCCAGCAAGCCTCCATCCTGGAGCAGAACTGACCCACCTGGGCACTGTGCAGAGTGGCAAAAAGATCTATAATGGGACTACCCCATTCCTGGAAAATGTGATCCACCATCTCCCAGAGAGGGTCCACTTGTGTGGCTGGAGGACCTGGCTCAGGTGATCTGCCAGGGCATTGAGCTCCCCAGGTGGATATGTTGCCCATAGCTGTGGTGTGGAATGGAGGAGTGGCCTAGTGGTTGGGGCAAGGTACCTCAGGCTGAAAGGTCGGGGGTTCAAATCCCACTAGAGGACAGCAACCTTGGGCCGGAAGGACTGGGGTTTCTGGTCCCACAGGTGCTCCTTGTGGTCTTGGGCAAGCCACTTAACCCTCCATAGCCCATGTTCCCTGTAAGTATTAGCGTATGTGTCTCATATCCCCTCGTGTTAAATGTATCCCCCAATTGTGTTGTGGCCACTTTGATTGAAGGACAAGGTGGAATACAAAACTATCTAAATAAATAGCTCCATCCTGTGGGCAGCAGTGAACTTCTACAAGTGAACCACTTCCCAGCACAAGGAGGTATGATCCTGTGCCTCCCTGCTTGTTGATAAAGAACATTGCTACTTGATTGTCTGTTTGGATCAGGACAACCTGGTTGGCCAGGTATGTCTGGAAAGCCCGGAGGGCATTCACTATGGGTGCGGAGCTCAAGAAAGTTTATCTGATGCAGGCTCTCCTGCTCGGACCACAGGATCTGCATGCACAGGCTGTCCAGATGAGCCCCCCCAGTCAAGCTTGGATGCATCTATTGTTAGTGCTCTCTGGGGCATCGATGTATGAAAGGGGAGAACCCTGAGCAGGTTCTGCGGCTCTAGCCACCAGTGTAAGGACTGTACTAGGGGTAAGGTGACTGCCACCCAGTCCCAGAAGCGGCCAGTGGCCTTTTCCATTGCATGCTCAACGTCCGAGTCTGTCTCATAGAGAAATTAGCCAGTGGAGTAACATGTACAGTTTAGGCCATGTGGCCAAGCATCCTTCAAAGAAGCATCAAACCGCCTTCAGATGGTTCCACTCCTACCTCTCAGACTGTAGCCAACAAATAAAAGTAGGAACCAAGAAATCACTCCTTTACTCTCTACACGAAGGGGTTCTCCAAGACCCCTCCCTATCTATGCTATTTAACATGCACATCCAGCCACTATGCGCAATTATTCATAGTTTCAAAATCAACTATTATACACAGAGGATATTATGATCTACACACTGTTTTCCACATCCACGCTGGACTACACCAAAATAACCAAATGCTTCACAGAAATAACCAAGTGGCTCTGTAATAACAACCTCAACATCAACTATAACAAAACTGAAATCCTACAAATAATAAACGACATCAGCTTCAAACCAGAGGCAAAAATCAAGTAGGGTGATAGAACTCAAGTCAAAACAGAGGTCAAATATCTGGGAGTCCTTGACCATGGCTTAAACCTGCAAGCTCAAATCAAAAACGCCACCAAGACTGTCTACTACAAAATCAGAACATTAAAAAATCTCCGCCCCCTCCTTAATCCTGATGACTTCCGAAGTCTGCCAGGCAATCACAACACCCATCCTAGATTACAGTAACGCAATATTCCAGGGTCTACCCAAAACACTCTGAACCCATTGCAGTTAGCACAGAACACAAAGTAAGACTCGTACAAGGAACATCATGATAGACCCACATCATTTGAGAATCTATTGTAAATAGTTTTTTTTTAATATCTTATTTATTTTAACCCAGTTATCCATGTTTTCATATCCTGTTATCTGTAAACTTGACATATGTTTCATGTTTAAGTACAAAGTTGTTAAAATGTAAACCGCGCTGATGATAAAAGTGCGGTATATAAAAGCTGTTAATAAATAAATAAAATCACCCCCAGACTTAAACAACTACATTTGCTCCCATCCTCAACATCCATTAGGCCATAAACAACCAACAACCTGAATAAACATAAACAACCTGATTGCTTACAGACCCTACTATGGAAGCCCATGAACAGGCTACACTAAACCAACTATGACCTCACAGTCTAGCCCATTGACTTCCCATCTGCAAAGAACATTCAGATCCTCCACTAACATACAAGAGAAACTACTCATTCCCACACCACAGCACTCCTAAAACCTCTTACTTTAACTTCACTATGACTCAGCCGTTCATTCCACCATAACCAAAATTAATATTGTATATAAGATAAGCTAAGCTGGCTAAGTTGCTTGGTCACCTTTGGCACCTTTTATTTAGCTACTGTTTATTACTATTCCAGTTCTTGTTATTGTTACATGCAAATCCTGATTCTTCCTTCACACCATGTTATGACTGCACCTTATGTTGCGTCTGCACCGAGTTCATTGTAAACAGTCTTGATTGGTAAAAAAATGGTATAGAAAAGATGCCATCTTGTGGCACTTCCTCTGGATGTGGTCCATCAGGAGGAAGATCCGAGCTTGAGTGATATTAAGAAAGGCCCCAGTGAACTCCAGTTATTGAGAGGGCTGGAGATGAGATTTGGGGTAGTTGACCATGAACCCCAGCCGCTTGAGCACCTGGATGGTGAGGTGAGCCGATTGCTGGATGCTGTCTGGGCTAGAGCTCCTTATGAGCCGGTCATCTAAGTAAGGGAAGACAAAGACCCTCATGGTTCAGAGAAAAGCGGCCACCACCTCGAGGCATTTCATGAAGCCAAAGGGAAGCTCTCTATACTGGTAGTGCTGACCCCCCCCCTCCCCTCAGAACAAACTGGAGGTGTTTTCTGTGAACAGGGTGGATCAGGATATGTATTTACACATCCTTGAGATCCAAGGAGCATAGCCAATCGTCCTTGAGAAGGTAAGGGAGCAGCATTCCCAGAGAGACCATCTTGAACATTTCCCACACTAAGAAGCAGATGAGGTTCCAAATGTCCAGGATGGGCCGGAACCCCCCTGTCTTTTTGGGGACCAGGAAGTACCTATAGTAAAAGGCCCACCAAACCTGAGCTGGGGGAAATGGCTTGATGGCAAGCTTGGTCAAAAGGGCAGAGACCTTCTTCTGTAGCAAGATGCAATACAGCTGGTCCACTACTAATCATCTGCAGGACTGAAGCATCAGAGGTGATGAGAGGCCACCTGTGGGCAAAGTGGATGAGCCGACCCCCCCACTTGAGGAGCCACCCCTTCGGGCACTGGTAGATTGACTATGCTCCTGAGGAACCAGTCAGACACTCACATCCAGCTTTAGCTGAGGAACTGGCTGAGTCTCCTGAGGCTTCTCCAGTTGCTGCTGGCAAAGGGCCTGTGACTTTGGCTACACACTCTAAAGGCTCTGGTAGTACTGGCGCTTGTGCTGGTAGAAGGTTCTCTTGCCCTGGTATTTCTTGCGCGAGGGATCAATGGTCTTCCTTGAGAGTCTGGAGAGGGTCACATGCTCCTTCCTCTATCTCACCAGCTTTCCCCCCCCCCAGTTTCCTGAAGAAGTTCTCTCCCTAGCAAGGCACATCTGACAGCTTCTCCTGGACCCACTGTTCCAGGTCCATGGACTGTAGCCAAGCAAGACGGTTTGCACTGATGCCCATAGTCGCAACCCTGCTGGCTGACTCAAAGGCATCGTAGGGTGCACAAACCATGTATTTAGAGCAGTTCTTGCCATGGTTCATCAAGGCATGGAAGGAATCAAGGTGCTCCAAAGAAATGAGGGAGCCTAACTTGGCCAGGTCCATCATGATGTCCTTAAGGAACATACTCATGTATAGTTGTTAAGAGGATCCTGGCTACCAGCATGGAGCCCTGAAAACATCTCCTACCAAAGGAATTGAGGGTCCTGGCTTCCCTGCCCGGGGGCACCGAGGAATGTATCTTGGTGCTCTTAATCTGCTTCATGGCTGATTCCACACCAAGGAGTTCTGGGGCTGCAGTGGCTTCTTGAAGCCTGGGGCCTTCTAGGCCAGGTATATAGAGTCCAGCTACCGGCTGGCACTGTGAGAGGATTCTCCCACATCAACAGCAGCCTTTGCAGGATGGGGTGCATGGACACTGTAATTGCATCCTTGGGAGCTGAAGGATATTGGAGGATCTCCAACTCCTCAGTTGGACTCAAGAGCAAAGGGTATGGCCTTGGCCAGGTCCCTGATGAAGCCTGAAAGGACATGTCCTCTAGGGGTGACTTTCATCTTTCATATGGAGGGGAGGGGTCTGAGGGCAGGCCCGCAGACCCCAGGTCGGACACCACCGATTCTTCCTTGGTCTCCCAATCTTCGGAGTCTGACTCTGAGAGGAAATCAAAGTAGTGCTGCGCTTCCTCTTGATGCCATCTCTGGTCAGGTGGAGAAGCTGGGTGTCATTGGTACTAATGGTGCACCGAGTGGAGGCACTCATGTATCGGGGCATCAGAACCCAAGATGCTGGAGAGGGAAATGGTCATCAGAAAAGACATTGATTCTGACTGCTGACCTGATGCGCCTACCTCAGCAGGGAGAGCATGGATCTCCAGGATGAGCTAGATGGAGTATGGCAACAATTCCAATGGCATTGAGGGGCCAACTTGTGTAGCCAGCACCACCAGCATGTGGGCCATGAGGGTTCAAATGTGTTCTCTTCCAGCAGTGCCATCTCCGAAAGCATTGGGGCCAGGATGGCAACTTCGGCCACCAACTCCAGCACCCATGATGGGGACTCCACGATGGTAGGTTCATCAGGAGACAGCCGGCTCGGCTGCCCTTCAGGGTCCTGGGGGTCAATTCCTCCCACCAAGGCAGCTTAGTGGGACGCTTCCAGCCATTGCACTTGACATCGTATCGGGAAGGACTCCAATGCTGATGCACATGGCTCTTGGCCTAGTGCTCAGATGGCCGTCAGTTGATGACTGCTCTTTCCTCAGTTCAGATTGGAGGTCGATACTCTGCTCTGTGGCACTATGGGCCCTCGGCTCTGAGTGCCCTCAGGCAGCTCTCAACGATGATACCTCAGCGGAGCCTCACGAGGCTATCAATGTCAATGCTGGGACTGAGGACACTGAATCAGACGGCCCGAAGAAGGCCTCCTCCTGTTTCTCCTGGCCCTTTAGACCATTCCTCATCATCTGCGGACACAAATTACATGAGGTGGGCTGATAGTTGAGTCCAAGGCACTGCGGGCACCAATTATGCCTTGTTGGTCACTGAAATAGTGCATGCACACTTAGTGCAAATTTTAAAGCTGCTGGCTGGCTTGGACATGTTGGGAAACACGGCCATGGCAAGGTCAAATGGCTCAATTTCGCCAGCTGCAGGGGAAAAAAAAACAAAGAAAAAAACAATAAAAGAAAAGGGGAAAAAACCAACAACTGAAAAAAAAGGCGTCGGCCCTGGAGCAGATGCAAATGATGGCAGGCAAAAAACAAACCAAGCTTTTTCGGCTGATGGCAGGAATATGTCCTTGGGACTCGGCAGAAAAAGAGGACTGGAGAGAAGATAGCACCACAGCAGGTGGGAAGGCAGGCATGCATGCGCGATGGAGCCTTCCAAAAGCTTTCAATGGAAGTTGGGGAACATTCCCTCACAGGGCTCCATTGGGGACGTCACCCATAAGTGAGGGTTTACTTGCTGCTTGTCCTCAGAAAAAATGTTGCATCTTCTCAATCTGGGCAGGCATTCACATTATGAATTAAGAAAGTAAGCAGAGGCATAAATACAGCGTGACACATATGCTAACGAACATAAAACAGAACTGTACAACCCACTTGGAGAGCAACGCATAGGTCCCAGCTGATCTTGACTGTGCTCTTTGACCCTTGGCAACTGGAGATTCTTTGTCCATAAGGATGTCTTCAGGACCCGAATCTGTCCCAAGATCATTGTGTGCAGGGCCATTCCATTTCTAGCTTTAGTGGTACGTGCTTGCTGTAGAATACCTGCAATGACCGTTTTGGTTCCGACTTCCCTCTATAGAACCCCAGTGAGCAGGATACAAGAATGTGTTTTACCTGTGGTTTATTCTAGGCTTTCAGTTTGTATGTGTGGGTAGAGGCTAGTCTCTCTTACTTATGTGGAATCAGGCCTTGATTTGTGAAGGGTCTGCTCATGAAGATTGGAGATCCAGTCAGAGGTTTTGCCCACCCCTCCATCTGAGTGCAAAAATAGCATTTGGAGGTGTTAGCTTGCCTACCAGGCCTAACGGAGGAGTCTGCAGTGCTGGAGTGCACTATGGCTGCCCGGGAAGGTATGGGGGGGAAGGTTGGCTTCCACGTGCTGAAAGAAGCAGAGGATGGAGGAAGGACATCGTGGTCTGCTAAGTGCCAGGATCCCTTTGCCTGAGGGAAAATGGATAATTCAGGCTGGGATCACAGTCACAAATACTTCAAAAGGTCATGACTTGTGTTACCAGAGACTGTCTGGTTCTACTGAAATTTACAGTCCGTTACCATTTGATTTGGACATTTTCAACAGCCAAAGAATTGGAGTGCCCAATTCAGAGTAAAGAGTCTTTTTAATTATGCGCCAATGGCCTTGAAGGGATTTTCCTTCCACTCTTGTAGAATCGGCTCCTTAAGAACATAAGAAATGCCATACTGGGTCAGAACAGGGTCCATCAAGCCCAGTATCCTGTTTCCAACAGTGACCAATCTAGGTCATAATTACCTAGCAGTCTCCCCAAAAGACACAGGTTCCTCAATGTTTGTCCTGGGGCAAGCAGTGGATTTCCCGGGTCCCCTTTAATAACACAGGTACACTACCAAAAAACTGCCTCCAGTTTTGCAACTGATTCCTATAGATTTTGGGGTGCTGAATCCAGGAAAAATAGCCAAAATGTTCCATCACGTCACGTTTTCTTGCAAAATTAGATTTCTTACCCATATAAGGAATGTTCACATAATTTCTTTTTAGCCGACTGCAGTTTATTTTCTTGGCCCAAAATAGAGGTTGTAATGGTTAACTAACTAGAAACACTCCCTCATGATATTTGAGTGTTTTGTATTCATTTTATACGTTAACAGGACAATTGGGAGGCGGGGGGCTAAATCCAGTACTCGCGCTGGCGCATGTTCTTTCCTGTTCGCTCGCTCGCTCAAACACGGTGGTTGCGACATGAACGTTCCTGTCAAATTTCAGTTTCTTGCAAATTCATTATTACCTTTTGTTTGCTCAGTCGTAATCCAGTTTTATTCCGAAGTGGTTCACTACAGTTGTAGTTTGCAGTGCTGTGTATTTGTGATGGCTCACAGAGCCAGAGGTTGCGTCAACTCTCTGGACAGTTTTTGGTTTATTTGTGGGGAATATACCGTGAAAAAGCGGCAGAGGAACATTTCTGCATTTATTAAAAAAGTATATTTCGCCTATTTCGGTTTGAAGTTAGGCGATCAAGACAAACCGTGGGCTCCTCACAAAGTGTGCAAGACATGTGAGGAAGATCTACGCTTATGGATGAAAGGTAAAAAAACAAGCATTTCGTTTCGTTTCGGAATACCTATGATGTGGCGTGAAGAGACCACAGCAGTGACTGCTATTTTTGCTCTTGCACTGTGAAGGGATACAACTTAAAAAAATAAGAACGTAATAAGTTACCCCAACCTTCCCTCAGCAATTAGGCCTATGTCTCATAGCAACGAAGTACCTGTGCCTGAACCACCAAAATCTTTGGATCATATTTGTGTGGACGGTTCTGATCATGATGAGACTCATCAGATGGCTTTTCCCGATGAGTCCAGTACTTCCGAGTTTGAAACTGAACCAGATCCGAAACCTGAACTTTTCTCTCAAGCTGAATTGAATGATTTAGTCCGGGATTTAGGACTCCCAAAAGATGCTGCCCAACTGCTAGGTTCTCGGCTTAAACAGAAAAATCTATTGTCACCAGGAACAACTTTTTATTGGTACCGCAACTGCGAGACACAATTTTTGAAGTATTTCAGCAAAGAGGAAGATTTGGTATTTTGCAACGATATATACGGAGTGATGGAAAAGTTTAAACTCAAGCATGATCCTGCTGAATGGCGGTTGTTCATTGATTCGTCAAAAGACAGCATAATAGGTGTTCTTCTTCATAATGGCAACACATTCGCTTCAGTTCCTATTGCTCACTCTGTTATTCTCCAAGTAAAATACGAGAATTTGGCCCTGATTCTTCAGAAGATTCGTTATGATGAGCATAAGTGGATGATTTGTGGAGACTTTAAAATTCTGTCCATGCTATTAGGGCAGCAATCCGGTTTCACCAAATATCCCTGCTTCCTTTGCTTGTGGGATAGCCGGGCCCGCGACCTACACTGGGGGAAAAAAGACTGGCCAATTCGGGAGTATTTGAGACCCGGTGAGAAAAATGTTCTTCATGAGAGCTTGGTACTTCGTGATAAAATTCTATTACTACCTCTCCACATTAAGTTGGGTCTCATTAAGCAATTCATCAAGTCCCTTCCAAAAGATGGTGAGTGCTTTCGGTACCTTTGCTCAAAGTTCCCCGACTTTCTGAAGCAAAGCTAAAGGAAGGAGTGTTTGTTGGCCCTGATATAAGGAAACTCATTTCAGATGGAGCATTCGCTGAAACGATGTCTGAGAAGGAAAAAGAAGCCTGGGATTCCTTCAAGGATGTTGTTCTCAAATTCTTGGGGAACAGGCGGGATGAGAACTATAAGGATATTGTTGCCAGGATGCTCAATGCCTTCAAAGAACAAGGCTGTAACATGAGCCTGAAAGTCCATTTCTTGCACTCCCATGTGAACTACTTTTCCGAAAACTTGGGGGCGTACAGTGAAGAACAAGGTGAAAGGTTTCACCAGGACATCAAGGACGCAGAGAGAAGGTACCAAGGAAGATGGAACACCACTATGATGGCTGATTTCTGCTGGTTGCTGCTGCGGGAAACCCCAGATGAAAAATACGCCAAGCAGCGCACCAAGAGAAGCATTCGGGGAAGAAGAAACGGGCCCACCAGGAGATTGATTGACCCAAGAATGACTTTAAAATCTAAACTGTGTTGACAAATATCGTGTTTTTACTAAACTTTGAAATAAAAATTTGCTAGTTATTACCAGTGTCGGATCTCATTTATTAGAATTTTATTTTCACACCATCGGGTGTTTGTCTTCATGTATTGCAATGGTGCGGTTTGCGTTTTCTATTCTTACATACATACCTGTACAACATTTTTTGCACATTTCTTTGCTTTGCTTTGTGTCTAACCTCACTCTTATATGCTCAATGTTTGTGCACATGTATGTGGCTGTTTTAAGTGCAGACAATTTTGCTACCATCACAGTGTGTTTTGTTGACATTACTCTATTCAAATGTGCTGCCTTGTTACAATTTTCTTTATTCTTATTTGAATAACTACTAAACAATTAGTATAAAGAATTCATCCAAGAAACTTTTATCTCGATCGCACTCATTCTGAAACGTTCACCTCAAACTGCTAACCCAATGTAGCAAAAACTCTGTACGTGATGGAGCAAATTGGTTACCAGATTTGGATTCAGCGCACCAAAAAACGTAAAAATCAATCGAAACATTAGAGGCAGTTTAAAAAAAATTTTTTTTAGTGTACCTGTGTAATGGTTTATGGATCTTTCCTCCAGGAACATGTCCAAAACTTGTTTAAACCCAGCTACACTAACAGCTTTTACTACATCCTCCGGTAACAAATTCCAGAGTTTGATTATGTATTGAGTGAAAAAATATTTTCTCTTATTAGTCTGTAGCTTCATTGCATGTCCCCTAGCCTTTCTACTTCTTGAAGGAGTAAACCACTGATCCACATTTACCCGTTTCACTCCACCCATTTTATAGATCTGTATCCTTTCTCTCTCCACAACATCAGCAAAATTCACCCCTTCCTTTCTTAACACACTACTAAGACACTTATCCATTCTTTAGTCACTTCCCATCTAGACTATTGTAATCTCTTCCTTGCTGGTCTCCTCTGAATCATCTCTCTCCCCTTCAATCTGTTCAACACTCTGCTGCTCAGCTAATCTTCTTCCAGCCGCATCATGCTCATATTACCCCTCGTTTCAAGTCACTTCATTGGCTCCCTATCCGTTTCCGCATCCAGTTCAAACTTCTCCTGCTGACCTATAAGTGCATTCACTCTGCAGCTCCTCAGTACCTTTCCTCTCTTCTCTCTCCCTACACCCCTCCTCGGGAACTCCGCTCTTCTGCATTCACTCTGCAGCTCCTCACTACCTTTCCTCTCTTCTCTCTCCCTACACCCCTCCTCAGGAACTCCGCTCTTCTGCATTCACTCTGCTGCTCCTCACTACCTTTCCTCTCTTCTCTCTCCCTACACCCCTCCTCGGGAACTCCGCTCTTCTGCATTCACTCTGCTGCTCCTCACTACCTTTCCTCTCTTATCTCTCCCTACACCCCTCCTCGGGAACTCCGCTCTTCTGCATTCACTCTGCAGCTCCACACTACCTTTCCTCTCTTATCTCTCCCTACACCCCTCCTCGGGAACTCCGCTCTTCTGCATTCACTCTGCAGCTCCTCACTACCTTTCCTCTCTTCTCTCTCCCTACACCCCTCCTCGGGAACTCCGCTCTTCTGCATTCACTCTGCAGCTCCTCACTACCTTTCCTCTCTTCTCTCTCCCTACACCCCTCCTCGGGAACTCCGCTCTTCTGCATTCACTCTGCAGCTCCTCACTACCTTTCCTCTCTTCTCTCCCTACACCCCTCCTCGGGAACTCCGCTCTTCTGCATTCACTCTGCAGCTCCTCACTACCTTTCCTCTCTTCTCTCTCCCTACACCCCTCCTCGGGAACTCCGCTCTTCTGCATTCACTCTGCAGCTCCTCACTACCTTTCCTCTCTTATCTCTCCCTACACCCCTCCTCGGGAACTCCGCTCTTCTGCATTCACTCTGCTGCTCCTCACTACCTTTCCTCTCTTATCTCTCCCTACACCCCTCCTCGGGAACTCCGCTCTTCTGCATTCACTCTGCAGCTCCTCACTACCTTTCCTCTCTTATCTCTTGCTACACCCCTCCTCGGGAACTCCGCTCTTCTGCATTCACTCTGCGGCTCCTCACTACCTTTCCTCTCTTATCTCTTGCTACACCCCTCCTCAGGAACTCCGCTCTTCTGCATTCACTCTGCAGCTCCTCACTACCTTTCCTCTCTTCTCTCTCCCTACACCACCTCTTGGGAACTCTGCTCTTCTGGCAAATCACTTCTATCTTTGCCCTTCTTTTCTACTGCCAACTTCAGACTTCGATCCTTCCAACCTTGCTGCACCTTACGCCTGAACAAACTACCTGAATCTGTGCGTCAGTCTTCATCTCTGACTCTCCGAGGCTGCTTAGTGCCCAGTGTGTTTCCTTACCATTCCCCTAAATGTATCCCATGTCTTCAGCTACTGTGTTGTCTGTCTTGACTAGATTGTAAGCTCTGATGAGTAGGGACCGTCTTTTATATGTGTCTGTATAGAGCTGTGTATGCCTTGTAGCACTACACAATTGAGGAGGAGGAGGAGGAGTGGTAGTAGTAATCCTTTCCTCATAGGTTATCCTTCCTATAAGGAAAGGATTAAAGCCAGGATGGTGCTAATAGGTTACAAATCCCTAGAAAACCAAGAAAGGCCACTGTGACCAAGGAGATCAGATGCTTGGGCAACAGCCTCACTAGTTTCGATAGGTACTAGTACTACTACTGTCTAAATAACTATTAGACTTGGTGGTAAAACTAGTCCTGAATACTGGCATCTTATAGGATCATCTATCCAGGAAGGCAGAGAACCAAAACAGAGGCAAACAACCTGGATGCCATTAGGCGCTACAAGTAATTTAATAACTAGGCTTACATTCAGACCCTTCAGTTGTCAAAAGTACAGAGTGTTCACTCTCTTCCACATATTTAGGCCTTTGTCTCATCTCGCAGAACTTTCAGTGCAGACTCTCTACAGTTCTTGTGGCCTCTCTCTGGACCATCTACATCCTTCCAGAGGCTTGGTCAATGGCACTGGACCAAATTCTTCTGACGAGCTCCAACAGATTACGCAATTATTTTCAAACTCCTGGAAACGATAGCAGGATGCAATTTGCAAGAAATAGATGCACTTACTCTATACTAAACATTTTGCTTTGGATTATTCTAGAGTCTACTTTCTTCTGTCTTCTCCTCCTCCCCTCTTACCATCAGTGATTCATATACAAAAGGGGCAGAAGAGTTCTTTGACGTGCACGGCCCGAGCTGGGCTTGTTGCTGGTGCCTGGACCTCCCTACTGTGACCAGACCTTAGAAGAAAAGGACAGGTCTTCAGTTCCAAGCCCTCCTCAGCAAGGCGGCCCAGACACCCGCAGTCGTAACACTTGCTAATGACTTCCAGATCAGACACATGCTACACCACAACTGACCATCAAAGAAAGAAAAACATCTGAAAAAGACTTCCAGCTTAAAGTGAGATAATATATCTCACACTGGGACAACGTAGGAAAATTAACGCATCCTACGTGACAAACTGATCTCCCAAACAAGTTAACATACATAAATATGGGACAAATGCAGATCTCTAAAAGGAAAAGAAGGACTGTAGTAGTTAGTATGGAAGGGCAGACTGGTTAGGCTGTAGGGTCTTTACCTGCCATCATGTTTCTTCTAAACACTTAGTCCCCTATTTACTAAGCTATGCAATGGCCATTAATGTGAGTCAACGAACAATAACACAAAATTTGTTTACAGTAATGCATGTTAATAATGAGCTATTAAGCATGCATTCTTATGCAAAATGAAGAACAGAACTTGCAGTAAACTTTGAAACTTCAGAGAATTGGAGGAGGTGATAACTTTCTATTAGGAGCCATGAGCCACTAACACCTGAATCAAATCTCCCAGGAAGCAAGATACAATGCAACTCTTCCATTACGCAAACTAGTTAGTAGCCTAGAGTGCTGAGATTGGGGGGAGGGGGAGGGGGAGGGACAACAAACTAGCGCGGCCTGGGCAAGCACCGAATCCCCCTCTTCCCCACTCAGTGGGTGACGGAACGACCAGACAAGCCGATAGTTTGACAAGGAAGTGTGCGTGGCGCTTCAGCATGCGTGCCCGCTCTGACACAGACTTCCCGTTATGGAGTTGACGGGGCTGCAGTAGCGGCGAGATGCTAGATTGCAGGGTGGAGGGTCCAAAAGATTTACAGTTCACCTAGAGCACCTGATATCCTTGCACTGGCCCTGAACAGAGAAGGGGCTAGAGTGTTCAAAATAATTGTTCCTCCCAGCCCCAGTCTTTTAAGGTATTGTGCAGACCCCATACTCCTCTTTGCCTCACCCCCACTGCCGAAGAGCTTTGTGGTTGGGGTCCTATCCTCATTAATTTTTCAGGATGCATCAAGCATGTATGAGGACACTTACAAGACTAGGATGCAGGTAGATTCATGCAGGGCCGGCCCCGGAGTTGGTTCAAAGTGTTACCACCCTAGGCAAACCTTAAACTTTACGCTCCCATCTGGCTGTCAGAATCAATTGTTTAGCTTTCGATGCCCTGCTCTTTGCCACACCACAGAAGTTCCCACCCTAGGTGGTCATCTAGTTTGCCTGACAGTCAGGCCAGCCCCGGATGTGCGCATCCCAGAAACGCTAGATGGAGCTCCTCGCCTTTATTCCACTTATCAAAGTTGAATTTTATTTAAAAAAAAAAGGCAATCTATAAAGAAGACATTAAACTATAAGGTTTCTCATCAGGTAAAAAACATGTTGAGAGTTTGAGATCTTTCATAAGGCTAATTATTCCAGTCTCTAATTCAGAAGACCACGGAAGACTTAAAGATTGGGTCACTCACTGCTGCTTTCCTGAGGGGAAGAATTCAGAGATGTAACACAGCTTGCTAGCAACTGGGGCCGGATCGAAGAATTTGGCACCCATAGGCAAGACCAGACGACATATCCCAGAGAGCGGAGACGTGGAGGGGAGGGTGTTAAAGATCCTAAAGATTGGAGAGTCAGAAGATAACCCTTCTGAAGCAATACATGCACATGGCCCCTCTTGGGTTTGGAGTATTCCAGACCCAGGGGCAGACAAGCTTAATTTACATTCCCCTTGCCCTCAACCTGTTTAAGTCCCTCTCTCTCTATCTGTTTTACTCTCCTCCCCTTCCCCGTTAGGGATAAGAGGTCAGTGCTTAGGCATGGGGGAGGGGTAGATTCAGGAGTAATCGGGGGAGGGGGTGGAGGCAGGGCTGGTGAGACACACTAGGGAAACCTCATTCCTGCCTTTTCCCACACCGGTGCAGGGCTGCGCTGCCTCCTCCTGTCCCCGATGCAGACTTCCCTGTTTGCATAGGGGCGGACGTAGCTGGGCCACCCTCCAAGCAACCACCTAGTTCACCTAATGATAGCGCCGGCCCTGGGTGGAGATGAGGAGGGGATCTGAATTCAAGAAAGCACAGCACAAGTATGGAGGATCTCGGGGGTGGGGGCAGGCGATGTTCCAGGAGTAATGAGTATTTGCTTGCAGCATGCAAATCAATATATCAGGGTAGCACAGGGAGGGTCCTGTACAGTTTGCCTCGGCACATAGGCAAAATCATAGATCCTACCTGAAAAACAGTGAAGTGGCCTTTGTTAACTTTTCATTATGTTTGTTTCGGACTGTTGAAAAAAAAATGTGAAAAGGGACGGTCTAATGTTTGGAGATTAAGCTTTAGTGTGAAGAAGTGTAGTGTCATGCACTTGGGATGCAGAAATCCCAAGGAGTTGTATGCGATAGGGGGCGAGAGGTTGGTGCACGGACCAGGAGAAGGGCCTTGGAGTGACTGCATTTGAGGATCTCAAAGTGGCGAAACAACGTGACAAGACAGTGGCCAAAGGCAGAAGCATACGGGGCTGCACGGAGGGGCCTAACCAAGCAAAAGGAGAAGCTAATGCCCCTGGTGCAGGTCGTTGGCGAGGTCTGTGCTCAGTTTTGGAGATGTATCGTATTAAGGATAGGAAGACTTGAAGCAGTTCAGGGGAAAGTGGCCAAACATGAGGTCTGCCCAGAAGACACATGAGGCATGAAGTCCTGAATATGCACATCTTAGAGGAGAGGAGGGACAGGAAGGATGTGATACAGAGGTTTAAAGGGCATTAATGACCAAACAGACTTTCCCAACGACGGAGAAGCCATAGACCTAGAGGACATGTAAAGAAGTTGTAAGAAGGTAAATCTAAAATAAACATCAGAAAGTACTTTTCTTTTTAAATGGAAAATAAGGCGGACTCCTAGAATGTCCTGTGCATGGAGACTCAGAACAGTGATGAAATTCAAAAACGTATTTTCAATATCCCGCTGTTAGAATCGCGAGCCACTTTGCTCTTCTTTGAGTTGCCAAAAACTGAAAGAACATGGAAAATCACCTGCACGGAACGGCAGTTGTAACCTAACCGGAGGCATAGAGAGGCGTAACTCAGGGGCAGCTCTATCAATAGGTGAAGTGAGGCAGTCCTCTCGGGTGGAAAAGTTTTGGGAGGTGGCAAAAAGTGCTCCTGCAGTGGTAGCCTCGCTTGGCTCCCACATAGCCCCGGTCCTTATCTCCTCTAACTAGACAAATCAACAGAGAAATAGAAAACAGAGATGCATTTCCCCCGTACTGTACAAAATATAAAGATAATGGATGTAAATTCTAAAAACGAACATATTCCAATCACTAAATTGAAAATAAAAATCTAGTTTCTATTCTCTCTGTCCCCATTGTTGGAATCGGGGACAGGAGAGGGCCAAAAAAGATGGGAGTCAGGGAAACGGCTCAAAAATTGGGGACAATCCCAAAAATCAGGTACATCTGCTAGCCTTACTGAACCAGGACTAGGGGAAAAAATAAGTGATGGATCAAGGGGAGTGGAGAGAGAAAAAAGGGGATGTGGTGACTTGGGGTGGGAGGAGGGGACGGTGAATATACTGGATACAGGAAAGGAGAGTGAGGGATACAGCTGAGATGCTGGAGACAGGAAGGGGGAGATGGGATACAGGTGAGATGCTGGAGACGGGAAGGGGGAAGGGATACAGGTGAGATGCTGGAGACGGGAAGGGGGAAGGGATACAGGTGAGATGCTGGAGACGGGAAGGGGGAAGGGATACAGGTGAGATGCTGGTGACAGGAAGGGGGAAGGGATACAGGTGAGATGCTGGACACAGGAAGGGGGGGGGACCGGATACAGACGAGATGCTGGACACAGGAAGGGGGGGACAGGATACAGACGAGATGCTGGAGACAGGAAGGGGGCGACAGGATACAGATGAGATGCTGGACACAGGAAGGGGGGGGGACGGGATACAGACGAGATGCTGGACAAGTGAGTCAGTAACAACACAGAAAGGAGGAGGAGATGCTGGGTAGGTGTTCCGTTAGCATGAATGTCTGTGAAGAGATCTCTAGTAATCCCGCTGTCTAATGTGCCCACTAGGTGCGCTGATGTTCAAGAGCCTTCTGCAATGGTGCTTCGTTTAATGCTGGTAGGGTCCTTGTTGTGTGACCCTTGGAAGTTAGCACTGTCATGATGTGCTAGGTTTGCTCATTTGGTCCCGAGTGTCTTCATTGGGTTTTGTATTACTTCACAATATGCCCTGGTACTGGAAAGGGTTTTTGTTGCCATTACCGAGATGACACCAAAAATCAGAATTTTTATTTTGCATGGCGAGTTCCGTGAGGACATGCCCTAGTTCTGCTCTGCAATTGCTGGGTGAGGGGTCTCGGGGGTTTCTGTAGATGTGAAATCTGAAAGTGTGTTTTCATTAACAGCACAACGGTCCGGTGCGTAGTGTCTGAGATCAGTAATTTTTTTTATATTTCAGTTCCAAGCTAGGTAATTTTTGGCTACTATTTTTGCCGAGTGTAACCACTAATTGCAAACATTTCTTTTTAAATGATATAGCCTAAAAATATAAGCTGCTCTCTTTTAGCTTAGGGTAGCCACCTGGTCGGTGTGTTCTGAATGAGGGGTCCCCTGCTTACTGAGAAGGTCCATCCCCCTCCCCCACACACTTTTTGGGTGCCATCTCATCCCTTGTTTTGAAGCAGCAGATAGCCTTGAGTCACCTCCGGAGTAACCTGCACAGAGCAGAACAAACAGCCCTGAATACTTTACTGGGCAGACTGGATGGACACTGCAGTCTTTATCTGCTCTATGTGTCAGAGATAGACAGTTGAAAGAGTTATAATTAAATGTCTCTCTTAGCCTAAGAAACTATTTTTGGTGTGGTTAAGGCTTAACCTATTAATTTAGAGTTAGGCAGTACAGCCTCAAGGCAGTTACATAACCCCATTACCTCAATTTGATATGGGAGCTTCGGTAAAGATAGCCGTGTTTCCTCAGTGGAAATGACGCAATGTTCTTTAAAGAATAATTTCACCAAGTGGTTCACCATAGATATTAAAAAGCACTGCAGAGAGTCTAGAGCCCTGAGGGACACAACAGGGGAAAGATGAAAAGGAGCAACGCCACCCCCCCCCAAATCCCCTCCCCAAGACAAACCAATGTAACACAAACCCTCAATCTCTAAATTCCAAAGACGTGACAGCACGATATCCTGCCGTATTTGAAATAGCTAAATCATGTTTTTCTCCTTGTAGACGAAGACCTACATCCATTGAGGAATCGTAAGTTAAGTTATAGTCTGAGACCACCGAGTTGCTTGCGAAGTCTTAGAAATGGCTCCAATTTCATACCCTTGAGAGAGGGGTTTTTTTTCTCTTAAAAACAGAGTGTGTCCAATGTTATTTTATTTTTATTTGTGTGTTTTATATACCGCTTTATCAATGAATCAAAGCGGTTTACAGATTAACAAAACAGTTTACATATAACATTAGGTTATATGTAATCTATTATCAATGTTGATTCTCTGAGCGTTTTGGAAGTTTTTCAAGCAGACCCTTTGATTATGAGAGGCTTTGTAATTGCTTTTTGAAAATTAAAAATGAGAAAGATTCATAATGTGTACAGAGCAGCTGGATTAATGACAGTAAAGAAACAGAACCCTTTATTGGAATCTCACGAATAATTAGAAGGTAAATGTCAAAATGTATGTTTTCAGAATCATCACGGCATTTTTCTTTATCTGCCGTCATTCGCTCCGGTGCTGTCTTAGAGAAGCACCCAGGTGGCGATGTCCTTAATCCTCTCTGTGAAGAATAAAGGTCAAGGATGAGAAGTTGCATCCTGGAGATAAGGGCATGGTTGCTGTCAAACCCTTTTGGCTTCCTGGACCACAGGATGATTTTTCAAGAGCTGCCGAACAGAGATGGTGTCCACCTATCCAAGTAGGGTCTAAGGGCTGTCTGCAGTAGATTGGCCAACCTACTGAAGAGGGCTTTACACCAGCATCATCGGGAATGGGTAACAAAGTCCCCAGGTAACATTAAATATGTCAGAAGAAATAAAAGAGGCAACATCTGGAGGGTTGCTTATACTAATTCCTGTAGTGTGAGGAAATAAGATTATGGATCTAGAGGCAGATTCGGATATAGTACGCCAACGAGGTAGGAAAGAGACATCTAAACACCTCCATCATGTAAATGCACAGGAGGAGGGCCTGTTTCAATGGAAAGCAAGCTCTGCTACGAGGGGACACGGGATGAGGGTGAAAGGGATTAGACTCAGGAATAATATGTGGAAATATTTCTTTACAGAAAGAGTGGTGGATCCATGGAATAGTTTCCCAGTGGAGGTGGTAGAGATGAGGAAAATATCTGAATTCAAAAGAGCATGGGACAAACACAGAGGATCTCTAAAGGAAAAAAGGGGACTGTACAGCTTAGTTCTCAGTATGGATGGGCAGACTGGATAATCTGATTTTTTTTGCAATCAATTTCTATATTTCAATGGTATGAACACTGTCAGTACCAGGGATCACACACCAGGGTGGGGGTTGCACCTCTCAGGGAATGCACAGTCAGCACCAGTGATCATAGTGTGTGTGTTAGTGTGTGTGTGTGTGTTAGTGTGTGTCGGGGGTGTGGGGGGGGGGGTTGCACCTCTCAGGGAATGCACATTATCAGCACCAGTGATCATACAGTGGTGTGGGGGGGGGGGAGGGACAGAGTTTCCACCTCTCAGAGAATGCACTGTCAGTACCCAGTGATCATACAGTGGGGGAGGGGGGGCTGCATCTCAGGAAATGCACACAGTCAGTACTAGTGAATGTGTGTGTGGGGGGGGGGGGTAGATTGCACATCTCAGGAAATGCACACAGTCAGTACTAGTGAATGTGTGTGTGGGGGGGGGGGGTGGATTGCACATCTCAGGGAATGCACACTGTCAGCACCAGTGATCACAGAATGGGGGGGGGGGGGGAGGCCTCTGTTACACCTCTCAGAGTATTGCACACCATCAGCCAGGTGGGGGCTTCCAGTGTTGTCTGCTTTTAGGCTACGGTTTCTGTATATTTTGCACTCATGAGTCGGTCACCAGAGTCCCCTGTCCTGAACCTGCTAGTGCATGATGTAGCTGAGTCTGCCAGAGTTTGCTGACTCCCCAGGGACTGACTGGCACTGTTAATTTGGGAAGATAAACAAAGCCCTGGAAGCCTGCCACAGTACACAGAAACACTTACCCCCTGGCTTGATGTGTTCACGAGAGAGAAGCAGATTCCATGGCCGGCCGGAGAGGAGGGATGACAGCAAGTGCAGGGTCCGTCCGACTGACTGAGGGCTCAGCTCTCACTTCCTCTCCCGGGATTTATTCTCCTCCTTGCTGCACTCCAGTCATGTGATGGAAGAGATTCCTAGACAGAGGATGAGGCACGTCCTGGTGACATTGGCTCACACACCGACCTTTGCACAAGGCTCATGTGACCTCTAGAGCAGCCCTCCAGCTCAGTTTGAAGTACTCCTGAGAAATGGAGGGTGGGTGATATTTTGGTGCATGTGGGCCATAGTGCAGATCCCTTCTAAGTCTGTGGAGAAGGCAAACAGAGGGTCCAGCACCTCATACTGACCAAATACCCTCAAGGCAGGGCTGGCACTGGAGATGGATCAAGGTATTGGCGCCGTAGACAAGCCTTAAGCCCCCTGGCTGTCAGACTCTATTGTTTAGCTTTGAATGTCCTGCTTTTTGCCACCCTAGGCAATTGCCTAGTTTGCCTGATGGTTGGGCTGGTCCTTCTCAAGTCACCGAAGGTCTCGTCCACAGGCGCCTCTGTGCCAGTCTACCTTCTAGGTTAGGCATGTTTCAAAGATAAACCAGGTGGGTGGTTTTTGGGGACAATTTCTCAAATAGGTATTTTGCACACGACAGTAAGTCAGGGTGTGTGAAGTGTGAGCTCAGTCTGTTAAGTTTACTGAGAGCAGGGCACCTCAGTACCTACATCGTGCCAATTAACACTAACAGTCAACAGCGCTACCCTATCTAGGTGGTATTCTCACTCCAACCACAGACTAAAAGTAACGCAAACTATCTACAATAAAATCAGAATCACTCGGCACCTTCAACCGCACGACTTCAGGACAGTCTTTCAAACCCTAATATTCCCCCCACTTCGAGTTTTGCAATGCCACCCTCCATGGACTGCCTAAAAGCTCTTAATTCCCTGTGACTTGCTCTACATGCCGCTGCTCGGATACTCTCAAGTGCACCCAGATCTAGCCGAATTACCCGATACTGAAAGATCTGCATTGGCCACCTTTTCTCTCCAGAATCACATACAAGTCCCTTGTAATCACCTACCAACTCCTCCACAGCTCCGGCCCGCAATACCTTCAGAACCCCCGCAAAGACCTCTGGAAAATCATCCCAGAAGCAGCTCTGCAAGAAAGCATGCTTGCCCTTCCCCAAGAGTTCACCACAAGATCTCAAACCGCTTGTGGACGTGTCTTTTCTCTGCATGCCCCCAGCATCTAGAACTCACTCCCACAGGACCTTCGCACCATTCCTGACCTCACAACCTTCCTCACGCCCTTAAAAACCTTCATGTTTAATGTACGCTTTGCAGCTATAACTTGACCCAGGCCTCCTATCACCCCCCCCCTTCAGATACTCCCAACTCTCCTGCTCAACTGCCTGGCGTCTCATGCCTCTTCACATTTCCCTGTCTACAAACCCTTATTCTCCACCCCCCCTTCCCCTAGTTTTTTCTCCCACACAACAAGTTTAATGTTACCGTAGAGCTATTTTCAACTCATCGTACATAACTATTCTATATTAAGTAATGATGTTCTAGGTTATGTTTAGTTTCCATTGTTCCGTGTAAGTTCTAGGCAATGTTGAGTTCCGTTCCATGTAAATGCCCTTGCCGTTCGGAAAGGCGGAATATAAAATCTTGCTAAATAAACGAGCTTTTCTTTGAGAAATCGCTGGGCACGTCCTCTCACTGAGGGGAGAAGGGAATCTGGAAACGCCATTCTGCACATGGGTTTTAGTCCACATACCCCTGGGAGCCCCCCTCGTGAATGAGAAGTCCCCAGAAGGTGACCCTGCCATACACGTTATAGGCTCCTCAAAAGGACACACTCTAAGTTTGGAGCCAACTCATTTTACTTGGGCAAATGATTGACAGTTTCAGTCCCCCCCCCCACCTTGTGGCAGCTTCAGAAGCAAGAGCCAGGGGAGAGGTTAAGGGGCCGGTATCTAAAGGGGGTGCAGCTCTCTGCTTCCTCTGCAAAATTTTGTTCCACTGTCTTCTCGTCTTCGCCCATCTCTGGCTCCGTAACATCTGCTTTAGTCGAGTGAACACTCGAGCCCCCTCCTTCCTTTCTTCTCAACCCACTGGCCCTCGCCCCTGCACTCGAGTCCATTTCAGGCATATTTAAGTTCTGTTGTGGTCCAATTGCTTGAGAGAGAGCCTGGCGCAAACTGGGCATGGATCTCTTTAAATTAAGTTACAGTATGATCAGGGGCATCCAGTCAGGGTGGGGAAGGAGCGAGGCACCATGCAACTTGATGTTAGGGTCACTTCTTATCAATTTCTTTATCTATAAACACTACAGGGAAACATCATGAAAAATTCACCTGTCTAAAGATGATGGTTGACACCCCCCCAGGAGGAATATTCAACATTAAGAAGACCTTTAAAAACTTGAAGCCTGAATTCCAAAGTAAAATCATGTAGACGTAACAAACAGGGGTAAATTTTGGCACACAGTTCCTCTCCCCTCCCCCACGAAGTCCCAGGTCTGTGTTCTCCACATTGTTGCACCATAATCCTAAAACCAACTTCCTGACCCAGTGCATCATGCATTCTCTCTCTGTTTAAGGCAACTTTTAGATTTAAATTATAAAATTCATAAGCAGTTGATAGGTCCCTGTCCCAGAGAGCTTATAATTTAATTTTGTAGCTTAAGCACTTTGGTGTGAAATAGGGGTAGGAAGAAGCGGCATCTCTTCCTCTCAGCCAGCATCAGCCCATTTGTCTGCCTTCCTCCTCCCCTTCACCACTATCTATCTGTCCCTCCCCAGGCCCCCCCCCCCCATTTTGAAACCTTAGCAGGAAGGAACAGATTCGTCAGCTGTGCAGATATGATGGGATCGACAAAAAAAACACTCTTAGGTGCCTTACTGGAATGTCTTAAAGTCCAGGACTAATTCTTTGCATGAGAGTAAAGCAAAAGTTCTTATTCCGCATGCTCCTTAAAACATCCCAATATCAATGCTGCCCTTTAAAGAGCTGGTCAGAAGCGGGGAATCCGCCTTTAGACACCTCTTAAGGCTGCAACAAGGAAGTCCGAAGGAGCTCAGAAAAGTGTCATTCGAAACAATATTAGCACGACAGTTGAGTTTATTCGTTAGGAAATCCCCTGAGTATTTGGAGCAGCAGAAGCAGCCCATCGAAGATCACAGTCCTGGGTGACCTTCAGAGACCTGGGATTCCCCATATGCCAGTGGCCAAGAGAGACTTTCCGAGCAACGAGGAGCCGGCAGAGTGGGAGGCTTCGCTGAGAAGCTGAAACAGCATCTGTCGCCCCCCCCCCATCTCCGCAGCAAAAGCAACAGTGTCAGTCGAGAAGTCTATAAAGCAGATTTTGGCAGATAGCGATGGATGAATCATCATTTCAGGGATTTGCTGAATCAGAAGGTCGTGCCGGTGCAATTTGGGACGCCCAAGTCCGAACGGCTGAAATTCCATGAGAGGGGCAACAGAGAAGGTGGATTATAAAAACTGGCCCGTCTCCACCCTAAAATAGAAACATTTCCGGACAACAAAAGCGAAATGAGAATGTGCAGAAAACGGGCCAAGGGCGCGCAGATTTCTACCCGATTTTAGAAACATGAACGTGTCTTATATGCCCATGACGAACGGACGCCGTTTGATGCCATATAGATGTCCCGGCCAACAGCCATTAAATCAGGCTCCTTATTTACCTGCGTGCTTTTTTGGCATAGGGGGAATGAGAGAGCTTTCTCCTCTGCTCTCCACGGGTGTTGAGTTGCCGAAATGAGCTCTTTTCTGATGCTTAGTCGTGCCTGCGGACAGGTATAGACAGACATGTGGACTGGCGCGCTCCAACATAAAAATTATTCTAAAATCAGGTGCAGACATCTATCGTCTAGTGCAGCGTTTTTCAACCACTGTGCCGCGGCACACTAGTGTGCCGTGAGATATTGTCTGGTGTGCCGTGGGAAAAATTCCAATTTCATCCGTAACATGTGGCCTCGGCTCACAAATTAGGGTTGCCAACCGGCCGGTTTTTCCATGGCCAGGCCGGCTGCCAGCACAGTTGTAAAACCGGCCATTGAAAAGCTGGTTTTTTGCTCTGGCCGCAAGATCGGGAGCGGCCAGAGCAAAAAACCGGCTTTTGTGCCGAAGTCCGCGGCGCGAACGCGATCGCGATTCCCTATAGCAGTGCAGCCGCTGGTTCTGCTTTGTACAGAGCAGCGGCTGCACTACACTTACATTGAAAAGTAAAGAGAAACTGTGTCAGGAGCCCTCCGATCATGCAGAGCCCGAGGAAGTGATGTCATGGGGGCGGGCTCCTCACAGGCTGTCTTTCCTTTTCAAATTAACTTTAGCTGCAATAAAGTTAATTTGAAAAGGAAAGACAGCCTGTGAGGAGCCCACCCCCATGACATCACTTCCTCGGGCTCTGCGATGACCGGAGGGCTCCTGACACAGTTTCTCTTTACTTTTCAATGTAAGTGTAGTGCAGCCGCTGCTCTGTACAAAGCAGAAGCAGCGGCTTGGGCAGAGGGGTGTGTGTGTGTGTGTGAGTGAACCAGCAAGGGGGGGGGGGGAGTGTGTGTGAACCAGCAGTGGAGGGGGGGGGGTGGTGTGAGTGAACCAGCAAGGGGGGGGGGGGGCGATGGTGTGAGTGAACCAGCAGGGGAGGGGGGGTAAGTGAGTGAGTGACCCAGCAGGAGGGGTGAGTAAGTGACAGGGGGGTGGGCGAGTGAACCAGCAGTGGAGGGGGGGGGGGGGTGGTGTGAGTGAACCAGCAGGGGAGGGGGGTTGGTGTGAACCAGCAGGGGAGGGGGGTTGGTGTGAGTGTTTGATTCCTATTCAAGAGAATTACTTTATATATAGTCAATATAGGCACAGAGGTAAATTTTTTTAACATTTTCTAATGGTGGTGTGCCTAGTGATTTTTTTCATGAAAAAAGTTTGCCTTTGCACAAAAAAGGTTGAAAAACACTGGTCTAGTGATACCTTGGGCACAGCCCCACCTACCCTCATGTGACATGGACGCAATTGTGCCAGACATGCGTAAATCCAGAGCTTTCTAAAATGGCTCTTAGGATGTCCATGTGATTGGTATATCCGAATGGGTGTTTTTAGATGTGGAAATAGAGCTTCTAAAGTGACCCTCTTAATGTAATGTAATGTAGCTGAGGGATGCCTCTATCCTTTTACCCTCAGCCCTCATTCCCCAAGGCCACAGAGGTGGTCCCCCAAAAAAACCCAGAGGTGTAGAGGCAATAGAATTATCTTGAAGTAGTGTAGGGAGCCTGGAGTGGAGTCCACACTGAGAGGGGTTAATGATCCTAGGCCGATGGCAGACCTCTGGTCAAAATAACCAGCAATCATAGGTTCTGCAGTTGGCAAACTGATTTTCCTCTTTTGATTCAGCTTGCAGCTGTTCAAGGCGAAATGCAGTCAGAGGGCTAGAATTAGGCTCTCTGAGGAATCTGCTAGAAGCTAGTCGAGGTATGTGACCTCACTGTGTAAGCCAGCAGCCACCACTAGGAGGTATTTGCTGAAAACTCTAGGGGCCGATGAGAGTGCAAGAAGGACTTTGTGCTGATAATGGCCCATATGCAGAAGTAGGAAATTCTTCCTGCAATGTGGGTGGACTGAAATTGGGTGTGTAAGCAGCCCACGCACAGCCAGTGTGCCTTCTTCACAGTGGGGAGAACGGATGAAGAGTGTTCATCTTGAATTTGCCTTGTAGAGGTTGAGATCTCCAAGATCTAATATCGAGCCTAAGTCTCTCACCTCTTTGGGGGGATGAGGACCTCGATTCCTTTCCTGGGGCAGAAGTGGTACTATTGAGCGGCACTGCAGGAAGGGATTGACGTCTTCCTAAGAACATAAGATGTGCCATACTGGCTCAGGCCAAGGTCCATCAAGCCCAGTATCCTGTTTCCAACAGTGGCCAATCCAGGTCACAAATACCTAGCCGGTACCCAAAAAGACACAGGTTCCACAATACTTGTCAGTCAAAAGGGTGTACAAAAAATGACAAAAATTACAGCATACAATATAATTACAAAGAGGATAACCCCCCATCCCTTTTGTTAATCACAGATATCAATCCCTAGAAAATAATCAGAAAGCCTTTGACAAAGTCCCTCAAGAGACCTTGGCGACAGTGTACTACTGTGGATCAGGAACTGGTTAAAAGATAGAAAGCAGAGGGTAGGGCTAAATGGCCAATTTTCCCAATGGAGAAAGGTGAATAGTGGTGTACCCCAGGGATCTGTGCTGGGTCCGCTGCTTTTTAACATATTCATAAATGACCTGGAAATGGGAACAAGGGTAACAAGTGAGGTGATAAAAGATATTAAATCACCTGCAGGTCATTGGAAATCAAAGGCTAAGCTGGTGCAAGCTTGCTAGCAAGGGCGGTGTTAGACATACAGAGGCCAGGGCATGAAGAGGGGAGGGGAGGGCCAGGTCACCCCCACCCAGTCTGTTTGCAGACTATACCTGCTTTTAGCTTGAGACAGACTCGGGGGTCCAGGACAATTGCCCCATTTGCACCCCCTAATGCTGACCCTGTGTGTTAGGTGTCCTACGTTAAACGTAAGCCTTACAGCCCCCCTCCCTGATATTTTGATAATTAAACTCAATCCTCGCAACACCACCCCCTGCAACGACAATCCTGTAAAAATGTATATTTTGACATCATCCTTTGAAATCTGAAACTTTGCTTTGCATGTATGTGTGTGCCCCCCCTCCCCCCCCTCTCTCTGCGGGTAAGGGAATGTGCCGAGGGCTCGTTTACTTTGTCTTGCTCTTAGGATCTAGTGCTTTACTTTGCTACTGCTCTTTGACCCCCCCCCCCAGAGGCTGCTGCCCTAGATGACCACCTAGTCTTGCCTGATGGCTGGCCAGCCCCAAGCGCATTATCTAAATAGAAAATGACACTTCATGTACACACGTGATGCATATAAAGAAGACTAACCCGGATTCTAACTACGTGATGCAACGGATCTAGGCATCATCGTGGACAATACGTTGAAATCTTCTGCTCAGGGTGTGATGGTCATGGCCTGAATAGCAAAACAGAATGTTAGGAATTATTAGGAAAAAATGCCCTAAGAAGAAAAAAGAGAATATCATAGTGCCTCTATCGTTCCATGGTGCAACTGCCCCTTAGGGATGGCGTCTGAATAAGACTCGTAGAATTCCTATTATTGCTCATGTGTACAGTGCTAGCAAGCAATACGCAGCCCCTTACATATGCAGGGTACGTGGAAAAGAGCTTGTCCTTCTCAACGGAGCTTGCAAGCAAGGGACTGGGCACTTTCATTATAAGAAAATGATTAAAGGGTGCTAAGGAGAGGGGGTGGGGAAGAGGCGAAAGGTACAGAGAAGGGCAGCCAGTTAAAATGAGGAAGGAAGAACCCCTATGAGGAAAGACTAAACAGTTTAGGGCTTTTAGCCTATGGACAAAACAGCCGAGGTCTATAAAATCCTGAGGGTTGTGGAATTGGTAAATGTGAAGTGATGGCCTATTCTTTCAAATACTGCAAAGACTACAGGCTCTGCCATGACGTTACGGAGTTAAAACAAGTGAAAATATGTCTATATTTTTGCTCCGTGCATAAAGCCGCTCTGGAATTCATTGCTGGAGGATGTGGGAAAAGCAGTTGGCGTAGTTGGGTTTAAGAACTGTTTGGACAAGTTCCTGGAGGAAAGGTCCACAAACTGTTAAGGAGGACCGGGGCCAGGGGGGGGGGGGGGACACTGCTTACCCCTGGGATATGCAGCACGAAACTGGATAACTTTTGAGATCCTGCCATGTACTTGAGACCTGGACTGACCACTGTTGGAAATGGGATCCTGGGCTTGACTGACCATTGTTCTGACCCAGTTCGTGATTCATGTTTAGCATGGTAAATCATGGCAGACTATATCAACTACCTCGTCTAACTCCTTCCACAGGGTAAGATACGGCCGATGTGCTGATCAAAAAAGCTTGCCACTTATAAGACATCGCTCCTTATCCAAGAAAATTAGTGTTGTTCTCCGGCGCATGCTGCGCCTTGGGGAGATAAACACACAACATGACTAAATGCGTAGTGGGTAAAATCTTAAATGATTTTGCCTCTGAGCTTTAAGTGCTCGTCTTCCCAACAGCTCAAGAGGTTTGGTTCAAGAATATTTAATAATTTGTTTTATTCTCAAGCGGCCTTAGAATGGAACCACCTCACTGTTCACGTCAGAACTATAAGCAACTATCCGCTACCATGGTCTATTCATTTTTACAAATCTTCTAATAGATCGCCTCGGTTAGGAAAATAAGGTGGCTCCTGCTTTTAGCAGGATGGAGTCGGTGCAAAGGGCAGCTACCAAAATGGTCAGTGGGCTTCGTCATAAGACATATGGTGACAGACTTAAAGATCTCAATATGTATATTTTGGAAAGAAAGATGGGAGAGTGGAGATGTGTTAGATGTTTAAATGCCTCCTTGGCATAAATGCACACGAGGAGAGCCTCTTTCAACCTAAGGCAAGCTCTGCTACGAGGGGACATAGGATGAGGGTGAAAGGGGATAGATTCAGGAGTAATATTTCTTTACGGAAAGGCTGAAACTATTTGATAAACTGAAGAGTAGCAAATCACCTGGGCCGGATGGTATACATCCAAGGGTGTTGAAAGAGCTGAAATATGAGATTGCAGACCTGCTATTAGTAATCTGTGAACTATCATTAAAATCATCTGTAATACCTGAAGAATGGAGGATGGCGAACGTAACGCCAATTTTTAAAAAGGGTTCCAGGGGCGATCCAGGACACTACAGACCGGTGAGCCTGACGTCAGTACCAGGAAAAATGGTAGAAACCATCATAAAGAACAAAATTGCTGAACATGTAGATAGTCATGGCCTAATGGGAGACAGCCAACATGGCTTTAGACAAGGAAGATCTTGTCTTACTAATCTGTTATGTTTTTTTGAAAGTGTGAATAAACAGGTGGACAAAGGTGAATCGGTTGATATAGTGTATCTGGACTTTCAGAAAGCCTTTGACAAGGTCCCTCATCAGAGACTTTTGGCAAAACTAAAGAGTCATGGGATAGGAGGCAGTCTACTACTGTGGATCAAGAACTGGTTAAAAGAAAGAAAGCAGAGGGTAGGGCTAAATGGCCAATTTTCCCAGTGGAGAAAGGTGAATAGTGGTGTACCCCAGGGATCTGTGCTGGGTCCGCTGCTTTTTGACATATTCATAAATGACCTGGAAAAGGGAATGGAAGTTCGAATTGCTGCTGTCGTTCTTCTCGGGACGATACTGCCTGACCGGCTGTAAAGGGCACCTCAGGAAGCCATCTGCTCAAAGGGCCTTCTCGATGGCAAAGGAGGGACGTGACCTTGCTCGAGGTCCCCTTATTAGCAATGAAGGAATAACCAGCAAACTGAATGCAAATTCTAATGTGTTGGGACAGAGAGAACCATCTATAGACGGGCATTAACAGCAACGTGGACCCCATACCTTCAAAAGGGTTGGTAATAGACTGAGAGTGGCACATTATTGCCCTTTACCCTTGGGGGGGGGGAGGGAAGGCTGGTAAGGGGTCATCTGCAAATAGCCTTGGGTTGTATATAGATAGCGGAAGCAAGGCTAGGAGAATCTGAATGGGAATTTAGTAGGTGCAAGAGAGGAGAGAGACTTACTGCTGATGGGGGGAGGGGGGGGTCGGGCAGCTCCTGAGGGGTGGAAAGAGCAGCAGCCGTCGATGCAACACAATCTATCCTGACAACCACAGAAACTCAGGAAGCCATCAGCACATATATGCAGAGCAAAGCTGAATAGTTAAAAAGTACGAAGCCCAATTATGCATTTTACAGGACTGTTGTGGGAGGGGGTGGATTTACAATTAGCATGAAGGCTGAAGGTTTTCCTTAGATGCCCAGTAGCCTTACCCTGACCTGGAGGGGGGAGGGGAAGTTAGTGTAGTGGAAATGAAATGTGAGTCTATCATGAATGCAGATTCACAGGAAATTACGGCATTCTTCTTTGGGAATTATTTGTCACTCTTGGGGTATGTCTACGAAACCGGGCTAATGGTTAACCTGGGCCATCTGCAACCAGGTCCCACATTATTCAATAAGACCTGGGTTAACCGTTAGCCTGGCTTAGTAGACAGACCCCTTAATGTTCTGATCAATAAGGAGGGATTTCTGTATCAAGTTTGTAGATGACACAAAATTATTCAAAATTGTTAAATTGTGAGCAGATGTCCGAGGACCGGGCACGATAGTGGGGGCCTGGCATCTAGATTGAAGATGAGATCTAATGAAATTTAACTCCGGCAGCCCCTCAAAGATAAAACAAACACACTCCACATTTTAGACTTTCCTATCCAAGAACCTTTTAGATAAGAGGCTAACACAGGTGGCAAGGATATTACCGGGTTATAAAATGACAAGAACATTTCAGGGGGGCTGTTAAAATGGGACCTACAAGAGAAACTAAATTCAAGAATCCATGAGAGCAGGAAAAAAAAAGTCTGAGTGGAGATCCGGAGGTCAGCGGGGCAGAACAGCTGCTCTCCGATAGAAACATCTGTTCTGATGTGTGGAAGAGCGCAGCTGAAGCCTGCTGCATAGCCGCGGCAGGGCGAGGCCCCCGTGTATGCTCTAGGAAAGATCTGGCAAGCGTCCAGTCTACGATGAATGAGACTGACATGGCCCGCCTGTGTGTGCCTGGTGAGTCTTCCGAGGAACCCATGCTGGAATCATTGCTAAAAGCTTTTTCACTTAAAACATAAGAGCATAAGATATGCCAGACTGGGTCAGACCAAGGGTCCATCAAGCCCAGATCCTGTTTCCAACAGTGGCCAATCCAGGTTCCCAAAAAGGTGCACCGATTTCATGGTGCTTATCCCAGGGTAAAAACAAACCTTTTTCACACATGGGGAAGCTGAAGATCTAGAGGTAAACTTAAAAGCAACATCAGGAAATACTTTATCACGGAAAAGGATGGTAGATGTCTGGAACGCCCTCCCGAAGGAGGTGGTGGGAGCAAATGCAGTAACAGAATTCAAAAATGGCATGGGACAGACACAGAGGAGATGGAATCGAAGCAGAAATGACTAACTTCATAAATAGAGAGGGGGCACCTGCCTGGAGCGGTAGGTAAAACCTTAAGCAAATAGACGGGTGGGAATAACCTGCACGGAGCGGCAGGTGCAGCTCTACATCTCAAGCCACCTGACAGGGCAGACTAGATGGACCATGGTGGTCTTTAATCTGCCATCATTTACTATGAGCTCCCCCATCCACTTTAATTATGGTTTATGGACTTTTCCTCCGGGAACTTGACCAAACTTTTTTAAAACCCAGGTACACAAACAGCTTTTACTACATCCTCCAATAATGAATTTCAGAGTTTGATTATGCATTGAGTGAAAAAAAATATTTTTTCCTTTTAGTCTTAAATGTGCTACATTGTAGCTTCATTGCATGTCCTCTAGCCGTTCTACTTTTTGAAGGAGTAAACAATCTTTGTTGATCTGTGGTTTTGGTTTTTTTCTTCTTTTTTTTTTTTAATTTCAAGGTTTTCCATGATTGCTTTCCATCATAATCTGATAAGGATAAATGAGGAAAAGCATATAACCTGGTCGATCTATGAATGCTTCAATTTCCCAAAGTCCACAATGCTAGCTGGGAGGTGCAGAGGATAACAAAGCTGTCAAAACATCACCAGTGCAACTAGATCGATATTAAAAGCTGAACATTAATTAAAAGATACCAAGCAATGGTCCCAGATATACTTACGCAAAGGAATTAGAAGCTCCGGCCTCCTGGGAGACGTGATCGAAGGGAAAACATGCCCTTTGATACTTGATGAGGATCTCAAAGGAAACTCTTAACCCCCCCAAAAAAAATATTCAGTCCCTGCTATCCCAGGAATGCCTTACACTTCCCTTTGGGTTGCTCTGTGAAAGCCTGGAAAAATGCAAACATGAAACAGAACATCCCTGTTAGAAAAGGAAACTGGTCCTGGCCGCGCTGCAGGATAAAAGTGATTTTATGGTTATAGCGTAAGCACGAGTATGTTTTATGGTAGTGAACTCCTTCTCAAGGCTCTAATTACGCATTTACACAGTAAAAAAAACAAAGAGTAGCAACAAGGTAAAAAAGGTTACGTTCACAGAGAACTCTGCGTCCCGTTTCCCAGAAGCCCTGGACACAAACGTTGCCCTTATGCTATAATTCAGTGCCTGGTTTCATCCAACTGAAAATCAGCTCCCAGACTGCAACAATATCGCCTCCTCATTCTCGACTCTGTTTGTTCAGGATGGTGAGAGAGAGTTAGAGAAGAGCCAAGAGAATGTTTTACCCACAGCACCGGCAATACTGCGGTGCCCACAAATACTCGTTTCTCCCAGTAACATTCCTGTCTGGCGTGGCTCAGAAACCTACAGAGCTGTAACGTCACTTAAGCGCAAGACCATCTGTCAGTCTTCAGAAGCAAAGCCAAGATCTCAGAAAAAGAGTTTCACATCTAGACCAACCTAATTCCCAAAACCTGGCTTCCCTAAGTCCTCAGAAGGGGTGCCACCCAACACGGGTACTGAGATCAAGGAGGGAAGAAGAGTGGCCACACCGATTGGAAAGAGCAGCAATCCTCACAGCGACAGAGACTCAGCGGAGCCTGTGGCCGACCTGGGCAGAGATTGTAGAGGATCCAGAAAGGCTTCAGAGGAGAGAAAGTTGAGGCAATGGTGGTGAACTGCACATTCAAGTAGTTTAGAAATGAGGGGGAGGAGGGAGATGGGTCAATACTTAGAAGGACAGGTAGGATCAAGTGAGGGTTTCTTGAGGAGAGGAGTGACCACAGCATGCTTGAAGGCTGCAGGGAAAGTTGCAGTGGAGAGCGATAGGTTGAGAATATGAGAGATGGAAGGGACGACAGTGAAGGAGGTGTAGCTTAGGAGGCAGGTGGGAATAGGGTCAGAGGAGCAGGTAGTGCATTTAGGAGGAGGAAAGATGTGTGGTTTCCTTCTCAGAGATCTTAGAAAAAGAAGTGGAATCGATGACTTTTTGAAAAAATGGAAATGTCATTTATTTAAACAGGCTTTTCCTGAATTTATCTGACGGGCAAGTGTGGTGGGTGGGCATTTATAACCCGTGTTGAGCCTCTGATGCAATATAGCAGTGCTTTTTAATGGCTATTTTTAATAACAATATTTGTATTTGTCCCTCTACATGATGACTTATTGGGTATATATTTTGAAACCTGCCTTGACAATTGTGCGGGATATAAATCCTTTTAAATAAATTTAAAAAAGGAAGAAAGAATGGCAGAGGCTGAGTGAAGGAAATAGGTGACGAGACAGTGGAGGAGGGAGCCAACGGATCAATAGCATGTAGATCTCTAAAGAGGTTGGAGGAGACAGGGCAAGGTTGAGGGAAGGAAATAGGTGACGAGACAGTAGAGGAGAGAGCCAACGGGTCAATAGCATGCAGATCTCTAAAGAGGTTGGAGGAGACAGGGCGAGGTTGAGGGAAGGAAATAGGTGACGAGACAGTGGAGGAGGGAGCCAACGGGTCAATAGCATGTAGATCTCTAAAGAGGTTGGAGGAGACAGGGCAAGGTTGAGGGAAGGAAATAGGTGACGAGACAGTAGAGGAGAGAGCCAATGGGTCAATAGCATGCAGATCTCTAAAGAGGTTGGAGGAGACAGGGCGAGGTTGAGGGAAGGAAATAGGTGACGAGACAGTGGAGGAGGGAGCCAACGGGTCAATAGCATGTAGATCTCTAAAGAGGTTGGAGGAGACAGGGCGAGGTTGAGGGAAGGAAATAGGTGACGAGACAGTAGAGGAGGGAGCCAATGAGTCAATAGCATGTAGATCTCTAAAGAGGTTGGAGGAGACAGGGCAAGGTTGAGGGAAGGAAATAGGTGACGAGACAGTAGAGGAGAGAGCCAACGGGTCAATAGCATGCAGATCTCTAAAGAGGTTGGAGGAGACAGGGCGAGGTTGAGGGAAGGAAATAGGTGACGAGACAGTGGAGGAGGGAGCCAATGGGTCAATAGCATGTAGATCTCTAAAGAGGTTGGAGGAGACAGGGCGAGGTTGAGGTGGCAGGTGATGAAGAGTGAAGCTTAGCAGGTGATGGTCTGATAAGGGAAGAAGTGAGATACAGAGGTTTGAGGGTAAGCAATTAGAGAAGAATACAAGGTCAAGGCAGTGACCTTTCTGAGGAGTGGGGGCAGTACAGCAAAGCTGGAGGTTGAATGATGAGGTAAGGGAGAGGAGCGTTAAAGCATAAGGGTCAGAGGGGTGATCAACAGGAATATTAAAATCCCTGAGAATAAGGGAGGGGGAAGATGAATCCAGAAAGAAGGAAAGTCATGAACCAAAGTCAGAGAGAAAGGTAGAGATGGACCTGTCAGTGGGTCGATGAATAGCAGCTAACTGGAGAGGTAGTGAAGTAAAAAGCTGGATAGACTTCAGAGGAGGGAAAGGAGTGAGATTGAGGCAACAGGAGAGGTTGGAATTGACAGGAAGGAGAAAGTAGAAGCCCAACACCACAACCACGACCAGTGGGATGAGATATGTGGGAGAATTGATATCCACCATGACAGACAGCAGCAAATAAAGCTCTGTCTCAGTTAGAGCAAGGAGATAGAGAGCATTAGAGATAGACAGATTATGAGTGAAGGCAAGTTTATTTGAGATGCAGAGTGTGTTCCAAAAGGCACATGAGAAAGGGAGAGAGGTGGGGGAGAGGAGAGGGATATGGATAAGATTTGAGATGTTGGGTGAGGGTCTGTCCTGAGAGTGTGCCAAAAGTCTAAGGGGTTGGGATTGATATCTCTGGATGATAGAAGGAGAAAAGACTGCTGTGAGGCAGAGAGGGGTCCTCGATGGCTACATTGCTACTAAGGGACACAGCTGTTTGAGAGGTTGTAGTGACGCGGACTGAGGAAAACCTGCAATACTGGAGCCAACCTAAAGAAACATCACAAAACATTTCTATTAGGACTGGAAAGCAGAGTTAAATATTGGTTAGGATAGGGAAAGGAAATGTAAGGTTTATGTTTTAGATAGAATGGGTTCATTTGATGACAACAGAGGGGCGGAGGAGCGCTAAGAATGGGATTATTTTATATCATCAGAGGGCGGAGGAGCGCTAAGAATGGGATTATTTTATGACATCAGAAGGCGGAGGAGCGCTAAGAATGGGATTATTTTATGACATCAGAGGGCGGAGGAGCGCTAAGAATGGGATTATTTTATGACATCAGAGGGCGGAGGAGAGCTAAGAATGGGATTATTTTATGATGTCAGAAGGAGGAGGAGCGCTAAGAATGGGATTATTTTATAACATCAGAGGGCAGAGGAGCACTAAGAATGGGATTATTTTATGACGTCAGAAGGAGGAGGAGCGCTAAGAATGGGATTATTTTATATCATCAGAGGGCGGAGGAGCACTAAGAATGGGATTATTTTATATCATCAGAGGGCGGAGGAGCGCTAAGAATGGGATTATTTTATATCATCAGAGGGCGGAGGAGCGCTAAGAATGGGATTATTTTATATCATCAGAGGGCGCAGGAGCGCTAAGAATGGGATTATTTTATGACGTCAGAGGGCGGAGGAGCACTAAGAATGGGATTATTTTATATCATCAGAGGGCGGAGGAGCGCTAAGAATGGGATTATTTTATATCATCAGAGGGCGGAGGAGCGCTAAGAATGGGATTATTTTATATCATCAGAGGGCGCAGGAGCGCTAAGAATGGGATTATTTTATGACGTCAGAGGGCGGAGGAGCACTAAGAATGGGATTATTTTATATCATCAGAGGGCGGAAGAGCGCTAAGAATGGGATTATTTTATATCATCAGAGGGCGGAAGAGCGCTAAGAATGGGATTATTTTATATCATCAGAGGGCGGAGGAGAGCTAAGAATGGGATTATTTTATAACATCAGAGGGCGGAGGAGCGCTAAGAATGGGATTATTTTATAACATCAGAGGGCGGAGGAGAGCTAAGAATGGGATTATTTTATATCATCAGAGGGCGGAGGAGAGCTAAGAATGGGATTATTTTATATCATCAGAGGGCGGAGGAGAGCTAAGAATGGGATTATTTTATATCATCAGAGGGCGGAGGAGAGCTAAGAATGGGATTATTTTATATCATCAGAGGGCGGAGGAGCGCTAAGAATGGGATTATTTTATGACGTCAGAGGGCGGAGGAGCACTAAGAATGGGATTATTTTATATCATCAGAGGGCGGAGGAGCACTAAGAATGGGATTATTTTATATCATCAGAGGGCGGAGGAGCGCTAAGAATGGGATTATTTTATATCATCAGAGGGCGGAGGAGCGCTAAGAATGGGATTATTTTATATCATCAGAGGGCGCAGGAGCGCTAAGAATGGGATTATTTTATATCATCAGAGGGCGGAGGAGCGCTAAGAATGGGATTATTTTATATCATCAGAGGGCGGAGGAGCGCTAAGAATGGGATTATTTTATGACGTCAGAGGGCGGAGGAGCGCTAAGAATGGGATTATTTTATATCATCAGAGGGCGGAGGAGCACTAAGAATGGGATTATTTTATATCATCAGAGGGCGGAGGAGAGCTAAGAATGGGATTATTTTATAACATCAGAGGGCGGAGGAGCGCTAAGAATGGGATTATTTTATAACATCAGAGGGCGGAGGAGAGCTAAGAATGGGATTATTTTATGACATCAGAAGGAGGAGGAGCGCTAAGAATGAGATTATTTTATAACATCAGAGGGCGGAGGAGAGCTAAGAATGGGATTATTTTATGACATCAGAAGGAGGAGGAGCGCTAAGAATGGGATTATTTTATAACATCAGAGGGCGGAGGAGAGCTAAGAATGGGATTATTTTATGACGTCAGAAGGTGGAGGAGCGCTAAGAATGGGATTATTTTATATCATCAGAGGGCGGAGGAGCACTAAGAATGGGATTATTTTATATCATCAGAGGGCGGAGGAGCGCTAAGAATGGGATTATTTTATAACATCAGAGGGCGGAGGAGCGCTAAGAATGGGATTATTTTATGACATCAGAAGGCGGAGGAGCACTAAGAATGGGATTATTTTATATCATCAGAGGGCGGAGGAGCGCTAAGAATGGGATTATTTTATGACATCAGAAGGCGGAGGAGTGCTAAGAATGGGATTATTTTATAACATCAGAGGGCGGAGGAGCGCTAAGAATGGGATTATTTTATGACATCAGAAGGCGGAGGAGCACTAAGAATGGGATTATTTTATATCATCAGAGGGCGGAGGAGCGCTAAGAATGGGATTATTTTATGACATCAGAATTCGGAGGAGTGCTAAGAATGGGATTATTTTATGACATCAGAGGGTGCAGGATCGCTAATGAAAGGCAGAGTGGAATGTTACTGACAGAGGAACTATGGCATTCGGGGGCTGGATGAGCTTGAGTGACTGTGTGTTGGAGTGTCCAAGGTCCTGGGCCTGAATAAATGAGTTTTTTTGGGATATTTGAAGAATATTTGAGGATTTGGGTGGAATTATGAAAGAATTGAATGAGTTTGAAGGGTTTTAATTTAGATTTAGGGGTTTTCTCTGTGAAAGTGAGGTGTGGCAGAGTGGATGATATAGGAAGATGAGAAAGGTTCTGGGGTTGTAGAGAAAAAGGAGCTAAAGTGAAAGAATAGAGGGCAAAGAGAAAGGCTGGAGGGGGAGGGGGTTGGTAGTTTTCCAAGGGAAAGAAGGTTAGGGATTATGATCAGAGATCTGGGGCTATATTAAAGGAAAAGTGCTTACAGCAGATGCAGTAGGGAAGGGACTAGTAGAGCATTTTAGGATTAGTTTTGAGGGGTCGCGTGCGTTAAGAGGGACGTAGTCTAATGAGTCGGTGGTTAGATATAGTGATTGCTGGTGAGTGAACGGTCACGAGAAGAAAGAGCAGTGTTGGTGAGTGAGAGAGGCTGAAAGGAGTTTCTAGAGGAGCGCTTGGTAAGGGAAGCCAACATCCTATGCGGTAGAGTCAGTACTTTGTTTAAATTGTTACACAATCTGTGTTAGTTGAATTATTCTGCTTAGTTTTTAAACCTATGTGTGCATGTTAAGATGTTCTATGTAAAAAGTTATTCTGTTCCATGTAAAACAAGCTCTGCATTGTTAACTGTTGTTAATTGTACACCGCAACTGATCGCTGGAAGATGCGGTATATAAATAAGTGTTAAATAAATAAAATAAAAATAAAATAAAAAATCCTTCTAAAAGTCCACTTACAAGCTGGCTATAATATTCATTTATTTTTAGACAGTAGATAGAGAAGGTAAATTTTCAGGGAGGAGAGTAGGAGGTCGAATAGACAGACGAGGTCGGCTCCAAAAGCATCTAAGGTTGAAGATCTTGCCGAGTTCCTGAGGGTGTCAGAGAGGAACCAGAGATCAGGTGAAAGAAGAGGAGAGATAGATTGGGCCCCAGTGTGAAGACGACTCTTTATAAACTGAGTTGAGTTACTTGAGCTCCAATAAGTTGTCCAAGAGAAATATTTTTAGAAATACTTTATTGACAATTATTTACACTATATGCATATGACCACAAAAATTTGTAACTCTATAATTATTAACCTGAAATTCCATTCCAATACTTACCGTTATATACTTACCTTAATAAATTCTTTGGAGAAACAACATTTCTTTCGTAACCACTAAATATTCCAAGTGCCTGAATCTTATCTTTAACAAATTAGTGTTATCCCAGCTGTGTTCCCCTACAGGGTATTCTGTTGGGATGCAGGTATTTCCTCAATACCTGAGCTCTAGGAGGGCAAATGCTTTTCTAACCTCCTTTGGTACATCTGTGACAATTCTATCAAGGGGCAACCCGACCATTTCAACCCTCCCCGAGTAATTCTGGGTGGTTGCATATATAACTAAGCATAGACAGAAAGGACTCGGAAGCAAACAGTTAAATGTCTGACCCAAGCCAGGAGCTTGTAATGGAGGTCGTCTTGCGCTCCTGGGATAGGCCTTTATACTTAACAGCATCGGCAGAGTCAAATACTCAAATGTTGAAATACTAAAGGTGAACAGTCAAATGAGCAAAGAGAAGAACGAGTGAGCAGCGCTGTACCTAGGTCTGTGTGAGCGGTGCAGCTGTAGAGGGTGCAAAAAATAGGGGCACATTTAGGGTTGCTGGCCGTGGTTCCCCCCATCCGACCTGCCCTTGTTCCTCCACCGCTTTTCCTGATCCCTTGGCGGCGACGGCAGCGGCGGCGGAAACAAACAAGGGTCTTTGCAACTCTGCGCTTGAGAGGCTGGTCTGCCAAAGCATGTGTCGGAGGAGGGAGGGATCAGACCAGCCGTGCAAGCGCAGAGTTGCAAAGTCCAGCTTTTGTTTTTTTGTTTTTTTTAAATTGGAGGTCTGCTGCCGCCACCAAGGGAACGGGAAAAGTGGCAGCATGGCAATGTCAGGCAGCACGGGGGGAGCCAGCTGGACAGGAAGAAGGGGGGTAAGATGGGGAGGTGCTGGGCATGTTGGAGGGGGGGGGATGGGGCAAATGACAAAAGTCTGATGTCATTGGGGAGGGGAGCGCCAGGTTTGCAAGTCGCATAGGGTGCGTTTATGGCTGGGTACGGCCCTACGAGCGAGAATCTGCAGACACATGGAAAGAAGAAAGCGACTGAAGAAACAGTCTACTAAAACCCATTAAACGCAATAGTAAAAACGAAACAAAAAACACCCCCCTCCATCCCGACATTCTGTCCTTTCTCAAATCACACTGCACTTTGCAAATGACAGATAAAGACCAGCACGGCCCATCCCGCCTTCCCAGCAAGGTGTTTGGCCTGTAACTGCTGCTCCGGGCAGGTTCCCCCCACTCTATGCTTTTTACTTTGGGGTGTAACGACCATTCTGAGATTGCTACCCCTGCTATGCTTTTTGGAAGCGTGAAAGTCATTTAAGTTTTGCTTTGAGCAGGAATACGTCTTCCTACATAGGGATCCTCTGTGCTTATCCCATGCGTTTTTGGATTCTGTCTCCGTTTCGCCCCCTCACCTCCAGTGGAAGGTTATTCCAGGTGTTTTCACGGATAGGGTGATGGAAGCATTTCCTGACGTTGCTTTTAAAGTTTCATTCCTGGGACTTCATTTCACGCCCTCTAATTTGACAGCTTCCCTGTCTTCTGGAAAAAGGTTTGTTTGCTCATTAATACCCTTTAAGTTGTTTAGTGATATTTCCTCTGTCCCTTCTCTCCTCTAGGGTATACATATTTAGGTCTTCAAGTCTCTTCTCATGTGTCTTCTGACGCAGGCTCCAAATCATTTTGGTTGCCTTCCTCTGACCTGTTTCCAGTCTTTTTATATCCTTTGTGAGATACGGTCTCCAAAACTGAACACAATATTCCAAGTGAGGCCTCACCAGTGACTTATACAGTGGCATTAGCACCTCTTCGTTTCTGCTGGTGATTCCTCTCTGTATGCAACCCAACATCCTCCTGGCTTTTGCCACCGCCTTGTCACACTGTTTCGCCACCTTGAGATCCTCAGAAACAGTCACTCCGAGATCCTTCTCCTGGTCCGTGCACATCAACCCCTCGCCCGCTATCGTGTACATTTCCCTTGGATTTCCGCTTCCCAAGTGCATGACATTGCACTTCTTCACATTAAATCTTAACTGCCAAGCATTAGACCATTCATCTAATTTTTGGAGATCTCTGTTCATGTTCAGTTCTCTCTGACATTGCAAGTTTTGTGTCATCTGCAAACAACAAAACGTTTCCTTCTAACCCTTTGGCAACATCACTTAAAAAGATATTGAACAGAATCTGTCCCAGTACTGATCCCTGAGGCATTCTGTCTTCCAAGTGAATTCCATGTACTACCATCCTTTGTTATCTGTCAGTCAACCAGTTTCTAATCCATTTCACCACCTCGGGGCCGAGGTTCAGGCTGTCAACTTTATTCATGAGTCTGCTATGAAGAACAGTATCAAAGGCTTTGCTGAAATCCAGGTAGACCGCGTCCAGTGCGTGACCGTTATGATAGAAGTCTATAAAATAATGAGTGGCGTGGAATGTGTAAGTGTAGATCGGTTGTTTAATCCTTCAAAGAGTAGGAGTAGGGAACATGCAAGGAAGCTACAATATGGCACATTTAAGATTAATCAGAAAAATATTTTTCCACTCAACGCATAATCAAACTCTGAAATTCATTACCAGAGGATGTACTAAAAGCTCTTAGTGTAGCTGGATTTAAGAGAGGTTGGGATGAGTTCCTGGAGGAAAAGTCCATAAACCATTATTAAATTGGACCAGGGAAATCCAGTGCTCACCCCTGGGATGAGTAACATGGAATCTTTCTACCTTTTGGAAACCTGACAGCCCAGGTACTTATGACCTGGATTGGAAACAGGACACTGGGCTCCATGAACCTTTGGTATGACCCAGTGTGACATATCGTATATTCTTAAGCTCTCTAGTTTCCCAGTCAAAGAAATCAATTTGATTCATCTGGCACGATCTGTCTTTGATAAGACCATATTGTCCGAAGTCTTGCAACCTCTTCGGCTGTAGAAAGCTCTCCATCCTTCCCTTTGGCTAGAAAAATAATGAAGTTACCAGTGAAGTGAGGCTTACAACAGCCTGCAGTTTCCCCAGTTCTCTGTTGATACTTTTTTTGAAAAGAAACAAAATCAGCTCTTTCCCAATCTCAAGAAACCTCTCCCATCTCTAAGGATCTATGAAACACATCCTTTTACAACTGATGCTCTCTTAAAAGAGACTCCTTCAAGAGTGCACCCTTTTCACTGCTAACACACACTGCAACAATTTTATAGACCCAAGCTGAACGCCATCCTTTCTCCTCTTGGACAGGATGACCGGGGCTGTGGGAGCTGCAGGGTGAGTTGGCAGTGATGGAAGCCAGGCTCTCCATGGCACTTGTTATGATTAGTCTTGTAGCGCCATCCTATGGATAGGACCTGAATAGTCAACTGAGCAGAACACCAAACCGTACAAAGGTTAGAAGAACTATCCACAGAGTTGCCACAAGTCAACATTGACTCGATGGCACTTAACGATGACAATTTGCACTCAGCTGCTGCGATCAGGGAGATACAAAGAGCTTGATTTCTCGGTACTTCTTTATAACAATGACTAATTAAATGAGTCTCGGCATTATATTTCTTTGTGTGCATTATATTTTGTTGTGTGAACAGAGGCCACGATCTGTGTGCACATGTCCACATGCATAGCTTAGAGGAAACATTGGGCACGACCTATGAACCTAGGTGTCTTCATGGTCTAGTTGCCCTGGTAGGAATAACACATGTAAAGCATCTCTGATTTGCACCCAGCTATATACGCTCCTGGTGGAAATGCAACGTGCGCTTAGCGAGGACGTGCATGCATTTCGTACCTGTCTTAGAGCAGCTCTCATTTCTTCCGAGAGCATTGATGCATTAGTGGGGGTCATTGTAGAAGCCCATTCCATAAACATATACACACACACACACACACAGCTCTCGTTTCAGTAGGCACCTCCACGTAGCCTCAGAAAGTTACAGGCAGCTGTCTCTCTGTATACAGCATGTGCCAGCCGTAGACTCTCTCCATCCTACTGGAAGGAAGATGGAAAATGAGGTTTATTTGGAAGGATTCAAGAGAAAGACAATCTAGGCCGCAACCGGTCCCACGGATACAGTCTGGAAGTACAAGCTGAGATTAGGACAATGCCTCCCAGACCAGGTCCTTACTGAGTGAAAGCATGAAATCGAGGGCATTTTCTAGAAGGGAAACCATGTTCATTAATGAAGAGGTATTTAATATGTCTCTTAAAATTTTATTTTAAGTGTAGCTTTGCATATTATTTTATGTATAGATTGTGTATGTTATTTTATGTATGGCTTGTGTGCGCAGTATTGCATGTTATTTTATGTATGGATTGTGGATGCAGTATTGTAATCCGCCTAGAGGTTTGGAAAAGAAATGTTTTTAAATAAAATAAACATAGCTCAGCAAACGTGCTAGTAGGCACGTGACACGGGACCTTCTGAAGGATAAATATTTAATAGGCTCCAGGGCCGTAAGGGATGGAGGAAAGGTGCAGCCCAGGATGGAAAGACCCCAGTCAGAGAAACATTACAGAAGGGGACGTGTAGGCTGGCGGCAGAAGCCCAGCCAGAAAGAGTGCAACTGTTCTCCTACCATCCGGGTTTAGGGATGGGGGAGGAAGGGAGAGAAAGGACTGGAGATCAGGGAAGTAAGAGTAGAACAAGAGAGGAACAGTAAAACAGCATGCTGGCAAGGGTGACCTAAAAACACTTGCCAGCCCTACTTGCTTTGTTACAGCTCTGAAGTTCAGCGAACTGTGCTCTGAAGTCTTCCATAGTCTCTTGAACTATTGGGAAATAAAGCAGCGATATTAAAAAGGTCTCAAATATTCTTCGAGTTTTATGCTTGAAGATTTAAAATCTGGGCTCTTCACCCTGAAAGGCATGAAGTCCCACCTAGCATTAAAGATATAAGCTTCCTGGCAACCTTTATCAGAGTCCTCAGGTCCTGCCATCAGGAGTGTATAAAACCCACCTGGTGTGGGACATTGTTCCCTTAAATGCTGCGAGTATCTCAGAGGTTCTGGAAGAATCCAGAGGACTCACTACCAGAACCAAAGTGGTAAGTGGGGTCAGCGCTCCCTTGTACCACGCCATTGCGAAAGACTTGGATAAAAAGCCATCGTGCCGGTCACTGAATTAGCATATGACGCCTTCATCTAAATAGATAAATCTACCAGGAAACTGATATTAGTTTAACACAGAACATAGCAAGGTCTAGTTCAGCTTTACCGTTCTCTCGCTGTTCAATTGCATTCTTTTAAGGTCGGTTTCACAAGTGCCTGTTGAGGGTGCGTCCATCTGTCTGTATGCTTGAAGGCTGTCTTAGATACACCTGCGTGGCCCAAGTAGCAGATTGCTTAATTCATCGAACGAGTTCCAGTTAAATGCAGAGGGAAATAAACGTTCTCTCTATGTCCTTCTCTTCTGATGTGTATGCTCTGTAGCGTTGAATAAATGATTAATAACTGGACTGTACAGTAATCATGATGGAACTGTAGAATGAGATGAAGGGTGTGATCTTAGAAGCTCTATTTGTGATCGGTATGTGTGTAAATGCTCATTCACACGTGCAAATCGCCATGTCCAACCATTTTAGAAACATCCGCAATTACACACGTCTGCCCTGATCACGTCCGAGTTGCAGGGGGCGTACTGGAGTGGCACAGAGTTCCACATGCATCTTATTTCGCAGACCGAGGGTTGATGGGGTAATGCCCTCAGTCCCCCAATAATGTCCACCCCTAGAAAAAGGAGAGGAAGTAAATATCGAGGTCTCCGTTTGCAAAATGGCTGGCCCGTATGTGGATGTGGCGATAGATCCACATGTAGGTTCTGAAATACCGGCACCGACGTCTCTCTGGTGTTGGGTCCTCTTCCATGAATATTTCACACATGCATCTATTTGGAATCAACTGTCTCCCTGTACGGCCTCATTTTCAGGAATGCGGACCGAGATGTCTATCTTTTGTTGATTCTAGAACACATTGACACGTCTACCTTCTCTACTGTAAACGTACGAAATTGTGGATGTTTTGACGTTGACATCCCAGGGGGCACCTGAAAGGCCCTTGTAAAAACCCCACAGGCCTTCACATTTCTAACTCCTAAGTCACCAGGCCTTCATAGTTTTCAAAGTGAAATGTTATTAAATCTTTAATATGAAGAGGACAGCCAATTTGAAAAACACTTCCTTTCCCAGAATAAGGCTCCGGAACATTTACTGCGGCTGTGGACGGGAAGCTGTATGGACTTTATCTACCGTCATTTTTTGGTTGCTATGACAGGTAGAGAGATCCCACCTACTTATTCAGCACAACAGGCCTCTCATATTAATGCGGCAGTCAAATATATGCTAAAGATAATCTTTGGGTTAATAAGCAAAGTTATGGGAGACTTAATCCATATCGATCAATCAGGCTTTGTCAAAAGTTATAACTCCATAGATATTAATCCCCTACCAGAGCTCAAGAGCGATTTCATAAATGCTGAAAAGGTTTTTGATCGGGTGGAATGGAAGTATTTCCATTTCATAGTAATTAAATCCAGAGCATTCACCTTTCCAAAGCTATGCTCAAAATGAGTTATTTGAGGCAATGGAGGGTGATGTGACCTTGGGGAAGTCACAAGGGTCATGGGATGTGAACTTGGGACCGCTGCTCTAACCATTAGGCCACTCCCCAATAATCTAATCCATCATGAGAAGCACCGCCTTGTAAGAGGACCGATTTCCAGCCTCCCCCTCCTCCTGTCGTATCTCTGGGCCCAGACATTATAGCTCCGCTCCTCGAGGAAGCGAGGGGTGCATTCTATGCCCAGTTCAGAACAGGGGGCAGAGTAAAGAGAGTTGGCCCTTATTCTTGCTCTGCGTCACCACTGAAGAGACCAGTTGAAGAGGCTTGTCCCTTTGTGAGTGGCTTTTTGAAATGTTGTTGTTAAATGAATAAAGCATTTTAATTTAAATCATTTATTGAGGGGATAAGCAAGTTATCAATTAGGAGACATGAGGCTGTGGGTGTCAAATTTAAAGGAGACCAGTTTTTATTATAGTCAGTAAGGAATGAGGTAGGTTTTTGTCTGTTTAAGAACATAAGAAATCCCATAATGGATCAGAGCAAGGTCCATCAAGCCCAGTATCCTGTTTCCAACGGCGGCCAATCCAGGTCACAAGTACCTGGCAAGTTCCCAATAAAGGTGCACAGGTTCCACAATGCTTATCCTAGGGTAAGCAGTGGATTTCCCGGCTACTCTTTAATAATGGTTTATGAACCTTTCCTCCAGGAACTTGTCCAAACCTTCTTTTAAACCCAGTTACTCTAACAGCTTTTACTACATCTTCCGGCAACGAATTCCAGAGTTTGATTACGCATTGAGTAAAAAAAAAAATTTCTCTTATTAGTCTTAAATGGGTTACATTGTTTTTCCTTGGAGAAGCAGGATGCGTTAGCCACACCTGGTGACATCATCTGTCGGCGCCAAGGACGGAAGTGCTCTCCTGAGTTCAGAAAGGTAAACCCTGGCCCGCTCCTAGCTAGCCCAGAATTCCTTCTTCCACCTTGCCAGCAAGACGGACATCACACAGCTCTCCAATCCATACAAACAAAATCCAGAAAGTAAAAAGAAAGAAAAGCAAGAGACACCTACGATGCCAAAGGCAGGGTTCAAAAGATGCTCAGGCTGTGGGGAAAAATGAATAGCCCTGACGCACACGATCTGTGCGTGTGGTGCCGGGGAATTAGCCACCTGGTAAAGGACTGTCCCTACTGCGGAAAAATGTCACCACAGACGCAAAAATCCAGGTTCCATGCCCTGCTTGAATACCTGGACGAGACTCCTCTTGCCGGTCCCGGAGGTTGCAGCCATGTGGCCCACCACGTGGATCTCCAGAGAGTCTTCCTCCACTGCCTCCTGCCTCTGAGAGACAGGATGTGCCCCTTTCGGGCCGCCATCCCTCATTGCACTCCCACCAGGGCTCCAGAGGTCTTCAGCAGCCCAGGTTATTTATTTATTTATTTATTTTATTTATTTAACAATTCTTTTATACCGCGCTATTATAATCAGTGCGGTGTACATAGAACAAGAACATACTACAATGCATACAAGTAACATTGAGTTTTACATTGAACAGGGAACTTCAACAATAGGAGGTTCTGGCCCTCAGGCCATCCAAGATCCTCCATCCAGAAACTCTGCTGCAATAACGGCCCCAGGCCCAGATCCTTCTTCCCTCCCTACAGATGCCAGCCATGATGTTGCGGCTCCAAGCTCCACACACCATGATGCCATTGGCCAGCGTCATAGCAGCCTCAGAAGTGACGGATGACACTGCACCGATGGTGTTGGCCCCCATTGGTGCAGGAGCACTCTAGATCACACCGCTGCAGCAGGGGGGTCCAGGCAGCAAGAAGCAAAGCAGGAAGTGGGCCTGGACTCCTGACAGCAGCTGCAGCCCCTGGCGATCCCCAAACTGGTGCTACAAACAGCACCGCCGTCACAAGGAGCGATCCTCTAGCCCCCCTCCAGGGAATCTCTCTGCAGAAGCCACAGCAGGACCAGCACATCTGGGAACCAGGACACAGCAGTACTGTTGGACCTCATCTCCTGCATGCGACAGCAACACCAGCAACTAGGATCTGCCAAGCCTCTGACTGCACACCCCAGCTGGGGGACCAATGCCTCCCCCCCCATGCTTCCTGCTGCCAGCACCTACTTCCTCTGACCACATGATTACAGACAGCGGGGAAGAGGTGGTGGCTACCCTGGGTGCTACTGAGGTGGGAGACATCCCTACCTCGCCCACAACGGAAGATGCAGCCCCCGAGACCCCTGCGAGGGGCGACACCATGCTGCTGCCACTGACACAGCTGGATGACTTATCCTACCCAAAATTCATATGCAGGGTCACGTCACTCCTAGCCCTCACCCCGACAGATGCAATGGATCAAAAGGATGAAGCACCCAGGGCCCCCAAGACTCTGCCAACACTTCCCAGCTATCAGCAACTTTGACAAGCTCGCTCACTCTGGCTCACCCCAGCATCAGGCGCCATCTTATTTATTTATTTAAATCTTTTTTATACCGCGCTCTTTTGAATCAGTGCGGTTTACAAGTAACATTAATTTGTACAATGCAGGCCGAAACGTACATTGAACTTTACAAAGAACAGGTATTACAACTTGGGTTTCAACAGGGGTAACTATATACAAACTAAGCAATTATCTTGCAAGCTAGAGACTAAATACCAGGTGCAACCAGCCCCAGGATTCTCCAAGACACAGTTGCTGCACCAATCTGTCGTGATGGAGTATGCTCTGAAGCGAGCCAGATCCTCCTGCAATCATACCAACGTCCCGCCCAGCAGAGACCACAAACTCTTGGATGATGAGGGCAAGTAGGTCTTTCAAGGAACCATGCTGAGCGCACGGATCACAGCACATCAGTTCCAACACGACATGTTCCAGGATCCGTTGCTCTAGAACCTGAGGAACATGGTACTGTCACTGCCCCCCTGGAGTCCCAAGCGGCCACCACAGCAACCTTATCGGACCTCATGGAATGCACTGGTGCACCTGGTAAGAGTTGCCTTCAATACCGCCGCATGGACAGAGGACACAGCAATCTCTACGTGATGACTAGGTGGCTACAGGTGTCAGGACTGAGGGAAGATACACACAACCGCATCTTGGATGCCTCCTACATGGAGAACTTGCTGTTCGGGGACAAGGTGAAGGACACAGTTAATGACTTGAAGGAGCACTACACCACCCTGCAGACCTTCGCAGAGGAAGGTCTGGACCACAGTGCACCCAATAAGAAGGGGAGCTTCTCACACAAGTCCTACTACTCCTCCTCCAAGTGGAGCAGCCTCTACCACAAGTGTCAGGCCCCACGGTACAAACAACCACCACCTTACCAGGCGCTCTACCAACAGAAGAACTGGCAGAGAGACAGGAAACAAAAGCAGACTGCCCCACCGGCTGGTAAGAGTAACCCCCGCCTTTTGACAATTCCTACTCAGATGAGATCCCAGTTGGAGGGTGTAGGTCAAACTTCTCCAAACAACTGGGAATGTATCTCATCCTCATCCGCAGACAGTACCTGTGCTTTCAGGTGCTGGGCTACCATTTCCAGTACAGAGTCCTCCACTTTGGCCTGTCCTCCACACAGAGTATTCACAAAATGTGTTGCTGTGGGCACTGCACACCTCCATAAGCAGGGCATCTGCGTCTTCCCCTACCTTGCTGACTGGCTACTCTCAACCCCCTCAATCCGGAGACCCATGAGGAAGTCACTCACACTGTCTTCCTACTGATTTCCTAGGGTTTCCTGATAAACTTCCAGAAGTCTCACCTACAGCCCCTCTCAATGGCTGGAATTCATTGGTGCGGACATCCAGGGCCTGTCTCCCAGCCCTCCGGGTGGAAGTGGTCTCAGCCCTGGCTCACAGGGTAGCCACAAGAGAACAAACCACAGCCTGGATACTGATCTGCCTACTCCTAGTTATTCCTCTCTGTATGCAGCCCAGGAAGAGGTACTAATGCCCCTGTACAAGTCATTGGTGAGGCCTCATTTGGAATACTGTGTTCAGTCTTGGAGACCGTATCTCACAAAGGACATAAAAAGACTTGAAACTCAGAGTAAGGCGACCAAAATGATTTGGAGCCTGCATCAGAAGCCTTATGAGAAGAGACTTTAAGACCTAAATATGTACACTATGGAGGAGAGGAGGGACAGGGGAGATATGATACAGACCTTTAAATACTTAAAAGAGTATTAATGAAGGCTGCTCGCATATGTGACAAACCGCACACGTGACCCTCACGGACCTTTGGTCTGACACAGTATAGTAGTTAAATATAAACATGTTCGGCATCTGCAAAAAAACCTACAACAGGTGCGGATCAGAGCTGGGACATTTCTCCCTGGAAGTCACCATACAAAAATATTCTGACACACGCGTCATTTGAGTAACAGCAACATAACTCTTCCCACTTCCAGGCATGTTGTGAAAGAATTTTAATTCAATTTAATACAACCGTTTATATGCCGCCTATACCTCGAAGCAGACTAGAACAACTGATGATAGCATTCCAGGTAATCTTTCAACAGATTTACATTACACAGAACCCAGTTTTGATAGAGATTCTTGTTGATTGGTGGATTATTCCATTGCATAGCCGCCACACGAAGCAACAACCATTTAAATGTATAATTCTTCACTGAGGGCATTGCAAGAGAGGTGGGTTTCCAATCGAGAGAGTCTATAGGAAGTATTAAAAGTGACACAGATTCCACAATGCTTGTTCTGGAGCAAGCAGTGGATTTCCCAGGTCATCTTTAATAATGGTTCATGGACCTTTCCTCCAGGAACTTGTCCATACCTTTTTTAATCCCAGCTACAACAGCTTTTACTACATCCTCCGGTAACAAATTCCAGAGTTTGATTATGCATGGAGTGAAAAAATATTTTCACTTATTAATCTTAAATGGGTTACAATGTAGTTCACTGTAATCTTAAATGGGTTCATTGCGTGTCCTCTAGTCTTTCTACTTTTTAATGGCATTAACAATCAATCTACATTTACCCGCTGCACTCCGTTCATTAATTTATAGACCTCTATCATATCTCCCCTCAGCCGTTTCTTTTCCAAGTTGAAGAGCTCTAACCTTTTAAGCCTCACCTCATAGGGGTATCCTTCCATCCCCTTTACCATTTTTATCGCTCTTTTTTTGTACCTTTTCTAATTGAAGTATATCCTTTTTAAGATATGGTGACCAGAACTGCACACAATATTCAAGGTGCGGTTGCAGAGGCAGGACAAAATGTTAAACAGACAGCGGCGATATGTATCCCGTTATCTGGATAATGTTAGGACTGCAAAAAGGAAAAAGGCTGTCCTAATTGTATCCAATGAGCTATCTGGATAACGGATCGAATATTCCTGCTCTCCGGATTGTGCCAATGCTGACTCTAGATGGTCACATGGCCTATAAGTGCATTCACTCTGCAGCTCCTCGCTACCTTTCCTCTCTTATCTCTCCCTCGCCCCTCCTTGGGAGCTCCGCTCTTCTGCATTCACTCTGCAGCTCCTCGCTACCTTTCCTCTCTTATCTCTCCCTCGCCCCTCCTCGGGAGCTCCGCTCTTCACTCTGCAGCTCCTCGCTACCTTTCCTCTCTTATCTCTCCCTACACCCCTCCTCAGCAACTCCGCTCTTCTGCATTCACTCTGCAGCTCCTCACTGCCTTTCCTCTCTTATCTCTCCCTACACCCCTCCTCGGGAACTCCGCTCTTGTGCATTCACTCTGCAGCTCCTCACTACCTTTCCTCTCTTATCTCTCCCTACACCCCTCCTCAGGAACTCCCCTCTTCTGCATTCACTCTGCAGCTCCTCACTACCTTTCCTCTCTTATCTCTCCCTACACCCCTCCTCAGGAACTCCGCTCTTCTGCATTCACTCTGCAGCTCCTCACTACCTTTCCTCTCTTATCTCTCCCTACACCCCTCCTCAGGAACTCCCCTCTTCTGCATTCACTCTGCAGCTCCTCACTACCTTTCCTCTCTTATCTCTCCCTACACCCCTCCTCGGGAACTCCGCTCTTCTGCATTCACTCTGCAGCTCCTCACTACCTTTCCTCTCTTATCTCTCCCTCGCCCCTCCTCAGGAGCTCCGCTCTTCACTCTGCAGCTCCTCGCTACCTTTCCTCTCTTATCTCTCCCTCGCCCCTCCTCAGGAGCTCCGCTCTTCACTCTGCAGCTCCTCGCTACCTTTCCTCTCTTATCTCTCCCTACACCCCTCCTCGGGAACTCCACTCTTCTGCATTCACTCTGCAGCTCCTCACTACCTTTCCTCTCTTATCTCTCCCTACACCCCTCCTCGGGAACTCCGCTCTTCTGCATTCACTCTGCAGCTCCTCACTGCCTTTCCTCTCTTATCTCTCCCTACACCCCTCCTCGGGAACTCCGCTCTTCTGCATTCACTCTGCAGCTCCTCACTACCTTTCCTCTCTTATCTCTCCCTCGCCCCTCCTCAGGAGCTCCGCTCTTCACTCTGCAGCTCCTCGCTACCTTTCCTCTCTTATCTCTCCCTCGCCCCTCCTCAGGAGCTCCGCTCTTCACTCTGCAGCTCCTCGCTACCTTTCCTCTCTTCTCTCTCCCTACACCCCTCCTCAGGAACTCCGCTCTTCTGCATTCACTCTGCAGCTCCTCACTACCTTTCCTCTCTTATCTCTCCCTACACCCCTCCTCGGGAACTCCGCTCTTCTGCATTCACTCTGCAGCTCCTCGCTACCTTTCCTCTCTTATCTCTCCCTCGCCCCTCCTCAGGAGCTCCGCTCTTCTGGCAAATCGCTTCTTTCTGTGTCCTTCTCTACTACTGCCAACTTCAGACCAATCCACGAAGGGCACAGATAGGAGTGATTTTCCAGAAGAGTGGAGTTCCCGAGGGGGGTGTAGAGAGAGATAAGAGAGGAAAGGTTAAGTTAATTCGTCCCTTTTCCCCGTTCACTCCCTGTTAAGATGTTACATATATTTTTTGTTTAATGTAATGTTCAATCCTTGAGTTCTCTGTAAACCGCTTTGATTCACAAAAAGCAGTTAATAAGCACTAATAAATAAAATAAAATAAAAATAATCCCTCTGGGGAAAGGAAGATACCTAATGCACCTCAATACCAGTTCCCTCACCCATGAAATTTGTGCTCCCAGTAACAGACCCTTGTCCAGTATCACACACAGGCTATGAATTGACTTGTACCTCAACGGAAGCCCCCTAAGAACTGGGATCAATAACAAACCCCTCTTACGTCTACTCTAGCACAACAATTCAGTCTTGCCAGGCCGAGACAATTCCCTTCTGCTACTAGACACCAATGACCTTTCCTTATTGCATTGCCTGTTTCGGACCCTCCGACACCTTCAGTTGGTTGTCATGAGCAAGGAAATTGTCGATAACTCCAAGTTCTGAAATAGGAACCAAGGGGCTCAAACAAAGTAAATGAATCACAGAAATAGGCTCCCTCCCTTTAAAAAGACAAAATCCACTGCTTAAAAAGACTGTGTGGAGGGGGGTTTTGAATGCCTTGCTCTTCGCCACCCTAGGCCACTGCCTAGTTTGCCTAATGGTTGGACTTGCCCTGGTTACATGAACACAGTGAGGCTGGCAGAAGATTAGCCGAACTGCTGAATTTTGAACATACTGAAGGGGAGCGAGATGATTCAGTGGGATTTCAGCAAGGAACAAGTTGCAATAGTCCAGATGAGAGGCGACTAAAGAGTTGATAAGGGTAATGGGTTCTGAGAGGAAAGGATGAATTTTGCTGAGATTATACAGAAAGTAACTACGGGACCATTTCCTGAGCAAGACGTTAAGGAAGTTAACCATGGCAAAAGGGTATTTAAATGGTGATGAGTCAGAAGAATAGGATCAATGTCCTTTCTATGTCAATGCGGCTCTGTGGACCGATGCTACTGCCGCCTAAATCAATAGATCAGACTTACTAGCGTCAAAACTCATTTTGCAGTTCTTTCACAACCCCTGAGACCTCTCTGTCATCAGTGACTACAAAAGACAAGGAGAGGGGTCATGGTCAGGGTCCAGTACCCCAAGCACCAGTTATGGGAGGCCCTGGTGAAGATGGTCCCATCATACCCGATGCATCTGAAACCCGCTGAGAAGTTTCTAGGACATACTGTCTGGAAAAATAGCCGCAGTGAAATCAAATGATCATCATGAAAAATACACCTGACCGGGGCACCCGAGGTCCAAATGTGGCCTAAAGGGGCGAAGGCCAAAAAAGAAAGGAATCCTGAAAACAAATGAAAAAAACCCCCACTATCTAAAGAATTACTTAAACAGGAAATTTGACAGCGAGAGGCAGAAAGCAGTCTAAAACGTGAGAATCAGTAAGTAGTGCCGAGAAAAACCGAAGAGCGTGTCCTGTGGTGATTGGCATGTCCAATGGGTCTATGGAAAAAGACCAAGGCAGGTGGGAAACTGCAGGCACCCACAATACAATGCCAGAGTTCATGATCCCTTTTGTCCACAAAGGATCAGGGTTCAAATCCCACCAATGCTCCTTCTGATCTTGGGCAAGTCACTTAATCCTTCATTGCCTCAGGTACCAACACAATTGTAAACCTGACTAACTCACCTCGAGGTGCTCCTGAATAGATGCAAGCTCAATCCAAATAACCCCCTCAGTGGGGGAATTCTTCAGAACCGGATCAGCGGACTAAAAAAGAAAATGAAGAATGATCCAGGAAGGTCAGACATCTCAAGTTAGAATAACAAAAGACTTCAGAAAGGACTCAACGGGGACTTGGGTTTCTTAACGCACTGCCCAAAATTATTCTGTTGCCTTTCTGCCTTTCCCATCCCTAGGACACAGTCACCTCCCTCGTCCCTGTACCATTGTGGGGCGTTTCATGTTTCACTTGCGTTCTCTGGTAAGATCATCCTTGCTGTAGGGCTGACCCCCGAGTTGGCTCAAGGTGTTGGCAGATCTTAAGCTTTATACCCTAAATAAGGACGTACACGGGGCGACCTGCACAGAGCAGTGGGTAAACTATTCTAGCGACCTTACTGGGCAGACTAGATGGACTATACTGTTTTTTTTATTTGTTGTCATATACTAAGTTACACACCCCCCTCCACTCCCCCCACCCAGTTGTCACAATCTATTATTTAACTCTTTGTCGCTCCTCAAAAGCTGCTGCCCTGGGAGGTTGCCTAGTTTGCCTGCTGGGTCGCACCAGCCCTGAGTACCCTATAAATCAAGCAGCTCAAGAGAAATGAGTAACGGGCTTTTAATAGGGAGGCTGAGGAAGTCGTAGCCCATACTGAACGCTACGGTGAATGGAAGCTATGGAGTTCCTCGAAGCTTAGAGCTAGGGCCACTTCTTTCCGTATGAAAGACACTGCTGGGGTCTTTTTATTTATTTTCAGAAAACACTTCAAGGGGAGGGGGAAACAAAGAAAAGCACTGAAAAGTTGCAAGAATGGTCAAGGGTTTGGAAAGAGGTTAGACAATAAGCCATTGACGACGTTAAGACATTGACGACGTTATCACTTTGAAAGATGAGAACCAAAAATGGTCCACGCCAGAGAGAATTAGGGTTGATCATTTCCATCGATGGGCAGAGACTCGGGCACTGTGAGAAAGCAACAGAGAAAGCAGAAACTGTGCTCGGGCTACAGAGAACATTTACCAGGAAACGGGAGGCGATATTGCCCCTTTGCACCAGGTCACAGGTGAAGTTCCTCCTCAGCTCTGGGGGCCAGATATCATAAGAGTGCAAGCAGGGGGCACCTCTACCATTAGATGCAAGCTTCACATTTGCTCAATAGATCACTAAACAAATTAAATTATCTAAGCAAAAATAATTAGGAAAATGATATACAAAAATATATAAAATTACACAAATACCCTACACTGTACTAAAAATATAAACAAAATCAATATGAATAAAATCAATATGAATAAAATTAGCTTTGAATACATACAAGACAGAGAAAAGAAGAGAGATTTGTCACAGTTTACAGTCTGTTTTTAGCTCCTAGGAAATTTTTTTGGGGTGTATCAGGGGGCAGCTAAACCAGGAGCGAGAGCTGCCCCTGCACAACTGAAGAATCAATGTGGCCAGAAAAAGAAGGAGCCGTGGGCGGCAGGGAAGGCCGCCCCACCATGAGAATAGGGCTGTCGACTTATTTTCCTGAGTTACACATCTCCACCAGTCTTTCTGGCTCGTACCCCCTCCCGATGAGCCACTCTTGTGCCCTACCTCTACCTCCCGACTGATCCTCTCTCACCCCTTCCCCTCCTCTTTGATCCAGGTTGACAGGAGGAAAGTCGTACCACCTCCAAGTGTGTGCCTCTCCCCTGCCACTGGGAACAGTAATTGCACTGTGAACCCCGAGAGATACCATGATCCCACGTGGTTGAGAGAGCACGAGATGGACCCTCGAGCCGTAGAGGAGAAGGAGATGGTTCAAAGTACAGCCACTGTCCTCCTGTCAGCCCAAATCATCATGAGTGGAGGTCGGAGGAAGGCATTGAGCAGAACGATGAGATGGGGGGAGAGAGGCAGAGGGGCAAGATGCACACACAAGGTCAGCTGCTCCTCTCCCAGCTTCTGGTTTCCCCAAGATTATATGGGGACCAGCAGGGCCATACCATGGGCTGTGTGAGCAGTGCGTCCGCACAGGGCGCAAGTCCTGAAGAGGGTGTTAATATCATCACTGGGCTTCTATGAGCTCAAAAAAAGAACGAGTAACTGCACACGGCTGGGGCGGAGAGGGGGACAGGTTCGTTAGTTGCACAGGATGCATTCGCAGCTTGGTACGGTCCCGGGGACCAGTCAGTTCCATAGCAGGGGCCACATTACTGGTCCCTGTCACAGCATCACAGGAAAGCAAAGTCCTGAAAAAATAGGAAACAAAATAGCGAGGGTAAAAGTGAACACATTACACACGAATGATCATTTTAAGCCACACAAACCGGCTGAAAACATAAAATGGGAATGCACAATATCTAAATCAGAGGCATTAACAGGCTCTGGTTTTCACAACACACTGGAGGACACACTTCAGAGACAGGGAAAGGCACGTCCCTGGAGGAACAGCACAGATTCTGCTCCAGGCCGCTGTGTTCGGAGGACCAACGCCGAGCTCTGAAGTACAGGCATTTCACATGATCCCGGGTCGAGATTCCGGTCAAAGCAAGAAAAAATGCAGAACAACTAAAGCAATTTCACTGGAAGGGGTGAAGACGACAGATACTGGGTGAGGGGTTGGAGAAAGGGGAGACATTGGGGGAGTTGGGAAGAAGACAGGAGAAGGAGAAAGGTGGAAATAAGGGAGACGGGTGGAGGGTTGCTGGAGAGAGCAGGGAGATGCCTGGGAAGGAAGTCACTAATTTTTCACTTAACCTTGTCAGTACTGCATATTATATAAACAGTTTTTACATAAAATCTTTGAGACTACCTCATGTGTGCATCTTAATCTGCTTAGCATTAAAAATATATAATGCCCTGGCGTTGGGCCACCAAAATAAACTCCGAGATTTACCTGGAAGAATGAGGAGATATTTTTCCACGGACTTTCTGTTTATTACATACGGAGAAATCTCCGGGAAAAATGCAGCCTGAAAATGAAGATCCCTAAACGTACCGGAGCGAGGCACAGAGAATGGACAAGGGGAAGATACGGGGATGGTTAAGGGGCAAAGGTGAGCTCCCAGAACCAGGGCTGGAGCAACCATTGTGCAGGGCCAGGCAGTTGCCTAGGATAGCAGCAGTCAAAGCGAAACCAACAGATCCCAACAGTCAGAAACTCAAAGGGCCATAGGCTCATTCCCTTACCTGCAGGGAGAGCGGACACGCACGCATGTATAGCAAAAGCTTCATATTTAAAACTAGGATGTCCAATTGCAGCGGATGAAAACGTTTGCGGGGTTTAAGTATCACAATCTCAGGAGTGGGGGAGGAATAAAAAAGACCCAATATCCTCGCACCGACCCTGTTTGGAATGTTATATGGAGAAGTGGCCTGTGGGTTGGAGCAACCAGGGAAGTCTGGGTTCAAATCTCACTTCTCCCACTAACATTCCTTGTGACCTTGGGCAAGCCACTTCCTCTCACTGCCTCTCGTAAGCTCTTTGGGGATTGGGAATGCTGTACCTGAATACTTACCACTATACAGTGCTGCGTAGGTGCACTCGCACTATAAAAATCCTCTGCCTTAGCTGTGGGGAACTACTCCCTAGAAAGGCGAGTAGGAATTAGGAGAGAGAGCGGGCAGGACTCATGGAAAATGTTCTCAGTACGGCTCTTTCAGAGAGGCTGAAGAGGTACCTGTACGAAAGAGCCGCAAGATGAGGTTAGACTTCATTAGGCAGACGTAGCTACTAAAGCCTGGAGAATGGAAAAAGCATCTAGGCACCCGCTGTGGTGTTTTCTAGAATAGCGAGGAGGACGACGGGGGGCAGAGTTTCCACGCTGTGCTTTAAGTACAGGGCTTGAGAAGGAGCATCATTAACATCAAATTATAAAAAGACACAGACACATGGATTTTCCCTTTCCTCCGAGTAACTAGCCTCTAAATTAGTTCCCTTATAATGAAACTCCCTCATCCCTTCTTGTTCTGTTTGCCTTGAATAGATTTCGAGCTCTGCCAAGCAGAGAAACTAGGCTTCGGATCTCACCGCTGCCACTTGTGACCTTGGGTAAGTCACTTAACCCTCCACTGCCTAAGGTACAAGCTTAGAAGGTCTGGAAGATACCTCCAGTCCCTGACTGTAACTCGCCTGGGAGGACTGAGGACGAGGTGAGCTAAAGACAGTTCCCCGTCCCTCTTAGGGCTATTTGCAGAGCGCTAGACATTCCTTGTAGCACTAAGCAAAGGATCAGTACTAGACAGGACTTACCTTTGCTGCAGATACGGAGCCCCGGGGCCCCAGCGCCCCTGCAAGAAGCTCCCTCTCTAATGAAAGCTTGCAGCCGGACTCCTGCAGCTCAGAAAGAGCTGTAATGAGCTTTGGAAATCCAGCCCGGCAACATTCCTGGAGGAGGAGAGCAGATTAAAGCCTCCTGGGGTCTGCATTCTAGCAGTGCCCAGGCAGGAAAGCGCATCTGAGCCCCCAGGGCGAAGGGGGACTGCTCCCACCCCAGGGAAGCATGACAGCCCAGCCGCCCACTCCCCAGGGCAGCCCTCCTTCCCCTTGCCTCAAGGGAGTCTAGCACCAGCACAGCCCTCCCCCCTCTCACCCCAGGGCAGCCCCCCTTCCCCTCGCCTCAAGGGAGTCTAGCACCAGCACAGCCCTCCCCCCTCTCACCCCAGGGCAGCCCCCTTCCCCTCGCCTCAAGGGAGTCTAGCCCCAACACAGCCCTCCCCCTCTCTCACCCCAGGGCAGCCCCCCTTCCCCCTCACCTCAAGGGAGTCTAGCCCCAACACAGCCCTCCCCCTCTCACAACCCAGGGCAGCCCCCCTTCCCCCTCACCTCAAGGGAGTCTAGCACCAGCACAGCCCTCCCCCCTCTCTCACCCCAGGGCAGCCCCCCTTCCCACTCGCCTCAAGGGAGTCTAATACCAGCACAGCCCTCCCTCCTCTCTCACCCCAGGGCAGCCCTCCTTCCCCCTTGCCTCAAGGGAGTCTAGCACTAGCACAGCCCTCCCCCTCTCTCACCCCAGGGCAGCCCCCCTTCCCCCTCACCTCAAGGGTGTCTAATACCAGCACAGCCCTCCCCCTCTCTCACCCCAGGGCAGCCCCCCTTCCCCCTCACCTCAAGGGAGTCTAGCCCCAACACAGCCCTCCCCCTCACAACCCAGGGCAGCCCCCCTTCCCCCTCACCTCAAGGGAGTCTAGCCCCAACACAGCCCTCCCCCTCTCTCACCCCAGGGCAGCCCCCCTTCCCCCTCACCTCAAGGGAGTCTAGCACTAGCACAGCCCTCCCCCCTCTCTCACCTCAGGGCAGCCCCCTTCCCCCTCACCTCAAGGGAGTCTAGCACTAGCACAGCCCTGCCCCCTCTCTCACCCCAGGGCAGCCCCCCTTCCCCCACACCTCAAGGGAGTCTAGCACTAGCACAGCCCTCCCCCCTCTCTCACCCCAGGGCAGCCCCCCTTCCCCCACACCTCAAGGGAGTCTAGCACTAGCACAGCCCTCCCCCTCTCTCACCCCAGGGCAGCCTTGTAACCCTCCTTCCCCCTCACCTCAAGGGAGTCTAGCACCAGCACAGCCCTACCCCCTCTCTCACCCCAGGGCAGCCCACCTTCCCCCTCACCTCAAGGGAGTCTAGCACCAGCACAGCCCGCCCCCCGCGCGCACCCCCGGGCAGCCCCCCTTCCCCCACACCTCAAGGGAGTCTAGCACTAGCACAGCCCTCCCCCCTCTCTCACCCCAGGGCAGCCTCCTTTCCCCTACACCTCAAGGGAGTCTAGCACTAGCACAGCCCTCCCCCCTCTCTCACCCCAGGACAGCCCCCCTTCCCCCTCACCTCAAGGGACTCTAGCACCAGCACAGCCCTCCCCCCTCTCTCACCCCAGGGCAGCCACCATTCCCCAACACCACAAGGGAGTCTAGCACTAGCACCAGCACAGCCCTCCCTCCTCTCTCACCCCAGAGCAGCCCCCTTTCCCCCTCACCTCAAGGGAGTCTAGCACTAGCACAGCCCTCCCCCCTCTCTCACCCCAGGGCAGCCTTGTAACCCTCCTTCCCCCTCACCTCAAGGGAGCCTAGCACCAGCACAGCCCTCCCCCCACTCTCACCCCAGAGCAGCCCCTCTTCTCCCACACCTCAAGGGGGTCTACCACCAGCACAGCCCCCCCCCCTCCTCCTCCTCTCTCACCCCAGGGCAGCCCCCCTTCCCCCTCACCTCAAGGGAGTCTAGTACCAGCACAGCCTTCCCCCCTCCTCCTCCTCTCTCACCCCAGGGCAGCCTTCTAACCCTCCTTCCCCCTCACCTCAAGGGAGTCTGGCACCAGCACAGTTCTTCTTACTCCTTGTTGTCTGGGCAGTGTACACCATCAGTTTGCCCCCTCTCTCACCCCAGGGGAGTCTTAGAGCAACAGAGCAGAGCCCTCCCCCCTTTCTCATACCAGGGTGGTGGTTTTGTTTTCATTTGGAATTCAGTATTGCCCAGTTCCAGGAGTGAGACGTTTTGCCAGTTTTGATTTTAAATTTGCCTTCCCATGCACTATGGTACTTGTAGTCCCTGATTTTACTCATCAGGTCCCATGATGCACCAGGAGGAGACCGGCAGAAATTCTCACTCCTGGAACTGGGAACGCTGGGAATTTATAGTCTACTTTTTCCCTCACAGGTCCAAGGCAGATCATGAACAGACACATTGATTGAAAGCACTGTAAAATGGCGAAGGAAAGAGAAAAAGGAACCAAACTATGAAATAACTTGCCTCCAATTTCAGCCCATCCCAAAGCTCATTCTTTAGGGCTGGAGCTTTGTCTGGAACAGGGGGTTTGTAACCCACCCCTAGCCAGTCAGATTTTCAGGAGAAGCACAATGAATATGCATGAGAGAGATTTGCATACAATAGAGGAAGTGCATGCATTCTGTCATGCATATTCATTGAGGTTATCCCAAAAACTCCCCTGGCTAGTTTTGTCTCAAGGACAGGGTTGAGAAGCCCTAGTGTTAGAGTAATGCCCCCCTCGCCCCATAGCAGATTTCCCAAATTATGCATTTTGAAGAGGAAGATTTCAGGCAAACCTGTCCTGATGTAGTGTGGGACCTGCAGCACTGGACTACAAATACCACAGTGCACTGAGGAGGTAAGAGCTAAAACCTGGACTGGTCGACAGCTCTCTTCCCTGAATTTGGGTACGTTAGTAATATAGTAAATGATGGCAGATAAAGACCAGCATGGTCCGTCTAGTCTGCCCTTGCTCTATGCCTTTGCTTAAGGTAGAATCTGTCACCCTCTCTGTTTATGAAGCTATTTACGTTTGCTTTGATTCTGTCCTATTGCTATGTACTGATCCTCTGTGCCTGTCCCATTCCATCACTATTCTTGATCCCATAAGCTTTCCTTCACCACTACCCCTTTACCTCCCCAGGGGCAGTGTTAAAGTAGCACCCCCTCTCTTCCGGGTAGCAGAGCTCCAAAACTATCCCATTCCCAAGGGGGTCTACCAGAGTTGCCGAGTCACGCAGTTCCAGGAGTGAGATTTGAAGCCAGTCCAGGATTTCTGACAGGCTTATTCTGAGGTATTATGGGACCTGCAGCACTGATTCCAAGGGGTAAAATCAAGGACTACGAATACCACACTGCAGTGGTTCCGAGATCTGTCCTGGGGACTTCCCAGCCAGTCGGGGTTTCGGGATAGGCACAAAGAATATGCATGAGAGAGATCTGCCTGCACCGCCTCCATTGTATGCAAATCCCTCTCATGCCTGATCTTCGCCGGTTTCTGAGTCATGCTGCGTCTTTGTAACTGGACCCGACATTTCAGCCTCCGCACTGTGCCTTTCTTCAGGACAAAGTAGTTAAGCAGTGGGTGTCTGTTCTTTGATATTGCCATCTCCCAGAGTTGCCAAGTTACCCATTTCCAGGAGTGAGATTTTTGCCAGTCCAGGTTTTAAGTTTGCATTGCAGTGCAGTGTGGTATTTGTAGTCCCTGATTTTACCGATTAGAATCAGTGCTGCAGGTCCCATAACGCATCAGGATGAGATTGGCAGCAACCCAGGAGTGACTTAAAATCTCACTCCTGGAACCGGGCAGCTTGGCAACTCCGATCTTCTCTTACCTGCACTGAGAAGACTGCATTAGAGGGGAATTACAGGAGAACCAAAGTCCTTTGCTTCTGCCCCCACTGAAATTAGGGATGGGAGGTGGTTATAGTCCATGGAGTCCAGGACACTGTCTTCAAGTGTAGTGGCTGCACAGCCTAGCGGTTAGAACACTGGTTTGGGAACCAAGAGACCAGCATTCAATTCCTACTAACACTCTTTGTGGCCTTGGGCAAGTCACTTAACCCTCCATTGCTTCAGAGTTATCAATGTCCCTGTTTAATGTACATTACCAAGCTTAATTTACAAGGTAAACCACTTTGAAATGATAAAGTGGAGTGGAGGAGTGGCCTAGTGGTTGGGGCAAGGTACTTCAGGCTGGAAGGTCAGGGGTTCAAATCCCCCTTGAGGACAGCAACCTTGGGCCGGAAGGACTGGGGTTTCTAGTCCCACAGGTGCTCCTTGTGGTCTTGGGCAAGCCACTTAACCCTCCATAGCCCATGTTCCCTGTAAAATAGTTATCTCCAAGTTATAATGCCCTGTTCAATGTAATTTCAGTTTGTTCAATGTAAACCGCACTGATGCAGAATAGCGCGGTATATAAGAGAATGTAAATAAATAAATAAAGTAGTAGAAGAAACCTGCTTTGAAATTATAAAGTACTGGAAGAAACCTGCTAAATAAATCAGGGACAATCCCTGCTTAACTACTTTGACCTGAGGAAAGTTACAATATGTACTTATTTATTTAACAACTCTTTTATACTACCATGCGTTTTACAAGGAACAAGTGGAACCAAAGAACTTGAAGTTTAAATGGAAAACTTTGTTGAAAGAACTAAACAGACTAAACAATACAGTAACTCTGGAACACAATGAACATTACGAACTATGTAGCATAGTACAGGATACATTGTATCAAGGTAAGTAGCTGTCTCTTGCAGGGTTTATATGTCCAGGGACTGTCAGGGTGCTTATCTGTCTAAGCCAGGGGTGGGCAAACCTTTTGACTCGAGGGCCGCAATGGGTTCATATATTGGACCCGGGGGCCGGACCAAGAGTAGATGGACGGTGTGTATGTGTGAATTAATATAAATTAAATTTAAATTTGTAACATTAAATGTTTAGATTAATTTAAGGTAGAAAAGCATAAAAAGAGTTATTTTACCCTGTCAACTCCTCCTTTAGGTACTTGGCCATTTTACTGAAGTCAGTGTAAGCAGATATGAAATGTGTGAACTGGTGGTTTGGAGAAGCCATTGACGAGGAACTGGAGAGGGAGGAGGGTGTGCAGAGGACATCCAAAGCAGAGAATATAATGGCAGAGAGGACAGTTCATGGGGCCTTCAATTAAAGCAAATATTCCCAGCTAGTCAGTCAGCTGGGGCCTCCCCCAACCCCCCTGATCCATATCTGTAGTTCCCTTGTGGTCGGTGATCAATGGAGGCTGGAGATAGCTTTGTTGTTGCAATTCTCAATTTCAAACACATTTACCTCTACGTCGCCCCAGCATATGGTGTGTACTTACTACGATGCTATTGCTTCACCTCGAGCAGGCCAGGTAAGGTAGCTCAGTTTGCCCATTCCTGTTCTAGAGCCTTAACCTCAGCGCGATCTCCGGCCGGCCCTGGTCTCGCGAGAAAAGGGCCGGATTAAAAGGTCCGCCGGGCCGTAGTTTGCCCATTCCTGGTCTAAGCCAAAGTATTCCAGGAAAAGTAATGTCTTTAACTCTCAGGATGGTGGCCGAGAGGTCGGTTCCAGTTACTAAGACACAGCATGACCTGGAAAACTGCAAAGATTGTGCATGAGAGAGATTTGCATACAATAAGAACATAAAATATGCCATAATGGGTCAGACAAAGGTCCATCAAGCCCAGTTTCCTGTGTCCAGCAGTGGCCAAGTACCTGTCTGGTCCCCAAAAAGGCACACAGGTTCCATAGTGATTGTCCCGGGACAAACAATGGATTTACCGGGGCCTCTTTAATAATGGCTTATGGATTTTTCCTCCAAGAACTTGTCCAAACCTCTTTTAAACCCTGCTACACCAACAGCTTTTACTACATCCTCCTGTAACGAATTCCAGACTTTGATTATATATTAAGTAAAAAAATTTTCTCTCATTAGTCTTAAATGTGCTACATTTAGCTTCACTGTATGCCCCCTGGGGTTTTTCTACTTCTTAAAGGACTGAACAACTGATCTACCTTTACCCGTTCCACTCCATTCATTAATTTATAGACTTCTATCATATCCCCCCCCCCCCCCAGCTGTCTCTTTTATAGGTTGAAGAGCCCTAACCTTTTTAGCCTTTCTTCATAGGGGTATCCTTCCATCCCCTTTATCGTTTTGGTGGCTCTTCTCTGAACCTTTTCTAATAACACTATATTTATTTATTTATTTATTTTATTTAACAATCTCTTATATACCGCAGCTTCCTAAGATCAGCTGCGGTTCACAAATAACAACAGGCAACAAATCATGGATTTGTTTTACATATAACGTCATATAACTATAACCAATGTACAGTAAACAGAAATGTTGAACAGATAGCACTGAACAGTGCAACACTATATACATTATGTACATTAACATTATATTATTAAATACATATACAAGTTATACATATACAAGCGCAATGTTATGCACCTAGGAAAGAACAACCCAAACTATGGTTACACAATGCAAGGTTCCATATTAGGAACCACCACCCAGGAAAAGAATTTAGGTGTCATTGTGGATACCATGTTAAAACCCTCGGCCCAGTGTGCAGCGGCGGCCAAGAGAGCAAATAGAATGCTAGGTATCATAAGGAAAGGAATGGAAAATAAAACAAAGGATATTATAATGCCTCTGTATTGTCCCATGGTGAGACCACACCTTGAATATTGTGTGCAATTCTGGTCGCCGTATCTTAAAAAGGTGCCATCTACTAGGCATTGAAGTGTAGGAGGGGTTGTAGGTGTCAAACGATGTGTATAACGTGCTATCATCTGCATATATGTTGTAGTATATGTTGTGGGTTTGCATGATTGTGCTTATTGGTTGTAGTTACAAGTTGAAAAAAGGGATGTAGTGTGGATCCCTGGGGAACTCCTTATTGTTGTGAGAATATTGATGATGTGTTAGGTCCCATTTTTACTTGTTGCCATCGGTTTGATAAATAAGATTTGAACCACTGTAGAACTTTGCTTTGGATGCCGATATTCTGTAGTCGCTGTAGTAATATGTTGTGATAGACGGAGTCGAAGGCTGACTATATATCTAAGAATATCAGTATGAATTCTTGCTGTGATCGCTGTGTTCCTTTTATTAATTGTCCATTACGGAGGTGAACAGTGTTTCTACTCTGTGATTTTGGCAAAATCCATGTTGATGTAGGTCTAGTGGGGAATGTTTGTCGATATGTTCTTGTTGTTGCTGCTGTATTATCCGTTCTATTATTTTTGCCATGAAGGGAGAAGAGTCTGTATGGTTCTGGGTCCTTGGGGTCCAATTCTGGGTTCTTTAGGGTGGGTCTGATGGAGGAGGATTTTAAGCATGTAGGCATGTATCCTTGATGTATGGAGAGCTGGGTTTTTTTTTTTTTTTAGGATTGGGCTTAATTCTGCTTTGGCTGATTTTATCCAGCTGACTGGACAAGGGTCCAGAGGTGAAGTAGTGGTGTTAAGTACTGTGATGGTGTTTTCTGTTTTCTTTGCTAATTGATTTGAATGATGTCCATGGGGTGGTGGTTGGTGGGAGGTGTTGGAGTGTTGTGTTGCGTTGGTTTGGATATGGGTGTTTGCTTAAATAGTAATTCGCTAGAGTTTGAGGGCTGGGGAAAAGTATTTTGTTGTTCTGTTAGGGTTTTTTTTTTATTGATTTTTAACGATGTCAAAGAGTTCTCTTGGTTTGTTCAGAGAGATTATTTTAGGTTGGTGTGTATGTGCTCCTGCATTCATCAATTTTGTTAAGGTATTCTATGAGGAGAGACATGTAATTATTACAGTTGGTGGTTAGTTTGGATTTTTGCCATTTTTGTTCAATCCGTCATAGCTGTATTTTGGCATCTCTGAGTTCTGGGGTGTACCAAGGGGGGGGGGTGTTTTATTTTTTTGGTGTGGTATACCATTGCTGGTGCAGTTGCTGCTTCTCCTATAATCCAGTTCCAGTTATTTATGAGACTGTTTATGTTGTTTGACTCTGTGTCCAGTGTGGCAGTTATTGTGTTGAAAAAAGGTTTATTTGTCAAACAGCTTGAGGTGCTGGTGAACTTGATGGGGGTTTCTGGATAGTGAGGTGCAATGTGGTAGATGAAACTCTATTAGTTTGTGGTCAGACCAAGGTATTGGTTGTAGTTGAGATGCAGGGAGAGTGGTATTGTTAATTGCATTTCCTAACAGGGGCTCTACAGGTCAACCAACAGTAAGGATTTGAGGGTTTATTTTTATTAAATTGCTAGCTCTCTGACTGGGAGCTCTTAAAAGGGTTTTTGTATATTTTTAAAGCAAGGTTACTTTCTTTTTGGTGCTTCAGTAGAAATTTCCTTGAGCAGAGTAGGTTGTTGAACTTTAGTAACTTCCTCAGCTTTGGGAACTGCTAACACCTAATCAGGTGTTAGTTCCCTCCCTACCCACCCCGACTCCCACCACCCCTAGTGAGCAGCCTTGCTTTATAGGGCATCTCCCCATTTAACAAAGCACAGAGACTTGGAACAGCACATTTTGAATATAATTAAATAGATTTAACTGCTTTTTCTCTGAAAGGACAGCTGGGAAACCAGCTGGTACTTGGTAGATCTCTCTCTTCTACTTTAACAGATACCTAAGCTCCACGAACAGAACAATGGCTGGGAAAATTCATATTGCTAAAGCTGTTGCCCCCATTACAGCTTCTGCCTCAGTCCAGACAGAGGTCCTAATGCCAGTTGAAGGACAAGTTCCATGTGCAGGGTGCCTGCATGCTGAAGCTCTGAGGAAACAACTGGAGGAACTCAGAGAGGAGGTGGCGAGGCTGAAGAGCATTCAAGACAGTGAGAAGTACATTGATGAGATGATTCTTGCAGCAACCAAGCTCTCCAGCAGAGGAGAAGATGGGTGCCAACAGAATGTCGATGGTGGGACACAAGTCACCAGTGCCTGCAAAATCACCAATCCAACTTCTCCAGCCCTTGGATTGAAGAAACATTATGCAGCCCTGGAAGTGGAGGAGGTGAAAGCATCCCTGGAAAGGGAAGAACCAGAGCTCAAGTACCCCAAAGTTGCAGAAGGGTAGTGGTGGTTGGAGACTCTCTTCTGAGGGGTACTGAGTAGTCCATCTGCCGACCAGACTTGATGTCCAGAGAGGTATGCTGTCTGCTTGGTGCCAAAATCCAAGATGTTACAGAGAGTTTGCTGAGACGCCCAATGTTGCTAATCCATGTTGGAACAAATGATACTGCCAGGTATACCTCGGAACATATCAAAAGTGACTTCATGGCTCTGGGACAGAGGGTGAAGCAGTTAGGTGCACAGGTGGTGTTCTCTTCAATCCTCCCTGTTGAGGGTAAAGGCCAAGGCAGAGAGGCCCACATCCAGGAGATGAATGCATGGCTGTGTGGATGGTGTCATCGAGAGCACTTTGGTTTCCTAGACCATGGGATGCTGTTCCAAAGGTTGCAGAGCAGAGATGGCATCCATCTGTCCAAGAAAGGTCAACGTGTCTTCAGTAGTAGACTGGCTAATCTACTGAAGAGGGCTTTAAACTAGATTTGTTGGGGATGGGTGAAGAAAGCCCCCAGGTAGGTGACACATTAAATACCTTTATGGAAATAGGTAACAGGGGTAACATATGGAAAGTAGTGTGCATAAATGCCCATAGCATGGGAAATAAGATCCCTGATGTTGAAGCTTTGGTGGGAGTGGCTGACTTGGATTTAGTGGCAGTTACAGAAACATGGTTCACAGAAAACCATGATTGGGATGTAACTATACCTGGCTATACTTTATTCAGAAAGGACAGGGTAGGAAGAAGGGGAGGAGGAGTGGCACTATACGTACAAACTATTATTAAAGCTTTGGAATTACAGAGCTTAAAAGGGAGAGAAGAGGCATTGTGGGTTAAACTAGAAAGAGGGAAAGAGAAATCTATTTGCATTGGTGTGATATACAGACCTCCCTCACAAGAGGAGGAGGTGGACAGAGAGTTAATTGAAGACATACGCAGCATTGCTAGGAAAGGGGAAGTGCTACTGATAGGAGATTTCAATATGCCAGATGTTGATTGGCACATTCCTGCTGCAGTATCATCTAGAAGTAAGGAGATCCTGGATTCTCTACAGGGAGAACTATTCAGGCAATTGGTAACAGACCCCACACGTGAAGGGGCCATACTGGACTTGGTGCTTACCAATGGTGAAAGTGTTTCTGATGTTATAGTGGGAGATCATTTTGCATCCAGTGATCACCAGATGGTGTGGTTCAGTATTAGGACTAGGGCTGTTAGAATCCATTCAAAGGTGAGGACCTTAGACTTTAGGAAGTCTAACTTTGTCAAGATGGGCCAATACCTCTGGGAGTCGTTAGTGGAATGGGAACAGCTGGGGGATGTAGAAAAACAGTGGGCAAAACTGAAAGGGGATATTTTAAGGGCAACCAACCTTTTTGTTAAAATGGTAAATAAAGGTAAAAGGAAAAGGAGACCGCTATGGTTTTCGAAAGAAGTAGCTGAAAAAGTGAAGAAAAAGAGGGAGGCCTTCATGAAATACAAGAGATCACAGAGAGAGGAAGACAGGCACCTGTATTTGGAAAAACTTAGAGAAGCTAGCAAAGTAGTCAGGAAGGCAAAGATTCAAAAGAAGGAGGAAATAGCCAATGCAATAAGATGAGGAGATAAGACATATTTTCAGATATATTAGTGGAAGAGTAAGGGCAAAAGTGGTATTGTCAGACTTAAGGGTGCAGGGGAGGAATGTGTAGAAGCTGATAAGGATAAAGCGGAATTGCTTAACAAATATTTCTGTTCTGTGTTCACAGATGAGGAGCCAGGAGCAGGACCTTAGAAAACACCCACAAACGGGAACAGAAGCGAGGGGCATTTTGAACAATTTTCAGAAGACTGTGTTCGTGAGAAACTAGCTCAACTTAAAAAAGACAAAGCGATGGGACCAGATGGGATACACCCTAGAATACTGAGGGAACTTGGGGACGTTCTAGCAGCTCCACTGACTGACCTTTTCAATGCCTCGTTGGAGTTGGGAGTGGTGCCAAAGGACTGGAGAAAGGCTCATGTGGTGCCTTTACACAAAAGCGCAATACAGATGTGGTTGAAAATTACAGGCTGGTTAGTTTAAATTCGGTGGTGAGTAAATTATTGGAAACGCTGCTGAAAGAGAAAATAGTGAGGTTTCTGGAGTCCAGCGGAGTACAGGATCCGAGGCAGCATGGACTCACCAAAGGCAGGTCTTGTCAGACAAATCTGATTGCTTTTTTTGACTGGGTGACCAGGACGTTGGACCGAGGAAGAGCCATAGATGTGGTGTATTTAGATTTCAGTAAAGCCTTTGACACTGTTCCTCACAGGCGACTTATAAACCAACTGAGCACCCTAGGGATGGACCGTAAAGTTACTGCTTGGGTTAGAAATTGGTTGGGTGGGAGGCGACAAAGAGTACAAGTAAATGGAGCTCACTCTGAGGAGAAGGATGTTACCAGTGGTGTGCCCCAGGGATCTGTCCTTGGTCCGATTCTTTTTAAGATCTTTGTTAGTGATATAGCGGAAGGGCTGTCGGGTAAGGTTTGCCTCTTTGCGGATGATATCAAAATCTGCAATAGTGTAGACACCAAGGAAGGTGTAGATAACATGAGGAGGGATTTAGCTAAGCTTGAAGAATGATCTAGAATTTGGAAGCTGGGATTTAATGTTAAAAAATGTAAGGTCATGCATTTGGGCTGCAGCAATCCAAGGGAGCAATATAGTATAGGGGGTGAAGTACTTTTGTCCACTAAAGAAGAGCGGGACCTAGACGTAGTTGTGTCTGATGATCTTAAAGTAGCTAAACAGGTAGAAAAGGCGATGGCAAAAGCTAGAAGGATGCTTGGGTGCATATGGAGAGGAATGACTAGCAGAAAAAAGGAGGTGATAATGCCTCTGTATAAGTCTTTGGTGTGACCTCATTTGGAGTATAGTGTGCAGTTCTGGAGACCGCACCTTCAAAAGGATGTGAACAGAATGTAGTCGGTGCAGAGGGTGGCTACTAAAATGATTAGTGGTCTTCATTATAAAGCATATGAGGACAGACTGAAGGATCTTAATATGTACACCTTAGAGGCACTGTTCCCTCTAAGCTGTACGCGTGTGCGAGCGCACACAACTCGCAGAGTGAGTGCACATAATTTACAACAGAGCGCACAAAAATTACGGTTCTGATTCTGATAGAAAACAACACAGACGTCTTAAAATTTAAAAGTTGTGATTGCAATTACTAGAAATTTATTGCTTCATTTAGTAATCATCTATTTTCATTTAATTTGATTAAAATCAATGTGGTGTACATACTGTATTCTGATATACTTTTACATATACTTTTTCTGTCATCATATTTCTATATTTCTATGTTGATGAAGATGAGGTCAAGCATGCTACCTTTCTCATGTGTTGGTGCGTTGATAATTTGAGTATATTGGAGTGATTTCATGGCTTCCAGAAAGGTGGAGGCTTGTTTTGGAGGGGCAGATGGAAGGTTGAAATCTCCTAGCAATATTACGTCTTTGTTGTGTGAGGTGTGTTTTACTGCATTTTCCAGTATGGTTGAGAGATCATCATCTGGTGTGTTAGGTGATCTGTAAACCAGGCAGAAGGTTCTGGCTCTTTTTGAAGTGGTAAATATGTCTCTGCTGTCAGTGCTTTCTGCTCACGTTATGTTGAAGTGTAGGCTGGTTTTTGCTAGGCTGGTGACTCCACTTCCTCTCTCGTGAATATGAAGGCTGTTGAAGATGCTGTAATGGGGTTGCCTTCATTGGTTCATCAGTACTGTGTCGTCAGAGAACTAGGATTCAGTAATGCATAGTATGGCCATTTGGTGAGTTGATATGTAGTCATTGAGGGTTGGTATTTTGTTTCTTGCTGAATGGGTATTTATAAGTGTGCTTTTTAGCTCATGGGGTGGGACTGAGCAAGGGAAGGGGAGATGATGGACATGGGCTGGGGTAGGGGTGAGCAAGGGAAGGGGAGATGATGGAAATAGGGTAGGGTGAGCAAGGGAAGGGGAGATGATGGACATAGGGTAGGGGTAGGGGTGAGCAAGGGAAGGGGAGATGATGGATATAGGGTGGAGTGAGAAAGGGAAGGGGAGGTGATGGATATAAGGTGGGGTGAGAAAGGGAAGGGGAGATGATGTACATAGGGGTGGAGGTAGGGAGTGATCAAGGGAAGGGGAGATGATGGATATAAGGTGGGGTGAGAAAGGGAAGGGGAGATGATGTACATGGGGGTGGAGGTAGGGAGTGATCAAGGGAAGGGTCGATGATGGATATGGGGTGGAGGTAGGGAGTGATCAAGGGAAGGGGAGATGATGTACATAGGGGTGGAGGTAGGGAGTGATCAAGGGAAGGGGAGGATGGATATTGGGTGGGGTGAGAAAGGGAAGGGGAGATGATGTACATGGGGGTGGAGGTAGGGAGTGATCAAGGAAGGGGAGATGTTGGCTTTTGGGTGGAGGTAGGGAGTGATCAAGGGAAGGGGAGATGATGGACATGGGGTGGAGGTGAGAAAGGGAAGGGGAGATGATGGATATAGGGTGGAGTGAGAAAGGGAAGGGGAGATGATGTACATGGGGGTGGAGGTAGGGAGTGATCAAGGGAAGGGGAGATGATGGATATAAGGTGGGGTGATCAAGGGAAGGGGAGATGATGTACATAGGGGTGGAGGTAGGGAGTGATCAAGGGAAGGGAAGATGATGGATATGGGGTGGAGGTAGAGAGTGCTCAAGGGAAGGGGAGATGATGGATATAGGGTGGAGGTAGGGAGTGATCAAGGGAAGGGGAGATGATGGACATGGGGTGGAGGTGAGAAAGGGAAGGGGAGATGATGGATATAGGGTGGAGTGAGAAAGGGAAGGGGAGATGATGTACATGGGGGTGGAGGTAGGGAGTGATAAAGGGAAGGGGAGATGATGGATATAAGGTGGGGTGATCAAGGGAAGGGGAGATGATGTACATAGGGGTGGAGGTAGGGAGTGATCAAGGGAAGGGGAGATGATGGATATGGGGTGGGGTGAGCAAGGGAAGGGGAGATGATGGATATAGGGTGGAGTGAGAAAGGGAAGGGGAGATGATGGATATAAGGTGGGGTGAGAAAGGGAAGGGGAGATGATGTACATAGGGGTGGAGGTAGGGAGTGATCAAGGGAAGGGGAGATGATGGATATAAGGTGGGGTGAGAAAGGGAAGGGGAGATGATGTACATGGGGGTGGAGGTAGGGAGTGATCAAGGGAAGGGGAGATGATGGATATGGGGTGGAGGTAGGGAGTGATCAAGGGAAGGGGAGCATGGATATGGGGTGGGGTGAGAAAGGGAAGGGGAGATGATGTACATGGGGGTGGAGGTAGGGAGTGATCAAGGGAAGGGGAGATGATGGATATAGGGTGGAGGTAGGGAGTGATCAAGGGAAGGGGAGATGATGGACATGGGGTGGAGGTGAGAAAGGGAAGGGGAGATGATGGATATAGGGTGGAGTGAGAAAGGGAAGGGGAGATGATGTACATGGGGGTGGAGGTAGGGAGTGATCAAGGGAAGGGGAGATGATGGATATAAGGTGGGGTGATCAAGGGAAGGGGAGATGATGTACATGGGGTGGAGGTAGGGAGTGATCAAGGGAAGGGGAGATGATGGATATGGGGTGGAGGTAGAGAGTGCTCAAGGGAAGGGGAGATGATGGATATAGGGTGGAGTGAGAAAGGGAAGGGGAGATGATGTACATGGGGTGGAGGTAGGGAGTGATCAAGGGAAGGGGAGATGATGGATATGGGGTGGAGGTAGAGAGTGCTCAAGGGAAGGGGAGATGATGGATATAGGGTGGAGTGAGAAAGGGAAGGGGAGATGATGTACATAGGGGTGGAGGTAGGGAGTGATCAAGGGAAGGGGAGATGATGGATATAAGGTGGGGTGATCAAGGGAAGGGGAGATGATGGATATGGGGTGGAGGTAGAGAGTGCTCAAGGAAGGGGAGATGATGGATATAAGGTGGGGTGAGAAAGGGAAGGGGAGATGATGTACATGGGGGTGGAGGTAGGGAGTGATCAAGGGAAGGGGAGATAATGGATATGGGGTGGAGGTAGGGAGTGATCAAGGGAAGGGGAGATGATGTACATTGGGGTGGAGGTAGGGAGTGATCAAGGGAAGGGGAGATGATGTACATAGGGGTGGAGGTAGGGAGTGATCAAGGGAAGGGGAGATGATGGACATGGGGTGGAGGTAGGGAGTGATCAAGGGAAGGGGAGATGATGGATATGGGCTGGAGGTAGAGAGTGCTCAAGGGAAGGGGAGATGATGGATATGGGGTGGAGGTAGAGAGTGATCAAGGGAAGGGGAGATGATGGATATGGGGTGGAGGTAGAGAGTGATCAAGGGAAGGGGAGATGATGGATATGGGGTGGAGGTAGAGAGTGCTCAAGGGAAGGGGAGATGATGGATATAAGGTGGGGTGAGAAAGGGAAGGGAGATGATGGACATGGGGGTGGAGGTAGGGAGTGATCAAGGGAAGGGGAGATGATGTACATAGAGTGGAGGTAGGGGTGATCAAGGGAAGGGGAGATGATGGATATGGGGTGGAGGTAGGGAGTGATCAAGGGAAGGGGAGATAATGGATATGGGGTGGAGGTAGGGAGTGATCAAGGGAAGGGGAGATGATGGATATAGGGTGGAGTGAGAAAGGGAAGGGGAGATGATGTACATGGGGGTGGAGGTAGGGAGTGATCAAGGGAAGGGGAGATGATGGACATGGAGTGGAGGTAGGGGTGAGCAAGAGAAGGGGAGATGATGTACGTGGGGGTGGAGGTAGGGAGTGATCAAGGGAAGGGGAGATGATGGATATGGGGTGGAGGTAGAGAGTGCTCAAGGAAGGGGAGATGATGGATATAAGGTGGGGTGAGAAAGGGAAGGGGAGATGATGTACATGGGGGTGGAGGTAGGGAGTGATCAAGGGAAGGGGAGATGATGGATATGGGGTGGAGGTAGAGAGTGCTCAAGGAAGGGGAGATGATGGATATAAGGTGGGGTGAGAAAGGGAAGGGGAGATGATGTACATGGGGGTGGAGGTAGGGAGTGATAAAGGGAAGGGGAGATGATGGACATGGGGTGGAGGTAGAGAGTGCTCAAGGGAAGGGGAGATGATGGATATGGGGTGGAGGTAGAGAGTGCTCAAGGGAAGGGGAGATGATGGATATGCGGTGGAGGTAGAGAGTGCTCAAGGGAAGGGGAGATGATGGATATAAGGTGGGGTGAGAAAGGGAAGGGGAGATGATGTACATGGGGGTGGAGGTAGGGAGTGATCAAGGGAAGGGGAGATAATGGACATGGAGTGGAGGTAGGGGTGAGCAAGAGAAGGGGAGATGATGGACATAGGGTGGCATAGCTGAAGGTTCACCTAGGGCATCAGATATGTTTCTGCCAGTCCTGGTTTTGGAGCACCATTTGTGGGCCTGGTGAGGTTTTGTGAAAGAGTGTCTGTCTGCACCTAGGGCTTAGAAGAGCCTTCCGTTCAGAGAATCCACATCAGGCTTTTCAGAGACAGAGCGAGGACTGGAAACTGGTCAGGTGAGTCCCTTGAAGGTCCCAGGAACCCCACAGCAAGGGACTTACAATATTCACCTTGGACCTGATATTCAAACAAGCATCTAAGTTTAGCAGCTGCCGCTAATTATTAAGTCCTTGGATTTTATGCAGCACTGTCCAGATACTGCTTGGGTGAGTTAGGGAGTAGCGAGGATAGAACTCTTAGTGATATGTAACCATAATATTCAGCCACTAACCGTTTAGCCATTGTGAGTTGAAGATAGAAAGCAGAGATTACAACTAGATGGCCGAATTTCTCAATGGAGAAAGGTGAATAATGGAGTACCCCAGGGATCTCTGCTGGGTCTGCTGCTTTTTAACATCTTCATAAATGACCTGGAAATAGGAGTAATGAGTGATGTGATTACATCTGCAGATGACACAAAATTATTCAATGCTGTTAAATCATCACCAGATTGTGAGAAACTGCAGGAGGATCCTGCGACACTAAGAGATGGGACTTCCAAATGCAGGGCTGTCCCCGGAGTTGGTTCAAGGTGTTAGTGCCCTTGGCAGACCTTAAGCCATATGTCTCCTTGGCTGTCAGACTCTACTGTTTTGCTTTGAAGGTTCTTTGCGGCCCTAGAAGCTGCCGCCCTACCCAACTGTCTAATTTGCCAGATGGTTGGGCCGGCCCTTGCGGCAGGTGAAATTGAATGTTGATAAGTACAAAGTGGCGGAGTAGCCTAATGGTTACAGCACTGGCTTGGTAACCGAGCGACCAGTATTTCATTCCCATTAGCACTCGTTGTGGCCTTGGGAAGTCACTTATCCCTCCATTGCTTCCGAAGAAAGGCCGGGCAACCTACGCCCAGTCACACTGCCAAGAAAACCCAGGAGCTGCTGGGTCGCCAGGAGTCCACCTTGACTCGAAGGCACATCTTGCATTTGTTTTTGCAAGTACAAAGTCATGCACATGGGGAAGAATAAAGTGGAATTGCTTACCAAATATTTCTGTTCACAGAAGAAAGCCCGGGAATGAGACCTCAGAAAACACCCACAAATAGGGACAGAAGTGAGGCAGAATTCAAACAATTTTGAGAAGACTGCGTTCGTGAGGAGCTAGCTAAACTAAAACCGGACCAAGCAATAGGGCTGGACAGCATTCATCCAAGAGTATTGAAGTAACCGGGGGACGTTCTAGCAGCTCCACTGTCTGACCTTTTCAATGATTCTTTAGAATCATGACTGGTCTCAAAGGACTGGAGAAGGGCACATTTGGTCCCTTTATACAAAAACAGAAGTATGAAGTTAGGAACTACAGGCCAGTAAGTCTGACCTGTGTGGTGAGTAAATTAATGGAAACACTACCAAAACAGAGGACAGTGTGGAATCTAAGGGATGATAGGCTCTGAGACAGCATGGCTTACCTACAGGCAGGTCTTGTCAGATGAACCTCATTGATTTCTTTGGGTGACCAGGGAGTTGGACCTAGGGAGAGCTCTAGATGTGGTGTACTTCGATTTCAGCAAAGCCTTAAACATGTCCCGCATGGATGGCTTATAAATAAATAGAGTGTCCTAGAGATAGACCCTAAAGCAACTGATTGGGTAAGAAGCCGGTTGAGTGGGAGGTGCCAATGAATAGTAGTAAATGGCTTTCAACTCTGAAGAGAGAGGTGTTACCAGTGGTGTGCCACAGGGATCACTCCTTGGTTCTGTTCTTTTTGATATTTTTATAAGCAATGTTTATGCTTATTTCTATTTGATAAATCACATTTATAAGTACAAGCAATGCAGCTTCTAATCAAAGAAAAAGGAGGAAGAAAGGAACTCCATAGCATATATATGAAAAAAGGAAATACGAGTGAGAACAGTGTCGCGGGGAGTTAGGGAGGGCAAGCATGGGGGGGGGGGGGGGGCGGGGGTAGGGAATTAATGCTAAAAAAATGCCAGATCGTGCATTTGGGCTGCAACAAACCAAGGGAGCAGAACAGTATAGGTGGTGAAGTACTCTACTGCACAAAAGAAGAGGAGGACCTGGGGGTGATCATATTGGGTGATCTTAAACGCATCAAACAGGTAGAAAAGGTGATGGCAAAAGCTAGAAGGCTGCTTGGGTGCACAGGGAGAGGAATGGCCAGCAGAAAAAAGGAGGTGATAGTGCCTCTGTATAAGTCTCTGGTGGGACCTCATTTGGAGTATTGTGTGCAATTCTGGAGACCGCACCTTCAAAAGGATATAAAAAGGTTGGAGTCGGTGCAGAGGGAAGCCACTAAAATGGTTAGTGGTCTTTGCCATAAAACACATATGTAGGAGGAAGGACGGGGGAGGGGAGATATGATGGAGACATTTAAATACCTCTGTGGTATAAATGCACGGAGAAGACCCTCTTCCAGTAGAAAGAAAGAAAGCTCTGGAATGAGGGGTCATAGGATGAAGGTGATAGACTCGGGAGTAATCTTAGGAAATATGCTTTTATGGAAACGCTGGTGGAATCCTGAAACAATCTCTCAGTGGAGGTGGTGGATGCGAGAACTTTATCTGAATTCATGAAAGCATGGGACAGGTACAGAGGATCTCTGAGAGAGAGGTAGAATTGTAGAGCTCAATAGTTCTCATGGATAAGTCATATGGTCTTTATCTGCCAACGTTTTTTCTAGTTCTATGTTTCTATAATACCTCTGTATTGCTCTATGGCCTGACTATGCCTTGTGTACTGGGTATAGTTCTGTGGCGCATCTCAAAAAAAGATATAGCGGATTTAGAAAAAGTACAAAGAAAGGTGACTAAAGAGGATGGCATAACTCTCAGGGCAGTTTCTCCAAATGGGTTAGTCTTACCAATAACACAAAACAACTCTAAGCCAACAATGAATGAAACAATCCCAAATTACTATTTTAACAAGTATTGTAGTGATTAATAGAAATTGGCTGGATGGACTCCGATAGCGCTTTCTATAATTTATAACTTTGATGCTTTTAGATTCAATTAGAAAAATATTGTTGAAAAGATGGGGATTGTTAATTTTTTGTTGGCTGAGAGTTGTTTAGTTTTGCAACTACCATGACAATCATGAACCTCACTTTTAAGCCAGGGGATGTGGAGTATGATTTTATTTATCTATTTATTTAACAATGATTTATATACCGCATCTTCCATAGTTCAGTTGCGGTTCACAATAAACAACAGTTAACAAATCGGAGTTTGTTTTACATATAACATCATGTGACCAAAAGCAATAAGATAAACAACCAATGCTAATACAGTATAGAACAGTGCAAACTATATACATTATGTACAAATACACATTATGTGGGACTTAAGCGTTATTCAAAGTATAGTATCAGCTATTAAGAATTGTGTGTGTAGGTCATTTGGGATTTGTTAGATAAAAACTGGTTAGCCATTATCTAAGTCTATTGAGGGATCTCAGTCTCTGAAATTCACTGCTAATGCTCGGCGTAATACGTGCATTGTGCTAAAGAGAGCCTCCTGCTGGAGTTCATAAGATGTAACATGTATTGGTAGTTTGTCAAGATGGGCTTGGAAATTCTTCTTTATCAGGCTTGTGGCTTGCAGCACAATGGGAAATATTTCTGTATCTTTCTGCCACATTTTCTTGGTCTCTGATTGCATTTCTTGATACTTCAGGATCTTCTCCCTCTCCACACGATTCACAGAATAATCACTCAGTACCGACACTTTTATTATCAATGCCGTTCTGGAGTTCTTCTCCTTTACCACTATCTCAGGTTTTCTGTCATCCAGTTTCTTATCCGTCGGAATGGGAATATCCCAGGTGATCATAACCTCTTCATTCTCTGTTATTCTCTTTGGGTCATGATCCCAGTGCTTTTCAGGCATAGTGATGTTATAGTGCTTACAGAATTTCCAATGGATGAGGCATGCTACTTAGTTGTGCCTTTCTGTATAGAAATTTTTCACCATCAGAACTTTGTAGCAGCTATGAGGTGAGTCACTGTTTCCAGCTCTTTCTTACAGAATCAACATATGTCTGTGTTGCCAGTTTTTTTTTTTTCAATGCTCACTGCAAACCATCTCATCTGTAATCCACTGTCCTGGGCTGCAGCTATCAATCTCTCATCCTTCGGTTTCAGTTCACCTCTCCTTAACCATTCATGTGTCTGTTCTTCATCGACAAAGGGTTCCTGGAGTAACACTTTGTATTTACCACAGTATTTCTGCATTTGCCACTTGTTTTTTCTCATTTGCTGATCTAATTCTTTGAAGAGTTTTTTTTTTTACTCTTGTTTTGCAAATTCTTTCCTGTGTGTGCTGTGGATTCTCACTCATTCCTTCTAGTCCAATGATGAAAGGTTAAAGAGGTTTAAGGCTCTTCTCCAAACTGAAGAGATGGCTAGACTAGAGGTCTATAAAATCCTGAGTAGAGTGAAACAAGTAAATGTGAATCAAGTGTTTACTCTTTCAGTAGCACGGCCAGCCTAATCATCAGGCAAACTAGGCTGTTGCCTAGGGTGGGGGATGGGCAGCAAAGAGCAGGGCATTCAGAGATAAACAATAGATTCTGGCAGCCAGGGGTGGGGGGTGGTGCATAAGGCTTAAGGTTAATCTAAGGTGCCAATGTCTTGACCCAACTCTGGGGCCGGTCCTAAGTAGGAGACTTTTAAAACAAATTGGAGAAAATGTTTTTTTTCCACAATGCAGAGTTGCACTCTGAAACGTGTAGCCAGATGAGGTAAAAACTGTTAGTGTAGCTTGATTTAAATAAGGTTTGGACAAGTTCCTGGAGGAAAAGTCCATAAACCATTAAGGTAGATCTGGAGAAAGCCACTGCTTACTCCTGGGAGCAAATAGCATGGAAAATATCTACTTTTTGGGATCCCACCAGGCACTTGTGACCTGGATTGGCCACTGCTGATACTGGGATTGATGGACTTTTGGTCTGAAGCAGTATGGCAATTATGATTTTATGTACATGTGACCCAAATGGTTCATTACCATCCTTTTGTCACAAGTGATTCTCTGCGTTTATCCCACTGAATTCTATTATCATTTTTGTCTCATCCTCCACCACCCTTTCTGTGGTAAAATTATTCCCTAATGTGGCTCCTGAGTTTGTTTCCTTGGAGATGCATGCCTAGCCATTTTATTTTTCTAATCATCTTGCTTCTCATCTCTGGCTTCTGCTTTCCTCTGTCTTCTTTTAACTCTTTCCAGGGTCTCATGTCAATTTTGCCAGTTCTCTCCTCTTGTCCTCACTTCCTTCCCTCCATCTTCTTTTCACATTTGATCTTTCATTTTTGGCTTTCTTCTATTTATATTTCTGCTTCTCACTATCCAGTCCTCTCAACTTTCCCTCTTTCCTGCATTCCCTTCACCTCAGCCCTCCCATTTCCTCATCTCTCTCCTTCCCCAGCCTCTTACTATATCCATCTCCTCCAGGTTGCCCATGGCCAGCATCTCCTCACATCTTCTCTTTCCCCAATGACGTGTCCAACATCTCTGCCTTTCTTCTCTTCTCCAGTATTTCCTCCTCTCTTCCCCAGTCCCCCTCCAAAGTACACCATCTCCCCCAGCCCCTGCCCACCAGTTCCCCCATATCCCATCCCTCCCCTTTTACCCATCCCAGATGTCCAACATTTTTCCTTCCCTACCCTCCTCCTGTTCACCATCTACTCTGCCCTTCCCTTCTCCCCCCATGTCCAGCATCTCCCCTTCCCTTCCCCGTGTGCAGGGTTGGTGTATGGATAGTGGGCTCCGTAGAGAAAACTTTGACCTTCCCTTCCCGTCCCTTGAGATTTTGATAATTAAACTCAACAGTCATGATTACCTGATCGCCCTTCTTCCAACAATCCTGTAAAATGCATAATTGGACGTCATATTTTTCAATATTAAGCTTTGTTCTGTATGTATGTGTGCACCCGCGATCTCTGCAGGCAGAAGAATGTGACGATGGCTCTTTGAGTTTGTCTGGCTGTCAGGATTGCTTTGACTGCTGCCCCTGTGAAGATGCTATTTGGGCAACTCCCTAGTCTTGCCTAATGCCCCTGTATCCAGCATTCCCCCTTCCCTTCTCTACTCAACCTACGGTAAACCAATCTTCTTTCCTTCCCCACCAGGTGTCCAGCATCTCCTTTTCTCTTCACTACCTCCCAGGTGTCCAGCATCTCCCTTTCTCTTCACTACCTCCCAGGTATCCAGCATCTCCCTTTCTCTTCACTACCTCCCAGGTATCCAGCATCTCCCTTTCTCTTCACTACCTCCCAGGTGTCCAGCATCTCCCTTTCTCTTCACTACCTCCCAGGTATCCAGCATCTCCCTTTCTCTTCACTACCTCCCAGGTGTCCAGCATCTCCCTTTCTCTTCACTACCTCCCTGGTGTCCAGCATCTCCCTTTCTCTTCACTACCTCCCAGGTATCCAGCATCCCCCTTTCTCTTCACTACCTCCCAGGTGTCCAGCATCTCCCTTTCTCTTCACTACCTCCCAGGTGTCCAGCATCTCCCTTTCTCTTCACTACCTCCCAGGTGTCCTGCATCTCCCTTTCTCTTCACTACCTCCCAGGTATCCAGCATCTCCCTTTCTCTTCACTACCTCCCAGGTATCCGGCATCTCCCTTTCTCTTCACTACCTCCCAGGTATCCGGCATCTCCCTTTCTCTTCACTACCTCCCAGGTGTCCCGCATCTCCCTTTCTCTTCACTACCTCCCAGGTGTCCAGCATCTCCCTTTCTCTTCACTACCTCCCAGGTATCCAGCATCTCCCTTTCTCTTCACTACCTCCCAGGTATCCAGCATCTCCCTTTCTCTTCACTACCTCCCAGGTGTCCTGCATCTCCCTTTCTCTTCACTACCTCCCAGGTGTCCAGCATCTCCCTTTCTCTTCACTACCTACCAGGTGTCCAGCATCTCCCTTTCTCTTCACTACCTCCCAGGTGTCCGGCATCTCCCTTTCTCTTCACTACCTCCCAGGTGTCCAGCATCTCCCTTTCTCTTCACTACCTCCCAGGTGTCCAGCATCTCCCTTTCTCTTCACTACCTAACAGGTGTCCAGCATCTCCCTTTCTCTTCAATACCTCCAAGGTGTCCAGCATCTCCCTTAGGTGTCCAGCATCTCCCTTTCTCTTCACTACCTCCCAGGTATCCAGCATCTCCCTTTCTCTTCACTACCTCCCAGGTGTCCAGCATCTCCCTTTCTCTTCACTACCTCCCAGGTGTCTGGCATCTCCCTTTCTCTTCACTACCTCCCAGGTGTCCGGCATCTCCCTTTCTCTTCACTACCTACCAGGTGTCCGGCATCTCCCTTTCTCTTCACTACCTCCCAGGTATCCAGCAACTCCCTTTCTCTTCACTAACTCCCAGGTGTCCAGCATCTCCCTTTCTCTTCACTACCTCCCAGGTGTCCAGCATCTCCCTTTCTCTTCACTACCTCCCAGGTGTCCAGCATCTCCCTTTCTCTTCACTACCTCCCAGATGTCCAGCATCTCCCTTTCTCTTCACTTCCTCCCAGGTGTCCGGCACCTCCCTTTCTCATCACTACCTCCCAGGTGTCCGGCATCTCCCTTTCTCTTCACTACCTAACAGGTGTCCAGCATCTCCCTTCCTCTTCAATACCTCCAAGGTGTCCAGCATCTCCCTTAGGTGTCCAGCATCTCCCTTTCTCTTCACTACCTCCCAGGTATCCAGCATCTCCCTTTCTCTTCACTACCTCCCAGGTATCCAGCATCTCCCTTTCTCTTCACTACCTCCCAGGTGTCCAGCATCTCCCTTTCTTTTCACTACCTCCCAGGTGTCCGGCATCTCCCTTTCTCTTCACTACCTAACAGGTGTCCAGCATCTCCCTTCCTCTTCAATACCTCCAAGGTGTCCAGCATCTCCCTTAGGTGTCCAGCATCTCCCTTTCTCTTCACTACCTCCCAGGTATCCAGCATCTCCCTTTCTCTTCACTACCTCCCAGGTATCCAGCATCTCCCTTTCTCTTCACTACCTCCCAGGTGTCCGGCATCTCCCTTTCTTTTCACTACCTCCCAGGTGTCCGGCATCTCCCTTTCTCTTCACTACCTCCCAGGTGTCCGGCATCTCCCTTTCTCTTCACTACCTACCAGGTGTCCAGCATCTCCCTTTCTCTTCAATACCTCCAAGGTGTCCAGCATCTCACTTTCTCTTCACTACCTCCCAGGTATCCAGCATCTCCCTTTCTCTTCACTACCTCCCAGGTGTCCAGCATCTCCCTTTCTCTTCACTACCTCCCAGGTGTCCAGAATCCCCCTTCCTCTTCACTACCTCCCAGGTGTCCAGCATCTCCCTTTCTCTTCACTACCTACCAGGTGTCCAGCATCTCCCTTTCTCTTCACTACCTCCCAGGTGTCCAGCATCTCCCTTTCTTTTCACTACCTCCCAGGTGTCCGGCATCTCCCTTTCTCTTCACTACCTAACAGGTGTCCAGCATCTCCCTTCCTCTTCACTACCTCCCAGGTATCCAGCATCTCCCTTTCTCTTCACTACCTGCCAGGTATCCAGCATCTCCCTGTCTCTTCACTACCTCCCAGGTATCCAGCATCTCCCTTTCTCTTCAGTACCTCCCAGGTATCCAGCATCTCCCTTTCTCTTCACTACCTCCCAGGTATCCAGCATCTCCCTTTCTCTTCACTACCTCCCAGGTGTCCAGCATCTCCCTTTCTCTTCACTACCTCCCAGGTATCCAGCATCCCCCTTTCTCTTCACTACCTCCCAGGTGTCCACCATCTCCCTTTCTCTTCACTACCTCCCGGGTGTCCAGAATCTCCCTTTCTCTTCACTACCTCCCAGGTGTCCAGCATCTCCCTTTCTGTTCACTAACTCCCAGGTGTCCAGCATCCCCCTTTCTCTTCACTACCTCCAAGGTGTCCAGCATCTCCCTTTCTCTTCACTACCTCCCAGGTATCCAGCATCTCCTTTTCTCTTCACTACCTCCCAGTTGTCCAGGATCCCCCTCTTTTTTCTTCCCCCATCTCCAGCATCTCTCTTTCTCTAGCTCATGTGTCCAGCATCTCCTCTTCCCATCTATCCTACTACTACTACTGAGCATTTGTATAGTGCTACAAGTCATACGCAGCGCTGCAGAGACATGTAATAGACAGTCCCTGCTCATCAGAGCTTTCAATCTAGTCAAGACAAACACAGAAGGTGTAGGCAGGGATAAAACAAGGGGGACAGAAAAAGGAGATCAGGTGAGTCAAGATCCAAAAGCAGCAGCGAAGAGGTGAGTTTTCAGCCTGGATGTGAAGAGATTTAGAGAAGGTGTCTGACGTACAGACTCAGGTAGTTTAATCCAGGCGTAAGGTGCAGAAAGGTGAAAGGAGTGAAGTCTGGAGATAGCAATAGAAGTGAAGGGCACAGATAGAAGCAGTTTTCTAGAAGGGCAGAGTTCCCGAGGGGGGTTGTAAGGAGAGATAAGAGAGGAAAGGTAGTGAGTAGCCACAGAGTGAATACATTTATAGGTCAGCAGGAGAAATTTGAACTGGATGTGGAAATGGATAGGGAGCCAATGAAGTGACTTGAGAAGTGGAGTAATATGGGCATGATGAGGCTGGCGGAAGATTAGCCGAGCAGCAGAGTGTTGAACAAATTGAAGGGGAGAGAGATGATTCAGAGGGAGACCAGTAAGGAGTAGGCTACAGTAGTCAAGATGGGATGTGATCAAGGAGTGGATAAGTGTCTTAGTAGTGTGTTCAGAAAAGAAAGGGCGGATTTTGCTGATGTTATAGAGAAAGAAATGGCAGGTCTTAGCTATCAGATGGATGTGTGTGGAGAAAGAGAGAGGAGTCAAAGACAACCCCAAGATTGCGGGCCGAGGAAACAGGAAGGAGTACAGAGTTATCCACAGAGACTGAGAAAGGAGGAAGAGGAGGGGAGGTTTTGGGGGGAAAGATATGAAGTTCAGTCTTGGCCATGTTCGATTTCAAGTGGCAGTGAGACATCCATGTTCCCTGTAAAATAGTTATCTCCAAGTTATAATGCCCTGTTCAATGTAATTTCAGTTTGTTCAATGTAAACCGCACTGATGTAGAATAGCGCGGTATATAAGAGAATGTAAATAAATAAATAAATAAATCCAGGCAGCAATGTCAGGAAGGCAGGTAGAGATCCGGGTCTGGATGGCCGAAGAGATTTCAGGCGTAGAGAGGTAGATCTGGGAGTCATCAGCATACAGATGGTCCTGAAAGCCATAAGAAGAGATAAGCGCACCAAGGGACTGAGTATAGAGAGAGAAAAACAGTGGACCCAAGATAGATCCTTGGTGTACAACCAACTGGGAGCGGGATAGCAGAGGAGGAGAAGCCACCAGAACACACACTGAAAGAGCGATGGGAGAGATAGGAGGAGAACCAGGATAGTACAGAGTCCTTATAACCAAACGAGGACAGGGTATTGAGGAGAAGGTTGTGGTCAACAGTGTCAAAAGCAGCAGAGAGGTCAAGAAGGATGAGGACAGAGTAAAGGCCCTTGGATTTTGCCAGGAACAAGTCACTGCAGACTTTGGCAAGAGCTGTTTCAGTAGAGTGTAAAGGATGAAAGCCAGACTGTAAATGATCCAGGAGGGCATGAGAGGAGAGGAAGTTGAGGGAGCGGGAGGGGGGGGGGAAGTTGGGAGTGAAGAGGGGGAGGAGGGGAAGTAGCTGATTTTGTGGGGAATTGGAGGATGAGTTTGTGGATTTTGTCATGGAAATAGTCAGCCAGAGTTAGGGCAGAAAGGGAGGGAGGGATCAGAGGCAAAGGCACTTTGAGGAGGGAGCCGAGAGTAGTAAAGAGACGGCGAGGATCAGAGGCAAGAGAGTTAGTCAGATGGACATAATAGTCTTGTTTGGCAAGAGCTATGGCTGACTGGAAAGAGACAAGCATGAATTTGAAGTGTAGAAAGTCTGCAAGGGAGCGGGATTTGAGCCAAGCATGCTCAGCAGAGCGAGCACTGGAACGTAGATAGCGGGTAGTGAATGAAAGCCAGGGCTGGGGTGCAGAACACCTCACAGGATGTGGAATGGGCGGAGCAAGAACATTCAGAGCCGAAGAGAGTGCAGCATTATAGGAAGTTACTGCCTCGTCAACAGACTTGGATGACATAGTGGAAGAAAGAGATGAAGAAATAGTGGAAGAGAGAGCTAAGATATCAATAGCATGAAGATTTCTAAATAGATTGGAGGAGACAGGATGAGGCTGAAGCGGCAGGTGATGAAGATTAAAGCTTAAAAGGTGATGGTCGGATAAGGGAAGAACTGAGCTACAGAAGTTCAAGGGTAAGCAACTAGAGAAAAATACCAGTCAAGGCAGTGGCCATGCTGGTGAGTGGGGGCAGTGGAACAAAGCTGGAGGTCAAATGAGGAGGTAAGGGAGAGGAGCTTTAAAGCATAGGGATCAGAGGGGTTATCAACATGAATGTTAAAATTCCCAAGAATAAGAGTGGGGGAAGAGGAATCCAGAAAGAAGGAAAACCACGAGTCAAAGTCAGTGAGGAAGGTAGAAGCAGATCTGTCAGGAGGTCGATAAATAATATCCCCCCTCCATCCAGATGTACAGCATCTCCCGTTCCTTTTCTATCACCTCACGTATGTAGGATCTCTCCCCATACCTCCTCTGTATTGTGCCCACCCCCTCCTCTCATCATCATTGTCACCAGCACCCTCAACCTGGCCTCCAGCACTAAAAGTGTGCCTGCATGAGGGCTTAGAGCACATGCGTATGTCAAGGCATGCTGTGTCCCAGCCCCTCCAGACTTCCTTTTACAGAGGAGGCGGAACACAGTTGGCCTTGAGCATGCACCTGGGGTCAAGCGCTGTGTCAGCACCATCCCACCCCCGATGAATTGTGCTGCACTAGGTAGATGCATAGTCTGCCTAGTGTTAGGGCTGACCCTGTGTAAGAAAGGTTGAATGGTCAGGTAAGAGACTCAGGAGAACAGGAAGTCAGTTTTGGTTGCATAAGGAAATTTATACACACATCTACCCAAAGTAGATAAATCATAACATGGTAGACTGGAAGGACCATTTTGGTTGTTATCTGCTGCCATTTACTACCTTAAAATAGCTTTTCACTCTCATCCTCATACCCCAGGAACCCAAATACTGCGATGGAGAGGTAAGGAATGCCATCTACCCTCTCAATGACCCTCACAACATGAGGCAGAGAGGAAAGATGAGGGACCCCCACTACAATGCTGTAAAAGAGAAGGTGAGAGGATCCATTATCCAGAATTTATTTATTTTATTTATTTATAGTCTCTTCTATACCGCACTATTCAGCATCAGCGTGGTTTACAATGAACAAAGAATTTACACATTTCCGATGGTACTTTGTGTTTACAGCTGAACAGGCAAAAACAACTTGGATAACAGGGGTAACTATTTACAATTTATAACAAATCATGAACTCTTCTTGGTTTCAGTCTTAGGGGTTTTGGGAGGTCTGTGAGGTGGTTGAGGTGTCTGCATTGGATACTGGGTAATACAAGAGGAAGAGGTGATGTTTCAAGGCTTTTCTGAACTGCAATAGATCCGGGATTGCTCGGATGCCTTGAGGGAGGCTGTTCCAACACCTTGGTGCACAGAACTTGAAAGCCCTGTCTGCTGTTGCTTTGGTGCATTGTGTTATAGATTTTGGGACTATGTGTGTTGAGTGTTAGTGACCATCTGTCCCTGTTTTGGGGTGTCATCTGGATCAGATCCGTTAGTGATGTAGATGAGAGCCCTTTGATGGCCTTGAATGTAAGTAGTGATAGCTTGTAAGTGAGTCTACTTCGTATCGGGAGCCAATGGAGTTGTTTTAGGATGGGTGAGACATGGTCTTTCCTGGATGCTCCGTGTAGGACTCTTGCTGCGGCATTCATTGCCAGTTGCAGTGGTTGCAAGGTGGCTTGAGGGAGCCCTTGTAAGATTGAGTTCGCATAATCAAAATGTGGCATGATTAGGGCCTGATAGATGGTTCTGAAATCATCCGGCTCTAGCAGGGATCGTAGGTGTCTAAGGGAACGGATTTTATGGTATACCGCTCTTACAATGTTTCCTATGTGCGCCTTCATATCCAAGTGCTGGTCTAAGGTGACCCCGAGGTATCTGATAGTGGGTTTGATCTGGAGGTCTGCATCCTTCACTTTCAAAAAGGACGGGGTGGTGAAATTTCGGTCCTTCGTGATGAACAAAACCTCCGTTTTCTTGTGTTGGATCTTGAGGTTTTGGGATTGCAGCCAATTGGATACTTCATTTATGCAGTTTGTTAAGGGAGTGAGGTCGGGGTTCTCTGTTGTAAAAGGCATGTATAACAGCACATCATCCGCATATATCATGCAGTTGATACTGAAGGACCGTATCAGGTTGCAGATAGGCTGCATGTATATATTGTATATATGCTGTGAAAGAGGAGGGAAAGAAGGCAGGAAACCTTCCAACTGGGGCAGGGGCAACATTAGGCAACACTAGGTTTCTGCCTAGGGCAGCAACTTCTGAGAGGCACAGCAAACCTCAGCAGCAGTGAAAGCAAAACAAGAGATCCTGAGAGCTTTACAAACTCAAAGAGCCATCAGAACATTCTTTCATCTGCCGGGAGTGTGGACACATTGGGGCTGGTGCAAGGATTAGAGGCACCATAGGTGGATCCTCCATCCTACTGCCTCCCCCCTTCTGTGGGTCCCCATCGCTGCTGCTGCTCCACGGCCTCCAGGGGTGGCAATGGTTTTCAGACAGCAACACAGCGCTTACCTCAAGCCTTTAGCGCTGCGTCATGGTTCATGGCTTCAAGGACCTTGCAGGAAGGGTGGTAAAGAACCCCACCATGCTTTCATTGACCCCAACAGCATAAAATAAAGAAAGGGAACCCAAGAAGAACAAGGGAACCCCCAACAGTCCATCGTTCTCAATGCTACGAGATATAGAAGAGAATCCACCCCCAATGACCTTGCTACTGTGACAGAGAAAAGGGAAATCAAGTGACCCCCCCCCTTCCTCATTGACCATAAGGCTCTGATAGGGAGGACAGTGGAAGTCGAGGGACCCCTTCCCCACTGACTGCAAGGCTATGATAAGGAGGAGAGAGGGGGTCCGTCAGCTTATGTTTAGCTACCTTGCTTTTAGCCAAATCACTTTTGCTGCTTGTTAGATATAGTGAATTCTTTAAGGATCAGTCGAGGGGGGGGGGGGGGTGGATTGCATTCCTTCCCGGTATTCCTACTTGCTGAAAAGTCCGATCTAAGCTGCTTTTCTTTACTTTAATCCTCAGGATTGTAACGTGAAGATTAGTCTTCGGTAAACAGATCCGATATTGTTCTTCATAGCAGAAGGTGGAAACTGAGAAGCTGTGCAGAGCCGTTTCTCAAGGGTCTGTGCTGGGGACGGGGGGAGATGAGAGGAGACTGCTGTGACTAAGTCATGCGACTCTGTCAGGGGAGGGGGAACTACGATGCAGGATAGGTTACGGTGTTGTGGGGGGGGGGGCAGAAGGACAACATGAGGGGGAGAAAGAAGGGAGAGTGTAGCGTGTTGGAAAAGGCGGAGGGATACTAAGTCACTGCACACGGTTACATGTTACTGCATTGGGGAGAATTGCTGCACGGCACGATGCATTATTGTGCCATGGAAAACGCAGTAAATGGCGGCAAATTAAAGCAGTTAAGGTTGCGATGTTTTGTGGCTGTAACTGCTGATGGGGCCATATCCGGGTCTGGCACTCAATGTCCAGATTGCCCGGATAGCGATGAAGTTAACCAAACAGCAGGCAATATGCAGCCGCAACCTGGTTAGTTTCAATGGTTAACCGGTTAGCATCAAGGAATACAGCCGGGATATTACATAAGAACATGCCATACTGGCCCAGTATCCGGTTAACAACAGTGGCCAATCCAGGTCACAAGTACCTAGCAGTTTCCCCAAAATGCACACAGGTTCCACAGTGCTTGTCCCGGGACAAGCACTGGATTTCCCAGGTCCTCTTTAATAATGGTTTATGGACCTTTCCTCCACGAACTTGTCCAAACCTTTTTTAAACACAGCTACACGAACAGCTTTTACTACATCGTCCGGTAACGAAGTCCAGAGATTGATTACGCGTTGAGTGAAAAAATATTTTCTCTTATTAAATAAGTTACACTGTAGTTTCATTGTGTGTCCCCTAGTCTTTCTACTTTGTGATGGTGTAAACTAACTGTGTTAGCATTGCTGAATATTCTGGTCAAGGGGATTAGCAGGGTTAGCAAGTATGCTAACCGTGTTAATCCCTTTGAATATCGAGCCCTTAATTTTTAATGTTTCTTTCATTTTTTGCTGTTTTTGTACTTTTTTCAGATTTTAATTTTCATTTCTTATTTTAAAATTCTTTAACATTCCCTATTTTTTTTTATTTTTCTGCATTTTGGTGCTTCCCGCCCACCATATATACCTCAATTACTGTGTAGCATCAGCGCCGACTGCTGCTCCGTGCGAGTTATTTATTTATTACTTATTTAAACTTCTTTTTATACCATCTTTCTACTATTCAAAGCGGTGTAGAACAATATAACATTACAATATAACTACATAACATACGGTGTTTTCAAACTTAGAACTATTTACAGTGATTTGTGGTTGTCTAGTTAAGTTTTTGTTGTAGTGATTATTTCTGTTGGGTTAGGTTGTGAGTTTGCATGGTAAGGGTCTATGGAGGGTCAGTTTCTGTGTCTGGGTATGAATTATATTCCTCCTTGAAGAGGTGGGTTTTTAATGTCTCTCTGAAGTCCGACAATTCCGAGAGTCCTCGCAGCGATGTTGGTAGTTTATTCCATAAGGCTGGAGCGAAGAGAGTGAAGGTTCTATTGCAAGTGGATTGTTCGGTTTTTGTCTTTTGTTGTGGAATTGTGAGCAGGTTGAGTGTGGAGTTTCTTCGAGATCTTTTGTTCTTTGTATAGATATAAGGGGTTGGAGGCATGTGGCTGATTCTTTATGAAGTACTGTATTTTGAATATTGTGATGAGAACCTTTGTAGCAGATTCTGGCTGAAATGATGAGCCAGTGAAGATGTATCGGTATGGCAGTGATGTGTAAATGGTAATGGACACCAGCAATTATTTGGGCCACAGTATTTTGGGCCATTTGTAGTGTGTGGAGTGTTTGTTTAGGTAGACCTTGGTAGATGGTGTTACAGAAATCTAATACAGGTGTGATCAATGCTTGGCATACAGTTCAGAAGAGATCTGGGGTGAGTAGTGGGCGGAGGTGTCTCAAGATTCGTAAACTGATGTGGTTATTCTTTTTATATGGGGTTGGAAGGACAGTTGCTGATCTAATGTTATGCCCAAGTATTTTGTCGTGGAATTAACTTTGACGTTTATGTCACCAAATTGTATCGTGGATGATGGGACAAGGGATGGCTTATTGGTTATGTAGACAGCTTCAGTCTTTTCTTGATTGATGAGGAGGTTATGGTTGCCAAGCCAATCTTTTACTTCTGTGAAGCACTTCTGTAGGTTGTTAAGGTCTGGAGAGAGGAGATTGATGGGTGTGAAGAACATTATATCATCTGCGTAGATTTAGTTTAGTATTTTGTGAAAATCTGACATAAGGGCTGGATGCACATATTGAAGAGTAGGGCAGATAGACTGGATCCTTGGGGTACACCTGTATTCTGTGAGAATAGGTTTGAAGTTGACATTTAAATCTGTATTTGTTGCTTCCTGGAGGACAGGTAGGAGTGGGACCAGTTGAGGGTCGGTGTCTTGGAGTCCGATTTCAGAGAGTTGTAGTAGCAGTTGGTTGTGCAAAAGGGAGATATCAAGGAAAATTAAGACAAATCCATTCTTGGTGTGTTGAAGGCAGGTGGTAAGAGTGTTTAGGAGGGAGTTGATGAGTGTTTCCACTCCATGAAATGGTCTGAAGCCATGTTGGTGTGAATCTAGGGGAGCATGCTTATCAAGGTGGTCTTGAAGTTGTCTTAGGACAATTTTTATTTTTGCAACTAGTGGTATGCTAGATATCAATCTGTAGAACTTGGGAGAGGTTAGGTCAAGTTTTGTACTTTTGAGGAGAGGTCAGATGGAGGTTTGTTTGAGTGCTGTAGGCATAAGGCCTTGAGAAAGTGAGGTATGTACTATGGTGTTCAGTTTTGGAGACCGTATCTTGCAAAGGATATAAAAAGGCTGGAAGTGGTTCAGAGGAAGACGACCAAAATGATTTGGAGCCTGTGTCAGAAGTGCAGGAACACCCATTTATTTCTATTGGCACAGTGGCACCTAACACACATTAATATTTAGTAAACATGCCCCTAAGTTATTGCCAGGAGAAAAAAAGAGGCTTGTGAAGGGCTCCTTTGAAAGCCGCCAAAACTTTTAGATGGGCTACATTTTAAAATAAAATAAATTAAATTTATGCAAATGAGGCCCAGTGGATATGCAAATGAGGCCCTGCTACAGGTCTCCGCACGTGGCCCCGCACCACCTTTGGCCACCCCTGATCAGGGTATCCGCCCTGGAAAAGTTTGGCTATATTGTACGCATCTTGCTCTTCTCTGGGCATGGTAAAAAATGCACCTGCAGGTGTTACATGAATGGGTGGGGGTGGGGGGGGGGAGGATGTGCTGCATACATGAGCACATACAGGTACGATGCCCATGGCAAAAAACTCCTCCACATGTGCATCCGTGTTTCAGCAGGCAGCTGTTCATCCTCATGGCCATTACTCTACAGACATGTGAACATCGGGCTACTTTCTATCACACACATGGACAAGTCCCCACCGGTCGGGTATATGCACCCTCAGAGACTGCTATGTCCTGATTTTGAAAGGTCTGTACAGCGGCCTACGACTTTTTCTGGAATTGTCCTTGCTAGTGCCTGGATGGATTTTCTAAAATGTGCCTTCACGTCAGTTTGTAGTAACTAGGAGTGTGTAGTTGTTGGTGAGCAGTTGGTTAACGCACCTTAAAAAATGTAGTACGCATAAATAACCTGGTGTACCTTAACTCATCACTCAGTGCATGTTAAATCAACTTAGTGTGCATTAAAAATGTCCTCTTAAAGTGAAAGTGTGAAACGAACTAAAAAAACACCTGAAAATTGGGAACAGTTCATGAAAACACGGTGCTGAATTTTACCTGTGAGAATCCCTATTAGTAACAGCAACTGATGTACATCTGTGTTGCTTTTGTGTATTAAGAAAAGATATGCCAGATTGGGTCAGACCAAAGGTCCATCAAGCCCAGTATCCTGTTTCCAACAGTGGCCAATCCAGGTTCCCAAAAAGGTGCACAGGGGTAAGCCAGGGATTTCCCTGGTTTAGGGACTAACAACATGTCTGTGTGGATACAGTCACTGTTTGTCTGTAGGAACAGTAATGTGGGGGGTGGGGGGGGGGGGGACACTAACGACATGGATGTAGACAGTCACAATTTTCTATAGGAACACTAATGTGTCTGTCATAAGCTGTAAAATCCGTCTCGTCCCTGCCACGTGCCTTGTGCATCTGCACAAGGTTCCTGCGTGACCAGTCTTCACCTCCACTTTACATACAGATCCTGTTGCTTCAGGCGAGTGAGACGGGTGACATATTAATGCTGTGAGTCTCATTCTTAGTTGGCTGTATGCATTCTCTCGGAAACGCATCTTAATCATAGCTCCACAAAACTGGAACCAGGCAACGTGCATTCCAGGGACGGGCCTGGACTAGCCTAGCTCAGAAACCCTGCGATCAAGCAGACTAAAGCCAATACCAGCAGCACCCTGAGAGGACTAACTACTCGGCCACGATGATCCTGTGACACTGACAGTGCACCAGCTCTCTCCCTGGGAGACACGCGTGGCGTCACCTGACACTGGCAACAGGATCACTTTCATTCCTAATGTCTTAAGCTCCTCAGGGTCCCTATTGTTGGAGCGCTGGTCTGGCTCTCCTCTCCCTTCTCATGAAAGCAGCTTTACTCAACATTTTCTAAACTAGATTTATCCCCTGCATTAATTACACTGGAAACAGGCATATGATCCCTCTATGTGGGTACATGTGTGTGATGTGTGCTGGTATCCACCGACTCAAGAGGACAAAAAGGGGCGAGAAGCACAAAATGACACAAAGGTTTGCCAAATATCATGCTCCAATAAACTGTGCAAGAAGCACCCCCTCATCTTTTCACTGCCCTGGAGACCGGCACTCCTAGAATAGTCAACCTATGACTTCACCTTCAAGCTGTTGCACTCTACAGCGAGCCGCTGATGAGAACCCACGTCGCGAAGGCTTAGCCCAATTAAAGATAGGACCTGCAGTCCGTTTGTTGAACTTTTTATTTCTCTGTCTTCAAGTGGACTTGACACGTTAACTCCATGGTTTAATTCACTGCAGAAAGGGGAGGCAATCTGTGTGGCGATAGACAAGGGGCCCAGAGCACGAGCAGCTGCCTCCTTCCCCTATCCTAGCACTTTGATGTTTTGCCAGAACTGAAAGTGCATTAATCCAAAGTGATCCTGTTACAAAATTAAATTCCCTTCCACTCTGCATTCCTGAGCAGATCTAAGTACCAGTGATAAGAACAGCTGATCCAAACGAAAGAGTCTTGTCACATCAGAAATCCTACGGCACTGACACCTGCCGAGAAGGGAGGAAGAGCTGTTCTGGTGGTTACAGCAATGGGTTGAGAACCAAGCAAGCTAGGGTTCAAATCCCACTGCTGACGCCAACATTCCTTGTGGTCTGGGGCAAGTCACTATCTCCCACTGCCTCAGGTGCACACTTAGATTCTAAGCTCTTTGGGGAAGGGATATACTGTACATGAATTCCTACCAGTGCTGTACGGATCCAGTAGTGATATAAAAACTATTGCCCTGATTTTTGAAGGCACTTACATGGGTAACAGTCCTTATTACCAGTGTAAATGCCTTAACTGGGATTTTCTAAAGGCACCTACATGGGTAGTGCCTTTGGAAAATCCCAGTTAAGTCTCTAACGTGCCCGGTTGCTATCCGCTTACCATTGGGGTGTGGTGGGGCAGAGCAGTGGCTGAGGCAAGTGCTGTCCGGTTAGCCCTCGGTGGCTTAAAGATAGGCGTGGAAACCCTCGCCTATCTTTAAGGCAAATGAGCTAACCGCATAGCATCAAAAATTGGTGCTTCTCAACTAGCTCCTGCAGCTTCTGGATTGTGCGGCAATAACCTGATTTTCAATGTCAGGGCCGCATGTGTCTCCCAGCATTAAAAATCCAACAGACGGATGGCGGGCGGGCTATGCGACGATGCGGCACATAGTACCGCCCAACTGAATATCGGGCCCTATAAGTATTGCTATTACTGAGAACCTTAACCAGCTCCCTGCATATACAGCTTTGAAGGGGGAGATGGGGTCATAGGAACTTAAGATATGCCTTACTGGGTCAGAACAAAGGTCCACCAATCCCAGTATCCTGTTTCTAACAGTGGCTAATCAAGGACACAAGTAACTGTCAGGTTCTCAAAAAGGTACACAGATTCCCTACGGCTTATGCCAGAGGTAAGCAGTGGATTTCCCGGGTCCTCTTTAATAATCGTTTATGGACCTTTCCTCCAGGAACTTGCCCAAATCTTTTTTAAATCCAGCTATATGAGCAGTTTTACTATTTATTTAAAATACTTTTATACCGCAAAACTCCCAAAGTTTCATTGGATCAGTGAGATTTACAATAGAGCAACATAGGTAGCACAAGACAATTACTATACTACATCCTCCGGTGATGAATTCCAGGGTTTGATTACACGTTGAGCAAAAAAATATTTTCTCTTAAATGGGTTACATTGTAGGTTCATCGAGTATCCCTTAGTCTTTCTACTTTTTGAAGGAGTAAACAACCGATCTACGTTTACCCATTCCACTCCATTCATTAATTTATAGACCTCTATCATATCTCCCCTCAGCCTTCTCTTTTCCAGGTTGAAGAGCCCTAAACTTTTTAGCCTCTCTTCATAGGAGTATCCTTCCATCCCCTTTACCATTTTGGTGGCTCTTCTCTGTACCTTTTCTAATAATGCTATATCCTTTTTAAGATACGGCAACCAAAATTGCACACAATATTCAAGGTGTGGTCGCACCACGGAACGATATAGAGGCATTATAATATCCTTTGTTTTATTTTCCATTCCTTTCCTTATGATACCTAGCATTCTATTTGCTCTCTTGACTGCTGCTGCACACTGGGCGGAGGGTTTTAACATGTTATCCATGATGACACCTAAATCTTTTTCCTGGGTGGTGGTTTCTAATGTGGAACCTTGCATCGTGTAACCATAGTTTGGGCTTTTCTTTCCTAGGTGCACTTGTCCACATTAAAGTTCATCTGCCATTTAGATGCCCAGGCTTCCAAGTTATCAAGATTCTCTTGCATTTTTTCACAATCCTCTTGGGCCCATTTCCAGTGTGGACGTAGAAGCCCTCTGTGCGACCGGCCGGAACTGGACCACAGAGGGCATCGCGATTCTGATCCCATGGGGCACATACAATCCTTCCTCGACTAATTCATTGGGGCCTTTTAAATGGAACCAAGGCACCATGGTGTCCAGTTGCCATGGCACCATGGCTCCATTTAAAAGCTGCGATCCCTTTCTGCCAGACTCCAAATTGCTTTCCCTGCAGCCCAACCCCAGATCTGGCCTCCCCGTTCAAGCCACCAGCTCCAGACATACAGGGCCAACATTAGAATTGGCCCTGTATGTCCGGGGCCAGCGACTGCCCACTGCTCGCTCTAATGCTGTCCCCGATCCTCTCCTTTCCTGCCTCTGTCTAACGTGTGGGGAAGGAGGACAGGGCCAGGAAATGCCATAAATAGCGGGGATGGACATCCCAACGGGATGTCCCTCCCTGCTATTCGTGGCTCGGAATGACCCCCCTGTGTTTTAACAACTTATTATTCAATTTGTATCATCTGCAAATTTGATTACTGCACTCATTATTCCCTTTTCCAGGTCATTTATGATTATGTTAAAAAGCAGCGGACCCAGCACAGATCCCTGGGGTACTCCACTATTCACCTTTCTCCATTGGGAAAATTGGCCATTTAGCCCTACCCTCTGCTTTCTATCTTTTAACCAGTTCCTGATCCACAGTAGTACATTGCCTCCTATCCCATGACTTTTTAATTTCGCCAAGAGTCTCTCATGAGAGACCTTGTTAAAGACTTTGTGAAAGTCCAGATGCACTATGTGTGCCTTTGAGTCAATCCTGACTCCTGATGACCCAGCAGCTCCTAGACTTTCTTGGCAGTGTGACTGGAAGTTGATTGCCAAGCCTTTCTTCCAAAGCAATGGAGGGTTAAATAACTTGCCCAAGGCCACAAGGCACCTAGTTGGAATTGAACCCTGGTTTCTTAGTTACCAAGGAAACAGAAAGCGTAGTTACTCACCTGTAACAGGTGTTCTCCAGGAACAGCAGGAATCAGTCCTCACATATGAGTGCCGTCGGTGCCGATGAAGCACACGCGGAGCATTTCCCCATCTTTCAAAGAAAGCCTTTGGGACATGCTACCACGCATGCATGGTCCCCTTCCGGCCCAATGGTGCCATCTTGCTCAATCAGATGACATAGCTAATTAATTAGTTTCAGGTACACAGGGTGTATTAGGGGTATTAGATACACTTTTATTAGTATAAGCATCTACACCAATCCTTATTATATACCGATTTAAAAGACCTAAACACAAGCTTTAAACTAAGATGCAGTCAGAGGTCCAGCAACGAGATGGGGGTTCTCCAGTCTTTTGCATCGAGTGTCACATGTATGATTATCTCCCAGTTGGTGAGAGGTCCTACATATGCACTAAGTGCAGGGAGCTCTTTGCTCTCAGGGAACGAGTCCGTTCTCTAGAGGCTAGAGTAGCAGACCTGGAAGACATAAGAAAGACAGAGAAGTACATGGACGAGACCTACAGGGATATAGTCCTGAAGTCCCACCTCCAGTCTGGCAGCATCCCTGTTGCCATGGAGGAGAGAGGTCACGTGACAGGAGAGCATCACCCTGGTGTGGCAGGAAGTGATCCTGTAACTAGGACCTGTCCTCCAGGTGATGTAAAACCCTCTCGCACCGAGGACGTTTCTCCAGGGCCATGTCCCCATGAGGGGAGGGTCAGGACAGCTGTTATAGTTGGTGATTCAATCATTAGGAATGTAGATAGCTGGGTGGCTGGTGGACGTGAGGATCGCCTGGTAACATGCCTGCCTGGTGCGAAGGTAGCAGATCTCACGCACCGCCTAGATAGGATCATAGATAGTGCTGGGGGGGAGTCTGCTGTCTTGGTACATGTTGGTACCAATGACATAGGAAAATGTGGTAGGGAAGTTCTGGAGGCTAAATTTAAGCTTTTAGGTAGGAAGTTGAAATCCAGAACTTCCAGGATAGCGTTCTCCGAAATGCTTCCTGTTCCACGTGCAGGACCCAAAAGACAGGCAGAGCTCCGGAGTCTCAATGCGTGGATGAGACAATGGTGCAAGGATGAGGGTTTTGGATTTGTTAGGAACTGGGGAACATTCTGGGGAAAGGGGGGGCTCTTCCGAAGGGATGGGCTTCACCTTAATCAGGATGGGACCAGACTGCTGGCATTAACCTTTAAAAAAGAGATAGAGAAGCTTTTAAACTAGAAAATAGGGGAAAGCCGACAGTCACCCAGGAGCGCACGGTTCGGACAAAGGTATCCTTGAAGGATACTACCAAAAGCAGTGAGGTTCCAAAAGGGAGTATAGTAGCCCAAATGCCCTTGAGTAAGGAGCAGACAGAGCATAAAGATTCCCAATTACCCATGCCTACCAATAGCCAGATTAATATTAATAAAATGCAGTCTCTAAAATGCTTGTATGCCAATGCTAGAAGTCTAAACAATAAGATGGGAGAATTAGAATATATAGCATTAAATGAGAGGTTAGATATGATTGCACTCTCAGAGACATGGTGGAAGGAGGATAACCAGTGGGACACTGTGATACCTGGATACAAACTATATCGTAATGATAGAGCTGAACAAATTGGTGGAGGGGTTGCGCTCTATGTTAGAGAGGGCATTGAGTCAGAAAGGATTAAAGTTTTGCAGGGAACAAAATATGCTGTAGAATCTCTATGGATTGAAATTCCATTTATGAAGGGGAAGGTGATGGCAGTGGGAGTATACTATCGACCACCTGGCCAGAATGAACAAATGGATGATGAAATGCTCAAAGAAATCAAGGAAGCTAACAAAAGCCACAACAGAGTAGTAATAATGGGTGATTTCAATTACCCCGGTATCGACTGGGACAGTGTCACAGCAGGACAAGCTAAAGAGATAAAGTTTCTAGATGAAATAAATGACTGCTTCTTGGAGCAGCTGGTTCATGAACCGACCAGAGGGGAAGCCATACTGGACCTAGTCCTTAGTGGAACGCCAGATCTGGTGCAAGAAATAAGGGTGTTGGGACCACTTGGCAATAGTGATCATAGTATGATCATGTTTGATTTAATCAGTGGAGGACAGATAGTAAAGGAATCCACAGTACTACCTTTTAACTTTCAAAAGGGTGACTATGATAGAATGAGGAATATAGTTCGGAAAAAACTAAAAGGAGCGGTTCCAAAGGTTAAAGACTTACAGCAAGCTTGGGTGTTATTTAAAAATACTATCCTCGAAGCCCAGACCAGCTGTATTCCACGCATTAAGAAAAGTGGAAGAAAGTCCAAAAAACTGCCAGCATGGTTTAAAGGTGAGGTCAGAGAGGCTGTTGCTGCCAAAAGAGCAACCTTCAGAAAATGGAAAAAAGAGCCAAATGATGAAAACTGGAAACAGCACAAGCACTGGCAAGTTAAATGCAAAGCATTGATAAGGCAGGCAAAGCGGGAATTTGAGAAGAAACTTGCTACGGAAGCAAAAACACGAAATAAAGACTTTTTCAAGTACATTCGTAGCAAAAGGCCTGTGAGAGAGTCAATTGGACCATTAGATGATAGAGGGGTAAAAGGGGCAGTAAGAGGAGACAAGGCTATAGCAGAGAGACTGAATGAATTCTTTGCTTCGGTCTTTACTGAGGAAGATGTAGGGGTGTTACCCAAGACTGAAGTGGTATTTAAAGGTGATACTGCAGAGGAATTGAGAGAAATATCGCTACACCGGGAAGATATATTACAACTATTTGATAAACTGAATAGTAGCAAATCACCTGGACCGGATGGTATACATCCCAGAGTGTTGAAAGAACTGAAATATGAGATTGCAGACCTGTTATTGGTAATCTGTGAACTTTCATTAAAATCATCTGTAATACCTGAAGATTGGAGGGTCGCCAACGTAACACCAATTTTTAAAAAGGGTTCCAGGGGTGACCCGGGAAATTACAGACCGGTGAGCCTGACGTCAGTACCAGGGAAAATGGTAGAAGCCATCATAAAGAACAAAATTACACAGCATGTAGATAGTCATGGCCTAATGGGAGACAGCCAACATGGCTTTAGACAAGGCAGATCTTGTCTTACTAATCTGATCTGTTTTTTTGAAGGTGTGCATAAACAGGTAGACAAAGGTGAGTCGGTTGATATAGTGTATCTGGACTTTCAGAAAGCTTTTGACAAGGTCCCCCATCAGAGACTTTTGGCGAAGCTAAAAAGTCATGGGATAGGAGGCAGTGTACTATTGTGGATCGGGAACTGGTTAAAAGATAGAAAGCAGAGGGTAGGGCTAAATGGCCAATATTCCCAATGGAAAAAGGTGAATAGTGGAGTACCCCAGGGATCTGTACTGGGTCCGCTACTTTTTGACATATTCATAAATGACCTGGAAAAGGGAATAACTAGTGAGGTAATCAAATTTGCAGATGACACAAAACTGTTTAAAGTTGTTAAAACCCAAGAGGATTGTGGAAAACTGCAGGAGGATCTGGATAAATTGGAAGACTGGGCATCCAAATGGCAGATGAAATTTAATGTGGACAAGTGCAAAGTTATGCACCTAGGAAAGAACAACCCACACTATAGTTACAAGATGCAAGGCTCCACATTAGAAACCACCACCCAGGAAAAAGATTTAGGAGTCATCGTGGATAACATGTTAAAACCCTCCGCCCAGTGTGCAGCGGCGGCCAAGAAAGCAAATAGAATGCTAGGTATCCTAAGGAAAGGGATGGAGAATAAAACAAAGGATATTATAATGCCTCTGTATCGCTCCATGGTACGACCGCACCTTGAATATTGTGTGCAATTCTGGTCACCGTATCTTAAAAAGGACATAGAGTTATTAGAAAAAGTACAGAGAAGAGCCACCAAATTGGTGAAGGGGATGGAAGGCTACTCCTATGAAGAGAGGCTAAAAAGGTTAGGGCTCTTTAACCTAGAAAAGAGGCGGCTGAGGGGAGATATGATAGAGGTGTATAAATTAATGAATGGAGTGGAACGGATAAACGTGGATAAATTGTTTACGCTATCAGAATATAGAAGGACTAGGGGGCATGTAATGAAGCTACAGGGTAAACTATTTAAGACAAATAGGAGAAAATATTTCTTCTCTCAACGTGTAATCAAACTCTGGAATCTGTTACCGGAGGATGTAGTAAGGGCTGTTAGTATAGCTGGGTTTAAAAAAGGTTTGGACAAGTTCCTGGAGGAAAGGTCCATAAACCACTATTAAAAAGGGACCCAGGATATCAATGCTTGGCCTAGTACAAGCACTGCAGAACCTGTGTCTTTTGGGGAAACTGCTAGGTACGTATGACCTAGATTGGCCACTGTTGGAAACAGGATACTGGGCTTGATGGACCTCGGTCTGACCCAGTATGGCATTTCTTATGTTCTTATGTTCTTATGACAGTAAAAATATAATAATATATAGAGGCAACTCCAAGGGGAGGAGGGAGGGTTATTAGGACTGATTCCTGCTGTTCCCTGAGAACACCTGTGAGTAACTACGCTTTCACCAGGAACAAGAAGGAAGTCAGTCCTCACATGTGGGACTCCCTAGCTCCAGGTTGCCGAGGACCAAACCACAACAGCACCAATGGCAACCGGTCGGGTAGCCATGAGTTGCAGAAGGTGAGTCCCCACTGAGAGACTCTGCAAGACCCTAGTGAACACAGAAGGGTCGGAGGGCAGGTGTTGCCTACACCCCAAAAACATTATGGAGTACTGCCTGGCCAAAGGCACTGTCCCTGTGGGACTTACTCTCCAGGCTGTAGTGAGCTGTGAACGTGTGAATGACAACCATGTGGCAGCCTTGCAGATCTCTGTCTCTGGCACTAATTGGAGGTCAGTCACCGACATGGCCATTACCCTCATGCAATACGCTGTTATCTGGTGCTCAAGGGAGAGGCCAGCTTACTCATAGATGTTGGCAATACAGTCCACCACCCAAGAGGACATAGTTTGTGTAGTCCCGGGAGCCCCAGTCTACTGGGGTCATAAGACACAAAAAACTGAGGAGCTTGTCAATGGGCCTAAGTCCATTGCAAATCGGACAGGGCTCACTTGCAATCTAGTTTATGAAGGATTAGCTCCTCCCCACCAGCACAAGGCCATGGAAAGAAGGTGGGGAGGACTACCTCTTGATTGAGGTGAAAAGGAGATACCATCTTTAAGAGGAATTTGGGGTGTGTGTGGAACACCACCTTGTCTTATAGAACCCTGTATATGGTGGATCTGCCACCAGGGCCTGAAGCTCACTCACCCTTTAAGGAGATGTAAGGGCCACCAGGAAGGCCACTTTCCATGATAGGTGGCAAGTGGCTAGGGGCTCGAACGGCAGTCTGGTGAGCGGTTATGGCACTAAGGTGCACCTGTACTAAGTTAGACTTCAGCCCGGTGCACGATAAGTGCAGCAGGTACTGGAGGATGAGCTGCACATGGCAGGAGAAGGGATTCTCTCCTCTTTCCACGCACCAGATGGAGAACCTCCTCCACTTAAAGGCATATGCCCTTCTGGTGGAGGGCTTCTGGAAGGCCAGCAGGATCTTCTCAACTTTCTCTGGAAGATTTAAAGGGGCCAGAGCTACCTTTTTAGGAGCCAAAGTGTTAGTGTCAGGGACTCTGCATTGAGGTGCAGAAGACAGCCCCCCTCTGGGGCCCAGCTCAGCAGGACTGGGAGTGCCACTGACAGAGAGAGCAGCAGGGGTCACCTGGGGGCAATCAGTATTACTGATGCCCTGTCCCTCTGGATCTTGAAGAGAGTCCTGTCGACCAGGGGGTTCGGTGGTAATGCATAGAGTAGGCCCTCGGCCTATGAGATTAGGAAGGCATCTGTTGTCACTCTCTCTGGGTGCAGCTGACGAAAGCAGAAGCGAGACAGCTTTGTGTTGTCTGGAGAGATGAACAGATCCATCACGGGCCAACCAAGAGATGGAAGAGCTGTCTCGCTACCCTGGGGTGCAAGCATCACTCGAGTGGCCATAGAACTCTGCTCAGCCTGTCCGCTAGGCAGTTGTCCTGACCCGGGAGGTACATCATTTGCAGGAAATGCTGTGACATGCTGCGAAGGAGAGAAGGGCCACCGCCTCCCAGTAGAGGGAGTATGAGCCCGTGTAACCCTGCTTGTGGATGTAAAACATGGCAACCTGGTTCTCCATCCGGATCAACATTGGTTGATGCTGCAGGTGGTGGCGGAATGTTCATAGGGCCAGAGAAATTGCCAGGAGATCCAGGAGATTGATCTGTAGGAGGGACTCCTTCGGAGACCAGCAGCCTTGCATATGTAGGTCTTTGCAATGCACTCCCCCCAACCCAGGAGGGAGGCGTCTGTGGTCAGGATCCTCTGTGGTGTGGGTGTCTGGAAGGGCATTCCTGCCTGGAGGTGGCACAGGTTCTGCCACCAGTTGAGAGAGTCTGTCAGCTGGCAGGTAACCTTGACCGTGTCCCTCAGCCTGCCTGTGGCTTGAGTACACTATGAGCGTAGGCACTATTGGGCCATCTGGATGTGAAGGAAGGTTGAGGGCATGATGTAGACCGTGTGATAAGGAAGCTTATCATAGCTCAGGTAGGAGCTATAGAAAGGATGATGTGACTCTGAACAAGCAACCTGTCAGTTCTGGTAGAAGTGAGAAAACAGAATTTTCACATAAAAGACTACCAGTCCCAGAATGCACCAGGTTTCCAGCAGCCATGAGAGGGGCTGAAGTGAGAGAATGTGTGTGCAATCAAGAGAGCTATGAGGTAATCCCTAAGCACTCATCTCAAAGGGCAGGGCCTGATTCAACACAGCTGCGCTGTGTTAGGGAGCAGCACACATTAGAACAGGATAAGAATAGAGCTTATTCTTCAGATAACAGCTACAGAGGGAGGAAGAGATACAGAGACAGCAACGGCTACAAGCACCAGTATCACCTGGAGAAACAGAAGCCAAGCCAAGCAGATAGAGAGAGAAGGAAACTCTCTGGAAGGAAGAGAAGAAAGGCCATTGGAAGGTCTGGGAGATTCCAAGGCAGTACTCATACTGGGAGGTATTCCAAAGGCCAGCAGAGTCCATTGGACTGGATTCAGCCAGAGGAATGGAGTGGCAGAGATAGGAATCACCAGTGCCTACCTGGAAGAGAGAAGACTGCATGTGGAAGGGACTTTCAGACCAAGGCCAGAAGGTATGTGAGAGAAGATCCAGTGTCCAGGGATCAAGATTGGAAGGCTGGACATCAGAATTGGATTACATATTGGCCAGGCTATACAGAGAGGAATAATGATAGCAGGAGAGGCTCAGGTATGAACACTGATCCAGACCCTATCTATAATAGAGAATGGCAGCAAGGGAATAAGCATTCTCATGATAGTGCCTTAATGAAAGACTCATCTGTGCCAATGTATGATATTGACCCTATGATTGTTGATGCAGGGGGAAATACAGCAGATGAAACTATTTACATGGACTGTTCTTTATCTAAATGCTAGCTTTCTGTGAGCAAACACATCAGCCATCACAAATAAACCTAACTTTGTTCTTTATTTCCACTGCAAACAGCTCTTAAAAGCAGGATTTGGGCTCACACAGTAGCAGCCAGCCAGCTAAAGGCTTTCAGCTGGTCCATTGATAGTAATTAGGGCTGCACCTGATTGTGTGTGTGAGCAAGGGAGAATCACTGCTGAGATCTGCATGGAAAATAAGCAGAGGTTAACCTAACCAGCAAAGTTTATTCTTTTCTTTGTACCTTTGTAATTGGTAATTATTTGCTAAGAAAACATTAGCTAATTGCCTGACAAGCTGAAGGTTGTTTTCTGGTTTACTTTGTGACTTTTTGTTATCCATTTTAAACACTGCAAGCAAGTAACCTCATTTATAGTGCTATCAAGCATACATGTGCTGGGTGAATTAAACCCCATCAATAAAAGAAGTATTTTATTGATCTTACCACTTGGTTTCACAACTCAAATTATTGTCATCAGCTGTGTTTGGGAGTGAATGAACTACAATACCCACAATACCTTGCAAGAATCATATGAATATATGCATCGTCAAGATTGTGTAAGTTCTCACCCTAGGCAGCCGTCTGACAAACGTCAAGGCCATGTGGCCCAGTAGATGGAGAGGGAGATAAGCCAGGACTGACCGATGGTGCTGCCCCTCTCCTGCCAGCTTCTGGAGATGGGCTGTTCTGTCTATTGGGAGGACCGCCCTTGCTTGCAGCGTGTCCAAGTGAGCACCTATGAGGCCTTGAGGTACATGCCTATGAACTCCAGGGCTCGAGCCAGGGAGAAATGGGATTTGGGGTATTTGATGACAAACCCCAGGTGCTGCAGGAGGCGGGTTGCCCGCCCTGCGGCCTGGTTGGCCTCAAGGAACATACTGCCTCTGATGAGCCCTCGTCTAGGTAGGGGGAGACAAAAGCCCCTTGTAGGAGCAGGTAGATTGAGACTACTGCGAGGCACTTTGTGAAAACCCTTGGTGAGGAGGCCAGGGTAGTGCTCTCCCCCCATCACGAACCTCTGATACTGCCTATGGGAGGGGTGGATCAGGATGTGGATATATGCATCCTTCAGATCTAAGGAGCACAGCCAATCTCCCTAATGGAGGTAAGGCAGCAGTGTTCCAAGAGAGAGCATCTTGAACTTCTCCCTCACCAGAAATTTGTTCAAGTTTCACAGGTCTAGTATGGGCCTGAGGCCCCCTGTTCTTTTAGGGACAAGGAAATACCTGTAGTAGAAGCCTTTTCCCCATAGATGCTTGGGAACAGGCTCCACTGCTCTGTCCCTGAGCCGGCCTGTGAGCTCTGAGAGGAGCATGGTCTGGTGGAGGAGAGGTCACACATGCTCTCTGGGGAAGAACTTTGGAAGTACCTGCTGTAGGCAGAGGAGGTACCCTTCCCTTATCACCTGCAGGACCCACTGGTCCAAGGTGACCCCGGCCCACCTGTGGGCAAAGAGTGCCATGCGGCCACCTGTGGACTGGGGAGGGCCAGGTTAGGTCAGAGTTGTGGCCTGGGGCTTCTGAGCTATTGACTTTCTGGGCCCATGGCCCTGGCCCTTAGGCTGAAGGCCTTGTTGCTGTTGTCCTGAGAAGAGCCGGAGGTGACTTTGATGAAAGGACCCCTTTTTGCTCAGGTAAAGGGGTCTTTTCCCTGATGGTTTCTTGAGGGGGAGGCTGAGGTCTTCTTGGACAGCCTCTGCCTGGTCATGACCTCAGCCTCTATCTCGGCTGCCTTGATGGTCACGGGTTTGCTGAACAAATTTTCCCCTGTATATGGGATGTCGAGCAATTTTTCTTGGACCCACTGCTCGAGGTCCGAGGTCTGCAGCCAGGCCTGGCACTGGGTGCCGATGCCAGCTGCTGCCACTCGGGCCAAGGACTCAGTTATCATAGGCAGCTCGGGAAAGGAACTTAGAGCAATTCTGGATCCTGGCTATCGGGGATTGGAACCGCTGGAGAGGTTCCTCAGCAAGGTTGGCCAAGAAGGCAGAGAGCTCCTGGATTAGGGCCTTGAGTTACATGCCTATGTACAGTTCATAGGCCTGAATCCGGCACCTGAGCATGGAGCCCTGGTAGCATTTGCACCCGAGGGCATCGAGGGCCCTAGCCTCTCTGCCCAGGGGGACAGAGGTGTAGTTTTTTCTGGCTCATGAGCTCTTGCATGGTTGACTTCACCACCATGGAATTATGTGGGAGTTGAGGTTTGTGGAACCCAGGGCTCTTCTTGACACAGTAGATGGCATTGAGATGTTGACTGGTCACTGGCACCGAGGACGGGGTCTCCCACATTCTAAGGAGCAGCCACTCGAGGAATCAGCTGCACTGGCACCATAAGAATCTCTTTGGGTGGGGACTTGTTCTGGAGGATTTCCATTTCTTCAGTGTGTGGGTCCTCCTCTGAGTCTGTCAGGATTGACAGGGCCCAGGCCATATCCCGAACGAAGTCGTGAAAGGCCACTTCCTCCAGAGGGGAATGGCGCCGGGATGCCCGGGGAGACGGCTCTGATGGAACATCTTGGTGTTGAGTGGTTTCTGGGGAGGCCTCAACATCAGTCTCCCATTCTGATTCAGAGGGTGCCTACGATTCCGAGGCTCAGGGGTCCCATGCCTTGAGGCCGGCCCTGAGGAACCCGGGGCCCCCGAAGGATCTTGGGTCTGATTCCCAGAAACTGGTCAGGGAGGATCGGATACCCGAGGACCAGAACCAGGACCTTGATCGATGCTGAGGACTCGCCCGAGGCCTGTGGCACTTGGGGTCTGGGTCGATGCCTGGGGACTCCCCTGAAGTCAGGGACTCAGTTTTCGGTGCAGATGATACAGTCAACGCCTGCTGCAGGGCCAGGATAGCTGAAATATTCTGTTCCAAGGTCACCATTCTGGTTTTGAGGCTAGAAGGCTCCGTAGCTTTCAGCATGGGCATCGAGGATCTTGGGCCCGACGCTGGCACCCTCATGAGTGTATCCTTGATGAGGACCACAGTCTGCCGGCTGAAGACTCCCTCTTAGAGAACTTAGTAGGGTGCTGCTCGGAGTTGTCCGAGTCCTTCCATGGGACTTTACTGGGTTTCACTGATGGAACCTAGACTGTCTTTGAGGATTTTTTCTTTTTCCTCTCAGGATCCAGGGTCCTCTTGGAGGAGCCACCGCTGAAAGAGCCGAGAAACGGTGCTGGCTCAAGACGGGAAGAGGAACCAGGAAGAAAACAATTTAAAGGATTTTAGGAAGATTTTTTCCGGGGACACGGGACAGACATCTATTGGGCTCCGTGGAAAAAAGGAGACTGAGCAAGATGGCACCCTTGGGTGAGAAGGGGACCGCATGCGTGGTGGCATATCCCTAGGCTGTCTTTGAAAGCTGGGGAAATGCTCCAAACGGGCTCCATTGGCGCCGACATCACCCATATGTGAAGACTGACTACCTGCTTGTTCCTGGAGAAAAGAGGAAATTCTCTACAAGAAGCAACAGAAATTTATTTATTTATTTATTACAGGCTCTTATATACCGCTCTATTCAGCATCAGCGCGGTTCACAATAAAACAACAGACCATAACAACACAAATCCAACACAGGAGGGGAGAATGACCACAGCCACACTGGTGACATCTTTGTAAAACCAATTTTATTAAAGAGACTCAACTCGGTCAAGTTTCAGCATGAAAGCCTGCAACAGGGGTCTAAAGTATAAGAATATATAAATAGATCAAAGTAAGAAACATTAAAAACATCACCCCCAAAAAAGTATATATACAATATGAACATTATAAATATTAAAATATTACAATTGCATCATAACACAGAAAGAGTAAAAACATAAAAGAGAATAAAAAAGTAACATAGACAGCAAAATACTCAATAACATAAGAAAGAGGGCTACCAGTAGAGTTCAAAGTCACTTCTAACTTGGTACACATAAACTATAGGTAACAGGACATACATGGACCTAAATAACAACAGCCATATTAATTAAAGCTCAATACATAATAAATAAATAGAACAGTGTTAAAAGTGTATAAGTTATGATAAAAGCCAATCAAACACATTCAAAGACACATAGTAATACTGCAGGCACATGCAGAGCCTGAAATATGGACATAGCACAAAACACAATAAAGAAGCATAACCACAAGTCATAATAGAGAAACAAACATAGAAACCAAAGAAGGCAAATGCCCTACCAGAGAAAAGACTGATCACAGAACAGTATTGCCTACAATGGGTGTGATTGGTGTCATTATGGGTAACTTTGATGGGGGCCATGAGGGTCTGAAGTGAGTATAAAACAAAACAAAGCAAAAAGAGGGCCCTTCTCGGATAAAGGATATCAAATCTGCAAAAGTCTGGACAGTATCCATAAGAACATAAGATATGCCATACTGGGTCAGACCAAGGTCCATCAAGCCCAGTATTCTGTTTCCAACAGTGGCCAATCTAGGTCATACGTACCTAGCAGTTTCCCCAAGGGACACAGGTTCCACAATGCTTGTATTGGTTCAAGCATTGATATCCTGGGTCCCTTCTTAATAATGGCTTATGGACCTTTCCTCCAGGAACTTGTCCAAACCTTTTTTAAACCCAGCTACACTAACAGCCTTTACTACATCCTCCGGTAACAAATTCCAGAGTTTGATTACACGTTGAGTGAAAAAATATTTTCTTTTATTAGTCTTAAATAGTTTACCTTGTAGCTTCATTGCATGTCCCCTAGTCTTTCTATATTCTGATAAGGTAAACAATCGATCTACGTTTACCCGTTCCACTCCGCTCATTAATTTATAGACTTCTATCATATCTCCCCTCAGCCGTCTCTTTTCCAGGTTAAAGAGCCCCAACCTTTTTAGCCTTTCTTCATAGGAGTATCCTTCCATCCCCTTTACCATTTTGGTGGCTCTTCTCTGAACCTTTTCTAATAACTCTATATCCTTTTTAAGATACGGCGACCAGAATTGCACACAATATTCAAGGTGCGGTCTCACCATGGAACGATATAGAGGCATTATAATATCCTTTGTTTTATTTTCCATTCCTTTCCTTATCATACCTAGCATTCTATTTGCTCTCTTGGCCGCCGCTGCACACTGGGCCGAGGGTTTTAACATGGTATCCACAAGGACGCCTAAATCTTTTTCCTGGGTGGTGGTTCCTAATGTGGAACCTTGCATCGTGTAACCATAGTTTGGGTTGTTCTTCCCTAGGTGCATAACCTTGCACTTGTCCACATTAAATTTCATCTGCCATTTTGATGCCCAGTCTTCCAATTTATCAAGATCCTCTTGCAATTTTCCACAATCCTCTTGGGTTTTAACAACTTTAAATAGTTTTGTGTCATCTGCAAATTTGATAACCTCACTCGTTATTCCACTTTCCAGGTCATTTATGAATATGTCAAAAAGCAGCGGACCCAACACAGATCCCTGGGGTACACCACTATTCACCTTTCTCCATTGGGAAAATTGGCCATTTAGCCCTACCCTCTGCTTTCTATCTTTTAACCAGTTCCTGATCCACAATAGTACACTGCCTCCTGTCCCATGACTCTTTAGTTTTGCCAAAAGTCTCTCATGAGGGACCTTGTCAAAGGCTTTCTGAAAGTCCAGATACACAATATCAACCGACTCACCTTTGTCCACCTGATTATTCACTCCTTCAAAAAAACATAACAGATTAGTAAGACAAGATCTTCCTTGTCTAAAGCCATGTTGGCTGTCTCTCATTAGTTCATGACTATCTACATGCTGAGTAATTTTATTCTTTATGATGGTTTCTACCATTTTTCCCGGTACTGACGTCAGGCTCACCGGTCTGTAGTTTCCCGGATCACCCCTGGAACCCTTTTTAAAAATTGGTGTTACATTGGCGATCCTCCAATCTTCAGGTATTAGAGATGATTTTAATGATAGTTCACAGATTACTGATAGCAGGTCTGCAATCTCATATTTCAGTTCTTTCAACACCCTTGGATGTATACCATCCGGCCCAGGTGATTTGCTACTCTTCAGTTTATCTAATAGTTGTAAGACATCTTCCCGATGTATCGATATTTCCTTCAATTCTTCCACACCTTTAATTACCACTTCCGTCCTGGGTAACATCCCTACATCTTCCTCAGTAAAGACCGAAGCAAAGAATTCATTCAGTCTCTCCGCTATCGCCTTATCGCCTCTTAGTGCTCCTTTAACCCCTTTATCATCTAATGGACCAACTGACTCTCTCACAGGTTTTTTGCTACGAATGTACTTGAAAAGGTCTTTATTTCGCGCTTTTGCTTCCGCAGCAAGCTTCTTCTCAAATTCTCTCTTTGCCTGCTTTATCAATGCCTTGCATTTGACTTGCCAGTGCTTGTGCTGTTTCCAGGTTTCGTCGTTTGGCTCTTTTTTCCACTTCCTGAAAGTTGCTTTTTTGGCAACAACAGCCTCTCTGACCTCACCTTTAAACCATGCTGGCAGTTTTTTGGACTTCCTTCCACTTTTCTTAAAGCGTGGAATACAGCTGGTCTGGGTTTCCAAGATAGTATTTTTCAACAACACCCAAGCTTGATGTACGTCTTTAACCTTTGCAACTGCTCCTTTTAGTTTTTTCTTAACTGTTTTCTTCATTTTATCATAGTCTCCCTTTCGAAAGTTAAAAGGTAGTACTGTGGATTTCCTTACTATCCCTCCTCCACTAATTAAATCAAAGGTGATCATGCTATGATCACTATTGCCAAGTGGCCCCAACACCCTTATCTCTTGCACTAGATCTGGTGTTCCACTAAGGACTAGGTCTAATATGGCTTCCCCTCTGGTCGGTTCATGAACCAGCTGCTCCAAGAAGCAGTCATTTATTTCATCCAGGAACTTTATCTCCCTAGCATGCCCTGACGTGACACTGACCCAGTCGATACCAGGGTAATTGAAATCACCCATTATTATTACTGCACTGTAACGTTTGTTAGCTTCCTTGATTTTTTTGAGCATTTCATCATCCATTTGGTCATTCTGGCCAGGCGCTCGATAGTACACCCCCACTGCCATTGCCTTCCCCCTTTTATATGGAATTTCAATCCATACAGATTCTACAGCAGATTTTGTTTCCTGCAAAACTTTAATCCTTTCTGAGTCAATGCCCTCTCTAACATAGAGCGCAACCCCTCCACCAATTTGATCAGCTCTATCATTACGATATAGTTTGTACCCAGGTATCACAGTGTCCCACTGGTTGTCCTCCTTCCACCATGTCTCTGATATTCCAATCATATCTAACATTTCATTTAGTGCTATATATTCTAACTCTCCCATCTTATTGTTTAGACTTCTAGCATTTGCATACAAGCATTTTAGAGAATTTTATTTATTTATTTATTTAACATTTCTTCTATACCGCGCTATTAAGATCAGTGCGGTGTACATTGAACAAAATATACAACAATGTATGCAAGTAACATTGAGTTTACATAGAACATGGGAATATATAACATGGATTAACAGGGAAAACTATGTACAGTCAACATCATATATGTATATGTTTTTACTATATAAATATGTTAGCTCAAGTGGAGATTATCTGCGTAATTTATGTAGGAGGCGCGAATCAACAGAGAGGATGTGGAGCTATCGTGGAGCTTAACCATTTTCTGGTTGAATTAAGGTAATATGGTGTTTAGTGCAAGTTGGAGGTCTGTTGTTTGAGTGAACATGCGAGGTCACTTCTGGGTAGAATTTTGTGAATAAGTGATGCTTCACGGCTTTCCTGAATTGTAAAAGGTTTTTGATACAACGAATTTCGTGAGGAAGTAAATTCCAGTTCAGGGGTGCAAATAAAGAGAAAGCTCTGTTCGATGTAGCTTTAGTACATGATGTCATCATCTTGGGAACTATTAAGGTATTCATAGCAGTGGTCCTTCTGTTTCTATTTTCGAGGGTGTTATGTATTAGTTTGCTAATTGGTGTCGGAGGGTAGTTATTCATGGCCTTGAAGGTCAAAACTAGTGACTTATATGTAAGTCTGGCTTGTAATGGTAACCAGTGTAGGTCCTTCATGATCGGCGTTATGTGAGCAGCTCTTGGTGACCCAGAGAGGACTCTTGCAGCTGCGTTCATAGCCAGACGAAGTGGATTTAAGGTTGATTGAGAGAGGCCATGGAGGATGATATTCGCAAAATCTAGGTGTGGGATGACTAGTGCCTGGAATATTGAACGATAATCAGTATAGTCAAGTAGTGGTCGGAGGTGGCGTAGCGTTCTGATCTTATGATATATCCTCTTTGTCACATTCTTCACATGCGTTGTCATATCTAGGTGTTGATCCAATGTGATGCCGAGGTATCGGATAGTGGGTTTTGACGTCAGTTCTATGTTATTGATTAGCAGCGACGGAGGGGGTATGAACTTGCGATTTCTTGTGACAAATAATACATCAGTTTTGCTGTGATTTATTCTTAAGTTTTGTGTCAACAGCCATTCGGCTATTGCACCAAAACAATTAATTATTGGTGTGAACACTGGTTGGTCAGTATTAAACGGCATGTATATGAGGATGTCATCTGCGTATGCCAGGCATTGCACGTTGAAGGATCGGATCAACTCACATATCGGCTGCATATAAATGTTGAACATTAATGCTGATAATGAAGATCCTTGAGGTACACCTTGAGACTGTAGGAATGGCTCTGATGATTCCTGACCTGTTTTAACTTGTTGCCACCTATTGGAAAGGTAGGATCTACACCATTCAAGTGCTGTGCTTTGAATTCCCTTCTCACTCAGACGTTGCAGCAGTATGTTGTGGTTTACAGAATCAAAGGCAGCGGAGATGTCTAAAAATATGAGCACAAATCCCTGTTTAATGTTGTTTATTCCCGTGATAAGATCATTGAATAAGGTTGTAAGGATTGTGTCAACTCCATGTGCTTCTCTGAAACCATGTTGTGATTTGTCTAGAGGCGCTTCAGTGTCAATATGCTGCTGGAGCTGTTGTTGGGCAGCTTTCTCGATAATTTTTGCAAGATGGGGAATGCTCGAGATTGGCCTAAACGATTCAACTTTGGATGAGTCAAGCTTACTGTTTTTTAGTAAAGGCTTGATGGAGGTGTGTTTCAGACTTTTTGGGAATGAGCCTGTTAGGAAGGACTGGTTCAGTAACAGGCACAGAATTTGACTTAGCTCATGGCGTAACTCTTTGATCCAGCTGGCTGGACATGGGTCATTGGGAGCTGTGCTAGGATTGATGGAGGCGATAATTTTTACAATTTCACTAGTAGATATAGTGTTGAAGTTGCAAAAAGGTGTTATATGGGATTTCTTAGGTGATGCAGAGGGGTTGTTGGTATTTATGCTTGTGTTAGCTGTAATCATTTTTGATTGCAGGTAATTTGCGTAGTCCTGAGGCTGCGGCATTGCAGGTTGATCTGAGACTGGTTCTCTTGTTATGGATTTTACTAACTTGAATAATGCATGAGGTTTATTGATGGCACGTTTCAACAGGTTTGTGTGGTAGAATGTATTTTGTGTGGTAGAATGTATTTTGTTCATGTTAATTTGGCTATTGTTAGACATGGGTAAATTGGGATCTTTAAGCTCTGTCTGCTCCATACTTGAGGGCATTTCGGCTACTTTACTCTTTTGTGGAACCTCTCTGCTTTTGGTAGTATCCTTCAAGGATACATTCTTCCGAACCATCTGCTCTTGGGCGACTGTCGGCTTTCCCGTAATATCTAGTTTAAAAGCTGCTCTATCTCCTTTTTAAAGGTTAATGCCAGCAGCCTGGTTCCATCCCGGTTAAGGTGAAGCCCATCCCTTCGGAAGAGCCCCTCCTTTCCCCAGAATGTTCCCCAGTTCCTAACAAATCCAAAACCCTCATCTCTGCACCATTGTCTCATCCACGCATTGAGACTCCGGAGCTCTGCCTGCCTTTTGGGTCCTGCGCGCGGAACAGGAAGCATTTCGGAGAATGCTACCCTGGAAGTTCTGGATTTCAACTTCCTACCTAAAAGCCTAAATTTTGCCTCCAGAACCTCCCTACCACATTTTCCTATGTCATTGGTACCGACATGTACCAAGACAGCAGACTCCTCCCCAGCACTATCTAAGACCTTATCTAGGTGGCGCGTGAGGTCCGCTACCTTCGCACCAGGCAGGCATGTTACCAGGCGATCCTCACGTCCACCAGCCACCCAGCTATCTACATGCCTAATGATCGAATCACCAACTATAACGGCTGTCCTAACCCTTCCCTCATGGGCACATGGCCCTGGAGAAACTTCCTCGGTGCGAGAGGGTTTTACATCACCTGGAGGACAGGTCCTAGTTACAGGATCACTTCCTGCCGCACCGGGGTGATGCTCTCCTGTCACGTGACCTCTCTCCTCCATGGCAACAGGGGTGCTGCCAGACTGGAGGTGGGACTTCAGGACTATATCCCTGTAGGTCTCGTCTATGTACCTCTCTGTCTGTCTTATGTTTTCCAAGTCTGCTACTTTAGCCTCTAGAGAACGGACTTGTTCCCTGAGAGCAAAGAGCTCCTTGCACCTAGTGCACACGTAAGACCTCTCACCAACTGGGAGAAAATCATACATGTGACACTCAATGCAAAAGACTGGAAAGCCCCCATCCCGCTGCTGGACTGCTGTCTGCATCTTAGTTTTAAGTTTGTGTCTAGATCTTTAAGTTCTTACTTACTAGGGGTTGCTATGGGTATTTATACCAATAAAACTGTACCTAATATGTTTAATATACCTTGTTCACCTGAAGCTAAATTAATCTCAGGTCCTTAGTGTATGACTGATTTGGGTAATGAGCTTCACCTGAAAGCACCTCCTGTCCTTTAAGATGTGTAAGTACCTATAAAGCTATGATTATCCCAGGGGAGGGTGGGAGTGGGGAGAGAAATAACACCTATTAAAAGAGGGCTGCTACACAGTACCCTGTCTTGTGTTGCTGAGGTAAGCTAAATTCTGATTTGATTTAAATTATAGCTCTTAGCTGCTGCTGATAGGCTCTAACTTCTTATGAAATTTAAACTACAAGCTCTCTGCTGGATTCTAATTTTAACCAGAAAGCTCTCTTCTGTGTGTTAAATTTAAACTAACAGTACTTTGCTGTTACTTGGCCCTGAGTGTCTATTAAATTTAAACTACAAGCTCTCTGCTGGGTATGAAATATAACCAGAAAGTTCTCCTCTGGGTTTTTAAATTCAAACTTTAATTGCTGCTACTAGGCCCTAACTGATCCAACAAAAAAACAGTGGGTTCACAGATTAAGTAGCTTTAATACAAAGAATTCTTTTTAGAAAATTACCAGAAGTATATACTCACAGTTGCAGATTTCTCTCCAGAAGAAACAGCCCCCCTTTCTAGTCCTTCACCCATTATTATTACTGTGCTGTAACTTTTGTTAGCTTCCTTGATTTCTTTGAGCATTTCATCATCCATTTGGTCATTCTGGCCAGGCGCTCGATCCAATAAAGTAAAATCAAAATGGTAAAAACGGAGAGTCACACAGCCAAACTGAACAAATCTAATAGCAAACAAAGATACCGGGGGGGGGGGGCACGCCACAGAGAAAAATAAGGGGAAACGTCAAAAGTGGCGAACAGACCTAGAGAGTGCCGTTAAGAGATTAAAAAATAAAAACTCTTCTATAAAGGAATTGGATCAATGGTCAAAAAGCAAAGAAATCCAGGCGAAGATGCCATTGTAAATGGGGAGCTAGAAAACCTTTTATACATGAATATACACATTGTACAAAAATAAAAGCATTAAGAAGCTTCTGCTCCTTTGGTCACAAGGATTAGGAAAATTGAAAATTATATGTAAGCAAGTGCGGAACGAAAAGGGATCGCATAAAGACGACAGGAAACAGACCTGAAAGAGCAGCAAGGCACGGGAAAAGGAGGGGGAACACGCATGTACATCAGGGCCAGCCCTGGAGTTGGTCCAAAGTGTTGAAGCCCTAGGCAAACCTCAAGCTTTACATCCCCTCTAGCTATTAAAATCTATTATTTAGCTTTGAATGGCCTCCAGAGGTTGCTGCCCTAGGCAACAGCCTAGTTTGCCTAGTGTTCGGGCCGGCCCTGATGTACATACTTTAAAAGGTTTGGCAACAGTGTTAAGCTCCTCCCCTAAAACAAGTAATTTAGAGGAAAACTTTGGTGGCTGATAAAGCCTGATGTGCAATGTGCACCATTAAAATCACTAAACATCAACATAAAAGTTGTACGGGGTAAAAAGAAGATTACAGTCAAACCTCGGTTTTCATTTGCCTCGGTTTTCATACGCTTCGGTTTTCAACGTCTTTTCTGACTGAGATTTTGTCCCGGTTTTCATGCATTGCTTCGGTTTTCAACGTCTTTTGACTGAGATTTTGTCCCGGTAGCAGGGAAGAAAAGCTGTCAACGTAAGCAGGAGATGTTGCATGAATGTGGGAGGCAGTTCTTTCTCTTGCAGGGTACGTCTGAAGCTATATCATTAAGATTTTCTGCCATTCTGAAGCATTGAGCAGATAATGTAAAGGTATTTTAATGGACTGAATTCAATGTGATTCTGAAGAGAGCTGGGCACAGCAGCTTGTCAGGGGTGGCTAAGGCCAGATGCTAACATACTGTACTGTACAGTACTGTACTTAGCTTGCTTTCAGTGATGTTAAATGTTCATTTATCCATTTCATTAGTCATTTATATTTATTTCTCATTGTTTTCTGTATGTAAAAATATAGTTATTCTCTATAAAATGTATTTTTTGTGAATATTTTTGGGTGTCTGGAACGGATTAATTGGATTTACATTATTTCTTATGGGAAATATTGCTTCAGTTTTCATACGTTTCGGTTTTAGTCAGACTTTTTCGAATGGATTAATCATGAAAACTGAGGTTTGACTGTATTAGGAAAAAAAGAGTGAATGAATGAAAGAGGTGGAGGGGAGCTCTAGATGGATCTTAAAGGACCTTCACTACTTCGGTCATTAATGTATAAATGCTGCAGAGAGCAAAAAGACAAAGCGGCAGTGTGGAAACATCACAACTGGGTTGTGACTGGCTGCAGCGCTTGGGTCGAAAAAAGAGCAAAAAGTAGACAGATTAAGATAGGTAAAAGCAATGCTGGGGGGGAGGGTAAAATGAAAATATATGTAAAAAAGGGAGGTACAATGCAGAAAGTAATCACTGTTCTACAATTTTCAAAATTGTTTGCTTCAGAAATTAAATGTGCTATTTCTTAATGAATTTGATACGCTGAATTCAAATATGATAGTGAAATTGATCAATTAGCTCCTGTTTCTATGATATGTTGAAGAATGTACATTTTAACACTATGTATGGTGGAAATCGAGCCTAAATCCTTAGATGTAAATCAAAATCTTATTACATATGAAACTTTGCACAATAACAAGCATGTTTTTATAAAATAAAGTTCATAAATGTACTTAGAAGAAACAGAGGAGTAAGTATGTCTGCAATTTAACTTTCATTAAGAACATTTGTAAGTACATTCTAGCAAGTTTTGTTCTCATTCAGTGGCTTCACGACTCTTCCTGATCTGTTTCTTGTACTGAAGCAATGCAATATCCCTTGTCACTGTCCAGCAGTAGTCTGCAAGAATTGATTGACTCCATTTACCCTGATACCTCTTTTCCATGGCTGCAATGTCCTGGTGAAATCGTTCTCCATGTTCATCACTTAATGCTCCACAATTTTATGGGAAAAAATCTAGATGAGAGTGAAGAAAATGAATCTTATGGACATGTTGTAACCAAGGTTTTTGTATGCCTTCAGAAGATCTTGAACAATCTCTTGGTAATTATTTGCTTTGTTGTTTCCAAGAAAATTTTGTGTCACTGATTCAAATGCTATCCATGCAGTCTTTTCCTTTCCATGCAATAAACAAAGAAATTCTTCATCTTGAAGAAGTGCACGAATCTGAGGGCCAACAAAAATTCCTTCCTTAATTTTGGCATCACTCTGTCTAGGAAATTTACCACTAAGATACCTGAAAGCAGGTTTAGTTTTATCCATCGCCTTGACAAAGGTTTTCATTAGTCCCAACTTGATGTGCAAGGAAGGCATCAAAATCTTGTTGCTGTCTACAAGTGCTGGAAACAGAATATTTTTGCTTCCAGGATCCAGTGACTGACGGAGTGGCCAGTCTCTTTTGACGACTATCCCATTCACATAGGAAGCCGCAGTACTTGGTGTATCCACCCTGAAAAGCAAGCAAGAGGGTGACCACTTTGAAGTCACCACAGATTGGCCATAGATGTTGATCATAGTTTATACATTTCAAAAGTTGTTTCATATTGTCATAAGTCTCTTTCATAAAAGCTGCATGGCCAATAGGAATTGATGGTAGCAAGCTGCCATTATGCAGCAATACAGCTTTAAGACTTGCTTTGGATGAATCAATGAAGAGCCTCCAATCATCTGCATTGTAATTGATATTGAGAGCTGCCATTAAACCTTTTACATTGTTATGTGCAGCAAGATCACCTTCTTTGAAAAATAATGACACCAAGTCTTTCTGACGGTCCCGGAAAAAAGAAATTCGAACGTCACCAGCCAGAAGATTCCACTGCTGTAGTCTGGATCCCAAAAGCTCATCTTTATTCTTCGGGAGATCCAAATCCCTGACAAGGTTGTTCAATTCACCTTGCGCTATGAGGTGTGGCTCATTAGCAGTGGCCAGAAGACACTTTGGGTCATGTGAGGTTGACGGTTCATGACTACAAACTTCTTCCTCTTCCTCACTTGATTCTAATGATAATGATTCTGACATTTTGGGAATCGGCAACCCTTCTCCATGAGGCACTGGGCGTATTGCAGAAGGAATGTTTGGATATTGCACGGTCCACTTACTCTTTCTGGATATGCCTTTCTGAATTGGAGGAACCATGCAGAAGTAGCAATTGCTGACGTGATCCATGGGCTCTCTCCAGATCATTGGAACTGCAAAAGGCATTGATTGCCTTTTCCCATTCATCCACTGCCTGAGATTTGTTGCACATGTATTGCAGCATATGTGTGGCGCCCAGCTCTTATCCTGATCTCCTATTCTACAGCCAAAATATAAGTTGTAGGCTTTCTTAACCGCCACAGTCATATTCCATTTTTGTGATGTAAAAGTCACTTCACCACAAATATAGCAGAAATTATCTGCATTATTAACACAAGTACGATGCATCGCCGAATACACTGTGATTGACCTATCGGCATAAAATAATGCAAAATAATAAATTTTTCAATTTTCTGTGACTAATACACCTTAAGATTTATACTGTCAAGTCATGCAAATTTAAATACTGATTGCATCATCTGATTTTGGACAGATATTTCTATTGGTTGCAAGTATAGATTACGCAATCTCACCCAAATGTTGCATAATACACAGTTAATGGCCACTAATGACTAATTAATAGCATATATCTTAGCAACTAGACCTAATCAGCCATTTTCATTATGATTTCTGTGTTCAGCAGCGTTAAATTAGTTTAGAACAGCTGCTTTCGTGGCCGAAGCATTTTGACTGTTGAACAGTATAATCAGCCGGATACATACCTGAAAGTGCGGCAAAGCGTGGGTGAAATGAAGAACGCGCACATGCATACTTTAAATAGTTTACGACAGCATATAACTCCTTCCCTAGTTTTAATATTTTAAGGTGGAGCAAGTAATTTAATGAGGCATTTTGATGGTCGATTGAGCCTTCAGTGTACACCAATGTTAACAGTGGAAAGACAACATTGCGATTTCTTCAAGGTGACCAAAAGATGGTTAAAAACCAATGAAAAAGAGGAAGGGAAAAGAAGGGGGGGGGAAGAGGGGGGATAAGGAGAAAGGGGGAAGGGAGGGAGGAGAAAAAGGGAATGGGAGAAGGACGGGAAGAGGATGGAAAAGGGGAAAGGAAGGGGAGAGAAAGGGGAATGGACATCTAGAAAAGGCCAGAAAAAACCTCCTTGATAAAAACGTACAGATAAAATATAAGATCACAGGAAAACCTGGAGTTCAGTCTCCTTATTTAGACCTTCTGGAATAACCTTCTTTCATTAAAAAATGTAATGCTGCAGCTCTCAGCAAAATGCGGCTGAAATCACCACCAGATGGAGACACTCTAATCGTCTTTAGAACAAAATATTTCAGGTCGTTATAATTACAAGTGACCCAAAGGTCCACAAGAGGTGCTGTTGTGACTCTCTGTTTAATACAACTCTTGTGTTCCTATATGAGTGTCTTCACAGGGCGCATAATTTTACCAATGTAGAGCAATCTACATGGGCACATAATAGTGAAAACAACATGTGTCGAATCACAATTAGAATTATGTCGCAAACGATACTCTCCATTGATGTCCGGATGCGTGAAAACACTCAAAACCATCGTGTGAAGGCAAACAGAGCATTTCCCACACTTGGAGTGATCCAGTTGTTGGGGAGAACTCCCAACAACATCTGGCAAAAAGGAGGACACCAAAACGTCTCCAAGGTTTCTCTCCCTATTGTAGGCAATGACCAGTCTTTGATCACGGAAACAAGAGTGGGTCTGTAAAATGCGCCAATACTTTTTTATGACCTTTTGTACATGAGATGAAAGGTACAACATCCAAACAGTATTTATCGTTATCACGTCTCTCTTTAGTATGCAAAAGATCTAGTCAGCAGGAGGATCCAGCTCTCTGGTAACCTTCCTTAATACAATACTTAGATTATCCTCTATCCACAAATCTTTTGATTGTCTCGTATTCTGTGAGGTTTGTGCAAATTCTACATAAACACAAAAATTGTGAAGTCGGTAGATTTCTCTTCAAACTGTCGTTATGAAAGCTGTCATACTTAAGAAGTTTTGTTTGTCTGTTGGTTTCCTAAAAATGGTAGTATTGAAACCATAAGTGGTTTTCTTGATAAGAATATCTAAATGTGCTATTTAATGGATATTGAAATGCATCTGGAATTTGAGATTGGTATCTCGGGTATTTAGCCATTCTAAAAACCGAGAAAGTAAACCAGTGTCTGCCCTCCTTAGGATAAAATTATTGTCAATGTAACACTTCCAGGAGATGACATTTATTTATTTATTTATATATACCACACAATTTCACCTTCAGTACGGTTTACAAAGAACAATAACAGAAATTACATAGAACAAGTTTTGAGAACATCAACAACTTCCATAGCACATAAGTCGAGAAGGCGAAAGTGGACAGGTGGAGAAATTCGAACTCAGCCACTCAAAGATTGGCTGTGAGCAGCCATAGCTGCTCCCATGCTGTACCCTTAATCTGTTCTGTGACCATCTTTGCTCTGGTACAGCATTCACCTTATTTGGTTTCTATGTTTATATTTCTCTATTATTATGCACCCTTATTTTGTTTTGTACCGTTACCATATTTTAGGCTCTGTGCGTGCCCGCAGTATTACTATGTGTTTTTGAATGTTTTCAATTGGCCTTTATCATAACATACACTTTTAATACTGTTCTATTTATTTATTATGTATTGAGCTTTAATTAATATGGCTATTGGGTTTTTTTAGGTCTGTGTATGTCCTATTACCTATAGTGTATGCGTATCAAGTTGGAAGTGACTTTGAACTCTACTGGTAACCTTCTTTTTTATGTTATTGAGTATTTTGCAGTCTATGTTAATTTTTTATACTCTTTATTTTTACTGTTTCTCTGTTATGGTTCTATTTTAATATTTATAATGTTCATCGTGTATATGTACTTTTTGGGGGGATTTTTTAATGTTTCTTATTTTGATATATTTATATGTTTCTATGCTTTAGACCCCTGATGCAGGCTTTCATGCCAAAACTTGGCTAAGTCGGCTCCCTTTAATAAAATTGGTTTTACGAGGACTTCACCAGTGTGACTGTGGTCATTCTCCACTCCCTTGTTGAATTGCCCTTAGTTACCAAGCCAGTGCTGTAACCATTAGTCTACTCCTCCACTCCCTCTTCTGATACATCACCTTTAAATACCATTTCAGGCATTGGTAACTTCCCTACATCTTCTTCAGTGAAGACCAAAGCAAAGAATTCATTCAGTCTCTCCGCTATGGCCTTGTACCCTCTTAGTGCCCCCTTTTATCCCTCTATCATCTAATGGTCCAATTGACTCTCTCACAGGTTTTTTTTTTTTTTTTTGCTATGGATGTACTTGAAAAAGTATGTGTTATGTGTTTCTACTTCCACGGCAAGCTTTTTTTTCAAATTCTCTGTAGTTATGATGTCCAGTGCTGCTCGAGAATCATGGAATTAGGTTTTTAAACCTTTTGCCATCTGTTATGGGTCCACAACTATGGAAGTAGGTCCCCCTAGAGTTAAGATTGATTCAGGATTATCTGGAATTTAAAAAAAAAAAAGTTAAAAACCCAGGGGGCATATTAAAAAGGATTATACAGCTCACCGGAATATTAAACAGCACTAACCCAGTTAGTTCCATGGAATATGCTCAGTTTGTACCGTTAGACGCCCTGACGCTGCGTGCTTAGCATCGGGGTGTCCCATGGGTGGAGAAGGGACAGATCGCGGGTTAGCCGGGCAGTGGTGATAGTTAAAATAATAATAAATGTAAGCAACTAAATCAAGACAGTTGAATGGCTGTGCTAACTTTAGGTAGATTTGCAATCCGACTAGTGTCTGAATATCACGGCTGACCGGATTGCATAATTCGATATTCCTAATCGGATATTCAACCCAGTTAAGGCACTGAATATCCTGGGTGAAGTTAAAGCAGCGACAGACAGCTGCTTTGTGTGCTGGCCGCGGCTGACGAAACCCCCCACACCCCCCCCTACCATTTTTAGCTGGCTGTATGTGCTTCAGTGCAGATGTTTGAACACGTCGTGTGTCTGCGTTTTAGGTGAATTTTTATTTCATAAGTTTGTTGGAAGCTGTAGAGAAAGCAAAAGATCTGCGGTATATAAGAAATGGAAATACATAATCTCTGGGGAGTCCCGGTTAGTTTCCCATCCCCCTGTGCCAAAGAAGGTCAGTTGGTACCACCTGTGCCTGGCAACAATCTCCGGGAGTCTCGGTCAGCTCTCATTTCCAGCCTCATCTGTTGCTGCCAGTAATCTGAGAGCCGCAATCACTTCCTTCTCCTAACATCAACGGCAGGCAGGGCTGGGGCTACTACTATTTACACTGTACATCTGCACAGGGAGGCAGTGTCTGAGGGGCGGCAAAACAGGTCCTGACACCATCAGCTCTTTAAAGGGAGTGATGCCAGCAGGAACTTGCACATTCAAGCAAACTTATAAAATCGTTCTTCTTCTTATGAAACCCCCCTTCCGTGTGGTCCAGACAGATATAACAGAGTAACATAGTATATGATGGCAGATAAAGACCAGTATAGTCCATTTAGTCTGCCCAGCAAGGTGGTAAGTGTAGGTGCATCTCTCACTCTGTGCAGGTCACCCCTCCCCATGCCTTTGTTTAGGGGTGTACCCACCGCTCCGTGTAGGTCACCCCTATTTGTGGAGCTGCTAGGCAGATAAGGGAGCACACCGTCCCAGACTTTCTCGGAGCTCCTGGAGTGTTACGTATCAGAGTTGAAACTTGAGAGGAGATTTGAGGCTATGTGGCAACAACTATTTAAGGGTTTGGCACTTGATACACTCTCATTCATCCTTCTCAATAATTAGACTCAAGGTCAGAAGTCTCTTATTTATTTATTTCCAGTCTCTTTTATACCGCGCTATTCAACATCAGCGCGGTTTACAATGAACATAGAACTACACATTTCCTTGGGTACTCTGTGTTTACAATGAACAGGTATTTAAACTTGGATAACCGGGGTAACTATTTACAATCTTGCAACAAAGTGGAGTTCACATCGTTTTGTCTAGTCGTGTGAGTTTTGTGTTGTACCTGTGGGTGGGGCTGATATGGCACTGTCCATCGGGTAGTGCAGGAGGAAGAGATGGTGCTTCAAGGCCTTCCTAAACTGGAGTAGGTCAGGAATTGCGCGGATGTTGGGGGGGGGGGGCAGGGTATTCCAGCATTTGGGCGCGTAGAATTGGAAGGCTCTGCTTGCTGTTGACTGGGTACATTGGGTTATTGATTTTGGGACTGTCAGTGTATTGAGTGCTACTGATCTTCTGGACCTGTTAGTGGGAGTGGTCTGGATCAATTCAGATAATGATGAAGAGGAAAGCCCGTGAATGGCTAATGTCAGCAGTAGGGTTTTGTACTTGAGTCTGCTATGAATCGGGAGCCAGTGGAGGTGCTTCAGTATGGGCGTAACATGGTCATTTCTGGATGCCCCGTATAGGACTCTAGCTGCGGTGTTCATTGCAAGTTGCAGTGGATTCAGAGTGGTCTGGGGGAGCCCATGTAAGATTGTATTAGCATAATCAAAGTGTGGTATGATCAACGCTTGGTAAATTGTCCTAAAGTCTTCTGGTTCCAGCAAAGCTCTCGGGGGTCTGAGGGATCGTATCTTATGGTACACTGCTTTAACTATATTGCCTATGTGTAACTTCATATCCAGCCTCTGGTCTAAAGTGACGCCGAGGTATCTGATCGTGGGTTTGGTCTGGAGATCTGCTTCCTTGACACTTAGGACGGGAGGTGTGGAGAAGTTTAGATTCCTCGTAATGAAGAGTACTTCCATTTTTTTGTGTTGGATCCTGAGGTTTTGGGTATGGAGCCAGTCGGATACAGCGTTAAAGCAATTTGTTAGTGGCGAGAGGTCTGGATTCTCCGTTGAGAAAGGCATATATAGCAATACGTCATCTGCGTATATTAAGCAGTTGACACTGAATGACCAGATCAGGTTGCATATAGGCTGCATGTGTACGTTGAACATCAGGGCCAAGAGGGAGGAACCCTGCGGGACACCCTGCTTCTGGTGGAAGGGGTCTGATGAAGTTGCCCCGGAACGAACGTGCTGCCATCTGTCAGAAAGATAGGACTTGCACCAGTCCAGTGCTTTATCAGTGATCCCCTTTTCACTGAGATGTTCCAGCAGGAGCTCATGGCTTACCGAGTCAAATGCAGCTGCAATGTCCAAGAAGATGAGGACAAACCCCTGACGAATGCTGTCGATTCCTGTTATTATGTTGTTGATGAGTGTGGTAAGGAGCGTTTCTACTCCATGGGCCTCTCTGAAGCCGTGTTGGCAAGGGTCCAGTGGTGCAGAGGTTTCGATGTGTTCTTGAATTTGCATCTGGACTTCCTTTTCGATTATTTTTGCTAGCAAAGGTATGCTAGATATCGGTCTGTATGAGTCCGCCTTCTGGGGGTCGAGCTTGCTGTTTTTTAGTAAAGGTCTTATGGACGTGCGCTTTAGGGATTGCGGGAATGTACCTGCTGCAAAGGATTGGTCCATGATTTTAGCTATGGTGGGGCTAAGGTTAGATCGTAGGTCTTTAATCCAAAATGCAGGGCAGGGGTCGGTTTGAGCAGTGGTCATGTTGATTGCTGCTATGGTGTCCTCAATACGCTGTTTGGGAGGTGTGGAGAAGATGGTGAGAGGAGTTTGATAGTTCGATTGAAGGAGACTTCAGGTGCTGGGGCGATGTTGGTCTGGCATAGCTTGGATAGTAAGTAGTCTGCAAATTCTTGAGGGTGGATCCCAATTGTTTGCTCAGCGGCTGGCTCCTTTGTCAGGTCCTTGACAAGGGCAAACAGGTCGTGTGGTTTGCTCAGCGATCGTTTTAGCGTGTCCGTGTGGAGTCGCCGCATGTTTGCTGTTATTGCTTCGCAAATCAAGGGTTTGCAAAGAAATGAGCAAATCAAGGGCTTGCTAAGAAATTAGGGTAATGGATAAACATTACCCAGATGTTAATAATTGTTAACACTATGTATGAACTATGTTATGAAACAGGAAATCTCCTAACCATGAGTTGGAGTATTTTTGTTACCTTGTCCTTCTGGTGGAAGGTCCGCGGTTCTGTTTTCTACTTCCTTGGCACCACATAAATATGTGTAACTATGTGACCAGTTAGTTATATCACTTCTTGGGTTCCTGAATGAGTCTCTTTCCTGATACTTGAAGCTCACACTGTAGTTCCCCAGCCCTGTGTGATACACAAGCACCTTTAGATGTAGCTGGTATCCTTCTCTTTTCTTTGGTTTGTTCGCTGCTGTTAGCCCTCTGACTTGGGAAGTCTGGATGGACTGGTGCAGACTTCCCTTCTCAAGGAAGTCTCCTCCCATCCTGAACTGAATGGCAAGGAAGAACCTCCCAAGATTCTGGAAAGTACCAGTGCCCAATCTGTATAATTCTGACAATTTCTGGGGATAGCTATCCTAAACCGTGTTTGGTCTTCAGTCAGGCGGCTCATTGTTGAGAGATTGGCACCCTCAGCTGCTGTTATTGTATCGATCCATCTCAATGCTGGCCTTCCTCTTTTGCGTTGATCTTCTGTCTTGCCAAGCATGATGTCTTTCTCTAATGATCTCTCTCTACGCATGATGTGTCCAAAGTATGAAAGTCGAAATCTTGTCATCTCAGCTTCTAAAGAAAGCTTAGGTTTGATCTCCTCTAGTACTGACTGGTTTGTTCTTTGGGCAGTCCAGTCTTCACCAGCACCATAATTCAAAGACATTGATTTTCTTCCTCTTTCTTCTTCACTGTCCAACGTTTGTATCCATATGATGTTGTTGAAAATACCATGGCTTGGACAAGTCGAATCTTTGTACATGAAGATACATCTCTGCACTTGAGAATTTTATCCAGGTCCTTCATAGCCAGTCTGCCAAGATTCTTGACTGCTTTTTGTTTCAATATTGATTATTGATCCATGCAGGTTAAAGTTGTTATAATTTGTTTCTTCTCTATCAAGCATGAAATTATTGATTTTGCCAGTTGTCAGGCTCTTCGTATGGTTGTAGTCTCCAGGGAATGATCTTGAGTAGAATCTTGCTGGCGTGTGCAATCAGAGGGATTGTGAGATAATTTTCAGTCAGTAGGTCACCTTTCTTATGTATTGGTATGAACACAGATCTTTTCCAGTCTGTTGGTCATGATGCTATCTTCCGAGTGATGGCATGAGGGTTTCTGCTGCCCTAGGCAGACCCTCCGTGCCACCGCCCCCCAAAAGACTGCACCTCCATCCGGCTCACCCCCACCCCCTTGTGCTGAAGTGGCGGCACCTGATCTGCTGCTTCAGTGTTGTGTCCGGCCTTAAAGTGCTCTTTGAGGCCAAAACTGAGTGCACCTGCACAGGCATTTTAAAGCCCACCATGGCACTGAAATAGCAGTTCAGCTGCTGTTTCCTCGGGGGTTGGTATAGGGATGCTGCCCTCAGCGGCCGCCTAGTGGATGGGCCGGCCCTGTATCTTCTGAATCCCCTGGCAGAGCCTTGAAAGTATTGCAACAGCTGCATCTGATTGCAGTAATACTTCAATGGGAATGCCATCAGTGCCCGGTGCTTTGATCTTTGATAAGGCTTTTAATGCTGATTTGACTTCCTCTTTCATCACCAATGGTTCCTGATCATAAGATACAGGTTAAAATGACTGTTGATCATACTGCTTCTACTACTACTACTGATCACTTGTTAAGCATTACATGGTGTACACAGTGCTATACAGAGACATTTCCACCATTTTTGAATCTTTTATCAGATTTCCCAGGGCTAAGTGCATGCACAGAAACACGGCACCTACTTCTATGTGATATATGCATGAGTAGTCCCAGGGGTGGAAAGGGGACAGAGCGAGGATAGGCAGATATATAAACACAATTACATCTCCTGCCTAAAAGCACAAAATACAGGATTGGCACAAATGAAGTCAAAGCAAAGATTATCACCGTACAATCAGTCTCTCAAGAGTCAGGTGTTGGTCTTAACATTTTCAGCCTGGTTTTATAACCGGATGTCTAGGCGATAAGTACAAAATGCATTTAGAGAGGCCAAATGGGCCCCAGAGTGGCCCCACTAGCACGCAAATGCTGACAAATGAATTTGCACCTACCACGATGGTGATGTCAGTGCGTCACAGCCCTCTCTTCTCCATCCAAACCAATTACTTAAAAACACAACACACAATCAGCCGACTCTTGATCTGAACAATGTAAAAAGCGAATCAGACTGTAATGTATCATTGCAATGTACATAAGTTATACCTAGGGTTGCCAACTGGCTCCAGATGCGCCCGACAGGCTTGATCCAGTCCTGGGTTTATCCCATTGCAGGTAGGGACTTGTAGTTTTCCATTTCCTATGGAGTGCAATGGAGAAAGTAGAACTAAATGTCCCTGCATGCAATGGGGTAAACCCAGGACTGGATCAAGCCTGTCGGGCGCATCTGGAGCCAGTTGGCAACCCTAGTTATACCCCGTTTCCCTAGTAACCTGCCCGCCATGTTTGGTGTCATTGTGCAACACTGTGCATCCCCTATGCACTGTTTAAATTTCCTGGTTATATGTAAACCGCTTTGAATGGTAGAAAAGCAGTAGAAAAAAAGAAGTTTAAATGAATTAAAAATAAATAAAATCACCTCCCTGGAAATATCTTCACAAAGATCACATAAAAGAAGGGGCGTGTTTTCCATGCTTGTACTATCACACGCGTACACGTCATGCATTTTTACAAAAAGCCCTTTTCAGCATCTAAAACCAGCTTTACAATTAGTAAGAGGATTCTTTTAAAGAAATACTGTGATTAGTTTTCTGTTGTGATAAATATATAAGCTTTGCTTGAGTAAGCTGCGGATATCGTAGAATATTTGGGTGCACGGGTGCCAATCTTATATGATTTACACATCATAAAAAAAAAGCCCGCAAAACATTATAACAAGATGTTGTTATCTAAATAAATAAGAAAACCTTTAGGTGCAACACAGAACTATCAACAAACAATAAGATCAGACCGAAATGATCTGAAATATTTTCCCCATAACAAACGTTCGGACATAAAACATTTAAGCTCTTGTTTGAGATCCTTTTGGTCTGGCCTTCTTGTTTGTTGAGGATATTTTTATGGCAAACAGCTGGTCACCTTTTAAGCGCTTCTAAGATTGTGATTTTAGATGGTGAAAATAAACAGTGTTACAGTATGTAGCTGATTAAACAGACGCTCTCTATTATTACATTGTTCTCTAGATTACATTGTTACAATGTTGCCTCTTGGCTACAATTGATTGGTGATACAAGGCAGAGGAAAAAAACCTGTCTTATATTTAAAAACAAATAAGACACTTGCATATGTGAATGGTCTTGCTATATATACTGAATGCATATTTTCTAGGCAAGACACCGACTGGAAGTTCATTGTCCTTTTCGGGAGGTTGTTAAATTGAGGTGGTGTTATATGTTGTTATCTGTTGCGATGTTCTCAGTACTTTTTAAGATATATTGCATTTTGTATTTCCTAAGGGCCTGATATTTGAAGGGCAGTTACACGGTTTACAGCCCGTGTAAGTGCCGCTCAGAGGGAGATTCCTTACGCGCCCCAGTGCTAACCGCTTAGCAACAGGGCAGGTCAGACGCGTTCCGAGGAGGAGCGGCGGATGGGGGGCGGGACGACTGATAACCAGGCAACTGCGATATTGCTGCTGCCCGGTTAGCTACTATGGCTTCTGGCATGTGCGGCGATCACCGAATATTCAATGCTGGGGCTGCATATGACCCCGGCATTGAATATCCAGGGCTAGGGGTCAGGGGGCACAGCTATGCACCATAGCGCCACCTAGCTTGCCCAAGTGAATATCGGGCCCTGAGTCTTTACGAAATATGGTTTTATTTCATTGCATTTAAATCTTATTTTATGCATCATCTATGCACCCCCGAGGAAGGCATCTGGCAAAACATGGCCAGGTAAGGTCCTTTTACATATCTGATGTGTTTGTAGTAAATATTTATGGCATAGCTTTTAAGACCTTTGTTTGTTGTTTATTCACTTCTGTCTATGCAATGCTATTCGTTAGGGATATCCTGAAAACCTGGCCTGTTTGCAGTTCTGAAGGACTGAACTTGTGCACGCCTGCTTTATAAAAGCACCTCGTTTATGCCCTGCTCTTTATCCTGTAATTTTGGGTGTGGATGCTGGGGGAGTGGGGTGGGACTGTAAGCCATATAAAATGAGATTATATATATCTTAAACGAGGGCGAGATGATAGAGACATTCAAATACCTTCAGGGCATAAACCGAGTGACAGACACTCGCCTCCCAGCAGGCTCTTCCCTCATAAGAACTCAGCAGAGATCTCTACTGCCTTTTATACAGTCATTAGTCTAAGCCAGATGATGCGGTGCACCCCGATTGGTCCTCTACGCAGACCCTGGTGTGATTGGCTCCTCTAGAATGCATCTCTGCTGATTGGCTCTCGGAAGCTATTTAAGCCAGGGATGTCCAGCTCACTGTGTCCTCAATTAGGTCTGGCAGGAGTCTCTGAGAGCTTGTCTAGGTTTCTGCTAATGAACCTGTTCTGCTGGCCCTGGTTCTTGTCTGTTGTTGGATCTTGATTCTGCCTATTTTAGATTTGGTTCTGCCTGGTCTCTCTCTGTGGAGAGCACCTTAGGTCCTGGCAGCCTGGAAGGAAAGGGTGTTGTTCTACTTGAATACATCCCCCCCCCCCCCCACCACCACCACCTCTAGTCCTGTGGTTCTCAAGAGTGGGTCTGACCAAGACACCAGGCACAAGACGAAAGAATGATCTGGAAAAAGATGACAGGATGAGGCAGCGAATTTCTGAAAATATATTTTTCCACCCAAAGGGACTGCTTTGCAAGCAAGGTAATGCTATGGGGCTCTTGGATAGAAACTCTGCCTGACAGCACTTAAACGGGGCTTTTGTTTTTCATTTTTAATAGCTGATTTTTTTTTCTGCTGTATTGCAAAAGGGGGAATTTTTCAGTGTTCTTGGGCAAAGCTTTTTTTCTGCTGCTAGAGTTCAAAGAGCTAGGCCAGCTCAGGTGTTAGATCCCACCCCAGCTCCCACCCACCCCATGTAAGAATTCTTGCTATATAAGGCAACTCCCCAATTAGCTTGTTGACTGACACAACAGATTTTTATTGGTCGTTGGGGAAAATCTAGGAAGCAAAGAGTTCAGCATTTGGATATCTACTAAAAGTAAACAATTTGATATTCTTGAAGGAGCTTTGATTAGGTAATTTTACAAAGGGAACACAGTAACTGACACATAAGATCAGAATTTACTAGTGAAAAGTAATAACTGTTTAGCAAGCAAGCAGGGCAACGGGACATCAAACAGCGCTGTTAGAACACACATGTGGATGGTCTTGCTATATATGCTGAATACATATTTTCTAGGCAAGACACCGACTGGAAGTTCATTGTCCTTTTCTGGTGGTTGTTAAATTGAGGTGCTCTGAAAGTATAGCTGAGGAAAAGTTAAGGACTTTGGTATGTCTCTCTCATTTATTCAACAGATACCAAAGCTCCACCAACTGGCTTGGAAAAATCAAAATGCCAGAGCTGTTGTCCCCCTTACAGCTTCTGTCTCTGTCCAGACAAAGATCCCAATGCCAGTTGAAGGACCGGTTCCATGTGCAGGATGCCTGCAAGCTGAAGCCCTCATGAAACAAGTGGAGGAACTCAAGAAGAAGTGGCAAGGCTGAGGAGCATTCAAGACAGTGAGAAGTACATGGATGAGATGCTTCTTGAAGCACGTCTGTGCTCCTTTCATACAATACTCTCAGTGAAGTTACTTAAGACCATAACCTCCCCTCACAAACGTACTGGCCATTCTGGTCCAATTCCATCTGCCCGGGTCACTGAGACCTCCCTGGTCCTTCTACCCACCATTCTTTCCATTCTTTTGGCGCGAAATACAGACCTCCCTCACAAGACAGAGACAGAGAGGACAGAGAGTTAATTAAGACATACGCAGCATTGCTAGGAAAGGGGAAGTGCTACTGATAGGGGATTTCAATATGCCAAATGTTGATTGGCACATTCCTGCTGCAGTATCATCTAGAAGTAAGGTGATCCTGGATTCTCTACAGGGAAAACTATTCAAGCAATTGGTAACAGACCCCACACGTGAAGGGGCCATACTGGACTTGATGCTAACCAATGGTGAAAGTGTTTCTGATGTTGTAGTGGGAGATCATTTTGCATCCAGTGATCACCAGATGGTGTGGTTCAGTATTAGGACTAGGGCTGTTAGAATCCATTCAAAGGTGAGGGTCTTAGACTTTAGGAAGACTAACTTTGCGAAGATGGGCAAGTACCTCAGGGAGTTGTTAGCGGGATGGGAACAGCTGGGGGATGTAGAAAAACAGTGGGCAAAACTGAAAGGGAATATTTTAGGGCAACCAACCTTTTTGTTAAAATGGTAAATAAAGGTAAAAGGAAAAGGAGACCGCTATGGATTTTGAAAGAAGTAGCTGAAAAAGTGAAAAGAAAAAAGAGGGAGGCCTTCATGAAATACAAGAGATCACAGAGAGAGGAAGACAGACATCTATATTTGGAAAAACTTAGAGAAGCTAGCAAAGTAATCAGGAAAGCAAAGATTAAAAAAGAGGAGGAAATAGCCAATGCAATAAAATGGGGGGGGGGGGGGGGGATAAGACATTTTTCAGATATGTTAGTGAGAAGAGGAAGGGCAAAAGTGGTATTGTCAGACTCGGGGGTGAAGGGGAGGAATATGTAGAAGCTGATGAGGATAAAGCGGAATTGCTTAACAAATATTTCTGTTCTATGTTCACAGATGAAGAACCAAGAGCAGGAGCTCAGAATACACCCACAAACAGGAACAGAAGCGAGGGACATCTTGAACAATTTTCAGAAGACTGTGTTCATGAGAAACTAGCTCAACTTAAAGTAGACAAAGCGATGGGACCGGATGGGATACACCCTAGAATACTGAGGGAACTTGGGGACGTTCTAGCAACTCCACTGACTGACCTTTTCAATGCCTCGGAGTCGGGAGTGGTGCCAAAGGACTGGAGAGAGGCTCATGTGGTGCCTTTACACAAAAGCGGAAGTAAGGATGTGGTTGAAAACTACAGGCTGGTTAGTTTAACTTTGGTGGTGAGTAAATTATTGGAAATGCTGCTGAAAGAGAAAATAGTGAGGTTTCTGGAGTCCAGCAGATTACAGGATCCGAGGCAGCATGGATTTACCAGAGGCAGGTCTTGTCAGACAAATCTGATTGATTTCTTTGACTGGGTGACCAGGGAGTTGGACCAAGGAAGAGCCCTAGATGTGGTGTATTTGGAGTTCAGTAATGCCTTTGACACTGTTCCTCACAGGAGACTTATAAATAAATTGAGCACCCTAGGGATGGACTGTAAAGTTAATGATTGGGTTAGAAATTGGTTGAGTGGGAGGCGACAAAGTGTACAGGTAAATGGAACTCACTCTATGGAGAAGGAGCTTACCAGTGGTGTGCCCCATAGATCTGTCCTTGGTCCGATTCTTTTTAACATTTTTGTTAGTGATATTGCAGAAGGACTGTCAGGTAAAGCTTGCCTCTTTGTGGATGATACCAAACTCTGCAATGAAGTGGACACACAGGAAGGTGTAGATAACATGAGGAGGGATCCAGCTAAGCTTGAAGAGTGGTCAAGAATTTGGCAGCTGACATTTAATGCTAAAAAATGCAAGGTCATACATCTGGGCTTCAAAAATCCAAAATATCAGTTCAGTATAGGGGGTGAAGTACTTTTGTCTACAAATTGGAGTGGGACCCCAGCATTGTTTTTCTTGATAAGATTATAAGCTCTGAGTAGGGACTGTCTCTTACATCTATATGTACAGCACTACACATGCCTTGTAGCACTATATAAATGATGATTAGTAGTCATAGTAGTAGAGTCCTCCACTGGTTGCTGAGGCTTGCTAGTTCAAAGCACAAAGAAATGATGAAAAAAATGGATTAAAGAGAGCAGAGTGCTGTGGTGTCTGCCTGCTTTTACAACTGGGAGGCTGAAATGTTTGGTGGGCTGCCTCCTATTTTTTCCTGCAGGGACTGTCTCTCTAGGGTGGGGGAGGAGAACTTTGCAGTTTGCCAATTGCAATTGCTTATTGTCCTAAACATTGCTGGAAGGTGGGTACTGTGCACAAACCCTTCCATAGTTTAGAGTGGCAGTGCGGAAAGACAGATTAGATACAGTAATCTATCTATTCCATTGCAGAACTAGAAGATACAGTGACATAATTTTTTTATTACAATCTTGTTCACCTACTATCTGTAACAGCAGCTGAGGGGATGTGGGGAAGGGCATCTTACTATATTTATTCCAGTCAATATTCATAGAATACAGTGGATACAGTTCAATAAATATACTTGGGGTGATAGCGCTCTAGGGAAGAACAGATCTGCTGCATGAGGGAGTGTGCTTAAAAGACAGGCAATCCCTGCTCCGACGAACTGGGAATCTAGTCCAAGCATAGCATGAGGGAAGGGTACATTTTGAAAATTAAATGGTCATAGAAAGAGAGAAACAAAGACGGGAGCAGCACTGGCACAAGTGTTCAGAAAGACAGATGGTATGCTTAAAGCCTCTTCTAGTTCACTGATGAAGCTAAGGAGAGATGTCTTTACAAGGAGAGTAGAAAGACCTGCAGCTTTGAGGGCAACTCTGAAAGAGCAGGTGTCCGGCGTCATTCCCACAGAGGGGCAAAGAAGGGTCGACTCGGTGCAGGGTGGGGGGACATGAGAAAAGCAGCATATGAAGGGGGCCTTGCAGTAGCGACACAGTATTCTCTACTGAGAAATGGGTGGAGAGGGTCTTACAGATTGAGGAATCCACATCTGAATCATCACATATTGAAAGTGTACTGGCCGAAGAGGGTATCGAGAGGGTTGTTGTTGGCATGCCATCTGGTGAGGAGGTAGAAGGTGATAGTGTCAAGGCAAAGAGCAACACATAGGTGGTGGGAGAATAGAGTGTGTGAAGGATGCCGCTGGCCTTTCATCCTCCTCTCTGCTCTCAGCCAAGGTGTCCAGCAGCCCCACACCGAAGGGCGTCTCATAAAACCTCACATGTGCAGAAGCATTTTAAAGTGCTTGATGACCCTCGGTATGCGGAATGCAATTATATTCACCCCTGATATCTGGACTAGTCGGAACACCACACACGTTCATCTCTTCATGACGGCACACTGATGGCAACCAGACAACGCAAGAAGAGGCCGTAGGTCTATGGAGACAGCAACCAAAGGAGGATACCGGTGAGCTCTGCTGCACAGCGAAGGCATGAACAGAGTGCCCTGCTTCCAGGATTTCTTCTAATACTGTGCGATCATAACTTAAGCACTGGTTGGTACTCAAATAATCAGCCTGTTTGCTTTCAGATGCTCAGGTAGGTTTTGTGCTTGCTTTTCTGCGGGGCGACGGCGCACACGTAGAATCATGCCTGCTGCATTTCAGAAGGCAACGCCATCGCTCTTTAAATTCAGAGCAACAGAGAAAACAGTAGAAAAGGTTTGGCAGAGAAGGAAGATGGAGACTACAGCAGATTTCTGCAGAGGCAGCTGTCAACTCCCTTAGTCCTCGGTTGTCACCTTTTAAACCGTGCATATTCATCGGTAGTGACTCTCCACATTTAATAAAATGCAGTGGCTTCCTTTGCTAAACACCAGCTGAAGCATGACAGACATTGCAGCAGAGGAAGGCAAGTCACCAGCCTCTGCGCCCTCCCACCCAGCCTTCCCCACACTATATGACTGCGACAACCCCTGCTTCTGGAGGAATGACCCCCCCCCCCCCCACACACACACACACACTCATTCATGCGATCCCTGATCCCAATCCCACACCCTCTCCTCCTCCGGCCTCTTCCCCCCCTCCTGTTTGCAGCTTACTAACAAGGCTATAATTACCGTTCACTTCTCTGACAGCACAATTACGGAACCCCGGGATACAGGACTTGAACTGGTGACATTATTACAGCACAAAGCCACACAAAGGAAACAAATGGCAAACTGAAGACTGCGGTTTTAGGGTGAACAAAGAGGAACTAATTTCCCAAATTAATGACTCAGTCTCTGGAGGAACAAGAGCAGTTTTTCTCCGAGTAAGACTCAGGGGTCGATATTCAACCGGGGCGGGCAGTGTCTTTGTGTTTTTAATGCCAGTTGCCACCGTCACATTAAATTCAGATAGTTCAGTGCCAGTATCCTGATAGTGATTGGAGCTGAATCTACGGATAACCTCAAACTGCACCACGGATTGCCTATCTAGCTAGGACTGAGGCAGTCTGATGCAATATTCAACAGTGATATCCAAACGGCGCTGCTTAATATCGAGCAGGTACTCCTCGCAGGATAAGTGCTTGTGAGCATGGCCCCTCAGATACTCAACCATTACTCACACTATGGAACCCTTTAGTAGCCTAAAGGAGTCTCGCGAGCACGCTCACATCCAGAATCTCTACAAGGGCCTCAAGGGAACGCACTTCCATGCTCAAACTCAAGTTCCCAGGGTGAACCCGCTGGATAACGTTATACGAAAGCCCAGCAAGGCGACCACTAGGTAGGACGGAAAAGGAGGAAGTGGCACTGTTCAGTGCTCACACATCACCAGGATAATAAAGACACTAGAAACATTGGAGCAGATTTTGGAACTGGTCGATATTCACACACCGTGGCACTTAAATATCGGCGAGATACTCAATGGTGGTATCCAGACAGGAGCTGCCTCTGAATTTTATGGTCGGTGCCCTTAGCTGGCTGACTGGCTAAGGGTTTTACATATCGACCCCACAGAAACACAACACACACCCTGTCCAATCTGCCCAAACCTCAAAACTACCGAGTTCCGCCATCCCTTCCCCTCCCTCGGAGATCCTCTGTGCTTATCTCAGGTCTTCTTGAATTCCAATACAGTCTTAGTCTCCGCCATTTCTGCTGAAGACTATTCCACATATCCCCCACCCTTTCCATAAAGAAATACTGCCTCTCCTCGACCGCCCAGGGCAGATGAGTGTGAAAGATACCTGGGGACTTGGGGAGCTGACTGGAGGTCATCACCGAATGAGCTACCGCGATTGTGACTTTTACTCTGGCATCAGACCAGGATAACGCATTGCGTTTTTTAATAGGAATATTCATGAGCAGTTTTTGGGATAAAAAGTGCGTGTTTTCCCGGATTTTTCCAGAGAGGTCCAGAAGAGGACAAGGGAATATTTGGTTTTACGACCTAGGGTAAACTTTTTTTTCCTTAAATTTCCTTCTAGATGTTGTGTCCATGTTACCTGATGAATGGTATCTGTTTCTTAAACACAAGCAGCTCTTAGAGTTTATCTGCTGGGAGGAAGAGATGGTTCTGCTACCCCCTTCTCTCTTACTCCTGGTTGCTTTTATTTGTTTCTAGTTTTCCTCACTGTCCACCACTGTGGACTAAATTTATGTTTTATTATGGCCTTCTTTATATGGATTCCTGTTTTGCTTTTGTAATTTGAAATCATTCTGGTGTTTCTTAAATGATGTAATGTGAAAAATAGCATAAATAATATTTTTTTAAAAAAATAAATATTTCCTTAAAGCATTACCAAGTCTATCCCCTTTTACCTTCGTCCTGCGTCCTCTTGTTGCAGAGCTTGCTTTCAACTGAAAGAGGGTCTCCCCCTGTGCAGTGATGCCACAGAGGTATTTAAATATTCCTACCATATCTCCCCTGTCTTCCTTTTCTTCTAAAGTGTACATATAGAAATCCTTAAGTCAGTCCCCTTGTGTTCCATGAAGGAAGGTCCCAGTCTTTTACTAACCGCCCTCTGGAAAGACTCTACCCTATTTATTTCCTTCTGAAGGTGTGGTCTCCAGAATTGTACACAATACTCCAAATAGGATTTCACCAGAGACTTATACAGAGACACTATCACCTCCTTTTTCCTACTGGTCTTTCGTCTCCCTGTGAATCCAAGTATCCTTCTGGCTTGTGCCATCTTCTTTTCTACCTACTTGGCCATCTTAAGATCATCAGACAGGATCACCCCCAGATCCTGCTCTTTTGTGCACACAAGTCCTTCACCTCCCTTGGGGTTTTGCAACCGCAATGCATAACCCTACATTTTTAACATTAAATCGTAGCTGCCAAATTCTAAATCATTCTTCAAGCTTCGTTAGATCTGTTCATGTTATTTATACCTTCCAGGATGTCTACCCAATTGCAGATTTTGGCATCATCAGCAAAGAGGCAAGTCTTATCAGACTAGGGCTAATGGTGTTGCTTTGGGGTCCTGATGCCCCTCATTCTCTTATCATACTCTAGTCCTGAGTTTTGTAGTCCTTTTGTCTTGGTTAGCTTGTGAGCTCAAATGAGCAGAGACTGTGTCTCACATCTATATGTACAGTGCTGTGTACGCCTTGTAACACTGTACAAATGATTAGTAGAAGCAGAAGTTGTCTGCGGCGATAGCGCAGAATCTTTAGATGAAGACAACGTTCTAGGACAGCCGGAGGCCATGATGAACCTGCTCGTGATCCACTGCAGCACGAGACAGACCACGGAAACTAATGATAACATTGAAAGGACTAGAAAAAGTGAAATGGACTCCTGAAGACAAAAAGGGGATAATGCGCTGTGATTTTTATGCCACATAACCTATAAGTAAAAGGGCTCAAGAAGACAGCCTACCGAAAACAGGAAGGAAAAAGAATATCATGCAAGGAAACCCCCCCAAATTTAAGACCTCTAATTGGAAAATCCCGGCAAAGTAGTATATGAGATGGAGAAAATCTCTTTAACTTTAAGCTATCAGGAACATGTTTATTAAACCATGTGAACAGAGCGGGGTTTCTGTGCGCCAAGCCCGCAATAGTAACAGCGTGTACTAAAAATGTGGCCACAGTAGAAATCCCATGCTGAAAGCTTAGTATGGGTTGAGGTAGAGACTGGATGGAGCAGAGGTAGAGCTGACAGCACTCTACGGTTGGCATGGGTCTCTTTGGTGCATGCTTACCGTCAATGTTGCAGTTACTGTAGGTGCACTTATTAGTGGGTTGCGGTAATCATGGCCAACAGTTTTCCATCTTGAGTCAGTGCAGAGGGTGACTACTAAAATGGTTAGTGATCTTTGTTATAAAGCATATGAGGACAGACTTAAGGATCTTAATATGCACACTTTAGAGGAAAGGTGGGATAGAGGAGATATGATAAGAGACATTTAAATACCTCCATGGCATAAATGCACAGGAAGAGAACCTCTATGGAATGAAAGCAAACTCTGCTACGAGGGGACATGGGATGAGGGTGAAAAGGGATAGACCTACGAGTAATATGTGGAAATATTTCTTTACGGAAAGAGTGGTAGATGCGTGGAATAGTCTCCCAGTGGAGGTGGTAGAGATGAGGACAGTAGCTGAATTCAAAAAAGCATGGGACAAACACAGAGGATCTCTAGAGTAGTTGATATGGAAAGGCAGACTAGATAGGCCACGTGGTCTTTTTCTGCTGTTATGTTTCTATAGAGAAAGAAACAAGTTTTAGCTATCAGTTAAATGTGTGAGGAGAAGGAGAGGGATGAGTCAAAGATGACCCCAAGGTAATGAGTTGAGGAAACAGGGAAGAGAATTTATTTAGCTGGGTTTATATATCACTTTTCATTGGTTCAAAGCAGATGACATCAAACAACACGCTATAGAAAGTTACATTAAACATAGCATCAATTTATTTACAATTGAACAAGATAGTAACTGAATATAGGCAGTGTTCAACTTATTTACATATTTACAGTTCAGATAGGTATATGAGTTGAGGTTTACCTTTTTAGCAGGAAGGGACAGAGGAGCATTCCATGGGGACTTAGCTTGTTCACATGGTTTCCAGTGAGGCCAAAGTGTTGGGTGAGGAAGTGCATCTTCAGTTGTTTCCGAAAGGTTAGGAGGTCGGTGGTAGATCTGATTTTGGTTTGGAGTGTATTCCATAAGGAGGGTGCATATAGTTCAAAGGAGCATGTGCAGGCTTGGCAGTTGTGTTTTGTTCTGGCGTGGGGGATTACAAGAGGTTGTGTTTGCAGTTTGTCTTGAAGCTCTGCTGGGTTTGAACTCTTGTAGAATGTGTGTAGCTGGAACATCTTCTGCTGGTGGTTTTGTATTTGATGCAGCTTTCAAGTGCGAGCCACTGGAGCTGTTTTAGGATAGGTGTAATGTGATCGTATTTTGTTTCTTTCTGTATTATGCAAGCTGTAATGTGTAGGGCTGTGTGTAGTGGGAGGAGGGAGGAACGGGGGAGTCCCTGGTATATAGCATTACAGTAGTCGAGGTGGGGGGGAGTGTCATGCTTTGAAGTACTGTGCGGAAGTCATGTGGATCTAGGAGGGGCGAAGACAATGGAGGGTCTTGGCCTTGTAGTATATTCTTTAGTGGTTTTGGCTATTTGCTGTTCAAGTGAGAGGGTTCGGTCTAGGATGATGCCCAGGTATTATATCTGTGGTTGCACTTGTATTTTGGTGCCGTTTAGCATGAGATGGGTTGGTGGTGTAAAGGAGTGGTCCTTGGTTATGAATAGTGCTTCAGTTTTTTGTAGTTGATGTTGAGGGTGTCCTTGAGCCATCTGGAGACATCGTCAAAGCATTGAAGAAACTGTGAGCTGGGATGGTGTTTGGTGATGATGGGTCCATATAGCATTATATAGTCTGCATATATGTGGAAGTCTATGTTGTGAGATTTTATGATTGTGTAGAGTGGTTGCAGGTAGATGTTGAAGAGAAGGACTGATAACATGGAGCCTCGAAGTACTCCCTGGGTTTGGTGGTAAGAAGTGGGGATGCTGGTTCCAGTTTGTATTTGTTGGTGCCTGTTCATCAAGTATGATTTGAACCATTTTAGAACTGTGTACTGGATTCCAGTTGCTTGAAGACGGTGAAGGGTAATGTTGTGGGAGATGGTGTCAAATGTAGCAGTGATATCCAGAAAGATTAGGATGTATCCATTTTGTTGGTTTTGAATTCCTTTATTGGGGTGTTTATGAGGGAGAACATGAGGGCTTCAACTCCGTGTTGAGGCCGGAATTCATGTTGTTGTAGGTCTATGAGGGCCTTTCTGTTAATGTGGTCTTGCAGTTGTTGTTGTACGGTCTTTTCAATGATCTTGGTTGCGAGTGGGAGGCTTGCGATGGGCCGGTATGAAATTAGGTCCAAGGGGCCAAGGTCAGGTTTTTTTAGGATGGGTCAGATGGAGGAGTTTGAGGCAGTCGGGATGCTTGAGTGAGGTTGGTGAGTACTGGGCTTAGGTCTTGTTTGGTTGCCTTGATCTAGCTGACTGGGTATGGGTCAAGGGGGAAGTTGGTCATTTTTTCTTTGCTGAAATTGTCAAAAGTGGACCATGTGTTGGGGGGTGGGAAGGTTTTGAGGGTGATTTGGGATAGGTAGGGTGTTGGGGTGGGGGTATAGTTGTTTGTAGTGATTTGCGAGTTGTTGGTGGTTGATGCTTATGTGTGGGCCTATGGTGGTGGGGATTTTGGTTAGTTGTTTGGCCAAATCAAATAGTGTGTGGGGGCAATTGAGAGCTCTGAGTAGTTTGGTGTGGTAATTTCCCTTGGCAGCATCGGTTGCAGTTTATGTTTATTTGGTAGTTGTTTAGAGTGTTCATGTATTGTGTTCTGTCGGAGTCAAGTGTGGACTTTCGCCATCGTCTTTCTAGTTTTTGTAGGTGGGTTTTGAATCTCTGTAGGGTGGGGGTATAGCAGGGGGTCTTGGGATACTTGGTGCTTTCGTTGTGGTGGTGGTTGTTGCGCCTAGATCCTACTCCTCGGTGATGACTCCTAATGTGGAACCTTGCACAGTGTACTATCACGTTTCTGTTCTTCCAAACTTTCCCCATTCCTCCCTCCCTTTCTCCACATTCTTTCCTCTATTTCTCATACTCTTCCTTCTCCATCATCGCCCCTTCCCCTGTCCACCAATGTAGGGTCTTTTCTCTTTCACTCCCATCCTCAGTCCTTTCCAACTGTCCCCGGTGTTCTCCCTCTCTTTCTCTATTTGCAGTCCTTTATTCCTTTTTGTCTCCCCATCACATGACATTTTGCCCTCCACAGAACATGTTCGTTCTTCCTCACATTACATATTTCCTCTTATATTAGGTCCTCTACCCCTCTCTCCTTCTCATCGCCTCCTCTCACGCTTGGTCAGCTTTCTCATCTACATCCCCAGTACCATCTTTTCAATCTTTACCCCTTCTCCTCCCTCCCATCCCCAATGAATTTCTTGTTTCCTCTGCCCTTTCCCTCATGCTCTACCCTAACATAGGGCCTTGGGTTCGCCCCCTGTACAGTCTAGGAGAAGACAGGGATTAGGAGAGAGCAGTGGCATAAGTTCTAATGAGAGTCCCCCATTGTCGGGGGCGGTGGAGGTGAAGAGTGTGGGTGCCCCCATCCCTGGCAAACCTAGGAACATAGAAATGCCGTACTGGGTCAGACCAAGGTCCATCGAGCCCAGTATCCTGTTTCCAACAGTGGCATTATGGAGGCTGCTTGGGTGGAATATATCCCACTTTCTTTTGGGGACTGAGAGGAGAGGTGTGTCAGCATGAGCCTAGGGATCACCTAATTTTAAAGTTGAGGAGGAGACAGCATATGCTATCTCCTCCCGTTGAGGCTCTGGAGAAGCCAGGAATCCCCGACAGCACAGATTCAGGAATTCCATCCTGCGGGGTTGTCAGAGAAGAAGCTAGCGTAGAGTCAGGGATCTCCTCTATTTTGGGAGGAAAGAATGAGCGCAGGACTTGGGAACCCCTCTGATTTATTCATTAAAAACCATTTCAGATGTGAATTTAAAAACTTTTCATTAGGCTACAGTACCGAACAATTAATTCAGTGGAAGGATTTTTTGCAAACCGAAAATCTGGGGTCGATATTCAAAAGGACATATCTGGGTATCACTCAAATAGGGAATTTGCATTTAACTAGCACCTATTTTTCAGACATTCAAGGTGAGTTACATCTATGTACAGAAGGTATTTTTTTTTTCTGTCCCTGGAGAGCTTACTATTTAAATTTGTGTCTGATGCAATGAAGGGATTAAATGATTTGCCCAACATCACAGGAAGCAGTGGTGGGATTTGAACCCTGCTCTACCATTAGGCCGTTACTCCTCCTTTGCTCTGTATATTTGGGACTGGCAAATGGAAAACGCTTGGGGAGATGCCTTGATTTCTTCCCGATACATGAATAAATGGAGGTGGCCGAGGTAGTTCTGGAATGTCTGGCGACGTTATTAACCCTCTCAGGTTAACCTCGTCTGTTTATCGCAGCCATGGATAGAGCAGAGCGTATGATAGCTCGATAATGATGTGCAATTATCTTTAAGCCACTATATTCAGCAGCAATTTTAATTCCCTAGAAATCACGGAACCAGATCATCCCAGAAATTAATAATGTAATTTTATATACCACGTGGAGTATTGGCAAGGGATTTTACCAGCTTATTAAATTCTTTTTGCGTAAATCTAGAGATGCCTCTCCACAGAGTAATCCTCTCATTAAAACCTGCGCATACAGCTTTTTCTAGAAAGAGCGGTTCAGCAAGCGTGACGAATTAATCCAAGAGCCCTATTATCGTGATTCTTATTAACTTTCTCTGAAGTGTCTGCCTCATCCAATATTCTAGACGAGCATTTCTGGCAAAGTCTATAAACGAGAATTAGCTTAAACAAAACTGCTGTTAAACAGAAAACTCAATTAACATGTTCCATGCTGGACAATATCTTAACGAATGCTAATCACAAGCCCACAGGCCTGCACCTTCTGATTATTCCATTCCTACAGCACTGGATGAGGTCAGTCCAGAGCTTGGAAACATCAGAGCCACTTTGGTTGAATACTGACTTGTAGCAACGAGCTAAAGGTATTTGCCATCTCTGGGAAGGCTCAGCTGGAACGACGAGTTACAAAACTATACATAGAAGTTACCAGATACCCGAAAAACCCCTCAACGGAAACGATTCAGACTGAATTGTTTGTACAGAGAGATGTAAGGGGAGGGCCTATTTGTAGTCTTGCTATGGGGAATCACTCGTAGCAGAATTTCCCAATCTGTGTACCATGGAAAAGTCATCACTGTGGGAATTCCTTTCTGAGAAGACGTTTATGTGCGTCGACTCTCTGCTATAGCAGGAATGCGGGAATTATCAGGCAACATGCAAGCCACAGATGCCGAGGTCCTTCTCTGCACAAGATTGCTTCCCCTTCAAAGTCTCTTCCTTCCAGCCTCTGCCTTTCCTCCGACTGAGCGGGATGGGGAGGGTGTGCGTTGAGAATACCGCATGTGATTCGCTCTGTGGTGAATGTGCACTGAAAAAAGGTACGCTATTCCTTAACACATGCTAAAAAAGAACCAAAACCTTATTTTACTCTTGATGCAGTAAAACTCATATCATGATTGCAGCGTTAAAAATAATGTGCACCCAACGCTGCAGTAATATGCCTGCAAATTTCCACATTGGGTCTTTATTCCCTAAACTTCAGCCATGACTGGTCTCTAGTCAGTAAAAGAACCAATCCTCATTCAGTACTGAAAAAACGTACAGTGAATCAATACCTTCCAGACAATAAAACCTAGAGTCGGAGCTGCCAAGTTACCCTGTTGATTCAACAGCATTATCCCTGTGTGAAGAAGCGTGTGACCCCTTCTTCAGTAGCCGCTGTCACCCCCTTAAGGAGTAATAGCTTCAACTAAACATTTTCTGTAACTGTTCTGTAATACTTTCTCCTATTGCCCGTGGGGAATTCTGGACTGTGCTTCATTTAGAACTGCTTCAAGCCTCTGACATTTGGGTCTCCTTTGCATGAAAGGAGGGCTTCAGGTCTTACTGCAACATTTCAATGGGGATTATCTCGGGAGTTTGACTTGCTCAGTCCTAAACATGAAAACTCTTCTTCAGCCGTTCGGTAGCTTAGGATTGTTATTTTGCTGTACGACTCACTTTTGACTCAGCTGCAGCTCAGAGATGAATGAATTTTCTGATATAAAGCAAAGTTCATGTGTAATCCCTCCAGACTGGGAGTCCCATAAGGTGCTTTTAGCTAGTATTGATGGACTGGGAGAAAGCTTCATGAAGCAGACTCTTTCCTTGCAGTCTGAACTCACTGGGAATTTAGGATTCCTGGACGAGACCTTTGGCATCGGAGATCCATTCACGCTACTTCTCATTCACTGTAATAATTCAGACCAAGCCAGAAGATGTGTTCCGACCCATGGATTTATGGAAACGTACTGGAGAATCATGAACACTAATAATGTAGCAAGGACAGAAATTATATTACAAGCAGCTACAGTCTCTCTCCTCACACAGTGGCTATCCCAGAGTTGAGAAACCACTCTCCTGCACTAGCTTCTTCTAGAATATTTTGTGAGCAGGCATCTGACTTAGATGCGGTCACAGGTACACGACCGTGGTAGCTCCTGTGTCTGCTGGTTCCTGGAATGTCCTCTAGATCCTCACATTCCTGTCTGGGTCAGTGGCTCGCTGATGCTCCTTTAGTCTCATGACCCTCGTCTTCCTCTTGGTATCCCTTCTCTTGAGCTACACTAACTTTTAGTAAACATGCCTCTTAATGAGTGTATGGATAAAGAAAGACTAAAAGATTTCTACATTACTATAATCCAGTGCCAACCGCCAGGCACATTAGGAACTACTACAAACACTGCCCATTTAGAACCCATAGTAAACCCGCCGTATCCTAACAGCACTACCAGGACTCACAAAGCACCATACCCTAACTATCAAAAGGCAACACTGCAAATATTAAACCAATACATCTCAGAGAATAACAATACATGACCTACTGGGGAAAGAGAACAAGTGGCAATGTCTAATAGGAATTACATAAACAGAATACCTCAGCTCAGTTACACATGCAGAACATAGACCATCACCAAACAAGAAATCACAATGTAGAAACAGGAAGACAATAATTAAACTGGGAACCCCAAAAGCCAAACTTGGAATGTACAACAACACTGTAGAAATAAAACTATAAATTAATCTCCTCTTGTACTAAACAAAGCACAGACGTTAATGATGCACATTTCCCAGAGCTGAAATATTCCAGTTAATAAAATTCAAAATAAAGAGATATTGTTCTACCTTTTGTGCATTTTTTTCAGTTGCAATTGCTCCAGCCACTTTCTTATGGTTTCTTCGTGTCTTCTGCTAACTCTCCATCGTCTGCTGTCCATTTGTCCTTTCTTCTCTCTTCTAGTTTTTTTTCCATTCTCTCTCTACATCTGCTTTAACATACTAATCTTTCTCCTTTTGCTCTTTCCTCATTCCTATTTCATCCACTCAAATTTTACCCCTCCATCCTCAATCCCCACTTACTCTCCCAATACCTGGCCAATTGTAGATTTGTCTTCCCTCCCACACAAAATATTTTTCCCCTCTCCATTTTACTCTCCCAGCCCCATCCCCTTCTAATCTCCCCCAACATCAGCTCCCTTCTAGTTTCAGCCCCACCCAGCATCCGCTCCCTTCTAGTCCCCCCATCAGCCCATTTCTAGTCCTTTCCTAGCCCCACCATCAGCCCATGTCAAATCCTAGCTCCCCTTCACTCTACCCATTTACAATCCAAGCCCCCCATGAGCCTACTTCCAGTTCTAGCCCCTCCACGAGTCCATTTCAATCCAGGCCCCCACCACAGCCCATTTCCAATCTTAGCATCTCCCCAACAGCCCATTTCCAGTCCTATCCTAGCCCCTTCATCAGCCCATTTCTTGTCCTAGCCCCTCCCACTCAGCCCATTTCCAGTCCTAGCTCCCTCCCCTCACAGCCCATTTCCATTCCAAGCCCCCTCCCCATCAGCTATTTGCAGTTCAAGTCCCCCCTCCACTCAGCCCATTTCCATTCCAAGCCCCTGCCCCCATCAGCTATTTGCTGTTCAAGCCCCCTTTCCACTCAGCCCATTTCCAGTCCTAGCAACCCCCCAGCCCATTACCAGTCCTAGCCCCCCCATAACCCATTACCAGTCCTAAGCTCCCCATCAGCCCACTTCCAGTCCTAACCCCCCCATCACCCCATTTTCAGTCTTAGGACTGGTAATGAGCTATGGGGGGGGGGGCTAGGACTGGAAATGGGCTGATAGGGGGTTAGGAATGGTAATGGGCTATGGGGGGGCTAAGACTGGAAATGGGCTTATGGGGGTTAGGACTGGAAGTGGGCTGATGAGGGGTTAGGACTGGTAATGGGCTATGGGGGGCTAACCCCTCATCAGCCCACTTCCAGTCCTAACCCCCCATAAGCCCATTTCCAGTCTTAGCCCCCCCATAGCCCATTACCATTCCTAACCCCCTATCAGTCCATTACCAGTCCTAACCCCCCCCATAGCCCATTACCAGTCCTAACCCCCCCATAGCACATTACTAGTCCTAACCCCCCCATCAGCCCACTTCCAGTCTTAGCCCCCCCATAGCCCATTACTTGTCCTAACCCCCCCCATCAGCCCACTTCCCGTCTTAGCCCCCCATAGCCCATTACCAGTCCGAACCCCCCCCATCAGCCCACTTCCTGTCTTAGCCCCCCCATAGCCCATTACTAGTCCTAACCCCCCCATCAGCCCACTTCCAGTCTTAGCCCCCCTCCATAGCCCATTACCAGTCCTAACCCCCCTCTCCCCCATCAGCCCAGGTAAATTAAAAAAACAAACAAACAGCTGCTGCTCCCGCTGTGACAGCGGCAGAATCAAGCGTCCCGTGGGGCCCGGCAGAACCCTCCCGGCATCAGCTCCGTCAGCGCGGGCTTTGGGAGCTGATGCTGCAGGGAGGGCTCTGCCAGGCAGGGGGGGGCCCCCCGCGGGACGCTTGATTCTGCCGCTGCTTTGGCAGCAGTGATAGCAGCAGCCGGTTTGTTTGTTTTTTAATCTACCTGGGCTGATACAGAATGTTTTTTGCGCGGGGCCCCCTGAAACATGGGGCCCCATGCAAAAAACATTCTTGCTCAATGGACGGGCCGGCCCTGGGTGTACTGGTCTTTTACCAGGACACAAGGGGTAATAGGTGTAAAGATTGAGCAACCTTTGTTACCTTCCAACCCCTCTGCTGCGTAAGGTGCTAAAGCTCAGTCAGCTAGTGACGCCGTGATGGCGCCATGGCAAGGAAACCGTCTTTGCATCAGAATAAGAACCCAACCCAATCTTAACTCACAGAAGTCTCCCCCCAGTATTGTGCTACTGGGGAAAGAGAAGCCTCTCCTGTTCTGGAAAATTGCCAAAGACCGGTTACCTCACTATAAGAACATAAGAAATGCCATAATGGGTCAGACCAAGGTCCATCAAGCCCACTATCCTGTTTCCAACAGTGGCCAATCCAGGTCACAAGTACCTGTCAGGTTCCCAAAGGGTACACAGATTCCATGCTGCTTGTCCCACGGGTAAGCCGTGAATTTTCCCTGATCCACTTTAATAATGGTTTATGGACTTTTCCTCCAGGAACTCGTCCAAACCTCTTTTAAACCCAGCTACACTAACAGCTTTTACTACATCCTCCAGCAATGAATTCCAGAATTTCATTACGTGTTGAATGAAAAAAATAGTTTCTCCGATTTGTCTTAAATGTGCTACATTGTAGCTTCATTGCGTGTTCCCTAGTTTTTCTACTTTGGAAGGAGTAAACAACTGATCCTATACACTTCTAGGATCACTAGATGTCTCTGCTGTTCGAGTAAGGAAGAACTTGGGGGGGGGGGGATTTAGCTCACGCCTTTTCTCTGAGGTATAAGATGAGTTACGTTCAGGTACAGTAGGTATTTTTCCTGTCCACAGAGAGTTTCCTGCGGCAATGGAGGGATAAGTGACTTGCCCAAGATCACAAGGAATGGCAGCGAGATTCAAAATTTGGCTTTCCTGGGTCTCAGCCCACTGTTCTAACCATTAGGCTACTCCTGTACTCTTCACATGGTTGCATCAGTGATGGCAAACCATCCATGTTCTGATGCAGCAAAACAGGCCCACACCACAATTCCTCTATCTCCATGCTTGACAGACAGGATGAGGGCAGGCTTTGGTTTCTGCTACATAAAACAAACATTTGTTATAGTTGTTGAACAGTTCAATTTTTAACTCATCTGTCCATAGAGCATAAAGACAGAAGTCTTGTGGGTCATCCATATGCTTTTGGTGAACCTGGGATGGCAACAATCTTCTCTTTGAAGAGTGGTGGTTTCTTCCTTGCTATCCTTCTATGAACATCATTCCTATATAGTGTTTTTTTTGTCGTGCTGGTGGACGCATGAACTCTCCTATCATCCACAGTGAGAGAGAAGCCTGCATATCTTTAGATGCTAGGGGGGGGGGGGGGTCCTTTGTGACTTTCTGGATGTTTGTACAGTTTGCTCTTTGGGATATCTTAGAAGAACAACCACTATGGGTAGAACTAGTTTAGTCTTCAACTTTTCTTCCACTGGTAAAATCTCTCGACTGTGGAAGGGGGGGGGGGGGAGGGGGTGTCACAAATGTTTAGAAATTATCTAGCAACTTTGTCCAGACAGCCAAGCATCAACTACATTTGTGGAGCTCCTCCTGCAATAGCTTTTGATTGTGGTACGATGAGTTCCCACTAACATTTGCGAAAACCAAACTTCAAAACTTTTTGCCTTTAGATAGGACACAATGTCCAAATTCAGCTGTGTGTTACTCCGCAGGAGGGTTTACTATGTTACCAAATTATTTAAGCTCCTGGTTCTAATTAGCTAAATTCAGTGTGTTAAGGAAACAAGGGGTTAATTACTGCTTCACCCAACATGGACATTCAGCCCCTCTGCTCCACTAGCCTCTCTCACACCAGATCCCCCCCTTACATCTTCACTGTGCACCCAAACACCCTTCTCTTTGGTCTTGACACACACTCATATACTGCCCTCGCCTCAGATGCCCCTGTTGCACCACTATCTCAGCCCACCCCCCCTTGTACAACTAACAGTGTTCAAGGTATATACACTCCCACAAAGCACATCCTCACTATGCCCCCCCTCCATACCTCAGATCTCTCGCCAACAGCAGCTGCCCCTACACATCCTTACATATATACTCCCCTGCCCGGCACACAATGCTCCTACCCCATCCATACCCCTACCCGATATCCCCAAACTCCACCCCAGCTGCCCCTCCCTTTACACATACTCCTACCTCATCCATACCACTACCCGATATCCCCCACGCCACCCCAGCTGCCCCTCACATGACACACATACTCCTACCTCATCCATACCACTACTGATATCCCCCCATTCCATCCCAGCTGCCCCTCACATCACATCACACATACTCCTACCCTTCCATACCCCTACCCGATATCCCCACTCCACCCCTGCTGCCCCTCACTTTACACACTCATACCCCATTCCACCCCAGCTGCCCCTCACGACACAGACTCCTACCCTTCCATACCCCTACCCGATATCCCCCCACTCCACCCCAGCTGCCCCTCACTTTATGCATACTCCTACCTGATATCCCCCACTCCACCCCAGCTGCCCCTCACTTTATACACATACCTTACTAATACTACTGAGCATTTGTATAGTGCTAAAGATGTATGCAGTGCTGCAAAGACACATGTAGAAGACCACCCCTGCTCATTGGAGCTTACAATCTAGTCAAGACAGACGACACAGTAGCTGTAGACATGGGATACAGCTAGGGGGAATGGTAAGGAAACACAAGATCAGGTGAGTCAAGATCAGAAAGCGGCAGTGAAGAGGTGAGTTTTCAGCCTGGATTTGAAAAGTGTCTGCCTCAGATAGTTTGTTGCAGGTGTAAGTTTCAGCAAGGTGAAAGGAGCAAAGTCTAGAGTTAGCAATAGAAGAGAAGGGCACAGATAGAAGCGATTTGCCAGAAGCGAGGAGGGGTATAGGGAGAGAAGAAAGGAAAGGTAGTGAGGAGCTGCAGAGTGAATGCACTTATAGATCAGCAGGAGAAGTTTGAACTGGATGCGGAAACGCATTGGGAGCCAATGAAGTGACTTGAGAAGAGGGGTAATATGGGCTTGATGAGGCTGGGGAAGATTAGCCGTAAAGCAGAGTGTCGAACAGATTGAAGGGGAGATGATTCAGTGGGAGATCAGGAAAGAGTAGGTTATAATAATCAAGACAGGAGGTGATTACGGAGTGGATGAGTGTCTTAGTAGTGTGTTCAGAAAGGAATGGGCAGATTTTGTTGATGTTATAGAGAAAGAAATGGCAGGCCTTAGCTATCAGATGGATATGTGTGGAGAAGGAGAGAGAGGAGTCAAAGACAACCCCAAGGTTGTGAGCCAAGGAAACAGAGAGGAGTAGAGAGTTATCCATAGAGACTGAGAAAAGAGGAAGAGGAGAGGTGATTTTAGGGGGAAAAAATAACCTCAGTTTTGGCCATGTTCAATTTCAAGCGGCAGCGAGACATCCAAGCAGCAATGTCAGAAAGGCAGGCAGAGATCCGGGCTGGATTGTCAGAGAGATTTCAGGCATAGAGAGGTAGATCTGGGTGTCATCGGCATAAAGATGGTACTGAAAGCCTTGCGAAGATCAAGAGACTGGGTACAGAGAGGAAAAAGGAGAGCACCCAAGACAGATCCTTGGGGTACACCAACTGAGAGTGGTGTAGCAGCAGAAGAAGAGCCACCAGAACTAACACTAAAAGAGTGATGAAAGAGATAAGAAGAGAACCAGGTTAGTACAGAGCCCTCAAAACCAAGCAAGGACAGGGTATCAAGGAGAAGGTTGTGTTAAATAGTATCAAAAGCAGCAGAGAGATCAAGAAGGACGAGGACTGGATTTTGCCAGGAACAAGTTACTGCAGACTTTGGCAACAGCCCTTTCAGCAAAATGTAAAGGCCGAAAGCCAGATTGTAAAGGATCCAGCAGGACTTGAGGGGAGAGAAAGTCTCCTACTCCATCCATACCCCTACCCAATATCCCCCACTCCCCCCAGCTGCTCCTCACCTTACACACACACTCCCCCACAGCTCCTTTCCACTGACTGGAGCGCTGAGAGTACTTTCCCCCCACTACCTGCACTATGGTTTTATAAGGGTCCATCCTAATTATTCTTGCAGGGGCCTACTAAATGTTAACTATGCCACAGCCCTAAATACCTCCTTGTGAATAGAAAAATGGGGGTTAGGACTGATATCGTTAAGAGCTAAGTGAGTCATCACAGTCCGGAGGCCCAGCGGAGAGAAGTCTCCCATTGCTTCTTTTCACCAGCTGTCTCTATTACCAACACTTACTGAATGAAGGAATCAACCAGTTCTGAGGCTGGCCCAGAAAAAAACGTAGGTTGAGGCTAATGTTTGGTCTTTCTCTTATCCTTCCTTTTGGGTTTTAAGATTTCTTACAAACTGATCAAACTTCAGGAGAACCCCCAAAACATGCCACCCTCCCTAAAACAATATTTCCCATCTGTATCACATGTTGGGCTGTATGCCTTGCTCTACAGTGGTGATAAGTATTCAGGGAGAATAAGTCCCTGCGTCAAAGAGTTTACAATCTAACTGGAGATAAAGTGACTTGCCCAAGGTTACAAAGCGTGGCAGAAGTGGGATCCCTTTCTGCAACCTACTCAGGGTCCAGGGCCAGATTTCCCTATATGCCAACTACGCCGTGGCGTAGGGCCCACAGCTGGCAAGGGCCCACAAAAATTGAACAACTTAGCTTTTTTAAAATTAAATTTAAAAAAAAACCCGCTGGCTGCTGTCCCGCGGGGCCCCCTCTGCCCGGCTGAATCCCTCCCTCCGTGCCGGCTTTGAGAGGCGTGAAGGGAGAGTGTCTCCCTCGTGTCTCTGTTAAGCCCGCAGGGGCTGATGGGAAATCTGCCCCTGCGGGCTTAACAGAGACGCGAGGGAGACACTCTCCCTTCGCACCTCTCAAAGCCGGCACGGAGGGGCTCAGCCGTCGCGGAGGGAGGGATTCAGCCGGGCAGAGGGGGCCCTGTGGGACAGTCCATGCTGCTGCTGCGGCAGCAGCCAGCGTTTTATTTGTTTTAATAAAGTTTACTTGAGCCGATGGAGGGGTGGGGGGGCTGGGACTGGAAATGGGCTGGGGGGGTTAAGACTGGAGGTGGGCTGACACGAAGAAACCAGAAGAAAGTGGCTGGAGCAATTGCAGCTGAAAAAAAATGCACAAAAGGTAGAAAAATATCTCTTTATTTTGAATTTATTAATTGGAATATGTCAGCTCTGGTAAATGTGCATCATTAACGTCTGCGCTTTGTTTAGTACAAGAGCAAATTAATGTATAGTTTTATTTCTACAGTGTTGTACATTCCAAGTTTGGCTTTTGGGATTCCAAAAGTTATGGTAGTTATGTTATGATGTAAACCGAGCTGATACCGAATAGCGCGGTATATAAGAAACTGTAATAAATAAATAAATATATAAGAAACTGTAATAAATAAATTCCCAGTTTAATTATGACGTCAGGGCCAACAGCGCGCAGCTGATCCGGCGTGCTCGTTTTTATCTTTTCTGGGGGCCACAATTTTTGTTGGCGTAGGGCCTCACTCAAGGTAAATCCGGCCCTGTCAGGGTCTCTTAAAACTGCCTCTTCCCCAGCATTGCCTCCCCTGGCCTTACCAAACACTTCTGCTGGCCCTTCACCTCGCCTCTCCCCTCCCATCCCATCATATCATACCCAGCAAACTTTTCTATAGATTTGAAAGTAAAATGCATTCATCCTTTTCCCTCTCTTCTTTTATTTTAAGCACGTTCTGCTCTTAAAATTTCCTGATGCTGAACAGCACAATTCCAATGGGATGGTAACGCCCCCTAGCGCCCTGTTGCTATCCTACAGAGAGGCTGTCAGGAAGGAGACAAGAGCAAGTGCAACCTTTCTATTGCACTAATTAAAAACAGTTCTTGATGAGCTTGGAGAACTTAAACCCTCGTCAGACCCGACAGACACTGTCCAAAAATACAAAGGAAACAAAGTAACAGTAACACTTCTACCATCCTCTGTCCGCTCTGCCTGCTCAATAAAGCTTGAAAACCAAAAGCCCACCAGGAAGAGAGCGCGACCTGGGGGAGGTTCTCTCCAGAGCTCTTTTTAGCGAGCAACCAATAGAAAGAGAGGGGGCGGGCTCAGACGCCAACCTGCTATATCTCATTCGGTAATAGTAAGAGGCGGAGCTAATGGAAAACTGGATTCTTTCTATGGGGACGAGGTACAAGGGCAGCTACAACGAAGGATGGAATCACGAGGTGGTTGAGGGCGGGCTTAACGTGACTTCACAACAATTACCAGCGGTTCAGAGGCATAGAGGGGAAGAATGGTACGTGTCGCGTTTGATTGATAGGTTAAGAGACCTGTCGCGAGACACCTGGGACGCAGTGGGAGGAGCTCTTAGACGGCAGGAGGGTCTGGCTGGGAGGAAGAGATTGAGAGAAAGCTGCGGACCGGAAGCGGAAAGAGGGGGCGGGATGGAGACCTCCGGGGTGAGTGTGAGGGGGCAACTTGTGAGAATTAAATCGGCTGAAAAGGAGAGGGGTAGGGGCACCCGGAAATAGAGCGGTCACGATAAGAATCCTGACCCCAGAACACCGCCTCCTTACAACACCCAGCCCAGACCCACTGACCTTAACCCAACATGAACAACCCCAACCAAATATCCTTCCTTTCCCCACTATACTAACCCCAATATCCTTCCCACTATACTAACCTCCACCCAACCCAATATCCCTCCCACTATACTAACCCCAACCCAATATCCTTCCCACTATACTAACCCCAACCCAATATCCTTCCTTTCCCCACAATACTAACCCTCAACCGCAACCCAACCCAATATCCTTCCCTCTGTACTAACCCCAACCCCCACCCACCCCGCACTCAATATACTTCCCACTATACTAACCTCCACCCAACCCAATATCCCTCCCACTATACTAACCCCAACCCCAACACAATATCCTTCCTTTCCCCACAATACTAACCCTCAACCGCAACCCAACCCAATATCCTTCCCTCTGTACTAACCCCAAACCCCACCCACACCACACTCAATATCCTTCCCACTATACTAACCCCCACCCAACCCAACCCAATATCCTTCCCACTATACTAACCCCAAACCCCACCTCCACCCCAATATCCTTCCCTCTGTACTAACCCCAACCCCCACCCACCCCGCACTCAATATCCTTCCCACTATACTAACCTCCACCCAACCCAATATCCCTCCCACTATACTAACCCCAACCCCAACCCAATATCCTTCCCACTATACTAACCCCCACCAACCCAATATCCTTACCACTATACTAACCCCAACCCCCACCTCCACCCCAATATCCTTCCCTCTGTACTAACCCCAACCCCCACCCACCCCGCACTCAATATCCTTCCCACTATACTAACCTCCACCCAACCCAATATCCCTCCCACTATACTAACCCCAACCCCAACCCAATATCCTTACCACTATACTAACCCCAACCCAACCAATTATCCTTCCCACTATACTAACCCCCAACCCAACCAATATCCTTCCCACTATACTAACCCCAACCCAACATCCTTCCCACTATACTAACACCCAACCCCCACCTCCACCCTGCACTCAATATACTTCCCACTATACTAACCTCCACCCAACCCAATATCCCTCCCACTATACTAACCCTAACCCAATATCCTTCCCACTATACTAACCCCATCCCCAATCCAATATCCTTACCACTATACTAACCCCAACCCCCACCTCCACCCCAATATCCATCCCTCTGTACTAACCCCCAACCCCCCCACCCCAATATCCTTCCCTCTGTACTAACCCCAACCCCCACCCACCCCGCACTCAATATACTTCCCACTATACTAACCTCCACCCAACCCAATATCCTTCCCACTATACTAACCCCAACCCCAACCCAATATCCTTACCACTATACTAACCCCAACCCAACCAATTATCCTTCCCACTATACAAACCACCCAACCAATTATCCTTCCCACTATACTTACCGCCAACCCTACAAATATCCTTCCCACTATACTAACCCCCAACCCAACCAATATCCTTCCCACTATACTAACCCCCAACCCAAACCCAATATCCTTCCCACTATACTAACCCCCGCTCCAACCTAATATCCCTCCCACTATACTAACCTCCACCCCAACCCAACATCCTTCCCACTATACTAACCCCCACCCAACCCAATATCCTTCCTACTATACTAACCCCAACCCCCACCCCAACATCCTTCCCACTATACGAACCCCCACCCAACCCAATATCCTTCCCACTATACTAACCCCAACCCGCACCCCAACATCCTTCCCACTATACTAACCCCAACCCAACATCCTTCCCACGATACTAACCCCCAACCCCCACCCCAATATCCTTCCCACTATACTAACCCCAACCCAACCCAACCCAATATCCTTCCTTTCCCCACAATACTAACCCCCAACCCCAACCCAATATCCTTCCCTCTGTACTAACCCCAACCCAATTCAACATCCTTCCCACTATACTAATCCCTACCCAACCCAATATCCTTCCCACTTTACTAACCCCCACCAACCCAATATCCTTCCCACTATACTAACTCCCACCCAACTCAATATCCTTCCCACTATACTAACCACCCCAACCCCCACCCCAATATCCTTCCCACTATACTAACCCCCAACCCCCACCCCAATATCCTTCCCTCTGTACTAACCCCAACCCCAACCCCCACCCACCCCACACTCAATATCCTTCCCACTATACTAACTTCCACCCAACCCAATATCCCTCCCACAATACTAACCCCCACCAACCCAATATCCTTCCTTTCCCCACTATACCAACCCGCCACCGCAACCCAACCCAATATCCTTCCCCCTGTACTAACCCCAAGCCCCACCCACCCCACACTCAATATCCTTCCCACTATACTAACCCCCACCCAACCCAACCCAATATCCTTCCCACTATACTAACCCCCACCCAACCCAATATCCTTCCCACTATACCAACTCCCAACCCAACCCAACCCAACCCAACCCAAAATCCTTCCCACTATACTAACCCCCACCACAACCCAACCCAATATCCTTCCCACTATACTAACCCCCACCAACCCAATATCCTTCCCACTATAATAACCCAACCCAACCCAACATCCTTCCCACTATACTAACCCCCAACCAACCCAACCCAATATCCTTCCCACTATACTAACCCCCACCCAACCCAATATCCTTCCTTTCCCCACAATACTAACCCCCAACCCCAACCCAATATCCTTCCCTCTGTACTAACCCCAACCCAACCCAACATCCTGCCCACTATACTAATCCCCACCCAACCCAATATCCTTCCCACTATACTAACCCCCACCAACCCAATATCCTTCCCACTATACTAACAACCACCCAACCCAATATCCTTCCCACTATACTAACCCCCACCCAACCCAACATCCTTCCCACTATACTAACTCCCACCCCAAACCCAATATCCTTCGCACTATACTAACCCCAACCGCCACCCCAATATCCTTCCCACAATACTAACCACCACCCAACCCAATATCTTTCCCACTATACTAACTCCCAACCCAAACCCAATATCCTTCGCATTATACTAACCCCAACCCCCACCCCAATATCCTTCCCACTATACTAACCCCAACACCCACCCCAATATCCTTCCCACTATACTAACCCCCACCCAACCCAATATCCTTCCCACTATACTAACTCCAACCCTAACCCAATATCTTTCCTTTCCCCACTATACTAACCGCCACCCAACCCAATATCCTTCCCACTATACTAACCCCCACCCAACCAAACATCTTTCCCACTATACTAACTTCCACCCAACCCAATATCCTTCCCACTATACTAACCCACAACCCATACCCAACATCCTTCCCACTATACTAACCCCCAACCCATACCCATACCCAAAATCCTTCCCACTATACTAAGCCCGAACCCAAACCCAATATCCTTCCCACTATACTAACCCCCACCCCAACCCAATATCCTTCCCACTATACTAACTCCAAACCCAACCCAATATCCTTCCCAGTATACTATCCTCCAACCCAAACCCAATATCCTTCACACTTTACTAACCCCCAACCCATACCCAACATCCTTCCCACTATACTAACCCCCAACCCATACCCAACATCCTTCCCACTATACTAACCCCCACTGAACCCAATATCCTTCCCACTATACTAAACACAGCCCCAACCCAATATCCTTCCCTTCCCACTATACTAATCCCAATCCCCACTCCAATATCCTTCTCACTAACCCCAACCCCTACACCAACCCAAATAGCCTTCCAACTATACTAACTCCAACCCCCAACCAACCAAACCCAAACCCAATATCTTTCACACTATACTAACCCCCACCCCAACCCAATATCCTTCCCACTATACTAACTCCCAACCCAAACCCAATATCCTTCCCACTATACTAACTCCCTAGCCAAACCCAGTATCTTTCCCACTATACTATCCCCCACCCAACCCAACATCCTTCCCACTATACTAACCTCCACCCCAACCCCTCAAACCCAGTATCCTTCCCACTATACTAATGCCAAACCCCCACCCCAATATCCTTCCCACTATATTAACTCCATCCCCAACCCAAACACAATATCCTTCCCTTCCCCACTATACTAACCCCCAATGCAATATCCTTCCCTTCCACACTATACTAACCCCAACCTCAACCTAGTATCCTTCTCGCTATACTAACTACAACCCCATCCGCAACCCAACCCAAACCCAATATCTTTCCCACTGTACTAACCCCCAACCAAACGCAATATCCTTCCCACAATACTAACCCCTACCCCATCCCAACCCAATATCCTTCCCACTATACTTCCACCCCAACCCCAACACAAATAGCCTTCCAACTATACTAACCCCCACACAACCCAACATCCTTCCCACTATGCTAACCACCACCCAACCCAAACCCAGAATCCTTCCCACTATACTAATTCCAAACCCCCACCCCAATTTCCTTCCCACTATATTAACTCCAACACAAACCCAAATCCAATCCAAATCCAATATCCTTCCCTTCCCCACTATACTAACCCCCAATGCAATATCCTTCCCTTCCACACTATACTAACCCCAACCCAGTATCCTTCTCTATACTACTACAACCCCATCCGCAACCCAACCCAAACCTAATATCTTTCCCACTGTACTAACTCCCAACCCAAACCCAATATCCTTCCTACTACACTAACCCCCAACCCAATATCCTTCCCACAATACTAACTCCACCCCACCCCACCCCAATCAAATCCAAACCGATATCCTTCCCACTATACTAACACCAACCCCCACCCAACCTAATATCCTTCCGACTATACTAACCCCACCCCAACCCCAACACAAATGCCTTCCCACTATACTAACCCCCACCCTACCCAACATCCTTCCCACTATACTAACCCCCACCCAACCCAATATCCTTCCCACTATTCTAACTCCCAATCCAAACCTAATATCCTTCGCACTATACTAACCCCAACCCCCAACCCAACATCCTTCCCACTATACTAACCCCCACCCAACCCAACATCCTTCCCACTATTCTAACTCCCAATCCAAACCTAATATCCTTCGCACTATACTAACCCCAACCCCCACCCCAATATCCTTCCCACTATACTAACCCCTACCCCAATCCAATATCTTTCCCACTATACTAACCCCCACCCAACCCAACATCCTTCCCACTATACTAACTCACACCCCAAACCCAATATCCTTCACACTATACTAACCCCAACCGCCACCCCAATATCCTTCCCACAATACTAACCACCACCCAACCCAATAACCTTCCCACTATACTAACTCCCAACCCAAACCCAGTATCCTTCGCATTATACTAACCCCAACCCCCACCCCAATATCCTTCCCACTATACTAACCCCAACACCCACCCCAATATCCTTCCCACTATACTAACCCCCACCCAAACCAATATTCTTCCCACTATACTAACCCCCAACCCATACCCAACATCCTTCCCACTATACTAACCCCGAACCCAAACCCAATATACTTACAACTATACTAACCCCGAACCCAAACCCAAACCCAATATCCTTCCCACTATACTAACCCCCACCGCAACCCAATATCCTTCCCACTATACTAACCCCCAACCCAAACCCAACATCCTTCCCACTATACTAACCCCGAACCCAAACCCAATATCCTTCCCACTATACTAACCCCCACCGCAACCCAATATCCTTCCCACTATACTAACCCCCACCCCAAACCCAGTATCCTTCCCACTATACTAACCCCCAACCCTACCCAACATCCTTCCCACTTTACTAACCCACACTCAACCCAATATCCTTCCCATTATACTAACCCCCACCCCAACCCAATACCCTTCCCACTATACTAACCCCCACCCAACCTAATATCCTTTCCACTATACTAACTCCAAACCCAACCCAATATAATAAATAAATAAATAAATAAATATCCTTCCCACTATACTAACCCCTAACCCATACCCAACATCCTTCCCACTATACTAACCCTGAACCCAAACCCAATATACTTACAACTATACTAACCCCGAACCCAAACCCAATATCCTTCCCACTATACTAACCCCCACCCCCACCCCAAACCCAATATCCTTCCCACTATACTAACCCCCAACCCATACCCAACATCCTTCCCACTATACTAACCCCCACTTAACCCAATATCCTTCCCACTATACTAACTCCCAACCCAAACCCAATATCCTTCCCACTATACTAAACACAACCCCAACCCAATATCCTTCCCTTCCCACTATACTAATCCCAATCCCCACCCCAATATCCTTCTCACTATACTAACCCCAACCCCTACACCAACCCAAATAGCCTTCCAACTATACTAACTCCAACCCCCAACCAACCAAACCGAAACCCAATATCTTTCACACTATACTAACCCCCACCCCAACCCAGTATCCTTCCCACTATACTAACTCCCTAGCCAAACCCAGTATCTTTCCCACTATACTAACTCCCTACCCAAACCCAATATCCTTCCCACTATACTAACCCCCACCCAACCCAACATCCTTCCCACTATACTAACCTCCACCCCACCCCAACCAAAACCCAGTATCCTTCCCATTATACTAATGCCAAACCCCCACCCCAATATCCTTCCCACTATATTAACTCCAACCCCAACCCAAACCCAATATCCTTCCCTTACCCACTATACTAACCCCCAATGCAATATCCTTCCCTTCCACACTATACTAACCCCAATCTCACCCTAGTATCCTTCTCTGTATACTAACTACAACCCCATCTGCAACCCAAAGCAAACCCAATATCTTTCCCACTGTACTAACCCCTACCCCATCCCAACCCAGTATCTTTCCCACTGTACTAACTCCCAACCCAAACGCAATATCCTTCCCACTACACTAACCCCAGCCCAATATCCTTCCCACAATACTAACCCCTACACCATCCCAACCCAATATCCTTCCCACTATACTAACTCCACCCCACCCCAATCCAACCCAAACCGATATCCTTCCCACTATACTAACCCCAACCCCCACCCAACCCAATATCCTTCTGACTATACTAACCCCACCCCAACCCCAACACAAATAGCCTTCTAACTATACTAACCCCCACACAACCCAACATCCTTCCCACTATGCTAACCCCCAAGCCGACCCAAACCCAATGTCCTTCCCACTATACTAACCCTCAACCAACGCAGCCCAAATATCCTTCCAACTATACTAACCCCAACCCCCACCCCAATATCCTTCCTCCTATACAAACCCCAACCACAACCCCCACCCCAATATCCTTCCCTTCCCACTATACTAATCCCAACCCCCACCCCAATATCCTTCCCACAATACTAACCACCACCCAACCCAATAACCTTCCCACTATACTAACTCCCAACCCAAACCCAGTATCCTTCGCATTATACTAACCCCAACCCCCACCCCAATATCCTTCCCACTATACTAACCCCAACACCCACCCCAATATCCTTCCCACTATACTAACCCCACCCAACCCAACCCAAAAGCAATATCTCTGCTCTTGAGAATCTTGTCTAGGTCCTTCATAGCCATTTTGCCATGGGCAATGCGTCATTAGATTTCTTGACTGCTTGTCGTTTCTTTATTGATTGTTGATCGAAGTAGGTTAAAGTTGTCAACTATTTCAAATTCTTCTCTATCAGTGATGAACTTATGGAATTTGCCAGTTGTCAGGATCTTTATCTTCTTAATGTTAAGGTGCAGGCCCATTTTAAGACTATGCTCCTTGATCTTGAGAAGCAAATATTTCAGATCCTCTTCACTTTCAGCCAGTAATGTGATATCATCAGCATAGCGAAGGTTGTTGATGAATCTTCCACTAATCTTCACACCTCGGTTGTTTTCATGCAGTTCTGCATATAAATTAAACAGGTAGATGAACTCACCTGCCTCTCCACATTCTTTTTTGTGGGCCCCACACTCTGGAATTCATTACCACGCACACTCCACACTGAACTTTCATTCCCTAGATTTAAGATCATGCTCAACATCCACCTCTTTCACTTTGCATTTGACCTTCCCTTCCCCAATCCCTCCCTCCTGTCTGCTTAGCCCCACTTTGCCTCTGTCTTTCTCTTGTATCTAACTAGTGTGTCTGTCCCTTTATCTCTCAGTCTATCTCTCCATCTGTCACTTTCCTGTCTACCACTGGCGTTCTTTTCTTTCTTCTGCTTGCAGCCCATATTTGATTTGTACATCACCTTGACGCTTTGCTTGGGTGGTATATCAAGCACTGAAATAAAGATAAAAGAGCCAGTGGTAGGAGGAGAGTATGCAGCCTTGTCGTACACCTTTGCTGATTTTAAGCCCTTCCTTTTCTCTTTGTTTCTTTCAAACTGTTGCTTCTTGATCAATGTAAAGGTTGTGCAAGAGAACGATCAGGTGTTCTGGTATACTCATGCTTCTTAATGTGGCCCAGAGTTTCTCATGGTTTACACAGTCAAAAGCCTTGCTGTAGTCAATAAAATACATATAGATATCCTTTTGGTATGCTCTCCCATAGGAGGAATGCGTCACACAGTCTAGCACGCCCAAGATGGATGTGCAGGTCATGAAGTAGACCACCATTCCTGTGGAAGAAGGATCAGCCTTAAGGGATATTCTGGATAGAAATGTGGACTGTTTGCTGCAGAGTCAGTTTGCAGTGGCAGCTGCTATTCTCCTGTTGGCTGTGTGTGCAGGCCTGACGTCTCAAGTCCTGCTCCTATGGATTCAGTCCCTCCTGATGGATAATACTTTCAGAGTTGGTTGCTACCTTCCTTGTGATACCATGCATGTTCTAGTCTGCTTTGAGGCTAGGATATTGCCCCGTTGACACTGATGTAGTGTTGGATTTGGCTCCACCACTGGGCAGCGGACACATCCTCCAAAGCCTGGCTAACTAAACTGGCCTTAAGGGGAAGCTCCTTTTTGGGGTTGATTTGGAAAGGTTGGTGAAGGTCTTGGGTGAGGCCAAGCCTTATCACCTTCCAGAAGATAGAATCTAAAGACCTGAGAATCATACAGGGCTGCTCCCCTCTCCAACATCTGCTCATTCATCATGGGCATACTGGACTGACTTCCAGGGGTCTCAGGACTCTCACCATTATCGTCCTGGAAGCCTTTCTTCTCTTCTTTTGGATTTTGGACCCATAATCATTCCTTTAGAGGGGCTCAGGGTCTCTGTCCCCTCCAGAGTGGGTTCCTCTCGTTCAACACAGTGAAGATCTGAGGACCCACTCCCAGATGTCACCAAGGATCATTAGGTGCTCAACGCCCTTCAAAGCGGCTATGTCCTGGTCTCCAAGCAGCCGATCCTGGAGGCATTTTTCATCTCTCCAAGTGGTTCAACAGACAAGAGAGGCACCACATGGGTCACGTTGGACAAATTACTATGCCTGAAGGTGGTGGTGTCATTCCCCCAGCTGAGCAGGGCAAGGAAAGATATTCCATTTATTTCTTGGTGCCAAAGATAGATGCCTTCTGTCCAATTCTTGACCTCCAGGCATCAATGCTCATTTGCACATGTTGCACTTCCAAATCGAAATTCTGAGATCTGTGATTTCAGCAATACGCCAAAGGGAGTTTCTAGCATTTTTGGCTTTGGCCGAAGCTTATTTTCATATCCTGATCCGGGAGGATCAGCAGGCATTTCTGCATTTTGCCGTGCTTGGCTCGCACTTTCAGTTTGCTGCCCTTCTCTTCGGACTCTTCATTGCCCCAAGAACTTTCTCCAAGGTCATAGTGTTGGTGGCTGCTGTTCTACAGCACCAAGGACTATGTGTACACCCATTTCTATAAGACTGGCTCATCTGAGCCTGTTCTCTGTCGAAGGCATCTTGGGTTTCGGCCCATGTGGTGTCCTTCTGGAAGGCCATGACTGGGTAATCAATTGGGGAAAGAGTGTGTTGGAGCCTTCCCAATCCCTGGAATTCCTGGAAGCATGGTTTGATGCTTGAGTGAGCAGAGTCTTCCTGCCGGAGGAGAGAGTGCAGAGATTGTTGGAACAATTTGAGGTATTTTGTTTTCAACAGACTCCCAGGATTTAAGAATATCTATAGCTTCTCGGCTTGATGGTGACGACAATCAAGATGTATTTATTTATTTTTATTTTAGTGTTTTCTATACCGCCATACGATAAATCATAGCGGTTTACATAAAACAACTGAGTTACATTGAACAAAGTGGAAGTTACATGTATACAGAGAACTTTTAGATAATTACATGATCAGTAAACATCAACAAGAGATCAGGAATATGTACATGATGATTTAATATGAACTATGTACAAATTATAAGGGTCCTGAGGTTTTTTAGTGAAGGGATGTAACATAGTGGATGGTGTGCTACTTCTGATATTTTAGTGGGGTTGAGTCGGGGCGGTTGGTAAATTTGTCTCATTTTCACCAAAGTGTTCTATAAATAAAAAAGTTTTTAGTTTTGTTCGAAAGGTGGAAAGGTCTGTTATGTGTTTCTGGTAATGAGTTCCAGAGCATTGGAGATAAGTATTCAAATGATCTGTTACTGGTTTGTTTGGTTTTTCTGAATTCTGGTGGGAATTGGTCATTGGTGCTCTTTCTTTGTCTATTATTAGGTGTTTTCCTGATTAACTGGATTAAAGTACTGTAGAAGGTACCAGTTCTTTGATAACTTTGAACGTTGTCATTATGATTTTATATTTAATTCTGTTATGTACAGGGAGCCAGTGGAGGGAGTGACGTATGGGTGTGATATGTTGTGTATGGTGTGTGTTCGAGATGATGCGAGCTGCCATATGTTGTGCCATTTGTAGAGGGTGGATCGTTTGTTTTGGGAGGCCATGGAGTAGACTGTTGCAGTAGTCGATGTGTGGGGTAATCATCGCTTGCATCAATGATCTGAAATCGTTGCTGTGGAGAAGTGGTTTTAAGTGTTTGAGGAGGTGGATTTTCTTATATATGGCTTTAGTTGTATTTTTAATATGGGTTCTGAATGTGAGTTGCTGGTCTAGTGTGACTCCTAGGTATTTTACTTCATTTTTAACTTCAAGAATAGATCTATTAATGGTGATGTTGCTGGGTGGCGTGTAATTTTGGTATCTAGATATTATTAGGGCTTCTGTTTTTTTATAGTTTATTTTAATCTGTGTGTTTTGAGCCAATAATCGACTTCTATGAAGCATGAGATTATGGGATCGAGAGTGTGTGTTACTACATCGAAAGGCATGTATAGCATTATGTCGTCGGCATAATGGTGAAATCTATTTTGAATTTTTTTATTAGATTGCAAATGGGCTGTATGTAAACATTAAATAGAAGAGTTGAAAGTGTGGATCCTTGGGGAAGTCCTGTCGTTTGTGTGTAAGTGTCTGAGTATTTTTGATCTATATTGACTTGTGTTCTGTCTTTTAGGTATGATGAGAACCACTGGAAGGTGGTTCCACTTAGTCCAATTTGTATAAGTCTTTGTAGTAGTAGTGTATGTATGACTGAATCAAAAGCGGCAGCGATGTCTAGAAATATTAATATAAAAGCTTGGTTGGGGTTGTTTGTTCCTTTTATTAATTTGTTGTATAGAGTTAGCATCAGTGTTTCTACATTGTGCAGAGGTCTGAATCCAAATTGGTTTGGGTCTAATGGTGCATATTGATCAATGTGATCTTGTAGTTGAATTTGGACATTTGGTCTGTATGATAATGGGCATTTATTGTCTAATGATTTGTTTTTTTAGGATTGGGCGGACTGTTGCTTTTTTTAGACTTCTTGGCATGTAGCCTTGTTTGAGAGACTTGTTTACAATTATTAATATAATGGGCGCAAGCTTGTCACCTGCATCTTTAATCCATTTCACTGGACAAGGGTCAGATTTGGATGTTGTTGTGTTCAATTTTGCTATTAACTTTTTAAGATGTTCTAGGAAGACTTTTTGGAACTCTTCCCAGCTATCTATCTGTGGAGGTGGGTTTATGTTATTTGTTGGTGCGTATAAATTGTTTTGGGTTGAGTTGATTTTAGACATGTAGTAATCTGCCAATGTTTGGGGGGTGATGGGAAGTGTCTCCATAGAGTCTCTAGGCTTAGCTATAAATGACTTTACAATAGCAAATAGATCCTTAAGTTTGTTTATTGATTTCATCAATATGTTTGGGTAGTACTCTTTTTTTTAGTATGGTTGATTTGTTGGCTGTATTTTGTTAGCATAGTGATATGTTGTTGTTAAGTGCCGTCGAGTCGGAGTCGACTCACGGCGACCCTCTGGATAGCTATCCTAAATTGTGTTCGGTCTTCAGTCAAGCGGCTCATTGTTGACAGACTGGTACCCGTAGCTGCTGTTATTGTATCGATCCATCTCATTGCTGGCCTTCCTCTTTTGCGTCGACCTTCTATCTTGCCAAGCATGATGTCTTTCTCTAATGATCTCTCTCTCCGCATGATGTGTCCAAAGTATGAAAGTCGAAGTCTTGTCATCTGAGCTTCTAAAGAAAGCTTAGGTTTGATCTCCACTAATACAGACTGGTTTGTTCTTCGGGCAGTCCATGGTATATACACAGTATTCGCTGCCAGCACCATAATTCAAAGACATCAATTTTCTTCCTGTCTATCTTTTTCACTGTCCAGCTTTCACATCCATATGATGTTTTTGAAAATACCATGGCTTGAACAAGTCGAATCTTTGTATGGAGAGAGACATCTCTGCTCTTCAGAATCTTATCTAGGTCTTTCATAGCCATTCTGCCAAGAGCAATGCGTCGTCTGATTTCTTGACTGCTTGTTGCTTCTTTATTGATAGTTGATCCAAGTAGGTTAAAGTTATTCACGATTTCAATTTCTTCTCCTTCGACGATGAACCTGTTGATTATGCCAGTTGTCATGATCTTTGTCTTCTTTACATTAAGGTGCAGGCCCATTTTGAGACTATGTTCTTTGATTGTGAGAAGCAAATGTTTCAGATCATCTTCACTTTCAGCCAGTAATGTGGTATCATCAGCATAGCGAAGGTTGTTGATGAGTCTTCCACCAATCTTCACACCTCTGTTGTCTTCATACAATCCTGCTTCTGTGATGATTTGTTCTGCATATAAATTAAACAGGTAGGGGGAAAGTATGCAGCCTTGTCTTACACCTTTGCTTATTTTAAACCATTCTGTTTCTCCTTGTTCCATTCGAACTTTTGCTTCTTGATCAATGTACAGATTGTGCAAGAGAACGATCAGGTGTTCTGGTATACCCATGCTTCTTAATGTGGCCCAGAGTTTCTCATGGTTTACACAGTCAAAAGCTTTGCTATAGTCGATAAAGCACAAATAGATATCCTTTTGGTATTCTTTAGTCTTTTCAAGGATCCATCTCACATCCGCAATGATGTCTCTCGTTCCTCGCCCTTTTCTGAACCCTGCTTGCACTTCAGGTAGTTCTTGTTCCAGGTATGATTGTAGTCTCTTTTGAATAATCTTCAGTAGAATCTTGCTGGCATGTGGGATCAGAGCGATTGTGCGATAATTTCCACAGTCAGTTGGATCACCTTTCTTTAGTATTGGTACAAACACAGATCTTTTCCAGTCAGTTGGCCATGATGCTGTCTTCCATATTTCTTGGCAGAGCCTTGTAAGTACGGTAACAGCTGCATCAGATTGCTGTAATACTTCTATGGGAATGCAATCAATGCCTGGTGCTTTGTTCTTTGATAAGGCTTTCAATGCTGCTTCAACTTCTTCTTTCATCACCAATGGTTCCAGATCATAAGGTACAGGTTGAAATGGCTGTTGGTCCACTTGATCTTTATCATATAAAAACTCTGTATATTACTTCCATCTTTTCTTGATCTTCTCAGCATCATTCAACATAGAACCTTGAGCATCTTGTAACATTCCAATTTGAGGCTGGAACTTTTTCTTTAACTCTCTTAGCTTTAGGAAAGCTGATCTTGTTCTTCCTCTAATAGTTTCTGCTTCTATTTCCTTGCATGCATCATTGTAGTACTTTTCCTTGTCCTGTCTTGCTGCACGTTGGAAATCTCTGTTGAGTTCTGTGATTGTCTTTCTTTCTCCTCTGGCTTTAGCTTCTCTGCGTTTCTGGGCAATTTTCAGAGTTTCTTCCGTCATCCATTTTGGCTGTTTTTTCTTTTTTACCTTTATGTTCTGGTGTTTTAGTTGAACGCCATTACGTTCAAGTTTCCTCAGGTTTCTTTTTAGCAGTCGAATTTCTTGGGTATACCATTGTTTAGTGTTGTTCAATTTGATAAGCAGTTCAAGTGGATGGGGTGACTTTGTTTGTTTATGCTATATCAGTGTTTTGGGAGCAATAATATAACTTGCTGTATTTTTAGCATTTAGTTGGTATATGGTTTTCTGTGGTGTAAGAGGTCTGGAGGGTCAGACTAGTTTGTTGAATTTTGGTTTTTGTTGATTGAGTTGATTTGTGCTTTCTTAATGGACGTTTGAGCCAAAGTTAGGGTAGGTTTTTGTTGGCGAGATAAGACAATGCAGAGATTGGGTAACAATGGGAATATTAGGGTTATGTCAAGAGCAGGAGTATACAATATAGTGAATCTAGTAGCTTAGTTGTGAGCTAACAAAGGCAAAATAGCTTTAGGTTGTTTAGGTGTGCATTGAATTACAAGGCATATACAATAGAACAGACTGTGGAATGTACCCCAGGTATTACATTCATGTGGTTAGCCAGAGCTATATTAAAGTACCTTTGGCTCAAAGTAGAGTGATCTTCTTTGCGCCTAATTTTCACGCCTAAGGGCCCTCTGGTGTGGACCTGCCAGGTGCGGGCACGCCTTCGGTGCACTGGATCTTTCCTTATCATCCCTCCAGTCTAGTCCCAAAACCTCTGGGTTAAGCACCTCCTCTCGCAGCTTGGAGACTGAGCCCGTCACTCTTTTGATGACACTGGCATAAATATCCCAGGAACCTCCTCCTTGCTCCAGTTATCTCAGTCTCCAAGCAGCTGGAGGAGTAGTGAGCCCATAGGTTTCGGGACTCACTTGAGGAATGAATAAGGAGAGCTAGGGAATTAGATAGGTTGATTGGTATAGGTACAACTAGAAGAAAAAAAAGAAAGTGATCAGCGGCTATTTATGTGACAGACGGAGTGAGGTAGCATAACAGACAGGCTGAGCTGCTGCACAGGGGCTGCCCCCCCTCTCCCACCTCCTGGGAGGTCGGTTCGGCGGGACCGGGAAGTGTGTGGGAGAAGGCAGAAGGGCACTGCATGGTTGAGGAGCCGTGACACGCCGCATCAGGAGAAAACGGAGTAGTGAGGTTAGTAGCGGCGCTTCAGGCAGTGGCTAGTTCTGCGTCTGGTTTCCCCCACGCTCAAGTCATGCGGTGGAGGAAGGGGCTGAGCACGGTAGTGCTTGCCAAGACTCACGGCGACTGCAGTGCGAGGAAGCAGGTGAGCAGACCACACAGGCGGCAGGAGACCGATAGCGCAGGATTGAGACCACGGGGGCAGGTGGAGCTGGGAGAGTAAGCCCCAGCCACGTGGTGGCAGTGCGGGAAAGTCAGGAGCGCCAAAGTTCCAAAAACCAAAGCAGGGTTTGGTTAAATGTCTTCAGGGCGCAGTGAAGGGTTTCCAGAGAGCTGTGCTGATAGCAAAGCTCTGTTCAACGCCGTTTAACGAGAGTTAAAAAATAATAAAAATAAAAAAACAAGTGAAATACACTAAGAACGTTAGCTGAGGAGATCTGGGGAAATAGGACAGGATTTTCAGGCTAGGCGACATGCCTTCTAGGCCTCAATGTTTAGTATGTGGGGCTAGAAGGGGTTCAGTATCTGAAGCGGGAGTGTGCAGGGGTTGCATACAAGAGGCGTCCACAGCGGAGGTTCTCGTGGAAGGGGGCGTAGAGGCTCAGAAAGGGAACACTTTGGCATCGCCAGAACCTCTTCTTCCTGCCTTACCACCCATAGAGCTGGTAGTGGGACCGTCGTCGGCTCCAGACATCCCCTCCCCTCAACCTCTGCTACAGGGGGGGTTGGCGGTGATATTTTCCCAGGATTTTGTGGCACTACTCCAGCAGGCCCTCGGTGGAGGGACGCAGGGGTCTGCAGGCAGTGCAGGGGAAGGGGACCTGGGGGTAAAGCGCCCAGGACCTTCCCTGGACTCAGGGACGGACGGCGTCCCATCTAAGAAGCCTAAGGTAGTGAGGGACAGGACGGAACAGGCTACGGCTCCGAATAGTCATAAGAACATAAGATATGCCATACTGGGTCAGACCAAGGTCCATCAAGCCCAGTATCCTGTTTCCAACAGTGGCCAATCTAGGTCATACGTACCTAGCAGTTTACGAGAGTTAAAAAATAATAAATAATAAGTCTGTTGGAGGATTTGGATGACTTGGATGTAGAGGAGGAACTTGAAGAAGGTGAGCTCACGGAACAGGAGGACCAGACAAGGGTGGTTCGGGTGTTCCGGCGGGAGGAGCTACCAGCGCTTATCAATGTAACGCTGAAGGCGCTCAACATGCCCTCTGCGGGTCCGGCGGAGGATCCTGTATTGGAGGATCCCTTATTGCAAGCTGTGCAAAAGTCCCAGAAGGTTTTTCCAGTTCATAGAGTAGTGAGAGACATGATTCAAGAAGAATGGGCTATGCCGGAAGCAGGGCTCAAGGGGTCCAGAGTGATGGCACGTTTGTACCCTTTGGCAGATCAGGATAAGGATATTTTTCGATCTCCCAAGGTGGATGCGGCGGTGTCTGCAGTTACTAACAAGACAACTATTCCAGTTGAGGGCAGCTCCGCTCTTAAAGATGCTCAGGCTAGGAGGCTGGACACCTTGTTGAAGCAGGTGTTTGATGTAAATGCCCTTTCCATGCACGCCTCTATTTGTGGGGCCTGGGTGGCAAAAGCATGTCTCCGGTGGTCCCAAAGGATCCAGGGGATTCAGGTAGAGGACTCGACTGAGGAGGCGGCACGGTTGAAATCCGGGGCGGCTTATCTGGCGGATATCCATTATGATCTTATATGAGGCCTGTCAAAAAGTATGGCGCCAGTCATAGCGGCAAGGAGATATCTGTGGCTACGTAATTGGGCGGCAGATAGCTCCTCTAAAGCAAGGCTAGGTAAGCTCCCCTTTCAGGGTAAGCTCCTCTTTGGAGAGTATTTGGATAAGTTGGTAAAAGACCTGGGGGAGTCTAAGGGCGAAAGGCTGCCTGAGGACAAACAGAAATCCAAAAACTATAGAGCTAACCCACAAATAACCCCCTATTTGAAATAATATTTTTGTCAGAAGAGGCTGGAGGAAACTGAAATTAAAATCCAGTCACACCAGACAGCCTATTCTTTTTTCTTTTTTAATTTCACGCAGTAAAACGCTGTACTTAGCTCATTGTTATAGTCCAGTGAAGCTTTAGCACACCACAACCAAGGTTTCAACCAGCGGTCATTGAATCCACACACGACGTACGTTTCGGGCCAACGGGCCCTGTTTCAAGTGTTTGCTCTTATCCAAGACGTGCCGCTATAGGAAAGCTTCTATCAATCATATGCTCCACTGAATAGTTAAAGGGGAACCACTGCAATCATTGGCTAACAGAAACTGTCACTCAGAGGAAATCCAATCAGCTGGATGGAAGACCCCATTGACATCGGGGAATCCCTCAGCGTCATGGATGTGTCATAGCAAGCTGAACCACTCAACCTCTTTATTCAGGCCCAAAGGGTGCACAGTCTGTAATTCAAATATCAACCGTTGCTCACATCGTTGTAAAGCCGAAAGCCTATTACCTCCCCGAGGATTAGGGGGGATGAAGTCCAATACCGTCCAGACAAAATCAGATTCAAATTGATGTCGATAAGCTTCACAATGTTCAACCAGGGGGGCAGTCATAACCTTATGCCTTATGCGAGAAACGTGCTCACCAAGGCGGACCCGAATTTGACGAGAGGTCCTGCCAATGTAAACCTTAGGACAGGAGCATTGAAGGGCATAGACCACATAGGCGGAGTCACATGATGTCAACCATCGACGCTGGAATATCTTCCCCGTGTTAGGATGTGTCCAGTCCTCTCCTGTCAGCGCTTGTGCGCAATAAGCACAATGGGAACAAACAGTATGTCCTCTATTAACAGGATCATAAGGCAAAGGGCGATCTAAAGGGGTTGCTGAATGCACCAAACGATCTTGCAGATTGCTACCCCTAGAAAAAGCTATTCTAAGGGGTTTTCGAAAGCATTCATGTAATCCTAGCACTCCCCAATGTTTTCTAAGGATGGCCACAATAGAGGAGCTCAAAGTGGTAAAAGGTAATATCCCCACTATATAATTAGGATTCTGAGAGTCAGATGGTATGCTCTGACGATTATCATCTAAAAGCCATTCACGGTGTGTGTACAAAGCCCGTTGATACGCCAATTTTATAATTCGCTCCGGATATCCACGTTGAGTCAACCTGGTAATAAGGGCAGAAGCCTGAAGTTTAAAATCAGATGTTGTAGAGCAGATCCTTCGCAGTCAAAGAAATTGACCATAAGGTAAGTTGTTCCGCATAGGTTCAGGATGACAGCTGTGATACATAAGGAGGCTGTTCCGCTGGACAACCTTCCGGTATAAAGTCGTGCGAAAGGTGCCCTGTTCCTTTATCACCATCATATCAAGAAATTCAATTTGTTTTAGATCAAAATGAGCAGTAAATCTTAAATTAGGTTTCAAGGCATTAAGCCAAATAAGAAAATCCTGAAGACGTGGTAAAGTGTCAAACCATAAAAGAATACGTCATCCAGAAACCGTCGCCAAAATTGTACTGGTTCAAAGAAAGCAGAAGGGTATAGCAAAGTTTCTTCAAATTCAGCCATATAGAGTGTTGCTATGGAGGGGGCCACAGAAGCCCCCATTGCTATCCCATATATTTGATGATAAAACTGTCCCTCTGAAAGAAAATAGTTTTTGGTCAATACCAGGCGTAATAGATCACATAAAAATGCCCGAGGTAATCGCGGGGGAGCAAACTTAAACAAGGAAGACATCAGGTTCAAAACTTCAGCTTGATCAATATTGGTGTATAGAGCTTCGACATCAAGTGTCACCAGGTAGAAATCCCAAGATGGTATAACAACATTAGCCAGTTGCTGTAAAAAATGTGAGGAATCTCTTATAAACGATTTAACCTGTGCAGCTTCTTGCTGTAAAAAAACATCGCAAAATTGCGATAACGGCTCCAACAAAGACCCTCGGCAAGACACGATAGGTCTACCCGGGGGGGCTACCAGAGATTTATGTACTTTCGGTACCATATAGATGATGGGTCGCAAGGGAGTGTCTAATTTCAAAAAAGCATGTTCTCGTTTAGTAAGCCATCCCAAAGTAAATGCATCATCAATAAGAATCTTAATCTCTTGTTGAAGCGGAAGAGTGGGATCTATAGAAAGTGGACAATATGTTCTTCGATCAAGTAAGTGACTCCGCAAAACTTCCATATAATCCTCAATCGACTGTACCACCACCGCTCCACCTTTATCCGCCCGTCTAACAACAATACTAGAGTCTTGCTGAAGTGATGTCAAAGCCCGCCATGCTGTTTTGCTTAAATTAGACCGAGCATAATGACGCTTATTCTCCAAATTACCCAAATCATTGAGAACCAGATTCTGATATGTAGTTATAGCTGGATCAGGTGTGCCCGGAGGAAGCCATTTAGAGGGCGGCATTTTAACAGAATTATCAAAACTCGATGGACGACCCGCAAAAAAATGTGTAATCTGTAATTTCCGGAAAAACTTCTGCAAATCTAAACGAATCCTAAAAGGGTCATGATGTACTGTGGGTACAAATGTTAAACCCAAATTTAACAGATTAAGCTGTTCCTCCGACAATACGGAGGAAGACAAATTTAAGACGATTGAAGTTTTGCTTTTTGCCGTGTCAATGGAGGATCCCATTCGGACGGTATTTGCCCCCTCCGAGGGGGTCGTCCCTCGAAGGCGCTTCCATGTCCCAATATTTGAAAACCCGGATCATCCCTCGGGGTCTCCGAATGACGAGGGCCCCTAAAATGTTTACTTCTGATTCTGAATTTATTACTAAATGGAATCAGATTTCTAATAAGTGCAGTTTCGATCTTATAGCACTCATTTTAGAGCGCACAATCAAGGAGGAGGAGGTTTTACAAAAACAAATAGAGGAGACCAAACTTACATTGAAGTCGAGTTTGGATGAAACTGCCTTTCTAACTAAGATGGAGGACGTCGACCGCCAACTTAAAACTTTTTTTGAGTATTTGAAATCCTATAAATTGAGTAAATTTTTGCGGGATAAAACGGATTATGATGACAACAAAGTATACTACTGGATGTATAAAACCAAAGAAGTTGCTCGTAAAAAACGGGTTACATTTGATACTTCCGATGAATCAGATGATCTTAGCAGTGGATCGGAGACATCTACAGGTTCCCGGGGATCTCATCCTCAAAATTTTCGGCGGGGTCAAGATCGGGGACGACCCCCTCGGAGGGGGCAAATACCGTCCGAATGGGATCCTCCATTGACACGGCAAAAAGCAAAACTTCAGTCGTCTTAAATTTGTCTTCCTCCGTATTGTTGGAGGAACAGCTTAATCTGTTAAATTTGGGTTTAACATTTGTACCCACAGTACATCATGACCCTTTTAGGATTCGTTTAGATTTGCAGAAGTTTTTCCGGAAATTACAGATTACACATTTTTTTGCGGGTCGTCCATCGAGTTTTGATAATTCTGTTAAAATGCCGCCCTCTAAATGGCTTCCTCCGGGCACACCTGATCCAGCTATAACTACATATCAGAATCTGGTTCTCAATGATTTGGGTAATTTGGAGAATAAGCGTCATTATGCTCAGTCTAATTTAAGCAAAACAGCATGGCGGGCTTTGATATCACTTCAGCAAGACTCTAGTATTGTTGTTAGACGGGCGGATAAAGGTGGAGCGGTGGTGGTACAGTCGATTGAGGATTATATGGAAGTTTTGCGGAGTCACTTACTTGATCGAAGAACATATTGTCCATTTTCTATAGATCCCACTCTACCGCTTCAACAAGAGATTAAGATTCTTATTGATGATGCATTTACTTTGGGATGGCTTACTAAACGAGAACATGCTTTTTTGAAATTAGACACTCCCTTGCGACCCATCATCTATATGGTACCGAAAGTACATAAATCTCTGGTAGCCCCCCCGGGTAGACCTATCGTGTCTTGCCGAGGGTCTTTGTTGGAGCCGTTATCGCAATTTTGTGATGTTTTTTTACAGCAAGAAGCTGCACAGGTTAAATCGTTTATAAGAGATTCCTCACATTTTTTACAGCAACTGGCTAATGTTGTTATACCATCTTGGGATTTCTACCTGGTGACACTTGATGTCGAAGCTCTATACACCAATATTGATCAAGCTGAAGTTTTGAACCTGATGTCTTCCTTGTTTAAGTTTGCTCCCCCGCGATTACCTCGGGCATTTTTATGTGATCTATTACGCCTGGTATTGACCAAAAACTATTTTCTTTCAGAGGGACAGTTTTATCAACAAATATATGGGATAGCAATGGGGGCTTCTGTGGCCCCCTCCATAGCAACACTCTATATGGCTGAATTTGAAGAAACTTTGCTATACCCTTCTGCTTTCTTTGAACCAGTACAATTTTGGCGACGGTTTCTGGATGACGTATTCTTTTTATGGTTTGACACTTTACCACGTCTTCAGGATTTTCTTATTTGGCTTAATGCCTTGAAACCTAATTTAAGATTTACTGCTCATTTTGATCTAAAACAAATTGAATTTCTTGATATGATGGTGATAAAGGAACAGGGCACCTTTCGCACGACTTTATACCGGAAGGTTGTCCAGCGGAACAGCCTCCTTATGTATCACAGCTGTCATCCTGAACCTATGCGGAACAACTTACCTTATGGTCAATTTCTTTGACTGCGAAGGATCTGCTCTACAACATCTGATTTTAAACTTCAGGCTTCTGCCCTTATTACCAGGTTGACTCAACGTGGATATCCGGAGCGAATTATAAAATTGGCGTATCGACGGGCTTTGTACACACACCGTGAATGGCTTTTAGATGATAATCGTCAGAGCATACCATCTGACTCTCAGAATCCTAATTATATAGTGGGGATATTACCTTTTACCACTTTGAGCTCCTCTATTGTGGCCATCCTTAGAAAACATTGGGGAGTGCTAGGATTACATGAATGCTTTCGAAAACCCCTTAGAATAGCTTTTTCTAGGGGTAGCAATCTGCAAAATCGTTTGGTGCATTCAGCAACCCCTTTAGATCGCCCTTTGCCTTATGATCCTGTTAATAGAGGACATACTGTTTGTTCCCATTGTGCTTATTGCGCACAAGCGCTGACAGGAGAGGACTGGACACATCCTAACACGGGGAAGATATTCCAGCGTCGATGGTTGACATCATGTGACTCCGCCTATGTGGTCTGTGCCCTTCAATGCTCCTGTCCTAAGGTTTACATTGGCAGGACCTCTCGTCAAATTCGGGTCCGCCTTGGTGAGCACGTTTCTCGCATAAGGCATAAGGTTATGACTGCCCCCCTGGTTGAACATTGTGAAGCTTATCGACATCAATTTGAATCTGATTTTGTCTGGACGGTATTGGACTTCATCCCCCCTAATCCTCGGGGAGGTAATAGGCTTTCGGCTTTACAACGATGTGAGCAACGGTTGATATTTGAATAACAGACTGTGCACCCTTTGGGCCTGAATAAAGAGGTTGAGTGGTTCAGCTTGCTATGACACATCCATGACGCTGAGGGATTCCCCGATGTCAATGGGGTCTTCCATCCAGCTGATTGGATTTCCTCTGAGTGACAGTTTCTGTTAGCCAATGATTGCAGTGGTTCCCCTTTAACTATTCAGTGGAGCATATGATTGATAGAAGCTTTCCTATAGCGGCACGTCTTGGATAAGAGCAAACACTTGAAACAGGGCCCGTTGGCCCGAAACGTACGTCGTGTGTGGATTCAATGACCGCTGGTTGAAACCTTGGTTGTGGTGTGCTAAAGCTTCACTGGACTATAACAATGAGCTAAGTACAGCGTTTTACTGCGTGAAATTAAAAAAGAAAAAAGAATAGGCTGTCTGGTGTGACTGGATTTTAATTTCAGTTTCCTCCAGCCTCTTCTGACAAAAATATTATTTCAAATAGGGGGTTATTTGTGGGTTAGCTCTATAGTTTTTGGATTTATATTTGCTGACCCAAGGATTGTGTTTGGAGTGAGGACAAACAGAAGCAGGGATGTCCGTGGGTGGCAACCAAAAGTTAGCAGAGGGAGTTTCGACATTTTCGTTCGCCAGGATTTGGTCAGTTTCAAAGAGGACGTTTTCCCTACAGATCCCAGGGGTTTTGAGGGTTCAGAGGAGCAGGTAGAGGATTTGGGGCTTCCTCGTCCGCAAATCTCAGAAAATCGCAATGAAATGAGGGGGGTTCAGGTAGGATTGGTGCCCGTGGGGGGTTGACTAGGGGACTTTTATTCTGCTTGGACCCAAATTACGTCAGCATCCAGTGGTCGATTCCTTCGTTCTGTCTCCCTGCGGAGCTCGATCAAAGCTGTCAGCGGTGTGGGAAACCTTAGAGAGGCTCCTCCGGATTAGTACGGATGCAGTCGATATTCCATATACTTTGTGGTGCCAAAAAAGGAAGGAACGTTTTGTCCGATTCTAGACCTCAAAAGAGTGAATCGCTACCTCCGGGTGTCTCATTTTCGAATGGAGACCCTGAGATCAGTCATAGTAGCAGTTCGGCAGGGGGAGTTTCTCACGTCCTTAGATTTGTCAGAGGCTTATTTACACATTCCAATTCGCCGGGAGCATCAGAGGTTTCTCAGATTTGCAGTACCCATGGGACATTTTGAATTCCAGGCATTGTCGTTTGGTTTGGCAACAGTCCCAAGAACCTTCACCAAGGTGATGGTGGTGGTAGCGGCAGCTCTGCAAAAGGAGGGTGTTTTGGTTCACCATTACCTGGACAATTGGTTGATCCTGGCAAAATCGAGGAGCGAGAGTGATGAGGCTACCCTCCGAGTAGTGCGTTTCTTGCAGAGTCTCGGATGGGTAGTCAATGTAACAAAGAGCAGGTTATCCCCATCACAGGATCTAGAGTACTTAGGGGCTCGCTTCAATACAGGAGTAGGAAAGGCATTTCTGCCGCGTCTCAGGGCACAAGGGCTGAGAAAGCTCGTCCGCGCTTTTCTGAGAACAAGGGCTCCCACGGCGTGGCATTATCTGCAGCTTCTGGAGACAATAGCGGCTACGCTCGAGTTAGTGCTGTGGGCCAGGGCCCACATGCGGCCGCTGCAGAGAGCATTACTCAGAAGATGGTCGCATCAGTTGGACAAGTTGTCGCAGAAGCTACCCTGCCCTTCGGAGACAAGGCAAGCTCTCCAGTGGTGGCTAGTTCCAGGGTGTCTGGAGAAAGGGATGCCTTTGGGAATCGCCAGCTTGGATACCACTGACGATGGATGCCAGTCTTTTCGGCTGGGGAGCGCACTTCGAAGGACGTTTCGCCCAGGGCCAGTGGACAACGAGAGAGAAGAGTTGGTCCATCAACAGGTTGGAACTAAGGGCGGTGACTCTAGTGCTTCGGGCCTTCCAGCAATGTCTACAGGGAAAGGCAGTCCGGGTGCTGTCCAACAATGCAATGGCAGTGGCCTACATCAATCTACAGGGTGACACAAGCAGTGTACCTCTGGAAGAGGAGGCAGAGGAGCTGTTAGCCTGGGCCGAGCTTCACCTGGTGGCTTTGTCGGCGGCGCATGTAGCAGGGGTAGACAACGTGACAGCCGACCTTTTGAGTCAGGTCAAGGTAGACCCAGGAGAGTGGGTTCTCCGCCATGAGGTGTTCGACCTACTGGTACATTGATGGGGGACTCCTGTAAGGATCTCATGGCGATGTTCGAATCAGCAAAGGCCGGTCGATTTTTCAGCAGAATGCGTGAAAGGATATTGGAAGGTCTGGATGCTCTAATACAGAGATGGCCGGAGGATTAGCTCCTGTACATGTTTCCACCCTGGGTGTTAATAGGTCGTGTGCTTCAGCGAATAGAGTATCACAGTGGCCGGGTGATCCTGATTGCGCCAGATTGGCCAAGAAGACCATGGTATGCCGACCTGATACGTCTCCTAGTGGGGCGGCCATGGAGGCTGCCGGTCAGGAGGGATCTGTTGGTACAGGGTCTGTTGAACATGCCTCGGCTGGATCAATTCTCGCTTACTGCTTGGCTCTTGAAAGGGCAAAGCTGAGGGCCAGAGGGTACTCGACAGCGGTAATTAGCACTTTGTTAAGGGCCAAGCATTGGTCTACCTCGCTGGTGTATGTTCGTGTCTGGTGGGTGTTTGAGGCGTGGTGTGAAAGCCGGCAAGTGCAATCCTTAAAGGCTTCGGTACCACAGGTTCTATCCTTTTTGCAGGATGGTTTTGAGAAAGGCCTAGCGGCAGCATCTTTACGGGTCCATTTGGCAGCGTTGTCCTGTTATCGGGGGAAGGTGCAAGAAATGACGCTCGGAAAGCATCTGGATATTAAGCGGTTTCCAAGAGCAGTGGTGCTTTTGAGGCCCCCGTGCAGAGCAACGGTGCCCATGTGGGATCTCAATTTGGTACTGGAGGCATTGGTACTAGAGCCGTTTGAGCCTTTGAGTAGGGTAATGTTAAAAGATCTCACTCTCAAGGTGGTGTTTTTGGTGGCTATATGTTCGGCTCGAAGAGTTTCAGGGTTGCAGGCTTTGTCCTGTAGAGAGCCATTTTTGTCCTTCTATGACAAGAAGGTGGTATTGAGGACCGTTCCCTCATTCTTGCCTAAGGTGGTGTCGGCCTTTCACGTAAATCAAGTTGTGTCATTACCAGTGTTTGAGTCCGATGATACGGATGAGTTCAAAGGACGGTTGAAGCTCCTGGATGTATGTCGGGTATTAAGATGCAGCTTGCGGAGGATGGCTTTGTTCCGCAAGACAGACAGGCTGTTTGTCTTGTTTGGGGGGGCCGCGTCAAGGAGAAGCGGCGTCAAAGTCTTCTATTGCAACGTGGCTCAAGGAGGCTGTTGTTTCGGCGTATCTGTTGAAGGGGAAGCCCGTGCCGAAGGGTCTGAGGGCTCATTCAACTAGAGCGCAAGCAGCTTCCTGGGCAGAATTTAGCTTAGTGCCGTCGGTGGAGATTTGTAAAGCGGCGACATGGTCGTCTTTGAATTCTTTTGTCAAGCATTACCAGCTGGATGTTCAGGCGGAAAGGGATATGCAATTTGGATCAGCAGTGCTTCAGGATGGTCTTGCAGGTCCCTCCCGGTAGAATTTGTTCACTGCTCTGTTACGTCCCCAGAGGTTTCAGGTTCAGATGGAGAGCACTTTGCCTTGTAAGGCCAAAGATGGTACCATATCATATGAGGCCTTCCTGACTAGGTGGTTCACGAGTTCTCTTGAGTTCGAGCTCAGGCTTCCACTCCAGCTGGGAATGAGAACCAGCTTGGGGTGGTGGCTGTGGCCATGTTGTTATCCAAAGAGGGGCATGCTGTTGGATGATCACTTGTGGATTCTTCTGGTGGCGAATGCCAGTCTTACGGGCCATTGGAGCCACAGGGATGTGGTGTACTCCATCAACCATCTTGAAGCAAGGGCTTGCTGAGGTGGTCACTGTGCAAGTGATCTTCCTCAGTCTTCACTCTCTCGATCCCAGAAGGTGGAAGTTGAGTCAGGAGGTGTATCAGATGATTCACCGATGTTGGGGTCACCCCATGATGGAATCATCCAAACGCGAAATAAAGATTTTTTCAAGTACATTCATAGCAAAAAACCTGTGAGAGAGTCAGTTGGTTCATTAGATGATAGAGGAGTTAAAGGGGCAGTAAGAGGCGACAAGGCGATAGCGGAGAGACTGAATGAATTCTTTGCTTCGGTCTTTACTGAGGAAGATGTAGGATTGTTACCCATTACTGAAGTGGTATTTAAAGGTGCGGAAGAATTGAAGGAAATATCGATACATCCGGAAGATGTATTACAACTATTAGATAAACTGAAGAGTAGCAAATCACCTGGGCCGTATGGTATACATCCAAGGGTGTTGAAAGAACTGAAATATGAGATTGCAGACCTGCTATTAGTAATCTGTGAACTATCATTAAAATCATCTCTAATACCTGAAGATTGGAGGATCGCCAGTGTAACACCAGTTTTTAAAAAGGGTTCCAGGGGTGATCCGGGAAACTACAGACCGGTGAGCCTCACATCAGTACCGGGAAAAATGGTAGAAACCATCATAAAGAATATAATTACTCAGCATGTAGATAGTGCGGCGACCCTGCCCGGCTTAAGGGGTTAAAGGCAGGAGCAGCCGCTGGTGCTTCGTGAGGGAAGAGTAAAACCTTTACCCCAGGAATGCTGGGAGTTGTAGTTTCAGTTCTTCTCACTCCGAAATTAAAGAAACTGTAGTTGTGGGGTTTCTTGATAATAAGTATTTTATTAAAGCAAAGGATAAATGTTCCATCACATGGCAAAACAAAGGTGCTTCAAAAAGGCTAACAGAAAACTCAGAATAAATGCAACTCAAAGGTATACTGCTGCTTTTCACTTTTCAGCCAATTACTCTCTTTTGCCTCCAGAGGCCAGTTGGGCTTACTGCAGCCTCTTACAGCCACTGTTACTCCCACAGTGCTGGGGAAACATGTGCACGTAATTAGAGCTTCTTTCAGCAGTGCAAACAACAGCTTTGTAACTCTCAGATCACAGACGGCAAAAGCATTTCCTTCAGCTTGACTTATCTATACAACAAATCGTACAGTCCATTTGTTCACAGCCTGGTAAGTCTGTATTTTATTTTATTTATTTATTTATTTTACATTTCTTATATACCGCACTATTTGCGATCAGCGCGGTTTACATAAAACAAACAGTATCCGACAATAAACAAGAGTCAGGTCATTACAATGAACAGGAGCAATCAACTTGGATAACGGGGGAAACTATGTACATGTTTGAAACATTGAAATAGGTAACTGTATATATGTGAGATGGAGTTATTGTGTGTTGTTCATACCTGGTGGCTGGGGTTCGGGGGAGGCTGTGAGGTATTTAATAAAGAGGAGGTGTTTTAAGGCCTTCCTGAACTGGCTCAAGTTGGGGATAGCTCTGACGTGTGGTGGTAGGGAGTTCCAGAGGCTTGGGGCGCTCAGGCTGTAGGCTCTATTAGAAGTTGATATGGCGCATCTTGTCATAGCTTTTGGTATTGCTAGCATGTTGGCTGCAGCAGTTCTTCTTATCCTGTTGGGCATGGGTAGTTGTATGAGGTCACATATTGAAGAAGTGGATAACCCATTGATGGCCTTGAAAGTCATCACTAAGATCTTGAAGCTAATCCTGGCTTGAATGGGGAGCCAGTGCAGCTGCATCAGGAGGGGTGTGATGTGTTCTCTCCTTGGTGCTCCTAAGAGGATTCGCGCAGCGCTGTTCATAGCGAGTTGTAAGGGATGTAAGGTTGCCTGAGGGAGACCATGTATTACTCTCTGTTACTCCTTCAAGCTGTAAGGCATTACTAGCTTCTTGTGAAATTAGCTGTTGTCTAGCTTGCAACTCTAAGAATTGTTTAAAGCTTTGAAGAAGCAATTCAGCCTGTTCCTTGTGAGATAGGGTACTATTATCTGCTATGGAACTTCCCTTCTGCTCAAGGCTTATTTATTTATTTATTTTATTATTTTTATTTAGCAAACATTTATATACCGCTGCTTCCAGCGATCAGCAGCGGTCTGATTACACAAGGGGAACATAAAGAGGACTGTCAATCAGTACAGTAAAATTTGGGTGTGTACAGGTTGATCAGGAGGGTAGGCACATCACACGAGGGGTTTGTTAGGTATATGAGTACTAATTACATATATACATTATACAATATGCGAGCAGGAGTACATAAATATGTTCTGGACTTAGACCCCTTAGGTTAATTCAAATTAAAATGACTCTGGAAAAGATGAGTCTTGAGGTTTTTCCTGAAGACAGTTAGGTCTTTGCAATCTCGTAACTCTGGCGGCAGATGATTCCAGAGTGTAGGTGCTGCGTATGAGAACGCTCTATTACTAGTATTGGTTTTAACAGTTCTTATATCGGCTGGAATGAGGAGGGTGTTGGCGTTGAAGGTTCTTCTGCTTCTGTTGGGTGGTTGTGAGCATATCAAGGTGGAGAGGAAGGATGGAGCAATGTTATGTAGGAGCTTGAAGGTGGTCGTGAGTGATTTGTATTTTATACGAGCCGTGATGGGGAGCCAGTGGAGCTCAATCAATACCGGGGTGATGTGATCAGCAAAGCCTTTTTTCGTGATGACCCTAGCGGCTACATTCTGCGCCATTTGCAGAATGTTCAGAGTTTTCTTTGGGAGACCCTGCAGGATGGCGTTGCAGTAGTCGAAATGTGGCATGATGAGTGCCTGGGCAATGGTCCTGAAGTCCTGAGGTTCGATAATGCTCCTTAGTGGTTGGAGGACCCTAAGCTTGTGAAAAACAGCTTTGTTTGTTTTGCGGAGGTGTTTCTCCATTTTTGTCTTCTCTTCTTGTAAGTTAAAGGCATCAGAATAATTGCTAGTCTCTTTGGCAATTGTTTCATAGATAGGAGAATTATCTTTACATTCAGCTTGGCAAGCGTGTGGCCAATTACTCACTTTTTGCAGAGCCCTTCTGTCTTCGGACGGCTCCAAGGTTCTCCAGCTGTCCTGTTTGTTGCTTTCTGGTACAAACGACACTTCAGAGAGTGATGGTTCTCTCACCTGTGTTTGCCTTGAAGGCTTTCTTCCCCAGGGCGGTGCCTTCCAACGGCTATCCCATTCAAGGCTAAGTCCTCTCTCCGTGGGACTTCTGCTTAGTTCCCTTGAATAGAATTGTGCAGGTTTTCTTCCTATGCCAGGTTCCCAAGTATCATTATACTCTCTTCTGGCTTTCCAACCATCCTCTAGTTTCTTCCTCCTGTATTCCTTCCTGGGCTGCTTCTTCTTAAACTTCTTACCATACTCGTACTGAGTCTCAGCCTCCTTCGGAATCTCGTATTCCTTCTTTTCCTCCTCCTTCTCTCTCTGCATCCGCTTCCCCCCCCTTCTGCTCAGAGCCATGCTCTGGTTTAAAAGTATGTTCTCTCTTAGGCACGCCCCTTCCCAGGGCTAGGTGTGCCCAATCAGAACTGCAGGACTCCTCCCCTGGGCTGGTCTCCATGCTCAGCTCTGTGGAATAGAGTCTCTCTTTTTTCCTTGCCCTGTCATTTTGGTGTAAATCCTGCTGAACCTCAGGATTTTCATCTGTCTCCATAGGCTCAGGAGGGCGCTGCTCACCACAATAGTCATGGCCTAATGGGAGACAGCCAACATGGCTTTAGACAAGGAAGATCTTGTCTTACTAATCTGTTATGTTTTTTTGAAAGTGTGAATAAACAGGTGGACAAAGGTGAGTCGGTTGATATAGTGTATCTAGACTTTCAGAAAGCCTTTGACAAGGTCCCTCATCAGAGACTTTTGGCAAAACTAAAGGGTCATGGGATAGGAGGCAGTGTACTACTGTGGATCAGGAACTGGTTAAAAGATAGAAAGCAGAGGGTTGGGCTATATGGCCAATTTTCCCAATGGAGAAAGGTGAATAGTGGTGTACCCCAGGGATCTGTGCTGGGTCCGCTGCTTTATGACATATTCATAAATGACCTGGAAAGTGGAATAACGAGTGAGGTTATCAAATTTGCAGATGACACAAAACTATTTAAAGTTGTTAAAACCCAAGAGGATTGTGGAAAATTGCAAGAGGATTTTGATAAATTGGAAGACTGGGCAACAAAATGGCAGATGAAATTTAATGTGGACAAGTGCAAAGTTATGCACCTAGGGAAGAACAACCCAAACTATGGTTACACGATGCAAGGTTCCACATTAGGAACCACCACCAAGGAAAAAGATTTAGGCGTCATTGTGGATAACATGTTAAAACCCTCGGCCCAGTGTGCAGCGGCGGCCAAGAGAGCAAATAGAATGTTAGGTGTCATAAGGAAAGGAATGGAAAATAAAACAAAAGATATTATAATGCTTCTATACCGTTCCATGGTGAGATCGCACCTTGAATATTGTGTGCAATTCTGGTCGCCGTATCTTAAAAAGGATATGGCGTTATTAGAAAAGGTTCAGAGAAGAGCCATCAAAATGGTAAAGGGGATGGAAGGATACTCCTGTGAAGAAAGGCTAAAAAGGTTAGGGCTCTTTACCCTGGAAAAGAGACGGCTGAGGGGAGATATGATAGAAGTCTATAAATTAATGAACGGAGTGGAACGGGTAAACGTAGATCGATTGTTTACGTTATCAGAATATAGAAAGACTAGGGGACATACAATGAAGCTACAGGGTAAACTATTTAAGACTAATAAAATAAAATATTTTTTCACTCAACGTGTAATCAAACTCTGGAATTTGTTACCGGAGGATGTAGTAAAGGCTGTTAGTGTAGCTGGGTTTAAAAAAGGTTTGGACAAGTTCCTGGAGGAAAGGTCCATAAACCATTATTAAGAAGGGATCCAGGATATCAATGCTTGACCCAGTACAAGCATTGCGGAACCTGTGTCTTTGGGGAAACTGCTAGGTACGTATGGCCTAGATTGGCCACTGTTGGAAACGGGATACTGGGCTTGATGGACCTTGGTCTGACCCAGTATGGCATATCTTATGTTCTTATGTTCTTATGGTTGGCCCTGCTGGCTCTTAACCTTCTGACAAGCCTTCTGTTCAGTCTACTCCTATACATAGTTTTCTGCGGTTTGGTTAAATGTTGTTGCCCTCTTTGAGGTTGTGTGAGGTTTGTCATTTCTTATCATATGCTATGGTACAAATACTGAATTGCCCCCAGTGGCTCAGGCTGATAGAGGCATGGGAGTGATAACATTGAAACCTGGACATGTCATTGGCTGTCTCCACTCATCTGCTGGTAGGGGAATATATCCCACTTATCTGGACTGGTCTAGCAGGACTCAAGGAAAGGACACTATCTGGTAAGTAAAATGTCATTTTTAGCCCTTCTCTCTGTTTTCTATCTTTTAACCAGTTCTGAATCCACAATAGTACACTGACTCTTATCCCATGACTTTTTAATTTCCTCAAAAGTCTCTTATACGGGACCTTGACAAAGGCTTTCTGAAAATCCAGATACACTATATCAACTGTCTCACCTCTGTTTACCTGTTTTATTCACATCTTCAAAAAATATAGGAGATTAGTGAGACAAGACTTTCCCAGGCTAAGTCCATGTTGGCTTGCTCCTATTAAACCATGTCTCCAGTCCACTTTAATAATGGTTTATGGACTTTTCTTCCAAGAACTTGTCAAAACCTCTTTTAAACCCAGCTACGCTAACAGCTTTTACCACATCCTCCGGTAACAAATTCCAGAGTTTGATTATGTGCTGAGTGAAAATGTAAGTCTTAAATGTGCCACATTGTAGCTTCATTGTGTGTTCCCTAGCCTTTTCTACTTCTTGAAGGAGTAAACAACTCACCCATGTTTACCTGAGTATCACGGCAACATTTTTAGGCACCATGGTGATCTTGGTGCCTAGGAAACATTCTGAGCAACTTTACCAGCAGCATCTAGCTAACCTTTAGCCCCGGTTACCAATTCCCAAATACTCAGCTTCTCAACATCCTCATCAGCAGTGATCCCTAACCATCACAAACCAACCTCCTGGCACCAGCCTTAAAGTTGCAAGTGTCCTAATCTCCAACCCATTAATATCAAGCATGAGTTACCAGTTAAACCAAACTCCCACCACATACCACTCATACCACCAGGCTACATTTAGCCAACTCCAAATTGCCTTCTCTCCATCACATGACTCAGCCATCATCCATCCAGTCCTACCCCCAACACCCAGTCGCCAACCCATTGAAATTGGGATAGAAGGTTGGAAGTGCAGATTGTGACGATACAGCCCTGCAAGACCCAAGAGTGGAATGGAAGGGTTCATAGGCAGGATAAAGGGATGAAGCAACATTATGTTCTCGAATAGAACATTTGGAAGTCTCCTTTTCTTGTGCTTTAAATGTGAATCTTTCTCTCTCTCTGGATTATTTTGCAGACAATTGGAGATATCCTTCTCACTCTGTATGAGATGGGCTTTAATGAAAAGCAAGTGCAAGCTGCTATCCAGGCAGGATTCCTCAGTGTCCAGGAGGCCACAGAATGGTGCGTAGATGACCACAGATGAAGAACTCCTAGATTTTGTTTTCTATAGAAAGTGTGTTCTTGCTGCAAAGAGTGTCTTGTCTTTCTATACATAGGGAGGGTGAGTCACACATAGTGGGTTGCGGGGATGGAGTCAAGGTCATAGCTGTATGAGTGAAGGCAAGTGATAGGAAGGTGAGAATAGAGCCTGGGCTCTGCACTATTACAGCTACATGAGTGAGGACAAGTAACTTGTTGCAGGATAGGAGGGTGGCAAGGATAGAGCCAGAGTCTGAAGGGTAATAAGTGAGAGCAGATTGGATGGGAGGATGGAGCTGGATCTTGGAGGTGACTGCTCTGAGTAAGGGTGAGTGATCTGTGAGAGACCACCTTGTACATGAAAAACTGAGAATGAGTTAGATAATCCTGGGAGTCAGGAGTGGGAGACCACGCTCAGAGCACAATTGCTGCTAAGATGTTGCCTAACTGACAGAATCGAAAATCCTGTGAAAGCCATAAGGATAATCAAGTATGACGAATGATTTTACTTTCCTAAATCGCAAGAACTTCAAGCGTGGGCACAGGCAATTCCGTATATGGAGATGCAGACGTTGATAAATTGGATTTACCTCCTGCCATCTACTTAAAAGATTGCAGCCTAGAGCTAGCGGAGAAGGATCCAGGGAGAATCTGCTTACCGCCGGAAGTGCCACTGAAGGCTTAGAAGAATGGACTGAGACCCTGAAGCAAGTCATGCAAGTGGTACGTGAAGAGAAGTGCTCTTTTACTTACTTCTGCACTTTTAGAAAGTGAACTATAATTGACAAAAGGCTAGTCTGTGATTTACTGAAGAGACTTAATATGGAAAAGGGACAACCCTAAACAATGGCATGGAGAAGTGTAACCGCTGTTCACCCTACTGGACAGATTTTCATTCTAGATTGCAGAAAACAAGGTTCAGGGAATGGCTGGGCAGGGACATTTGACAGCTAATAGGTTAGAAAATTATTTTAGAACAAAAGTTATTTAGTTACATCAACAGGCAATTACTGAATTTAATTAGTGATAGCTTGGTTTGGGTGGATGCTTTATGTTACTTTTTTTTTATTGGTATCACAGTCTGATTTATTAAAATTAAACAGATAAATGTGCCTCTAGCTCCATGTCCATATTAGATCTTAAAAGATATGCTGCAAAGTGTATTGTATATGCTGACTTTGTTCATAAGCAGTCTGTTGAAGGAGGGCATGTTTTCTCCATCATTGTGCATGATCATTCTGACTCCAATCCCAAAAGTAACTGTGGGAGACTTAGATATCCCTGAAAATTATAGACCAATTGCTAGCTTAACGCCTATTAGTAAAGTTTGTGAGAGATTGGTGGTTGCTCATTTAAATAAGTATTTAGAGGATTATCATATTTTACATTCTTCACAATCAGCTTTTCGTAGCCAACATGGTACAGAAACAGTCTTAGTAATTGTGATATCAGAATTGCAATGAATAGTAGGGAAAGGTAGACAGGCCATTCAAATGCAATTTGATTTATCATCGGCTTTTGATATGTTGGAGCACGATATTTTGTTAGAACGATTGATTGAGATTGGTATTTCGAATAAGGTATGGGATTGGGATGAGGCATTTTTGAAAAATCGATGTGTAAAGGCTAATTGGGAAAATGATTTCTCAGTATCATGGAGTTTGGAGTGTGAGGTACCGCAGGGCTCTCCATTATCACCAATTCTATTTAACGTGTATATGAGTACTTTTGGGATAAATCTGCAAGAATTGGGCCTACCTATATTCATTTATGCCGATGAAGATATTGTGATTATTTCGATTCAGGGGGACCTTACAATTTATGAGAGTTTAGCAGATTGTTTTCAAGTTACTGAATCTTAGATAACTATACATCTGATGAAATTAAATCCAGAAAAAACAAAATTACTTTGGGTAGGACATACTATGACCCTTTTTCCAACCATCTTTCCTAAGATCTGCGATATAGAAATCCCACTGTTAAAATCAGTAAAATGATTGGGTATTATATTGGATCCAACACTGTCTATGGAAGAGCAGGTAAAAGCATTAACGAAGAAAGTATTTTTTAAATTGCGAGAGATTCGTTTAATTAGATCTAACTTTGATACTGATCACCTAAAGCTTTTGATACATGCATTTGTTGTATCACAATTGGATTATTGCAACATTGTTTATTTAGGTATTGCTAAGAAACGTTTATTGCATCTGCAAGTGTTATAAAATATAGCAGCCAAGCTAATTTTTAATGGGAAAAGATACGATAGGGCTACACTCTATCTTAAGAAACAGCCAGGATCACATTTAAACTGTTATGTTTTGTATTTAAAAGATGACATGGTTATATCCCTTCCTGTATGGAGACATTGTGTTGTTTAATACAACCCTCCAAATGCCCTGATTCGAGAAACGTTTGTGTTTGGCTATTCTGTCAATGAAAACTATTAAGTTTCAGAGGTCACTGGATAAACTGTTTGCTTACGTTGCTGCCATAGAATGGAATGGGTTGTCTGCGGAGATCAGAAAACGTTCATGTTATACAATATGGGGTTTTGACAATCATTGACAACAAATTTATTCAGGAGATTTTTTTTTTAGTTATGAATGCCAGTTGGGAAGAGAATGAAACTGTAAGGGTTGTATTGCATTTTAAATACCCTCTTAACTATTGTAACCCATCTAGAACCTGGAGGTATAGGCGGGATATAAATGGATGTATTAAATTAAAATTAACTAGATGGACCATGCTGGTCGTCTTCTGCCCTCTAAGTTACTATCATTTCTTCTTTCTTTGAAGGCTAATTAGAACTTTTATGAGGGTCCATACTTAAGACATTCAGAAACCAAGGTGTTTGGTACAAAAGATAGATTGCAGCATTCCCCTGAGGTCGTTCTCCTTTCACAAAAGGGGATTTCCACTGCAGTCAGATGGTGGTAGAAGATATGGGAAGTGGACCTCGGCCATGTAGTGTCATCACATTGGAGTTTTATTGAGGTCAGCAGATAGGAACCATCTGAAGGTTCACAGCTCTTGCTCCTAAACTTTGGACTTCAGGGACTTATTCTCATCCTCCTCCTGTGTGAGATGGGTTGCTGGTGCAGGCCCGTCTGTACCTTCCTCATTCCTCCATGTTGCCTTCGTCAGCAGGAAGGGGAAGGAAGTTGGGAGGAAATGGCATCCCTCGTCATCCTCTGTCTGTTCTTTCTCTCTCTCCCTTAATGAGTGTGGATTTGTCTCGGCAGGTTACTGCAGGGAGGACAGGAGAGATGGAGACTCCAGACAGTGCCAGCCCAGGAAGCCAGAACTAGCGCCATTGCTGCTTTCAACCTCCCTTGCTCCCTCTCATTGCCGGAGCTGCAGACCGTCTCTGAGGCCTCCACCACCGAAAGCAGCCCACAGGGTGAGGTCTTCGCTCTTTCCTTGGCCGCTCGCTGCCTCTCGCTCTCTGCTGCTAGCTTGGCATTTCTGTGTCTGCTGTGCTATCTCTCCTTTTCTGCAAGGAATGAAAGAGTTTGCAGCCCAAGCCTAAAAAGGGCCAAGAGGTGACAGTCTGAAAGAGCAGGGGAGGTAAGCTCTCCTGCTTTTCTGTGTAGAGGTCATAGAGGAAACGATAGGCCAATGAGCCCGAGACTGGTACTGGATAAAATAGTGGAGGCTATTGTTATTTATAATGCATATATTCCGCCTCATCTCCATGCTTCAAGGCGGCAATACCTAAAACATACATAATAAAATCAACTACAACATAACAAACGCCAACAGTAATTTAAAAAAATATAACCTACTCAGAGCCAAAGTCCTCAACAAGTAGGTAAGTTTTCGGCAATCTTTGAAAATCACGCGCATCGGGAATATTTATTCTGTAACTGTGAAGCTAATTACAAACGCGTAATCAAACTCTGGAATTTGTTATCGGAGGATATAGTAAAAGTGTATCTGGGTTAAAAAGAGGTTTGGACAAGTTCCTGGAGGAAAGGGCCATAAACCATTATTAAAGGGGACCCAGGAAATCCACTGCTTACTCCGGGACAAACATTGTGGAACCTGTGGACTTTGGGAACCTGTCATGTACTTGTGACCTGGATTCGCCATTGTTGGAAACAGGATACTGGGCTTGATGAACCTTGGTCTGACCCAGTATGGCATTTCTTATGATCATAACATAAATGCTCTTTGACGAGTGATCTGCCTAATTTCACAGAAAATAACACTAACGTATTCAGTCAACAAGACTTATTTAATAGTCATATGGATGAACATGGCTTAATGGGGAACCAAATCCCCAGAATCACTAACCTCCACCAAAATTATCATAAAATAATAATGTGTGAGTCTAATTATTACAAATTTTATAAGCGGAAGGAAAAAGACCTCTGTTTTAGAGTGTTCACTTGTCTGTTTTGCTGCCCTAAGTGAGCCTGATTTTGGCTGATAATAGAAGCTAAGCAGGGTCGGGTCTGGCTAATACTTGGATGGGAGACCACCTGGGAATACCAAGTGCTGTAGACTTACTCCGCGGAAGAATAAGCATGGCAATCTACTCCAGTCACACCTTGCCAGGAAAACCCAGGGGCTGGGTCGCCAGGAGTTCGGTCACATCTTGCCAGAAAAACCCAGGGGCTGGGTCGCCAGGAGTTCGGTCACATCTTGCCAGAAAAACCCAGGGGCTGGGTTGCCAGGAGTTCGATCACATCTTGCCAGGAAAACCCAGGGGCTGGGTCGCCAGGAGTTCGGTCACATCTTGCCAGAAAAACCCAGGGGCTGGGTCGCCAGGAGTTCGGTCACATCTTGCCAGAAAAACCCAGGGGCTGGGTTGCCAGGAGTTCGATCACATCTTGCCAGGAAAACCCAGGGGCTGGGTCGCCAGGAGTTCGGTCACATCTTGCCAGAAAAACCCAGGGGCTGGGTCGCCAGGAGTCAGAATTGACTTGATGGCACACACACACTTGTCTCCTTCAGACTCTATTATAAACTACTACATCGGTCTTAAAAATACCTTCTTTCATCTAAAGTAATTTTAAATGGAAGATTGCACTTTATTTAGCTACCAGTTCCAACTGTTTTATATAAATTCCAATTCTCCCCAAGTGCCTTAAAATCGATTAAGCCTGCTGCGCTCTGATGCTGTCAGTGTTTCGCAGTCCTGCTGCATCAGGGAGTATCTGTTTGAAAAATACAAAAGCAACAATCACATACCGCTCAAATATTCACCGTAACAAAAATGTCATCAGAACATAATGCTTTTTCATAGACTTGGCAGTTGTTGTGGTCATTGAGATCGCACTTACTCCGTGGCAGAATCGCCGTCTCTTCGAGCCCCTCTCACTTTGTCACAGTGCCGCTCTTGTGCTTTTTAAGAAGGGAATCCAATGGATGGTCTTAGCCAGCTGAGGTTACATTCTACTGTCAGCCCACTGAAAACCAAAATCTTCCAGGGCTTGAAAGCAAAGCATTATGTGAAATCATGCACACTTTGTTACAAGATCGTCCCATCTTCAAATTTTATTTATTTAGTTATTTATTTAACTGCATTTGTATACTGCTTTTCACTGGGTCAAAGCGGGTTAACACTAAAGGGGGGTGTGTGTGCATCAATCAGTGTATAAAGGGGGGGGGGAAGACATCACCAGGGGGCCAACATTGACGATTCAAACAGGTAGTAAAGACTTAGGCGACAGATATAGGTCTCTTCTAGGGTATATTGGGGATTTTATTGGGGGACTGTGGGATGTTTGTGGAGGTTGTCTGTTTCTGGTCCCAGGTATTCTTGAAAGAGGATGTTTTTTAGTTGTTTCCTGAACTCGGATAGGACGGTAGTGTTTCTGATTTGACTCGGTAATGAGTTCCAGAGGGAGGGTGCATATAGTTCAAAGGCTTTGTTGCAGGTTCGTTGATTATATTTTGTTTGTTCATAGGGGATGGTAAGGACGTTGCTGGTGGTTTGTCGGGTTGGTCTGTTGTGGATGGGCTGGGGTAGTAGGGAGCGGAGGTGGGAGGTCTGTGATTGATGGAGGGCTTTGTGTATAAGCAGGGCAGCTTTGTATTTGATCCTCGCTTCAAGTGGAAGTATGTGTAGGTCCCTCAGGACTGGGGTGATGTGGTCGTGTTTTCTTGCTTTTTGGATGATCCTTGCGGTGGTATTCAGAGCCGTTCATAGCGGGTTGGTGTGGGTTGCGGGAAGTCCGTGATAGATTATATTGCAGTAGTCCAGGTGGGGGAGCGTCATAGCCTGCATGACAGTTCTGAAGTCCTGTGGAGTAATGAGTGGTCTGAGCCGTTGTAATGTTTTTGCTTTGTGGAATATTGTCTTTGCAGTCTTTTTTATCTGTGGAGTAAACGTGAGTGCTTGGTCTATAGTGATTCCTAGATATTTTATTTGGGGTTGAGTCTTTATTTGGGTGGTTCCCAGTGTGAGGTGTGGTGGAGGGCTAAAGTTTGGTTCCTTTGTTACTATGAGGGCATCAGTTTTTTTTCAAATGCTTTCACTCTGGCTGAGCTGACAGAGTGTGGCTTCAGTCGGGGATTCCCGTCTCAAAGAATGTACTGTATGTACAGCACGATCGCAAATAAACGTAGCAGTTATTCTACTCATCAAACAACACAAAAATATTTTTATGTTATGACGGCAGTTTTGTTGGAGTAAATATTTGATATTGGAGCGATGTGTCATTGTATTTGTGTTTTTGAAACAGACACTCCTTGACTCAGCTGGACTGCAGAAACACCGACATCGTCAGAATGCAGCAGACATGATCAATTCTAAGTCACTGGGAGAGAATATACATACAGTACCTGATTGTAACTCCCTTAACCGCTTAGCTCTACCCCCTAAAGGCGGGTATCAAGGAAATAACAACTAGAAATATGAATTTGGATAGCTTGCGCTTTTTTGAGATTAAGGAAGGTTTAAGAACGATGATAATAGAGTTTGAAGCAGACAAGTGATTCCTCTAAAATGGGTCTTTTTTCTTCTACTTATAAAGTTTATAATATTTTAACTCATACATTAGGGCTTTACTTTAATTTTGGTGGAAGAAAGAGACTTTGTGGATTCATTTGCTGTGCCTTCCGCTGTCAGTGTTTGAGATCAGTGGGAAAGTTGCCATTCATTAATGATTTGGAAAATGGATCAATGAGTCAAATGATAAAATCTGCAAATGCCATTTAATGTGCATAAATGAAAAATGCATATTTATTTATTTTATTTATTTAACACTCATTTTTATACCGCATCTTCCAGAGATCAGTTGCGGTGTACAAATAACAACAATTAACAAATCGAAGTTTGTTTTACATAGAACATCTTAAATATACATAGAACGTCTTAAAGTATCATAAATTAAACAAACTTAAGTCTAGGAAAATTAAACAGTGATTTTAAACTGGAACTGTGTTAAAACAATTAACTAACAGAATGTGGTGTCTACATACATAATATAATACATAACAGATACAACTATATACATGCGCAGGTATTAGGGCATAAGAGATTGGATAGTCTTTTCGTTTGCGCTATGTGTGTTGTCCATTTAGGTGGAGGTTTGTGCTTTATGTGGTCAGTTACTTGTTTAGCCTTTATCTAAGTTGAGTGCAAGGTTTTCCATGGCATATAGGGAAAACTAATCCAAACTGCATCTACCAAATTCTGAGTCACCACCAAAGAAAAGACTTTGGACGGCATGGACGATATGTTGAAGTTCTCAGCTCACCGTGAGTAGTAAAGAAAAAAAAAGTGAGGAAAGCATGCGCAGCATGGCTCATGAAATTCCTTCCAGCTCCTCCATGTGTGTGACTGTGTTGTCTCTGTGTGTCTTTCCCTTGGGGGAGGGGTAGCTTTCTTTGTGGGAGGTGGGAAGTAGTTTTTGGAAGTTGAGAGATTGGGGGTAATTTTGGAGAGTAGGATAGGTGAGGATAGTTTTGAGCGGGAAGTGGGGTAGGTAGAGGAAGTAGGCAAGGGTAGCTGGAAGGGTAAACGGGGTTACAAAGCATCCTGCTAGACCAGTCCGAACTAATGGGTTAACCTCCTCTGCCAGCAGATGACGGAGACAGAGAAAACACCAGAAATGTCAGTGACATCAGCACTGGTACTTACACTGGTGCACCTAGAGGTTGCCTTCAGTATTTTCTCTGTCTCCAGCAGATGGTGGATCTCTGTCTCAGCTCTACTACTGGTGGCCATTTTGTGGATGCCTGCCACTAGCCCTACTTTGTGGAAGTCTCCAAGGCGTACATGAAATGCTATGCTGGAATTGCCCGCTTGCCTTAAGGGGATAGGCTCCTGTTCATGAGAATCAATGCAACCCTGAAGGTGTGCTCCTGATCATGAGAATCAGTGCAGCCCAAAGTGGTGTCCTATCAGAGCCTGCCTTATAAGGAAGTCTACAACTAAGCCAGTTTAATGCTCCTTTTTTGTTTTCCAAGTTAAAGTTTATTTACAAATAAAAAAGACTGAGGCTCAAGTCTGCACACTCAGCGAAAGTCTGCAGGAAGTCCAGATTGCAGTCCAGGTTACAGTGGGTGAAGCCCCCCCCCCACTCTCTGACAATGGATCAATGGTGGCTCTCATGCGGTCAGCTCCTTTGCACTCTTGCTGCTAGAGCCCGACTTGTTAGACCCTCTGTTACCGCAGCCGTCTTCCCGCCACTTTCAGTCATAGAGACGTAGTGCCTTCAATGCAGCAGCGTTTCTCACCGGGTTTGCAAGTGGCCTGATGCCTTCCTCCTTGCAGCGCTGTTTAGGCTGTGGCTTGAAATGCCAGTATTTGCTCGGATCGACTGTGCACAACATACATGGCTGATCCTAGAGAGTTTTCAGGGGCAGCTCTCTCATCTCCCTGTCCACCCCCCCCTCCCCATGGCAATGGTCATTGAGGGTATGGTAGCTTCCAGGATAGGGGAGTCTGGCCCTCCTCTGATCCTGCTTCCTAAGTCTTCAGATCAGGCTCAGTCTCAGCCAACTTCTGATCTGGCAGCGGCTGAATTTTTGTCCCTATTCCATCAAGCCTGGGATCTGTGGCGATCAAGGACTACAGAGCTTCGCTGTCCTCCTCATGAATGCTCTAAATTGCTGAAAGCTAAAGTGCCTCTATCTAAGCCTGCTCAGATTTCCAGAAAATGTACTCTGGCTGACAAGGCTTTGCTGGAAGGGGAACGCAGTGCCGAAGAGGTTTCCTGGGCCCTTTGGGGCTTGGGATACTTCCATTTTCTGGGGGTGACACTACTTTCCAGCTGGGAGGATGATGAATTTTCCCCTCCCCCCAAGCAGATGAAGGGGATACTCAAGATGTTCGCTTGTTTCATAAAGAGGAGCTCCCAGTGTTGATTTCACAGATTGTGGAGACTCTTCATATTTCTGATACGCAGGATCAGCAGGACCTTAGTCAGTCTAAATCTCCAGCGGATACTGTAGTAATGGGTATTTGAAAGCCTTCAAAGGCTTTTCGTTTCCCTCCTGAACTTCAGCAGATGGTCTCCTTGGAGTGGGATGCTCTGGAAGCCACTTTCTGTTCTACTAGGTGACTTGGCGCCCCTATGTCTGGTCTCAGAATGACCTGGATAAGAGGCTTCATCTTCCAAAGACAGATGCTTTGGTGACAGCTCTTACCAAGCATACAACGATCCCGGTAGAAGGGGGGAAGCCCTAAGGGATCAGCAAGACAGGAAGATGGAGGACCTTTTGAAGACTAGTGGAGTACCTCAGGGATCTGTGTTGAGCCCACTGCTTTTTAGCATATTCATAAATGACCTGGAGATGGGAATACTATTGAACATTTGTATAGCGCTAAAAGATGTATAACAAGTGAGGTGATCAGATTTGTAGATGACACAAAATTATTCAAAGTTAAACAAAGGCATTGGCAGGTACACCTATTCTTGCCACTTTGCTGGGAAGACTTGATGGTCCATGATGGTCTTTATCTGCCGTCATATACTATGTTGCAATGTTACAAGAGGATTGTAAAAGATTGCAAGAGGACATTCATAAACTGGGAGACTGGGTGTCCAAATGGCAGATGACTTGTAATGTAAACAAGTGCAAAGTAATGTACTTGAGGAAGAACAACCCAAATTACAGTTACATGATGCAAGGTTCCACATTAAGAACCACCACCCAGGAAAAGGATTTAGGCATCATCATGGATAATATGCTGAAACCCTCCTCCCAGTGTGCAGTTGTGGCCAAGAAAGCAAATAGAATGCTAGGAATCATAAAGAAAGGAATGGAGAATAAAACGAAGGATATTATAATGCCTCTATATTGCTCCATGTGTGCTGTTCTGGTCACCATACCTCAAAAAGGATATAGCAGAATTAGAATACATAGAAAAGTGACAAAAATGGTAAAGCGGATGGAAGGATATCCCTACAAGGAATGGCTTAAAAGGTTAGAGCTCTTCAAGACGACCCTCTTCATAGAGCACTACGGTGACGTCATTTAAACTGTGCAACAAACAATACCACAGCCCAACCATCCTCCCTTCTCGACGCGTACATAGTATTGAAATAACGTCCTGATGTACATAGTATTGTATATAGCGCATGTTGTAAATAGCTCACCAAGAATCAACGACCCTCTACACACACACGCATTCACTGTTCAATGCATGCGCACACTAGACACAGTATTTTGTCGATTGTTTGCAATGTAGACCGCCTTGATTATAGGAGAAGGCGGTATAGAAATCTGTTTAAATAAATAAATAACTAAACTTGAAAAAGAGATGGCTGAAGGAAGATATGATAGGGTCTATAAAATAATGAATGGAATGGAGCGGGTAAACGTAGATCGATTCTTTATGCCATCAGAAATTAGAAAGACTAGGGGACATGCAATTATAAACATATGTTAAAAGAAACAACAATAGGGGTGTGACAAAAAATAAGTTTGTACCTCAATGAGAGTCTTTTAACATATGTTTATAATTGTTTCACAAATGGTTTATATTTTTATTTTGGGTATGCACAAGATTTTGTACAAATGTCTGTCACATAACCGTTTTAACTTTTGTGTGCATGTACATTTATGATTGGTAATAACTAATTTCTTATGCATGATCAAGTATCATTGTTCTTGTTTTTAATTATGTGTTTATTCATATTAATGAATTCTGATATGTGTTCATTTATTTGCTTTTATTGATATTTATGTATTTATGATTCTAGTGTGCCAGTTTTAAACCCCTAATGAAGGTAATGAAACACGGCCTGTGTCAGGTTGTCCCTGGTATACGACTAATAAAGGTCTGTCTTTCCCATTACCACGCCTGGACTTGGTTTCTTGTATCTACGTGGTACATTTGCTTCTTGTGGTGTTGCTCCAGGCTTTGCATAGAGACACTCAAGTCCATCATACAAGCAGTGCACAAGGGTGAATTTCTGGCGTCTTTAGACCTCGCCGAGGTATATTTCCATATTCCAATATGGGAGGATCAATGTTTCCTGCATTTTGCTGTGTTGGGCCAGCACTATAAGTTCCACGTCCTTCCCATTGTTTTGGCCACTGCTCCTCGCACCTTCTCCAAGGTCATGGTGGTCATTGCGGCTGCATTGCATCGTCAAGGGATTATTGTACATCCTTATATGGACAATTGGCTCATTCATGTGAAGTCTCCCTCGGAGGTGCTTCTGGCAGTCTCCCTCATGGTTTATTTTCTGGAGACCCTCAGTTGGGTGGTCAGTCACAGCAAAAGCTGTCTTCACCCATCTCAATCCCTCAAATTTCTGGGAGCCTGCATTCATATTCGAATGAGGCAGGTATTCCTTACTTAGGATAGATGCCAGATGTTTTGCAGGTAATTCCAGGCCTTTCAAGTGCAGGAGCGGCTGGCTCCCTCAGCTTCGGGTTACCTGCAGTTGCTGGGGGAAATGGAGGCAATGTTGGAGGTGGTTCCCTGGGCTTGGGGACACATATGACCCCTGCAGCACTCATTACTGAGCCACTGGTCCCCTTGTTCCCAGGATTACAGGGTTCACCTTCCTCTTCCTTGCAGCATACTCTGTGGCCTGTAGGGATTATTGGTAGCAAATGAAGATAAATTAGGCTCTCAGTTATGTCCAGGGGAAATTAGCTACTAATACCCAGCCCAAAGTTCTATGAGTGTGCTGGTAATGAGTCACGGAAGAAGTCTCGTCTGTTTATATATTGTAGTGATGAAAGCTCTCTGGAAGATATGGAACTTGAAGAAAATCCTGATTTCCCCTTGGAAGTGAATGGCAGTGCACACGTGCAGGGGAATTACAAGCCAGATCAGAGGAAAAGTCAGCTCTCTGCTAAAGTCAGGCCACGCCCTAGCTCAGGGGTGGAGACAGGCTTCCCTGCTGATTGGTCACACAGGTGCAGAGAACAGGGAATGCCCAGCAGGCAATGGTGTTTAAAACCACGAGCAGAGCAAAGCGAAGACAGAGAAAGAGTCAAGGGAAGAAGCACTGACTCAAGGAACACAGGAGAGACAGGCACAGGAGATACAGATACGGAGACAGCAACAGAAGGCAGAGGCACAGGTGAACGGAGGAGAGCTGGACGTGGAGAAAGGAACAGGAACAGCTGTTGGAGTTGGAAAGGTGAGAGAGGAGAGAGAGAAGCTGAAGCTGTGCTTAGCTGGAGGAGAAAGCCAGAGGAAATCTCCCAAGAAAGCAGCTACCTCAGAAGGACTGGAGAAGGACATAAGGAGCCTGCATTTTAGAGCCTGGAGGAACCCAGGAGGAAGGAAAGCAGCGTTGGTCTGAGGAAACATCCCCAAGGTAAAGCCAGCAGTTTCATTACTGATAATTCAGCAGAGAGACGATTTGCCAGTTATAAAGGTCAGGAAGCTGAGTCCTCACCGTCTACTGTTAAGAAGTGGGTAGAGAGTTTTTCATATGAGAAAAGCCATAGCCCTGATAAAAGCACAGCCTTTGAGACTCCAAAGCTAGAGGCATTAAGAAAGCTGTTTTCTGAGGAAAAGGTTCATCCCCTAATCTAAAGGTGCCTGCGCAAGCTGAATTGCTGTGGAACCAATTTCAGGAGTTCTTGAAAGAGAGAAAGTCTGAGAAAACTTATAATCCTGAGAGAGATACTGTTTGCCCTGATGCTATTGAAGGAATGCAAGTAGATTCTTGTTTGCCTAATTGTGAATATGACCCCATTCCAATGGACTGTTCTTTATCTTTAAGAGAAGATTCTGCAGTATTGAATAGGAACTGAGAATCTGTGAAACCATATAGGAAATAAGGGCAGTTCCTGCTTTGGGCTGAGGAAAGCTAAGTCTGTGTTTCACTGAGTTTTATTACTTGCTGAAGTTAAGAAGCAGTGCTGTGAAGAAGTTGCTTTCAAAAGGAAAAACACAGCTGTTATAAGTTTGCTTGTGTTGCTGTTAATTGACCACACGGGGCAGTCCTCAGTGTGAGTAGGTCTGAGAAGCAGAATAGCTGAATAGTGGAAAAGGTTTTGTTACGTCATTCTCATTATCCTGATTTCATCTTTATGTTAGAGATGTATCCTTCTGCCTTGGTTGTGTACTGAACTTTGAATACCCTGGAAATCCCCACAATAAATTTTTTTGCTGCCTTACAACCACCGACTCAACTACATTTGTCCTTCAAGAGTAAAAATCACTACAAGTCTCAGAATACCCTGGTTACAACAAAGGGAACTTTATTCAAGGAGGACACATAAGGCCGTTTCCAGCTTATAAGACCTTGGGCCCAAGTGGAGGCGTCGCAATATATTATGTTTTTTATGGGCAGCGAGGTAGAAAAATATATAGACATATAGCTAAAGGTATATAATTAGAAACATGAGGTAGCAAATTGTTGTTGTTGTTGTTAAGTGCCGTCGAGTCGGAGTCGACTCATGGCGACCCTCTGGATAGCTATCCTAAATTGTGTTCGGTCTTCAGTCAGGCGGCTCATTGTTGACAGACTGGTACCCGTAGCTGCTGTTATTGTATCGATCCATCTCATTGCTGGCCTTCCTCTTTTGCGTTGACCTTCTATTTTGCCAAGCATAATGTCTTTCTCTAATGATCTCTCTCTTCACATGATATGTCCAAAGTATGAAAGTTGAAGTCTTGTCATTTGAGCTTCTAAAGAAAGCTTAGATTTGATCTCCTCTAGTACCGACTGGTTTGTTCTTCGGGCAGTCCATGGTATACACAGTATTCGCCGCCAGCACCATAATTCAAAGGCATCGATTTTCTTCCTATCTATCTTTCACTGTCCAGCTTTCACATCCATATGATTTTATTGAAAATACCATGGCTTGAACAAGTCGAATCTTTGTATGGAGAGAGACATCTCTGCTCTTGAGAATCTTATCTAGGTCTTTCATAGCCATTCTGCCAAGAGCAATGCGTCGTCTGATTTCTTGACTGCTTGTTGCTTCTTTATTGATAGTTGATCCAAGTAGGTTAAAGTTGTTCACAATTTAAATTTCTTCTCCTTCAACGATGAACCTGTTGATTATGCCAGTTGTCATGATCTTTGTCTTCTTTACATTAAGGTGCAGGCCCATTTTGAAACTATGTTCTTTGATTGTGAGAAGCAAATGTTTCAGATCATCTTCACTTTCCGCCAGTAATGTGGTATCATCAGCATAGCGAAGGTTGTTGATGAGTCTTCCACCAATCTTCACACCTCTGTTGTCTTCATACAATCCTGCTTCTCTGATGATTTGTTCTGCATATAAATTAAACAGGTAGGGGGAAAGTATGCAGCCTTGTCTTACACCTTTGCTTATTTTAAACCATTCTGTTTCTCCTTGTTCCGTTTGAACTGTTGCTTCTTGATCAATCTACAGATTGCGCAAGAGAACGATCAGGTATTCTGGTATACCCATGCTTCTTAATGTGGCCCAGAGTTTCTCATGGTTTACACAGTCAAAAGCCTTGCTATAGTCGATAAAGCACAAATAGATATCCTTTTGGTATTCTTTAGTCTTTTCAAGGATCCATCTCACATCCGCAATGATGTCTCTCGTTCCTCGCCCTTTCCTGAACCCTGCTTGTACTTCAGGTAGTTCTTGTTCCAGGTATGGTTGTAGTTTCTTTTGAATAATCTTCAGTAGAATCTTGCTGGCATGTGGGATCAGAGCGATGGTGCGATAATTTCCACAGTCAGTTGGATCACCTTTCTTTAGTATTGGTATAAACACAGATCTTTTCCAGTCAGTTGGCCATGATGTTGTCTTCCATATTTCTTGGCAGAGCCTTGTGAGTATGGTAACAGCTGCATCAGATTGCTGCAATACTTCTTTGGTAATGCTATCAATGCCTGGTGCTTTGTTCTTTGATAAGGCTTTCAATGCTGCTTCAACTTCTTCTTTCATCACCAATGGTTCCCGATCATAAGGTACAGGTTGAAACGGCTGTTGGTCCACTTGATCTTTATCATATAAAAACTCTGTATATTCCTTCCACCTTTTCTTGATCTTCTCAGCATCATTCAACATAGAACCTTGAGCATCTTGTAACATGCCAATTCGAGGCTGGAACTTTTTCTTTAACTCTCGTAGCTTTAGGAAAGCCGATCTTGTTCTTCCTCTAATAGTTTCTGCTTCTATTTCCTTGCAAGTGTCATTATAGTACTTTTCCTTGTCCTGTCTTGCTGCACATTGGAACTCTATGAGTTCTGCGATTGTCTTTCTTTCTCCTCTGGCTTTAGCTTTTCTGCATTTCTGGGCAATTTTCAGAGTTCCTTCCGTCATCCATTTTGGCTGTTTTTGCTTTTTCACCTTTTGTAGAGACTTCTCGCTTTCTTCCAACACAACCTTCTTGATGTCATTCCATATCTCTTCCGGAGCTCTGTCATTTGTATCTAAAGCAGCAAATCGATTTTGCAGGCAGTCTTTAAATTCCAGTGGTATATTCTCAAGGTCATATTTTGCTGCATTCATGAGTGGTTTGCTCTTTTTCAACTTTAGCTTGAGTTTGCATACTAGCAGTTGATGATCTGTACCACAGTCAGCTCCAGGTTTTGTCTTTGTTGATGTTACAGAGCTTTTCCATCGTTGACTTCCACAGATGTAGTCAATTTGATTTTTATACAATCCATTGGGTGAAGTCCATGTGTACAGTCGCCGCTTGTGTTGCTGGAAGAAGGTGTTTGAGATGAATAGATCATTGGTCTTGCAGAATTCTATCAGTCTTTCTCCAGCTTCATTTCTGTTGCCAAGTCCATATTTTCCAACTACTTTGCCTTCTTCTTTGTTGCCAACTTTTGCGTTCCAGTCACCCATGACTATCAGGATATCCTGTTTGCATGTTCTGTCAATTTCAGCTTGTACTTGTTCCTAGAACTCTTCAATTTCATTCTCTTCTGCAGCTGTTGTTGGGGCATATACTTGAATTATAGTTGTGTTAATAGGCAATCCTCGTAGACGAATAGAGATTAAGCGTTCGCTGACTGCATTGTATTTCATTACAGTTCTTGCAAGTTTCTTCTTTATTATAAATGCAACACCATTTCTTCTTTGTCTTTCATTTCCAGCATAGTAGACCATGTGATCATCTGATGCAAAGTGCCTGATGCCAGTCCATTTCAGTTCGCTGACACCCAACAGATCAAGTTGTACACGTTCCATTTCATTCTTGACCACCTCCAACTTCCCTTGGTTCATGCTTCGTACATTCCATGTTCCAATGTGTAAGACATCTTTACAGCTTCTGACTCTCATTTCATGCGCAGCTACATCAGCAGTCAGACTTCCCGAGGGCTTTGATCCAACTACATCATAAATGCTGGCTTTACTCTGAAAGGTTTTCAGCTCTTCCGCAGTAGCTAGTTGAGTGCCTTCCGATCTGGGGGTCTCATCTTCCAGCACCATAGCACAAGTTGTTTTGTTGTAGCTATCCATTGGGTTTTCATGGCAAGATACAGAAGTAGATTGCTGGGCCTTTCTTCCATGCAGTTTAAGTTTGGTGTTGTTGCCGTTGTCACAAAAATGTGATCCTCCGCCGTCAACACTGTCCCATTCTGCTGCTGCCCAGATGGGTGGTTTGTCTTGGTCTGGTCTTGGTCTTGGCCTTGGTCTCTCACTTGGTTTGCAGCTTGTCGTGCTGGGAGGGCTTGCGTGCATCAGTGATGCTGAGAGCTAAACTATCGGTAGTTTAACTACTGGCAGGGTCTCCCAAGATGGACAGGTCTCAGCTGAGGTGCCAGACCAAGCAAATTGTAGCAGCACAAAATTATAGTTAGACAAAGTGATAAATCACTGATTAGTAACCAGAAGTCACTGATTCGCTCTGCACTGAGAAGAGTTATGGAATAATTTTTTAACTAACCATTGCCCATCCAGAGGAGGAGAAATAAGACGGTACCTTAGCTTCTGCTGGCACTCTGGTGGCTGAGGTCCGATAAGTCTCCACAGCAGCATGGGTCCAAAGAGGCAGCTAAGCTAGATAATGCAGTCTACAGCCCTTTCAGAAGCGAGCCGCGTGAGAACAGAGAACCGAAGGTATCTGTGAAAGTCTTATCTCAGTCCTTAGGAGATCGGCCTTGCACACAAGTCAAGTAACAAACGCAAGGTACACAGGGCACAAATGGCAAAAAGGTGCACAAGTTCTTCTGTGCAGACTGTATTATTCTTTATGATGAGTCTCCATCATAAGTCTGGTGATTGGTTGGCACAAGACAGTCCGAGGTGTTCTCAGCGAATCAGAATGTAATGAATAGGTGTTCATCCTGCAGACCTAGGAGCCGTAATGAGGGATGATAACAGTATGCAGTTCCAGACATCCCAAGGCCAGTAGCATCGTTAGTGGATGATGAAAATCAGAGAAGCAGATGTTCTTGCATGTACACAACTAATTGGCTTGGGAAACTAATTGGACAGAAACAATAGTCTTCTGTTTCCTCAGGTATCATCACTTGGCAAGCATTTGTGTGAAGGTCAGATCTGAGACTGTAAGCACAGCAAAAGTCATTTGTAGAAGGAAACCATCTTGTTTGTTCAGTTTTGGTTCAGGCTTCAGCATCTGAGTAGGCCGGAGATCTGCAGGCGCAGAATTGCAGGGGTAGCAGCCCTACAGGCCTCAAGTGGTAGTCCTGCCAGGAGATTGCTGCTGGGCATTGCTCTGGAGAAGGTGTGAGGAGCAGTGGCCAAACCAAAGGGAAGTGCACAGAACTGATAGTGCTGACCCAGTACAGCAAAACTCAGAAAATACTGTTGATCCTCCCAGATTGGAATATAGAAATAAGCCTCAGTGAGGTCCAGTGACACCAGAAATTCGCCCTTGCACACTGCTTATATGATGGACTTGAGCGTCTCCATGCGAAACCTCAAGCAACGGTTGACCCCCTTGAGATTGAGAATGGGATGGGAGGACCTGTCCTTCTTGGGTACGATAAAATAGATGGAATATCAGCCTAAGCCTCTCTTGGAAGGTGGCACAGGACAAATAGCTCAGAGTTGCAAGAGCTGGCGTAGAGTAGCCTGCACCGCTGCTCTCTTATTGGTGGATCCACTTGGGGAGATCACAGAGGCATCCTGGATGGGCTTAGCACATTCCAAAATATAACCCTGATGGACGATGTTGAGCACCCAACAGTCTGTAGTTATCCAGGCCCATTCATGGGGGAAAAAAGGAGATGTTGACGGCCGACCTATAGCACCTCAGAACGGGCCCCGAGCCCATCTATGAGATGGATGGGTGGACCTGGAGGGCTTGGCGGTAGAGGAGTAATTGTCACAGGAGTGATGGACATCCTGAAAAGGCTGCAACTTGGCCCCCGACTTTGAAGAGGAAGATACTGATTTTCCTGGTCTGTAACACCAGGAATCTCAGAAGCTTGTCTGGGAGAAAGGAGTTCTGGATGATGTTTGTTGAGGAGCTGCTGTATGCTTGTCTTTGGGCCAATGCTGAGGTTTGACCACCTCCAAATCCTTGACAAGTTTTTCGGGATCCTTTCTAAAAAGAAGCTTACCCCTGAAGGAGAGCCTGGCAAGATGCACCTTCAAGGCTGAATCAGCCAACCAGTGCCGAAGTCAGAGCCATCAATGAGCAACTTTAAATGCTGCTACTGGCCAGATTTCCAACCGCCAAAAAGGCGGCGACTGATTCCAGATACGCGTAAAAAGGATCCTCAGGCAAAAGCTGAATCAATCACAAGAGGGCACGTGATGCTAGACTACCACAGGAGAAACTTGCAAGAACAAGGAAAAAGAAGAAAATGCAGTCTTCAAGAGGCCCTTCACCTTCCTGTCTTGAGGATCCCAGAGGGCTGCATCCTTTCTACTGGGATCGTTGTATGCATGGTAACAGCCATTACCAAAGCATCCACCCTTTGGAAAATGAAACCATTTATCCAGGTCATTCTGAGAGCAGACATAGAAGCATCCAACACCTAGCGGTCCTCAAAGTGGCTTCTGGAGTATCCCACTCCAAGAAGACCATCTGCTGAAGTTCAAGAAAGGAAAGAAAAGCCTTTGAAGACTTTCAAATACCCATGAGTGTAGGATCTGCCTTAGACTGAGGTCCTTCTGATCCTACGGATCAGAAATGTGAAGAGTCTCCACAGTCTGTGACATCAACGCTGGTAGCTCTTCTTTACGAAACAAATGAACATCTTGACTATCCCCTTCATTTTCTGAGGGAGACAGTTTGCAATCCTCTGGGCTGGAAAGACTGCTAACAGCGTCATCTCCAGAAAGATGGTTACCTTCATCCTCAGTGGAGGGATCCCAATCCCCAGAGTCCCAGGAAATCTCTTTGGCACAGGTGTTCCCCTTCCAGTAAAGCCTTGTCAGCCTGAGCGCATTTTCTGGAAATTTGAGCATACTCAGATAGAGGCACTTTAGCTTTTGGCAATTTAGATCATTCATGAGGAGGAGAGTGAAGCTCTGTAGTCTCTAATCACCACAGATCCCAGGCTTGACAGAATAGGGACATAAACTCAGCTTGTAGAAGAGACAGCTGAGTTGGGGACATGATAGATGTCTATGAAATCATGAGTTGGGCGGATTGGTCGAGGAGAGTGTACTTCAGAGCCCTGATGTGGCTCCTGCAGGCACCTCCTCTTTGATTGCCTTTATCCTGGGACCTGTTGGGATAGGGACCAATCATACTGGAGTACCCAGTTCCCTTTTCACTTACAGCTTGGATTTTGAAAGGAGATGACTAGTGCGTAAGGGCTACTTACTCGTGGTGGTCTCCACTCTTTTTGGAGCCCGGAGAAGGTCTAATAAGCTAGCATACATGCAGGTCTATACCTCTTTGAGCGATAGTGCGTCACTCAGCAGTTGGTTCCTGAGGGAGCCAAGGTGCCATCTCTCTTGGCTTTTCTACAGGATGGTCTGGAAAAGGGCCTTTCCAGTATTGTTTCTGAAATTTCAGGTGGCAGCTTTGGCCTATTTCCGAGATCTGGTAAATCTCTAGCCTTGCACCTGGATGTCTTGAGCTTTCTCCAGGCAGTTCGGCGTCTGCATCCTCCACTCTGGTCCATGGTCCGGTCCTGGGATCTGTGTCTGCTGCTCAAGGCCCTGATGTCAACGCACTTTGAGTCATTTAAGCGCGCTACTCTAAAGGATTTGATGCTCAAGACGGTCTTCTTGGTCGCGATTTGTTTTTCAGGGTGGATTTCCGAGCCGCAGGCTCTTTCTTGCCGAGATCCTTATCTGTCTTTTCCAAAGGAGGTCATTTCCATGTGCCTTCCTTCTTGCCTAGGGTGACATGTTGGCTAAGTCTACCATGGGGTACTGAATTGAGGAGGCCATTGCATCGGTGTATCTGTTACGCAGCCAGTCGATTCTGGAGGACTTGCATATCCATTTTACCTGAGTACAAGCATCCTCGTGGGTGGGACAGAGCGTGGTAGCTCCAGCAGACATTTGTTGGGCAGTAACATGGGCATCACATTCCACTTTTGTCAAACATTACCGCTCGGATGTCCATGCGTGGGCGGACACGGCCTTTGGCTCAAGGGTTTTATGAGCTGCTGTATTTTCTTCCCGCCTAGTGGAGCCATTGTTTTGGTACATCTCACTTGCCTTGGCTGGTCTAGCTGAATGATATGGAAGGTGACATTTTGCTTACCAGATAATGTCCTTTCCTTGAGTCCTGATCAAGCAGTCCAGGGCCTGCCCCGGTTCCCTAGAGTCGCTAAGAATTTTATGCTTGGCTCTGCAGGTTCATCTTTTACTGACAGCCTTCTGTTTCTGCTCTCCTGTACATAGTTCTGTCCTGTTGATTACTCATTGTTGCCCATGATTGAGGTGGTGTGAGGCTTGCCATGTTCTCCCATGCTTTGGGATGGATACTGAAACTGAGGCGAATAGATGCGTGGGAGTGATGTCAATGAAACCTGGGCTTTTCATTGGTTCTTTGTCTCCACCAGTCTGCTGATAGGGAACACAAACCACTTGTCTGGACTGGTCTAACAGGACTCAAGGAAAGAACATCATCTGGTAAGTAAAATGTCACCTTATGATTTACTAAAACTAGGGGAAACTCCAAAAAATGAACTCATAGTGCATAAGGATCAAATCGAGGAAAGATTGTCCAGTCAACGCAGGAATAAGCAGTAGAACTTGTTGTCAGAGGATTTGGTGAAAGTGAATAGTATGGCTGTGTTTTAAGAAACATTTGGGCCCATTTCTAGAAGGTAAGTCCATTAACAATTAGAAGCCAGGCAGGTATGGGGATGCCCAGCTCTTATATCTGAGAGAACAACATGAAGAGGATCTCCCTCTCTGGGATCCTGCTGGGTAATTCCTCTAACCTGGCCGGGTCACTCTTGGAGATTGGATGCTCAGCTTAAAGGACCGTATGCTGCATCCTATGTTCTGTCAAGGTGGAATGGAGTCCAAAGTTGACTTAAGCTGCACGGACACAGTTTTCCTGCATAAGGGGGGCAGCAGTGCTGCTGAGCCTGTGCTGGTGCTCACTTGCTGCTGCTGAGCCTGTGCTGGTGCTCACGCACTACTGCTGAGTCTGTGCTGGTGCTCGCTCACTGCCAGGTCTGTGCTTGTGCTCCCTCACTGCCGTTGAGCCTGTGCTAGAGCTTGCTTACTGTCGCTGATCCTGTGCTGGTCGTCGCGCACTACTGCTGAGTCTGTGCTGGTGTTTGCTCACTGCTGCTGAGCCTGTGCTGGTGCTCACTCACTGTTGCTGAGTCTGTGCTGGTGCTTGTTCATTGCCGCTGAGCCTGTGCTGGTGCTTGCTCACTGCAGCTGATCCTGTGCTGGTCCTCGCGCACTACTGCTGAGTCTGTGCTGGTGTTCGCTCACTGTTGCTGAGTCTGTGCCGATGCTCGCTCACTGTTGCTGAGTCTGTGCCGGTGCTCACTCACTGCCGCTGAGCCTGTGCCGGTGCTTGCTCACTGCCGCTGAACCTGTGCTGGTGTTTGCTCACTGCCGCTAAGCCTGTGCTGGTGCTCGCTCACTGCTGCTGAATCTGTGCCGGTGCTCGCTCACTGCCGCTGAGCCTGTGCTGGTGCTCGCTCACTGCCGCTGCATCTGTGCTGGTGCTCGCGCACTGCTGCTGCGTCTGTGCTGGTACTCGCTCACTGCCCTTGAGTCTGTGCTGGTGCTCACTCACCACTGCTGATCCTGTGCTAGTGTTCGCTCACTGCCTCTGATCCTGTGCTGGTGTTTGCTGACTGACGCTGCTTCTTTGCTGGTGCTCATTCACTGCCGCTGAGTCTGTGCTGGTGTTCGCTCAGTGCTGCTGTTCCTGTGCTGGTGTTCGCAGACTGCTACTGAGCCTATGCTAGTGTTTGCTCACTGTCGCTGAGCCTGTGCTTGTGTTCACGCACTACTGCTGAGCCAGTGCTGGTGCTCGCTCATGGCCACTGAGCCTATGCCAGTGTTCGCTTACTGCCGCTGAACCTGTGCTGGTGCTCGCTCACAGCTGCTGAACCTGTGCTGGTGTTTCCTCACTGCTGCTGAGTCTGTGCCGGTGCTCGCTCACAGCTGCTGAACCTGTGCTGGTGTTTCCTCACTGCCGCTGAGTCTGTGCTGGTGCTCGCTCATAACTGCTGAACCTGTGCTGGTGTTTCCTCACTGCAGCTGAGTCTGTGCCGGTGCTCGCTCACTGCCGCTGAACCTGTGCTGGTATTTGCTCACTGCAGCTGAGCCTGTGCTGGTGTTCGCTCACTGCCGCTGATCCTGTGCTGGTGTTTGCTCACTGCTTCTGATCCTGTCCTGGTGCTTGCTCACTGCTGCTGAGTCTGTGCTGGTGCTCGCTCACTGCCGCTGGTCCTGTGCTGGTGTTTGCTTACTGCTGCTGAGTCTGTGCTAGTGTTTGCTCACTGCTGCTGTGTCTGTGCTGGTGTTCCTTCACTGCCGCTGATCCTATTCTGGTGCTCGCTTACTGTTGCTGAGTCTGTGGTGGTGCTTGCTCACTGCTGCTGAGTCTGTGATGGTGCTTGCTCACTGCTGCTGAGTCTGTGCTAGTGCTCGCTCACTGCCACTGCATCTGTGCTAGTGCTCACTCACTGCCGCTGCATCTGTACTGGTGCTCGCTCACTGCCACTGAGTCTGTGCTGGTGCTCGCTCAATGCCGCTGATCCTGTGCTGGTGCTCGCTCACTGCCACTGAGTCTGTGCTGGTGTTCGCTCACCGTTGCTGAGTCTGTGCTGGTGCTCGCTCACCGCCGCTGAGTCTGTGCAGGTGCTCGCTCACTGCCACTGAGTCTGTGCTGGTGTTCGCTCACCGCCGCTGAGTCTGTGCTAGTGTTCACTCACTGCTGCTGAGTCTGTGCTGGTGCTCAATCACTGCTGCTGAGTCTGTGCTAGTGTTTGCTCATTGCTGTGGAACCTGTGCTGGTGCTCGGTCACTGCTGCTGATCCTGTGCTGGTGCTCGCTCACTGCCGGTGCGTCTGTGCCGGTGTTCACCCACTGCTTCTGAGTCTGTGCTAGTGTTCACTCACTGCTGCTGAGTCTGTGCTGGTGCTCGGTCACTGCTGCTGAGTCTGAGCTAGTGTTCGCTCATTGCCGCTGAACCTGTGCTGGTGCTCGGTCACTGCCGCTGATCCTGTGCTGGTGCTCGCTCACTGCTGCTGCGTCTGTGCCGATGTTCGCTCACTGCTGCTGAACCTGTGCTGGTGTTTGCTCACCGCAGCTGAGTCTGTGTTGGTGCTCGGTCACTGCCGCTGAGTCTGTGCTAGTGTTTTCTCACCGCTGCTGAGTCTGTGCCGGTGCTCTGTCACTGCCGTTGAGTCTATGCTGGTATTCGCTCACTGCTGCTGAGTCTGTGCTGGTGCTCGGTCACTGCCGCTGAGTCTGTGCTGGTGCTCGGTCACTGCCGCTGAGTCTATGCTGGTGTTCGCTCACTGCTGCTGAGTCTGTGCTGGTGCTCGGTCACTGCTGCTGATCCTGTGGTAGTGTTCGCTCATTGCTGCTGATCCAGTGCTGGTGTTCGCTCACCACTGCTGAGTTTGTGCCGGTGCTCGGTCACTGCCGCTGAGTCTGTGTGCTTTTCACTAGTGCTGATCTTTTTGTTGCTGGGTCTTTCTGTTCTGCTGATCTGTCTCTGCTTGTCTTTTGTGTCTTTGTATATATAATTAGTTAAACCCATAAGCAGGGTGTTCTGTGAGGGAATGTTCAATGGACTGCTTGATGGAGTGTTGAGCTCTCTTCCTAATGGTTATTTGAAGTATGTACTCTGCTGCTCTTTCACACTTTGCCTATTCTGAAGCTTTTTTCCAGTAAGCAGTCTGTACTGCTTCTTTATATCATTTGTACATACAGTGAGAAGTTTTTAAAGGTTTTGTAGTTTCCTTTTAAAAGTTGTTACAAGTAAATATAACAATGTTCATAAAAGAAGACTGAACAATATGTCAAATTATCATTTTGTTACTTTGATTTTATTAACAGTAATAAACAGTAAAGCAGCTTAAACTTCTAATTTATTTTTATTAACATTTGATATACTACCCTTTAAACGGGTTGAGAAAGCAGTTCCTGGGATAGTCGGACTTATTCCTTCTTCAAAAGTAAAAAAAATTAAAAAAACAGATGCTTGTGCGTGCTGCACCAAAAACGTCTCTGTCCTGGATTCTGGACCCGTGGGCCCGTCCAGACCTATGCATGCAGAAATAGGCTCAAACGGGGCCCATATTTCATTTAGATGTGTCCACGGACTGTACGTGCATGTAATGGAATCGCATTCATTGTGTACATGCGGGAATTTATGCCTTCTTCAGAGCAGGTGTAAATTTGTCTCTTGAAATTTGTGCACTGTTTTATAAAGGGTCATAGGCACCTTTTTGGATGTTTCACATCGACATTCTATTATATAATTATCCCCTTAGTCTTACCCGTCTACCAATTTGATCCAGCCTATTATTGTAATATGATTTGTACCCTGGTATCACAATGTTCTTTTGGCTCTCCTCCTTCCACCGGGTCCCTGAAATGCCAGTTATGTCTGCCTCTTCTTTCAGTGCTTTATATCCTAACTCCCTCCTGCATATTTATTTATTTATTTATTTTATTTATTTACATTTCTTATATACCGCACTATTTGACATCAGCGCGGTTTACATCGAACAAAACATTTCAGTACACAAAAAATGTCTGAGTTACATTAAACAGGGTTAACAACTTGGATAACAGGGTAATTTTAAAACTCAGGTAAATAAACTTTGATTGTAATGTAAACTATTTACATCTATAAGTTAGGGCACCGTTGAGATGTAATGGTCAGTTGAGCCTTGAACTTACTAAGTGGGGAATTCAGGGTCAATGGGTGATTCAGAGTTTCTATAACTAACAGAGATGGGTCGTGATTCTGCACTCACTGGGAAGTATATAAGGAATAGGTAATGTTTGAGGGCCTTTCTGAATTGGAGTATGTTGGTGATTGCTCTAATATCAGGTGGCAACATATTCCAAAGCTTTGGGGCACGGAGACTGAAAGCCCTGTTTGCTGTTGATGAGGTGCTTTTTGTAAGTTCACGGGGAACCAATAGCGTATTTAATGCCATTGATCTTCTTGATCTATTAGAAGAAATGGGTTTGATGAGTTCAGTTAATGATGTGGATGAGAGACTGTTTACCGCTTTGAAGGTAAGTAGTAATGTCTTGAAAATGATTCTGGCCTGTACAGGAAGCCAGTGTAACTGCTTCAGAAGGGGCGACACATGCTCACTCCTAGATGCCCCATAGAGAATCCTCGCAGCGCTATTCATTGCAAGCTGTAAAGGGTTCAAGGTGGATTGAGGGAGGCCTAGCAAAATGACATTAGCATAGTCAAAGTGAGGCATGATCAGAGCCTGGTAGATGGTACGGAAATCCTCAGGTTCAAGCAGTGGGCGAAGATGTCTTAGTGACCGGATTTTGTAGTATATGGATCTTACCGTGTTAGCTATATGTGCCTTCATGTCCAGGTTCTGATCGAGTGTAACACCCAGATAACGTATTTGCTGTTTTGATTGTAGCTCAGCATCTTTCACCTTAAGGAATTGTGGAGGGCTGAAGTTCGGGTTCTTTGACATGAAAAGCACCTCTGTCTTCTTATGTTGAATCCGGAGGTTTTGTGATAAGAGCCATTCCGATATGGCGTCAAAACAGTTGCTCAGAGGGGACAGGTCCAAATTGTCAATGTTGAAAGGCATATAAAGCAGGACGTCATCCGCATATATCATGCAACCTACATTGAAAGACCGGATGATCTTGCAAATAGGTTGCATATAAATTGCATATATATTGCCTCAATGGCGCCGAGCGGGATAGTCAACTTAGTGCCATTGAATATTCCTGGGTACAGCCACTAAATTCCCCAATGCTAGCTAGCATTGGGGCGTTCTAGAGGGCTGCACCTGGTGATATTCATCTGCTAGCCAGTTATCCCAAAGTGGTCAAACTTAGGCACCTGAAAGGTTGTCGAACTTTTGCTGCTTGGGCTAAATGGGCAACGGCTGAATATCTCTACTGCCCAGTAGCTGCGGCACTATCCAGCCAACCTGGAAGTTCAATGCCAGTGGCCGAATATGGCTCGGCATTGAATATTCGGGTACAAGTGCTAGCTGCTGCCATCGCTGAATTTCCCCCCTAGTATTTGCATAGACATTTAAATCATGTTTTTGTTTGTATTATTATGTGCGTAGCAGTTAACCTTCACATCAGGCTGGCCTTAAGAGACTGCAGATAGTACAGAATACAGCTATTCGTTTGATACCCGGGCCCGTAAGTACGACCATGCAACTCCTCTACAGCTCCACTGGTTGCTGGTAAAAGGCTGTGTTCAATACAAGATTCGCCCCATCTTTAAAGCTCTATACCAGATGGCCCCTGTGTACCTATCCTCACTAATTATCCCTTACTCTCTTGTTCGCTCTCTCCGATCTCTGCATGGAAATAGGCTCCATCTACCCTCACCACCACGAGCTAGGTTTGAGATAACCAGGCATTCTGCCATTTTTCTTCCTCGCCCAGTCATTGTGGAACACTCTTCCAGCTGACCTCCATCTCCAACCTTCTCTCAAGGCTGTTCTAAAAATCTGCCGGCTTTCAACCTTTAACGATACTGCGGGGGATGGGGGTGGCAGTGTCATGGATAGTCCCGTGCTTGGAAACCTCTAAGTTATGACTGGATCCTTTGACTGAATATTCTTCTCTGACTGATGTTTCTGCTAATTGGTCTCCCTCTCTCTCATGCTTCCTGTCTATACTGTCCTATCAATTTGGCTATAGTTCCCGTTCTTTTCTTCAACACTGTTTTTATTTTTATTGTAAACTGCTTTGTACACCTAGCAAAGACTGTATAGAAAATTCAGTAAAACATAGACAATCCTCATGTCTACCAGCTGCCCACTATCTTCCTAATGATCAAATCACCAACTATAACGGCCATCCTAACTCTTTCCTCCTTGGTACAAGCCCTTGGAGACCCATCCTTGACGTGTGAAGATGCTGCATCATCTGAAAGGCTGGTCCTAGTTACAAGACCACTTTCAGCTACACCTAGGTGGTTCTCTTTTTTTGGGTGACTTTACTCATCCAGGGTAGCACGGGCATTGCCAGATTGGAGTTTAGACTTTACTACTGTGTTCCTGTAGGTCTCCTCTATGAAATTTTCTGACATTCAAATATGCCCTCTGGTATCCAGAGATTGGGCTTATTCTTTCAGAGCCAGGAGCTCTTTGCACCAGAAGCACACATATGACCTCTCACCAACTTATAGATGACCATATATGATAATCCCTGTATAATATTTTCAATGTAAACTCCCTTGGATCAAAGACGGTATATAAAAATAAATGCATACATTTTTCTGTTAGACAGCAATCTGCATTCTAATATTGTTAAGTTATTAATTATTTAAAGTTGCTAAGGAAGTAGAGGACTATTAGGGCCCGATTCTGGGATGCGGGTTATGGATTTGCACATCCCGATGGGACGTGCAGCCCCACAAGCCATCTGGGCCTGATTCCCTCTCCGGCTCTCCCCTTACATCCTGAGTAGCAGGATGGGGAGAGCTGGCAGGGGCAGGATCTGAATAGAGCGGGGGGCGGGCCAGCCCGGCAGGACATAGAGGGCCAATTCAGGTCACAACCCTGTACTTCCTGCCGGGTCAAAGGGGACATGCTGTTTATTCCACCTCGAAGCTGGAATATGCAGCACTGACCTCGCGATCAGGCCCGAGGATCCCCCATGGGGTCGGAGCTGGGGCCTGGTGCAGGGGGTCTCCGCCACCCAATCCAGGTCCCGGCAGGCCAGCCGTGGTCAGGCGGCGGGGAAGAGTGGGGGCTGAGCCGCGGGAGTCGGAGACGTCTGTGGGGAGGATGTTCACGCAGGAGGCAGGGAAGAGTGGGGGCTGAGCCGCGGGAGTCGGAGACGTCTGTGGGGAGGATGTTCACGCAGGAGGCGGGGAAGAGCGGGGGCTGAGCCGTGGGAGTCGGAGACGTCTGTGGGGAGGATGTTCACACAGGAGGCGGGGAAGAGCGGGGGCTGAGCCACGGGAGTCGGAGACGTCTGTGGGGAGGATGTTTGCGCAGGAGGCAGGGAAGAGCGGGGGCTGAGCCGCGGGAGTCGGAGATGTCTGTGGAGAGGATGTTCACGCAGGAGGCGGGGAAGAGCGGGGGCTGAGCCATGGGAGTCGGAGACGTCTGTGGGGAGCATGTTCGCGCAGGAGGCGGGGAAGAGTGGGGGCTGAGCCGCGGGAGTCGGAGATGTCTGTGGGGAGGATGTTCACGCAGGAAGCGGGGAAGAGTGGGGGCTGAGCCGCGGGAGTCGGAGACGTCTGTGGGGAGGATGTTCACGCAGGAGGCGGGGAAGAGTGGGGGCTGAGCCGCGGGAGTCGGAGATGTCTGTGGGGAGGATGTTCACGCAGGAAGCGGGGAAGAGCGAGGGCTGAGCCGCGGGAGTTGGAGACATCTGTGGGGAGGATGTTCACGCAGGCGGCGGGGAAGGAGCGGGGGCTGAGCCGCGGGAGTCGGAGACGTCTGTGGGGAGGATGTTCACGCAGGAGGCGGGGAAGAGTGGGGGCTGAGCCGCGGGAGTCGGAGACGTCTGTGGGGAGGATGTTCACGCAAGAGGCGGGGAAGAGTGGGGGCTGAGCCGCGGGAGTCGGAGACGTCTGTGGGGAGGATGTTCACGCAGGAGGCGGGGAAGAGTGGGGACTGAGCTGCGGGAGTCGGAGACGTTTGTGGGGAGGATGTTCACGCAGGAGGCGGGGACATGCCGGGCCATCCATGGGCCCAGTTCTGTGCACCGCAGGAACGTTTAGTTCCTGCAGTTCAGAATCGGGTCCTAACTGGCCCATCTTCCTCAGGGACATCCGGACGGCCTGGACCTCCCCCTCCCTGAATTGGCCTCCACGTCTAATGTAACATTCTGTAATTTAGTGTATTTCATGTTGATTAGTCAATGACTTGCAAGGAGATTATATGTAAGTGCTTCATTAAGTCAGGCTCACTCTCTTTTTTTATCTAAATCACAAATTAACTGTTGTGAAAAATGTTCCTTTTTATATTGTCTCTTGTTACAGCAGTTCCATGTAGCACATATGGTGATGGGTCAGTGCCGAGTCTCAGGATGAGACTGGAGAAGCAGGAGTTTGAGGAGAAACAGAGGGTACAGCTTGCCCAGGAGGTGATAACTGAGAGAAGAAACATGAAGAGGGTAAGAGATTGCCCGAGTCCCCCAGGGCCCTGCTTCCGGATGAGAATGGCAGCATTCTCTCGTGGGCTCGGCCGGCTCCTTCATCTCATTGCTTAGTCTGCTGTATGGCAAAGGCTCTGAACTGAGAACTTTACAGACATCCAGTAATGCTCTTTCTGGATGCGGCTCTCGGGTTTCCCTAACCTGTTCTGTGTGTGTGTGCGGGAAGCGTGCCCTTCTGCTGCTGTGATCCACCTGTTTTTTTTTTTTTTTTTTTTACCGCGCTCTTTAGAATCAGTGCGGTTTACATGTATACTAACAGGCACTTTTTATTCCCTTGTCCCCAAAGGGCTCACAATCTAAGTGTACCTGAGGCAATGGAGGGTTAAGTGGCTTGCCCAAGGCCACAAGGAGTGGCCATGGGACAAGAGACCCCAGTCCCTCTGGCCTGAGGTTGCTTGACCCCATGTGGGAATTGAACCCCACATGGGGTAACCTGTCCCAACCTGTGGGGTAACCTGTCCCAACCACTGAGCCACTCCTCCCTCTGTTCCTGAAGGGAAGGGTTGCATGGAAGTTAAGACTGGGTGAAGCAGTTTTCAAAGTCATTTCCGTATGCAAAACAGGGTTTTACACGCTTAAGTCCGCTATACGCCTAAGTGTACCTTGAATCGGAGAGGTGTCCCTGCAGGTGTGATTGGAGTGGGGAGGAGACTTGTGTGCACGCTATTGGATCGCTAAAAATATGCACTTAAATTTACATGGATAGAGTGTCCCCCACAGACAGTGAGGGAGGATTTATCATGGATAGAGTGTCCCCCACAGACAGTGAGGGAGGATTTATCATGGATAGAGTGTCCCCCACAGACAGTGAGGGAGGATTTATCATGGATAGAGTGTCCCCCACAGACAGTGAGGGAGGATTTATCATGGATAGAGTGTCCCCCACAGACAGTGAGGGAGGATTTATCATGGATAGAGTGTCCCCCACAGTCAGTGAGGGAGGATTTATCATGGATAGAATGTCCCCCACAGACAGTGAGGGAGGATTTATCATGGATAGAGTGTCCCCCACAGACAGTGAGGGAGGATTTATCATGGATAGAGTGTCCCCCACAGACAGTGAGGGAGGATTTATCATGGATAGAGTGTCCCCCACAGACAGTGAGGGAGGATTTATCATGGATAGAGTGTCCCCCACAGTCAGTGAGGGAGGATTTATCATGGATAGAATGTCCCCCACAGACAGTGAGGGAGGATTTATCATGGATAGAGTGTCCCCCACAGACAGTGAGGGAGGATTTATCATGGATAGAGTGTCCCCCACAGACAGTGAGGGAGGATTTATCATGGATAGAGTGTCCCCCACAGACAGTGAGGGAGGATTTATCATGGATAGAGTGTCCCCCACAGACAGTGAGGGAGGATTTATCATGGATAGAGTGTCCCCCACAGTCAGTGAGGGAGGATTTATCATGGATAGAATGTCCCCCACAGACAGTGAGGGAGGATTTATCATGGATAGAGTGTCCCCCACAGACAGTGAGGGAGGATTTATCATGGATAGAGTGTCCCCCACAGACAGTGAAGGAGGATTTATCATGGATAGCGTGTCCCCCACAGACAGTGAGGGAGGATTTATCATGGATAGAGTGTCCCCCACAGACAGTGAGGGAGGATTTATCATGGATAGAGTGTCCCCCACAGACAGTGAGGGAGGATTTATCATGGATAGAGTGTCCCCCACAGACAGTGAGGGAGGATTTATCATGGATAGAGTGTCCCCCACAGACAGTGAAGGAGGATTTATCATGGATAGCGTGTCCCCCACAGACAGTGAGGGAGGATTTATCATGGATAGAGTGTCCCCCACAGACAGTGAGGGAGGATTTATCATGGATAGAGTGTCCCCCACAGACAGTGAGGGAGGATTTATCATGGATAGAGTGTCCCCCACAGACAGTGAGGGAGGATTTATCATGGATAGAGTGTCCCCCACAGACAGTGAGGGAGGATTTATCATGGATAGAGTGTCCCCCACAGTCAGTGAGGGAGGATTTATCATGGATAGAATGTCCCCCACAGACAGTGAGGGAGGATTTATCATGGATAGAGTGTCCCCCACAGACAGTGAGGGAGGATTTATCATGGATAGAGTGTCCCCCACAGACAGTGAAGGAGGATTTATCATGGATAGCGTGTCCCCCACAGACAGTGAGGGAGGATTTATCATGGATAGAATGTCCCCCACAGACAGTGAGGGAGGATTTATGTGCATACTTTCACTGACTCAGTTTTCAAAGACAAGATTTTCCATTTGTAAATTTGTGTTAAGTCTGTGGGTAAAAGGTACCCTCAGATCTTACAGATGTGAGCATTGCTTGAAAGACATCCATAAGAACATACTCACGAGAACATAAGACATGCCATACTGTGTCAGACCTAAATGGGTTACATTGCAGCTTCATTGTACGTCCCCTAGTCTTTGTATATTCTGATAACGTAAACAATCGATCTACGTTTACCCGTTCCACTCCGTTCATTAATTTATAGACTTCTATCATATCTCCCCTCAGCCGTCTCTTTTCCAGGTTAAAGAGCACTAACCTTTTTAGCCTTTCTTCATAGGAGTAGCCTTCCATCCCCTTTACCATTTTGGTGGCTCTTCTCTGAACCTTTTCTAATAACGCTATATCCTTTTTAAGATACGGCGACCAGAATTGCACACAATATTCAAGGTGCGGTCTCACCATGGAACGATATGGAGGCATTATAATATCTTTTGTTTTATTTTCCATTCCTTTCCTTATGATACCTAGCATTCTATTTGCTTTCTTGGCCGCCGCTGCACACTGGGCGGAGGGTTTTAACATGTTATCCACAATGATGCCTAAATCTTTTTCCTGGGAGGTGGTTCCTAATGTGGAACCTTGCATCGTGTAACCATAGTTTGGGTTGTTCTTCCCTAGGTGCATAACTTTGCACTTGTCCACATTAAATTTCATCTGCCATTTGGACGTCCAGTCTTCCAATTTATCAACATCCTTTTGCAAAGTTTCACAATCCTTTTATTTTTTTAAGAACTTTCTATAATTTTGTGTCATCTGAAAGGATGGTGGATGCTTGGAATGCCCTTCCAATGGAAGTGGTGGGGGCAAATACAGTGACAGAATTCAAAATGGCATGGGACAGACACAGTGGATCCCTCTACAGCAACAGGATAAAATCAAAATAAACATAACTATCTAATTTCTCAGCAAAGAGGGATGCCCTATATGGAGCGGTGGGTTCACCCCTAGACAAAGATATGGGAGGGGTGATCTGCACGGAGCGGCAGGTGCACCTACACTTGCCACCTTGCTGGGCAGATTAGATGGACCATACTGGTCTTTATCTGCCGTCATTTACTATGTTACTATCTGCAGATTTGATCACTTCACTCGTTATTCCCATTTCCAGGTCATTTATGAATGTCAAAAAGCAGCAGACCCAGAACAGATCCCTGGGGTACGCCACATTTGCCTTTCTCCATTGAGAAAATTGGCCATTTAACCTAATCTGTTTTCTATCTTTTTAACCAGTTCCTCATCCACAGTACTACACTGCCTCCAATCCCTTGACTTTTTAATCCCTTGCCCTCTTTTCTTCCTTTTCCGGGTCAATGTGCCGTCTTTTCTTATTATCGTAATACCTGTCGTGTGTATAGAGCTACTGGGCTTACTCCGTGCTTTAGAATGGTGGTAAGTATTCGGGTAGATGGGGACACTGAGAGAGATCTGCCTCCCTCCCTTTGGACCCTCTAAGTCCCCTATGTCCAGAAGTGGCAGACAGTGTGGGCCTGTGAATCGGTGAATGTTTGCAGGGCCGGCCCCCTCCTCCTGTTAGACTGGAAACCCAGGCAGTGTCATGGAGTCTGTGAGCGCATGCTGATAAACTAGGCCCTGAGCAGATAGCTAACACACTAGGTCCTGAGCTGATGGCTGACACACTGGGCCCTGAGCTGATGACTGACACATAAGGCCCTGAGCTGATTGCTGACACACTGGGCCCTGAACTGATGGCTGACACACTGGGCCCTGAGTTAATGGCTGACACACTGGGCCCTGAACTGATGGCTGACACACTGGGCCCTGAGTTAATGGCTGCTCACACTGGGCCCTGAGTTGATGGCTGACACACTGGGCCCTGAGTTGATGGCTGCTCACACTGGGCCCTGAGTTGATGGCTGACACACTGGGCCCTGAGTTGATGGCTGCTCACACTGGGCCCTGAGTTGATGGCTGTTGCCTTCATGCTTTGGTTAGGTGGGAAGGTAGGGGACTGGAGATTTGGTATTTTCATCATCACCCAAGGTCACATGATTGAAAGTTTGGGCATCATTGCGCTAACTATGAGGTCACTACTTCCGTTTTAACAGGAGCGTGAGCTGGTGATGCAGAGAATAGCGGATGACCGGAAAAGCTTTCAAGAAAAGGCATGGCAGGTACTGAAGCCTGACCTTTCACCTCAGCAGCATGAGAGGCCAGAGGGCAAAGTTCAGACAGTGGGTGATGGTCATTGCCTGCTGATGGTGAGTATGGGCAGTTACCTATTTCTGTCTGGTATTTTGGTTTTGTTCTGTCACTTTTGAGTGTACTGTATCTCCCCATAAGGAGAGGTGGAGTGGTATTAATAATTTGGTCACAATAACAGACACCTCAATGAAACCAAATGCTTTATTTATTTATTACAATCTTGCAAGAAGGAGTGTCCAAATATCATATTCCAGATACGTAGGCACACTTTGACATACAAACAGTTCGATATTTCTTACATCTATTTCTACTACAAATTCCTCCCCTATTATTCTATTGGTGCAGGTACTACTAATCTCCTACCTATTAGTGATCTTTATTCAGGTCATGTGAATGTCTGCCTCTGTTTACTTCTCTTAATCCTTGCCCCTTTTACCCCTCTTCCCTTATTTACCTTATTTCTTTTATGGTTGTACGACCAGTCGCATGATTTCTCAGAAATCCCCCTTCCTTGCTGCACAGGGTCTTAACTTTTATGTTCCTTTAACTTTTCTTAAGTTTCGTTTCCCATTTTCCACCTCACTACAGGTCCTTTGGAAAAACAGCAATTCTTTATCAATATGACTCACACAGTGTTCTAATTCTGCTCATTGTTACCTATGTGCTATAGCCTAGAAGCTAAGTGGGGGTGTATGGGGGAAACCTAAGATTTGCAAGGCAAAACAGAAAAGTTTTTACTAGGTGCAGAATAAGAGAGTTTAGTATGTGATCCAGTGTATTGTGGCAAGCAACTAGCATCCTATAAATTTCTCTTTCTACCTTGAGTTCTACATATTATTTTGTAAAAACAACAAATTAAAACTTTTTAAAACATTTCTAACATCGGGAACTTCTGAGATGGATGAGATACTGTAGGTGGGGGCCATGCGTATGTTTCCTCTTTGCAGAGGCTCTATAATTTTGGACTGTAAGTTTTTCAGGTTAATTTGAAGAGAGATAAGTTGTCTTTGATACTGGAAGAGTTTACGGTTTTGAAGAGTAATATTAGTGTTTCATAGACTGGGTTAATATTAGCATGTTTTTTGTTTTCATTTCAGGCCATCTATTGTACTTTGTCATCTTTTTTTAAATCGTAAGACAGTCTTATATAAATTGTTGTGGTTATACACTTTGAACTGTGTCCTTAAAGCCAGTCTAGAAATGGCAGAATTAAATTAAAAGCCAGTGGGGATTGTCCATTTCCCTATCAGATTATTGTGCACCACAAGGAAGGCGCAAGGGAAGTAGTTTTAAGTTAGTCAGCGTGCCATAGACGAAGAGGCAGTGGCAGAGACTCTTATGGCTGGGAAGGAAAGAAGGTGGTAAGAGTGAGGTGACGTCCAGGGTCTTGTGCTGACAGAAGGGCTTAGAAACAACATGTGACCAGAACAGAACTCATCATTTATCTCCAGGAACAAGCAGGAATGTAGTCTTCACATATGGGTATCGTCGGTACCGACGGAGCCTGTGCGGGAACGCTCCCCAGCGTCCAATTAGAAAGCTTTTGGGAGCATCCCACAGCGCCTGCGTGCTGCCTTCCCGCCTTTCCCAACTGCCTCTCTCCAGTTTGTTTTCCGCGGAGCCAGCAGGTCGTCGTTCCTGTCACCGCAGAACATTTTTTCTTATTCTTCTTTTTTGTGGTCGCGTCTGCCTTCCCTCAAAGCTAGACTGGTTCTGGCTTTCTTTCTTTAAAAAAAAAAAAAATCTTTTTTGCTAATTCTTTCCTTCTTCAAGTGCACGCGCCATTTTGGGCTCTAGGTCCAAAATTCCTTTAAAATGGAAAAACCCGCTTCGGGTTTCAAGAAGTGTACCAAGTGTGGCGGTACCATCTCTGTCACCGACACCCACGAGTGGTGTCTCAAATGTTTAGGTCCTGACCACTCTATTTCTGAGTGCATGGCCTGTGGGATGATGTCGAAGAGGGGTCGGCAAAACCAAGCTGCTAAATTGAGCACCCTTTTTCCCTCTGATGCAGTCTTTGTGGCATCGACGACTTCCAGGGCTTTGTCTTCCTCCCATGGATCTCAGGTAGCTAAACATAAATCTGGCCGGTCCTCAAAGGGGAGAGCTCCTTCCAAGCATCGAGATGCCTCTGGCGTTGCCCTTGAGGGACTTGCACCGGCCAAATTGCTCCGGCGGGAGGCTTCAGCTTCCAAAGCATTATTGGGGCTCCAGGATGTTCTCGAGGCCTCTACCTCGGCAGAACTACTGGTGCCATGCTCTGGGGTACTGGCTGCTTCATCCGGTACCGGTACCCAGGCATCAGCAGCGTTGATAGACCAGAGATTCTTGGCTATTGAACGCAGTCTGGTGGCTCTCCTTGCGGCATCGGTGCCTTCGGGATCGCTTCAGGCAACTCAACCGGTACCGGCACTGATTCTGGCACCGATACCGGTACCGACAGCATCGACATCAGTGTCTGCGTTGCCGACACAGAGTCAGGCTGTGCCTTCCGGTATCGACAGACCGGTACCGATTCCCCGCGATACCGGCTTCGATTGGTACGGGTATCGTGCTCTACAAGAGCACCCGGATAGTAGGTACTGTGATAAGGAAGCCTGTAGTGAGCCTGTGGAAATAGGAGAAACTAATGATTTTGCTTTTAAGAAGAGTGACATCCCTGCAGTGTACAGGTTTCAGCTTTTGCCTAAAGAAAGCAAGCAGAGAGAAACTGAACCTAGGCTGCCACACCCAAGCTCTGCTGACGTAGATAATTGGAAGATAATTGCAAGCACCTGTCCAGAGAGGGAGAGACACTGCCCGGGAAGCAGGGATATAAACCTTGGCTAGAGAGAAAGCAGGAGAGGAGGAGAGAGCCCGAAGGAAGAGAGCACGGAAGGAGAGAGCAGAGAAGGCTTCAAACCCCAGTTCCTGATCAGAAGGTTCAGAGAGTTCAGAGGTGGGAGCCTAGGACTCAGCACAGGAGTCAAAGGAGCCAAGCCTGGAACAGGGAGCCGTGGCAGAGCTCCAGGAAGGAACTCAGGGAAGTGAACTAGGGACTGTTTCCCAGAAGCTGGAGGGAGACTGGTGAACACAGCCAGGGAGAAGTGTCCACAGCTTCAGGTACAATTTATCCTTACCGGGTGGAGCTGTGCTCAAGAGAGACACAGGGATCCTCAGAGAGAGTATACCCTGAGACATGCGTTAAAAGCTCAGAGCAGGCACTGCATTACCGGAGCCAGAGGAAATGCAGGTTGAGCCTATTGAGCAGGATTTATTGCCTCCAGAAGTACTCATGGACTGTTCTCTATGTCAAGCTGTTAGCATTGAGTCCCTTTGCCAAAGAATAGCTGAAAAGATAAAGTCTCCTGAAAAGTAGAGTAATGAAACCTAGCCTGAACTGAAGGTAGGAACTTGCTCTTTTAATGGGAAGATACCTGTTGCATGTATATTTGAAGGCTTAATGAAGACAGAGGTAAAAAGAAGATATTTTTACTTTGTTGAATGAAGAAACTGTGTTTTCTTTATCCGTTATATTGATAAGCAGCTGCATATAATTAATGACTGTGAAGCTCATCCAGCCTAAGTTGTAAATAACCTTGAGCGAATGAATGGAGAAGTATCCTGTTACAGTCTACATGGACTTTGTTTGCGTTTGGGGAATAAATTTTGTCATTTGCCTTTACTTTCAGTTTCATGACTACACTTCATCTTAAAAGGCCAAAACTACAACTCCCAGCATGCTTCACTGGAGAAAAATAGTTTATTCAACCTTTTATAAGAGAAGTTAATGGCAACCCTATCCCTCTAAGCCTTTGGCAGAGGGCTGGGGCGTGACAGTACTTTGAATCCTTGGAGGAATCTGAGGATTCGGATAGCTCGGTCGGTACCAGAGTACTTCTCCCAGAGGAGCCTTCCTCTCCTAAACGTAGGATGTCTCCTCCAGAGGATATATATATTTATTTATTTAATGGTATTTATATACCGCCTTATCATTCAATCAAAGCGGTTTCCACGGCAAACAATCAAGTGGGCAAATGTTTTCATGCAGTGTACAGAGTGGTATGTATGTGTTGGCGGGGATGTGATTAGATTTGGTTTATCTACATAGTGCGCTATTATACATCATGAGCTATTATACAGTCTTATATACAGTCTTGGGGTGGTGGGGGGGGTTTCATAATTTTATTTGGGAGGTGGCTAGAGGCCTATCCATCACAGTGGCTCCGGAAATAGAGCCAAGAGCAAAGGAGCTGGAGATTCTGCAATATTCCAAAGCTCTCAAAGAAGCAGCTACTCTGCTTATCCATGAGATCTTACATGATCTCATGTTAAGAATGTGGGAAACACCTCTTTCCACCTCTCCTCACTCTCATAGGCTGGATACCATGTATCGAGTGCCTCCTTGTCCTGGCTTCCAAAAGACTCAGCTTCCTCACCACTCCATTGTAGTGGAATCAGCTATGAGAAGGATCAGGAGTGCAAAGAGGCATGCCTCTAATCCTCCAGGACGTGAGTGTAGAACATTGGATGCCTTTGGATGTTGTACTTTCCAGGCTTCCATGCTTTCTGTCAGGATCAGTTCCTGTATTCTATATATGGGAATGTTCCTCAAGGAAGTCACAGGAGATTTGGAGCTCATGAGCCCTCTCCTTCCTGATGATAAGAGGCAGGATTTTCTCACTCTGCTTCAACATGCCCAGGATGTTTCTAAGTTTGTCAACCGTGCAGCTTTTGACTGTTTCGAGTGCATAAGCAGAACCTCTGCCATTGCCATAGGTGCACGTAGAATTGCCTGGCTCCAGGCATCTGACTTAGAGCTCTGGGTACAAGACAAACTGGGTAATATCCCTTGTACAGATGAGAATCTCTTTGGCAAAAACTAGCAAGAGAAAGCTAATGAGCTGGATGCTGATAACTCTACCTTGGATAGACTATCCAAGGCTACAGCTGACCCTGCAAGGAAGAAATCCTTCTAGAAGCCCTTCTTCTCCAAAAAGAAGAGGTTCTACCCTTCTTATACCCAGCAGGGACGTTCTGCGGGTCAGTTTGCCCAAAAGGGTCAGCAACCACCTAAACAAAGGAAAGCGAAGACTGCTAAGCCTCAACCGTCTCAGCAGTCTCAGCCTCCACAAGGCCTTTGACTTCCATCTAGAGAACTTAGCTTTCCTGGCCCTCAACGGACCAGAGCCTTCTACCATCCCAGGAAGGATGTGTCATTTTGCCCCCAGATGGGGGCAGATAACAGCAGAAGACTAGACTCTCTCCATTGTAAAAGATGGGTACAAGCTTCACTTCCTTCGCATGCTCCCTCCTACAATGCTAAGACAGTTCAATTCTCAGACCTCTCTCAACAACCAGTTAAGTCAAGAGGTCACTATTCTTCTTGCCTAGGGGGCAATAGAAGAGGTACCCATTCCACAACAGGGTACAGGGTTTTACTCCCCCTATTTCCTTATCCCAAAGAAAACAGGAGGACACAGACCTATTTTAGACCTCAGAGAATTGAACAAATTCCTGTTCAAAGAGAAATTCAAAATGGTTTCTCTAGGAACTCTTCTGCCATGCCTCCAGAGTCAGGATTGGCTTTGTTCTCTAGATCTGAAGGATGCATACACCCATGTTCTTATCCACCCAACACACCGAAGATTCCTTCGGTTTCTATTTCATGGGAAGCACTACCAGTACAGGGTTCTTCCTTTTGGCCTGGCCTCGGCGCCAAGAGTGTTCACGAAATGCATGGCTGTCATAGCAGCATTTCTTCGCACTCTAGGAATATTCGTCTTCCCTTACTTAGACGACTGGCTCATTCGAGCCCCATCAGAGCCAGAGGCCAGGATTTCTCTGTCTTGCACAATGCGTATCCTTCAATATTTGAGCCTTCTCATAAACATCCCAAAATCCAACCTAACTCCTACTCAGCCCTTAGAGTTTATAGGAGCTATGCTGGATACCACAAGGGCAAGGGCCTATCTTCCTCAGGTCCGTTGCCTTCGCATTGTGCAGTTAGCTTCTCAGGCAGTGCTAAAGCCTCACCTCACTGCTCGAGAAATGTTACAACTACTAGGCCACATAGCATCTACTGTGCATGGGGTTCCTTATGCTCACCTCCACATGAGAGCAGCCCAGTGGATTTTATCCACTCAGTGGACCCAGGCATCAGGGTGCCTGTCAGACAAAATAGCAAACACAAATCGCCTTATTTTCTCCCTCCAATGGTGGCGGTCCACTCAAAACCTGTTGGTGGGGTCCCCGTTTCAACAACCTTTACCCCAGGTCACTCTCACAAAAGATGCTTCTCCAATGGGTTGGGGAGCTCATCTACAAGACCTCTCCACCCAGGGCACTTGGACTCCACAGGAGACTCATCTACACATCAATCTCTTAGAGCTCAGAGCAATCTTCCTTGCTCTTCGAGTGTTCCACACCCTGCTAAGCTACAAGACGGTCCTAATTCATACGGACAATCAAGTAGCCATGTTCTAAGTGAACAAGCAGGGAGGAACAGGCTCTCTGTCGCTTTGCAACGAAGCTTTGTGACTGTGGGCCCTCGCCAGAGAGCATCAGATTCATCTCCTGGCAGTGTATCTTCCAGGCATTCAAAACTCTTGGGCAGACAGACTCGGTCGAGTTCTGCTTCCACACGAATGGTCTCTCCATGCAGACCAGGTGGCCAAGATTTTTCAAATTTGGGGAACCCCGGACATAGACCTCTTTGCAAGTCCATTGAATGCCAAACTTCCCCGGTTCTGTTCCAGAATTCCGTCTCAGGGCTCTCAGGCTCAGGATGCTTTCCTCCTTCATTGGGGTCAAGACTTCCTTTATGCCTTTCCACCCATTCCCCTAATTCCCAAAACCCTGTTCAAGCTTCAGAGAGACAGAGGGCGGATGATTCTCATAGCTCCACATTGGCCACGGCAAATGTGGTACCCTCTGCTTCTACATCTCTCTCAAGCTCCGTCTCTGGAGTTAGGGTCTGCTCCAGACCTCCTATCCCAGGAGGACGGGATGTTATGGCATCCCAATCCCCAGTCTCTGCATCTCAGGGCCTGGTTGATGAAGGCCTAGATCTTCATGATTTTAACCTTTCTCAGCAAGTAAGGGATGTCCTTTATGCTTCCAGAAAGCCTTCCACAAGATGCTCTTATGCTTTCAAGTGGAAAAGGTTTACCATATGGTGCTCGCAGAAGGGTCTTAACCCCCTTGCGATACCTCTGGAATCATTACTGGAGTATCTCCTTCATTTATCCAATGCAGGACTTAAGACTAACTCAGTAAGAGTCCATTTGAGTGCTATTGCAGCTTCTTTCAAGCTTCTAAATGGGCAACCTATTTCCTCCCATCCTCTTATAGCAAGATTTATGAGAGGCCTTCTTCTAACTAAGCCTCCCATTAGGCCACCACCGGTGGCATGGGACTTAAACCTGGTTCTTGGCCAGTTTATGAAGCCACCTTTTGAACCCTTAGCTACTACCTCATTGAAATTCCTTTCCTGGAAAGTTATCTTTCTCATTGCAATCACTTCAGCACGTCGCATCAGTGAGTTGCAAGCACTAGTGGCTGATCCTCCTTATACAAGGTTCCATCATGACAAGGTAGTCCTTAGGACTCATCCACACTTTATGCCAAAGGTGGTCTCGCCTTTTCATCTAAACCAAGCGGTGTACCTGCCTGTGTTTTTTCCTAGGCCTCATGCATCAAATGCAGAAAGGAATCTTCATACTTTGGACTGTAAAAGAGCTTTAACCTCTTACTTACAAAGAACACAGCAACATAGAAAGTTCTCTCAACTTTTTGTTGCTTTTGATCCTTCTCATTTGGGACTTCCAGTCTCCAAGAGAACACTGTCCAACTGGATTGCTCAGTGTATCTCCTTTGCCTATCAGAGTAAGAATCTTCCTCTGGAGGGCCATGTCACAGCTCAGAATGTAAGAGCCATGGCAGCTTCAATGGCTCATCTGCACTCTGTGTCTATCGACGACATCTATCGAGCAGCCACCTGGGCCTCGGTTCATACCTTCACAGCCCATTACTGCTTGGACAAGGACTCCCGCCGGGATGCCTTGTTTGGTCAGGCTGTTTTCCAACACCTGTTCCATACCTAAGGTTCCTACAAAAGGTTCATGCAGTTCGCACTGTACAGATGTAAATAGTTACCCATGTCTCTTTCCAAGTTCTTATACCTGTTAATTGTAAACACAGACCAACTAGTTTGAAATGTGTATGTAAATGGTTCCATGTAAACCGCACTGATGGAAAATAGCGCGGTATATGAGAGAATGTAAATAAATAAATAAATAAATCATCAACTCCTACCCAGCATCCCTGGTAGGATGCCAGGGATCCATGGGGGGAAGTGGAGCCCTTTCACAGGGACACACAACTTCTGGGGTCCTCTCCCTGGCATCTGAAGCTAGGGAGTCCCCATATGTGAAGACTACATTCCTGCTTTTTCCTGGAGATAGCATAGTTACTCACCTGTAACAGGTGATCTCCGGGAACAGCAGGAATTTAGTCTTCATAACCCACCCACCTCCCCTAGGGGTTGTATCTCTCTATCTATCTCTTTCTCTTTCCCTCTCTCTCTCTCTTTGTCTCAGCTTTAAACTCAAGTGGAGAGAGGCAGTTGGGAAAGGCGGGAAGGCAGCACGCAGGCGCTGTGGAATGCTCCCAAAAGCTTTCTAATTGGACGCTAGGGAGCGTTCCCGCGCAGGCTCCATCAGTACCGATGATACCCATATGTGAAGACTAAATTCCTGCTGTTCCTGGAGATCACCTGTTCCAGGTGAGTAACTATGCTTTCCCGTTATACGAACAGGCCATTCCCCCAAACTCTGGTCCTACCTTTCAGATTCTCTGTATAAAGTTCAGTGTGCTCTTCTGTACGGATCGTTTGAAATTTGTGACTATTTTTACACCTTTCTCATCCCACAGATCCGCCTTCCCTCTGGAGACTCTTTCCGTCAGCGCTTCGCTGCCAGCACCCCCCTTGGGAAGGTGAAAGGACGCATCTCTGAACTCTACCCTTCCCTGCATTCCTTTGGCTTACTTCAGACCTTCCCAAGGCGGCGTTTTAGCCAGGCAGAGCTCAGCGAGAGCCTAGAATCTCTGGGGCTAATGCCCAGCGCCACACTCTGTGTTCAGAGCGGTGAAGAGCCTGCGAGAGTGGCTCTGCTGCCTCAGGAACAGCGGGTCGAAGCTGGGCCGCTTCCTCCCAGTATTCAGGCTCTCCCTGATGACCCTCACTTCTGGGGTGAGGGCAGGCTGTTGGGGGTCCATGTTGAGACTGGTAAGCCAGACGTATTCCTTCAGGAAGAGGACAGGCTGCTGCCTGTGCTCAGCTCTCCAGCTCGCGGAGTGGCCCCTGGGAACCCTGGGATTCATGGGCTCTTGGATACCACATCCATACATCACCACTGGGGTAAGAAACTGTCTGTTTTGGGGGTCCTTAGACTCTGTCCTCAAGGACTGCAAGGATTTCCACAGTGACGCTGGATGAGAGAGATTTGCATGCCCTGCCTCTATTGAATACAGATATATTGCATGCTCATTATTGTTAAGCGCCGTCGAATCAATGTCGACTTATGATGACCCTGTGGATAGTTGTCCTAAATGTGTTCTGGCTAATTGCTGATAGCTGCTGTTATTCTATTGATCCTTCGCACTGCTGGCCTTCATCTTTTACGCCGACCTTGAACCCTCCCAAGCATGACGTCTTTCTCTAATGATCTCTCTCTTCACATAATGTGTCCAAAGTATGAAAGTTGAAGTTTTGTGCACTTCTTGAAAAACCAACTGGGTGCAGCCCTTGAGGACAGAGTTGGGAAACCTCTGGTTGACTGTTTTTAAAGAGGAAGGGCTAGAGTTACGGTGTCATCAGAATGGCCACTGCTTACCTGCTTTTGGTTAGTGGTTCTGGGCTGCTCTTTTCGCCCATGTCTTCCTGCCTCTCAGCTTCAGCTTCTAGAGGGGCAACCAGCAGGGATTAGGAGGGTAAATCTAGATAATAAGCTTGTAGCGAGACATAGGCTGGGGTAGATAGGACTGGAGATTCAGCAGCGTTGTGCATGTGGTTATTACAAATTCTGGGGATGGTTCTTATCAAATGTGTTTTCCTGTGCAGGTCATGGGCAGAGGCTGGTGACAGGTGGTGAGAAAGGGGAAGAAGATCAACAAGTTCCAGGGGGAGTTAACCTGGAAGAAGAAGATTTTGTTTTACCTGGTGAGCTCTCCCGCTATACATTTCTCACCATACCACCCTATGATCCAACAGAGAACGTATCCCAGAGACATCTAGCAGCGCTACCACGGTCCCCACAAGATCAGGAGCTACTTTACCCATGGAATGGGCCATTCTCTTTATACTGTCTGTATATTCTGGAGGGACAAGATTACTACTACTACTATTACTGAGCATTTGTATAGCGAGTAGGTTACAGTAGTTAAGACGGGAGGTGATTAAGGAGTGGATAATTGTCTTAGTAGTGTGTTCAGAAAGGAATGGGCGGATTTTGTTGATGTTATAGAGAAAGAAGCCGACAAAAAAAGAACCCTTAGGGCCAAGGAAACACTGCTGCCCAAACATGAAATCCAAACAAGAATACAGGCTCCTCTCCTCAATGATCAAATCAAATTCTCAGCAGCATACAAACAATGTTTTTTATGTTGTAAATCGTTTTGTTTTGTTTTTTGTCGGACAAGGAACCCCAGGCAAGAACTTCTTAACTGAAGGCTCACATCCCTTTTATTCAGAATGCAGTAAAACCTTTAAAACTGCCAAAAATCATTTCAAGAAGAAAGTACTTAACTGAAATCACAATGCTTGTGAAGGTGGAAAACGACACAGTCCTGCGTTTCGGGTTAATAGCTTTAAAAACCCTGCTTCAGGTTAACATCCATCTAAGGAGGCTGCCACACTCCCAGTGCATTGCATTTTACAAAACCTCATGCTAAGCATATGGGAGACTCCTCTGACAGTGGCCTCAGTAGGTAAGAGGCTGGACATGATGCATAAAATTCCTGAGTGCCTGGTCTTCCAGATATCCCAGTTTCCACACCATTCCATGGTGGTGGAATCGGTGATGCGCCACATTAAGAGTTCCAAAAATCATTCTTCGGTTCCTCCAGGTAGGGAATCAAGATCTCTAGATGCCTTTGGACGTTGATACTTCCAGGCAGCGATGCTGGCTTCTAGGATAAACTCCTGTATGTTATACATGGGCATATTCCTAAAGGATATCGCTAAGGATCTTCAGGGATTTTCCCCTCTACTACCAGCAGAGAAGCAGGCTGCATACCAGGCCCTACTTAAACATGATCAAAACACTTCCATGTTTCTTACCATGGCTGCTTTTGACTGCTTTGAATCCACTAGCAAAGCTGTTGCGGTATGTATTGGGGCCAGGAGGATGGCCTGGAACAAGCTTCTGACCTAGAGCAGTAAGTCCAGGATAAACTAGCTAACATCCCCTGTCCAGGTGAGAATCTTTTCGGGAAAGGCTGGAGGGAGAAGGCCTGTGAGATTGAAACTGATGATCTCACTCTTAATGCCTCTCTAGAAAAACAGCTGATCCCTCAAGAAAGAAACCCTCCAACAAAAAGTCTTTCTACCCTTAAAAGAAGAGATACTCTCTATCTTATCCACCTTGCCCACATTATCAGTGGCAGCAGCCTCAACAAAGCAGCAAAGCCCATATCAACTTAAGAGGACTAAGGCTCCTAAGCCTCAACCAGCTTCACAGGCCCAGCCTTTAACTGGTTTTTGACTCCTTCCTAGAGAGAATAGCCATACTTCCCCTGAACCAGCCTCACCCCTCTCACATTGCAGACTGCTTGGTCCACTTTGCCCGCAGATGGCCTCTCAGAACAGTGGACCTTGAATGTGGTCCTCAGAGGGTCTCAGCTCCACTTTGAAAGCTTATCCCTGACCTTTTCCACAGGGGAGTTTCCCATGCAATCCCTTCACTGTACCCTGCTGCAGCAGGAAGTCCAGTCTTTGTTCTTGCAAGTTGCCATAGAAAGAGTTCCTCCTACACAGGAAGGGTTGGAGTTTTACTCCCATTACTTGCTCATTCGCAAAAAGATGGGGGATGCTTCTGTGAGGGCTTCATCGGTGTCGACATCACCCATATGTGAGGACTGATTCCTGCTGTCCCCAGAGAACGCCTGTTACAGGTGAGTAACTACACTTTCTCGGAAGAATCCTGGACTCTGGAGCAGTGGCTGAGTCAGCGACTTATAATTTATTTATTTATTCTTTTCTTGAATGAAATATAACCACAAAGAGCAGGTCACACTGCTTGCGGGCACTGCACCATCTGTCAGATTACAGAAGACACAAGAGAGTTTGACCATTTAGGGAAAAAGTATATTCTTAAAAAAATCACCACATGCACCACAACATCAGTGATATATGCCATCAGATGCCCCTGCCAGTGCTGGATTTCATTCCCCCAAACCCTCGGGGGGGTAATCGGCTTTTAGCCTTACAACGGCGTGAACAACAGCTGATATTTGAACTGCAGGCAGTCCAACCTATGGGGCTAAACAAGGAAGTTGAATGGTTTAGCTTGCTCTGACATAATCCAAGACACCAAGGGATTCCCCGATGGCAATGGGGTCTCCCGTTTGGTAGATTGGATCTCCCAATTGACTGGCAGTGACTGTTAGCCAATGAACAAGATTGTTCCCCTTTATCTCTCCGGAGCAACTTCCGGTAGGAAGAAGCTTTCCATAGCGGTGTATTTTGGAAGAAAGTAACCACTTGAAACAGGGCTTAATGGCCCGAAACGTACGTCGTGTATGAACTATCCGACCGCTATTTGAGAGAAAAGTCTGGCACATGGAAACTTCACTGGAATATAATGATGAGCTAAGTAAAAAATGTTTTAGCGTTTACAAAAAAAGAAAAATAGAAAAGGCTGTCTGGTGTGATTGGATGTCAATTCCAGTCTCCTCCAGTCTCTTCTGACAAAAATTAAGTTTAAATAGGGGTTTCACTTTATGGGTTTAGTTTTTGTTATTGGATTTCATTTTTACTAACCTAAGGACTTAGTTTATATTGAGAAACTTTATATCGGCAAGACCAGTCGTATTTTTAAAGTTCGTATGCAAGAACATAAGAGCCGGTTGAAGAATAAAATCATGACGGCACCTTTAGTCCAGCATTGCGTGGAGATGAATCATGACTTTTTACAACTCCGATGTTTTTGCATAGATCGGATCACCAAATCCAAAAGAGGCAAAACGCTGGATGAAACCTTGTTATTCTATGAACAGCGTTGGATTTTTTTGTTAAACACAGTTCAACCATCAGGCCTAAATGCCTCTATAGAATGGCAAGTATGTAAAGGACTTTCAATTCTGACAGATCAGCTGGCAGCTTTAAAGGGAGGAGCAGGGCATAGACCCGCATGCGCGGCGTTTTTGTCAAGGAACAACACAGACGTGGGCAGCAGTCAACAGTGAGTACGAAAAATAGTTTGAATCGTTGACTGGCTGTTTTTAAATATTTTTAGTGTTAGCACATAATAGTAGCAAATAGTTTTTCTAAACAGCATAAAAATTTTTATGGACAAGTATTACCAACATTATCTTTAATCCGTATACAGATCTCCTGAGGAAACTCTCTTATGAGAGTGAAACGCATAGGCGCCATGTGAGGCGTTGAGAAAAAATCCTGAAAAGGAGAAGAAGCAGAACCACTAAGTTCTAGTGGAATGGAAAACACAAAAAGACAAGCTCATCTAATAACATTTTATCAGCATATATTTGTTCAAGCACTTTGTCACAAGGGAAAAGCAATATCGGGGGTGTTAACAGCATCATAAAAATGCCACTTGTAAACTCACACAAAAAAGATTATTGACCCAGTAGTCATTGATGTTTACAAGGCACGTTTGATTTTCATTAAATCTAGTGATTATCAGTGCCGTGGTGATCTGAGACTACTTATTGGGTAATGAGAGTTTTATGGCAGAGAAGCATTACAAATACCCTAATTTTAGCTGTAAGTTAAAGTGGAGCAATCTCTTCATATTTATTTATTAAGTTTACCGCTCCAAAAAGACCATAGAGATTTTTTGCAAACCTTTTTTAAACCCGGCTACACTAACAGCTTTTACTACATCCTCCGGTAACAAATTCCAGAGTTTGATTACACGGTGAGTGAAAAAATATTTTCTCATATTAGTCTTAAATAGGTTACCGTGTAGCTTCATTGCATGTCCTCTAGTCTTTCTATATTTAGATGGCGTAAACAGTCGATCTACGTTTACTCGTTCCACTCCATTCATTAATTTATAGACCTCTATCATATCTCCCCTCAGCCGTCTCTTTTCCAGGTTGAAGAGCCCTAACCTTTTTAGCCTCTCTTCATGGGGGTATCCTTCCATCCCCTTTACCATTTTGGTGGCTCTTCTCTGTACCTTTGCTAATTCTGCTATATTCTTTTTAAGATACGGCGACCAGAACTGCATACAATATTCAAGGTGGAGTCACACCATGGAACGATACAGAGTCACTATAATATCCTTTGTTTTATTTTCCATTCCTTTCCTTATCATACCTAGCATTCTATTTGCTCTCTTGGCTGCTGCTGCACACTGAGCGGAGGGTTTCAACATGTTATCCACAATGAAGCCTAAATCTTTTCCCTGGGTGGTGGTTCCTAATGTGGAACATTGAATCATGGAACCATAGTTTGGGTTGTTCTTCCCTAGGTGCATAACTTTGCACTTGTCCACATTAAATTTCATCTGCCATTTTGATGCCCAGTCTTCCAATTTATCAAGATCCTCTTGCAATTTTTCACAATCCTCTTGGGTTTTAACAACTTTAAATAGTTTTGTGTCATCTGCAAATTTGATAACCTCACTCGTTATTCCCATTTCCAGTCATTTATGAATATGTCAAAAAGCAGCGGACCCAGCACAGATCCCTGGGGTACTCCACTATTCACCTTTCACCATTGGGAAAATTGGCTATTTAACTCTACCCTCTGATTTCTAGGGCTTAGACTCTAGCTCTTACCTTCCAATGGCCAGCATTGGGTTGCCTGAAGATGATGATAGAGATAGGCAGCTGTCAGACTGAAAATTACAGGGTGTCTCCGCATGTCACGCTTTTTCACTTATTGTTCTTGAATATCACTAGTGACATGGGCAGTTCCTGGGATCTTTCTCTGAGGTTTTCCACCCAACGTTGTTGGGTTTTCACTAGCACCCTTGCCTCCATATATTTTGGAAAACCAGAGAACACTGTTAAGGCCTTGCAGCTCTGTGCTGCCGAGCAGCAATTGCAGTAGCTTCTAACAGCTTCCATCTTACGGACTGGTGTAGTGAACTGTGGACGGCTTAACGGAAAGCGAAGAGCAGGTTTTGCACAGCACTGACGCAGAAAAGTGTTTAGCGCATGAGAAAACAGCAGGCAGAGATTTGTATAGACATCAACTCACTGTTTATTTAAATCCAGTGATAATTAAGGTATTATTAAAGCAAGTAAACCGAAATGCAAAGAAGTGTACACACAACCCGAAGGCTTGACAACTGCTTTTCTGACACTATTTGTTATATCCCAGTTACACAAAAAGTTTTCATGACAGTTTACAGTTCTGTGTAGATTCAGGAGTGATATGCCGAAATATTTCTTTACGGAAAGAGAAGTGGATCCGTGGAATAGTCTCCCAGTGGAGGTGGTAGAGATGAGGACAGTAACTGAATTCAAAAAAGCATGGGACAAACAAAACAAGGTCAATACATTACAAATGCAGACAGACGATAAAGAATACAGAGACAAATTGTTCAGACAATAAAGGAATAACGTTGGGAAGGTGGTGAACCAGCACACCAGGAAGATCATTGACAAAGTGGTTGATGGAAGTGGAATACATCCAATTAATGCCTAACTAGAATTGTTCTAAGGGACTAAAATAAGATCATAAATAATCAAGATATTAATTTTGAAATAACCAAGTCTTTACAGCTTTTTTAAAAATTTTATATTTATTTATTTATTTATTTACATTCTCTTATATACCGCGCTATTCTGCATCAGTGCGGTTTACATTGAACAAACTGAAATTACATTGAACAGGGCATTATAACTTGGAGATAACTATTTACAGGGAACATGGGCTATGGAGGGTTAAGTGGCTTGCCCAAGACCACAAGGAAATTCTGATGAATATGTTACAAAGCAACAGGCCCAGCACAGATCCCTGAGGTACTCCAAATGACCAATTTTCTCAGTGCAGAAAGTGAATAGTGGAGTTCCCCAGGGATCTGTGCTGGGCCCGCTGCTTTTTATCAAATTCATAAAATGACCTGGAAATGGGAATAACAAGTGAACATAAGAACATAAGATATGCCATACTGGGTCAGACCAAGGTCCATCAAGCCCAGTATTCTGTTTCCAACAGTGGCCAATCTAGGTCATACGTACCTAGCAGTTTCCCCAAGGGAAAGTGAGGTGATCAAATCTGCAAATGAGACAAAATTATTCACAGTTGTTAAATCATAAAAGGATTTTGAAAAATAGCAAGAGGACCTTATGAAATTGGGAGACTGGGCGTGCAAATTTCAGATGAAATTTAATATGGACAAGTGCAGAGTTATGCACTTAAGGAAGAACAACCCAAACTGCAGTTACACGATACAAGGTTCCACATTATGAACCACCACTCAGATAAAGGACCTGGGCGTCATCGTGGATAATATGTTGAAACCCTCCACCCAGTGTGCATCAGTGGCCAAGAAAGCAAATAGAATGCTGGGTATCATAAGGAAAGGAATTGAGAATATTGCACCTTGAATATTGTGTGCAAGTCTGGTCACCATATCTTAAAAAGGATATAGCGTTATTAGAAAAGGTCGAGAGAAGAGCCACCAAAATGGTAAAAGGGATGGAAGGATACCCCTATGAGGAAACACTTGAAAGGTTAAGGCTCTTCAACTTGGAAAAGAGATGGCTGAGAGGATATGATAGAGGTCTATAAAAAAATGACTTTAAAAAAGGTTTGCACAAGTTCCTGGAGAAAAGGTCCATAAACCATTATTGAAGAGGACCATGGAAATCCACTGCTTACCCCCCTAATAAGGAAAATGGAATCCATGTACCTTTTTGGAAATACGACAGGTACTTGTGACCTAGATTGGCCACTGCTGGAAACACGATACTGGGCTTGAAGGACCTTTGGTCTGACCCAGTATGGCATATCTTATGTTCTTACAAAAAAGTGCAGCTCCTGGGTTTTCTTGGCAGTGTGACTGGTGTAGATTGCCCGGCCTTTCTTCTTAGTGTAAGTGTACAAAAATCGCTGTGGTCTTTTTGGAGTAGTATAGCTAATATTATATCCGTAAATTTACTCCACTTTAACATTATATCCGTAAATTTACTCCACTTTAATATTATATCCATAAATTTACTCCACTTTAACTGCATGTTAAAGTGGAGTAAATTTACGGATATAATATCGGCCTTTCTTCAAGTTAAGTGACTTGCCCAAGGCAGAAAGGAGTGCCAATGGGAATCAAACCCTGGTCTCTTGGTTACTAAGCCAGTGCTCTAACCATTAGGCGGCTACTCCTTTTAATTACAAGAAGCCAAAACACTGTTTAGTATTGCTTGCCTTACAGATTGTAGTTCCTTATCTCCCAGATAAGGTTTAATTTGCTGAACCAACTTCAATTTAGATAAAACAGTTAAAAAGGATATAGCGTTATTATTTATTTATTTTATTTATTTACATTTTCTTTTATACCGCACTATTCAACATCAGTGCGGTTTACATGAAACATAAAACATACACGTTGCATATAATTTATTTATTTATTTATTTATATTCTCTTATATACCGCGCTATTCTGCATCAGTGCGGTTTACATTGAACAAACTGAAATTACATTGAACAGGGCATTATAACTTGGAGATAACTATTTTACAGGGAACATGGGCTATGGAGGGTTAAGTGGCTTGCCCAAGACCACAAGGAGCACCTGTGGGACTAGAAACCCCAGTCCTTCCGGCCCAAGGTTGCTGTCCTCTAGTGGGATTTGAACCCCCGACCTTCCGGCCTGAAGTACCTTGCCCCAACCACTAGGCCACTCCTCCACTCCAAGAAACAGGAAATAAAACTTGGATAACTTGGGGTAACTATTTACACCTGATTTTCATGGAAATCATATCACACAGGCTATGCTCGTGGGTGTCTTATAGGATCAGTTTTGTTGTAAGAAATAGACTAGACAGCGGGTGAGACTACAGTATCTTCGTCTATCTGGTAGTACAAGAGGAATGGGTAGTGTTTCACTGCCTTCCTAAATTGGACCAGGTTAGGGATGGGTATGTTGGGTGGTAGAGAGTTCCAGCATCTCGGTGCACATAGTTTGAAAGCTCTGTTTACTGTTGCCTGGGTGCATTGAGTTATTTCTTTTGGGACTACTAATGTGTTGATCGCTGCCGATCTTCTGGATCTGTTGGGAGGTGTGGTTTGGATAAGTTCTGCTATTGATGCCGAAGCTAGCCCATTGATGGATTTAAAAGTAAGCAGCAAAATTTTGAATGTGAGTCTGGCCTGTATGGGGAGCCAGTGAAGATGTTTCAGGATGGGTGTGATATGATCTTTCTTTGACGCTCCGATTAGAACTCTCGCTGCGGCGTTCATCGCGAGCTGTAGAGGGTTTAAAGTAGATTGCGAGAGACCATGCAGGATTGAATTTGCATAGTCAAAATGGGATGTGATTAGCGCCTGATAGATTGTCCGGAAGTCATTTGGTCCAAGTAGGAAGCGAGGGTGCCTGAGAGTACGGATCTTTTGGTATATCGCTCTGACTACGTTGCTTATGTGTATCTTCATGTCCAGGCGCTGGTCCAGGGTGACTCCAAGGTACTGAATCGTGGATTTAGTCTGAAGTTCTGCTTCCTTGACTTTTATATGTGTTGGTGTGATGGAATTTGGGTTCCTCGTAATGAACAGCACCTCTGTTTTCTTGTGTTGAATTCTAAGATACTGGGATTGGAGCCAGTTGGAGACTGCATCAAAGCAGTCTGTAAGTGGTGAAAGGTCTGGATTTTCTGTCGAAAAGGGCATGTAAAGTAGTACGTCGTCCGCATATATCAAGCAGTTTACCCCAAAAGACCGAATGAGGTTACAGATAGGCTGCATGTATATATTGAACATCAGTGCGGAGAGGGAGGATCCTTGCGGAACTCCTTGCTTCTGGTGGAAAGGTTTAGAAGTTGAGGCCCCTGAACGTACGTGCTGCCATCTGTTCACAAGGTATGATTTGCACCAGACTAACGCTGTCTCAGAAATACCCTTCTCTCTGAGGCGCACCAGAAGTAGCTCATGACATACTGAATCGAAAGCAGCTGCTATGTCAAGGAAGACGAGGACAAATCCCCGGCAGATGTTACCGATTCCTGTAGTTATATTATTGAGGAGAGTGGTGAGGAGTGTTTCCACGCCATGCTGTTCTCTAAAACCGTGTTGGCAGGGGTCTAGTGGTGAAACGTTGTCAACGTGGTCTTGAATTTGACTTTGTACTTCTTTTTCTATTATTTTGGCCAGAAGTGGTGTGCTCGATATTGGTCTGTATGAGTCTACCTTCTGGGTGTTGAGCTTGCTGTTTTTCAGCAGTGGTCTAATGGAAGTGTGTTTGAGGGATTGAGGAAATACCCCTGTTTGTGAAGGATCTATCCATGAGCCTGGCTATAAAAGGGCTAAGTTCAGACCGTAGCTCCTTTATCCAGAAAGCAGGGCAGGGGTCAGTCTGGGCAGTGGTGGTGTTGATCGTAGTGATAGTGTTTTCAATGTGTTTCTTGGATGGCGTGGTGCTAGTGGTCAAGGGTACTATATTGCTTTGTACAAATGTCACGGAGGGTACCGGAGATTTGTTGGTCTGGCTTATCTTTGATTGCAGATAATCAGCAAAGTGTTGAGGGTGGATTTCGTTTGGTTGTTCAGGTACCGGCTCCTTAGTTAGGTTCTTTACGAGGCTGAAAAGGTCATGGGGTTTGTTCAGTGATCGTTTCAAGGTGTCTGTGTGAAAGCGCCTTAAATTCTCAGTTTCTGCTTCACGATGATGTGCGAGATGGGAATTATATGCCTTTAGGTCTACTGCGGAGTGAGATCTACGCCAGCGTCTTTCCAGCTTCCTTAGGAGGGTGAGAGATGATCGTAGTTCTGTGGTGTACCAAACTGCTGAGGCTCGTGTCCTTGGCGGCTTGTTGGATGGTGGACGTAAGGCAATATTATTGAAGTTTTTGTTCCATTCGGAAACCATATCATCCGGGTTGAGTATTGTCATAGCAAGGAGTGGGCGTGTTTTACTCAGAATCACATCCCTATCGAAGGCTTGAAACCTTCGTGGTGGTGCTTTGGCGGTGTTAGTCAGCCTTTTGACTTTGTTCAGGTTGTTTCTGAGTATGGGTAATTGGAAGACAATGTTCCCTGTAAAATAGTTATCTCCAAGTTATAATGCCCTGTTCAATGTAATTTCAGTTTGTTCAATGTAAACCACACTGATGCAGAATGGCGTGGTATATAAGAGAATGTAAATAAATAAATAAATAAATCAGTTTATGGTCAGACCAGGGAACTGCGATTATGGACAGTCCGGTGGTGTCATTTGGCTTGAGAGATGTCTGTGGAGTCTATATCAGGTCTAGTAGGCCTCCTTTTTTATCGGTAGGTTCATTTACCAGTTGGATATATCCTAGGTCTTTGAGAGCCTCTAGGAAGGCTGAATCCTGAGCCTCTTGAAGAGGAGGTAGGTTGAAATCTCCCATAACCCAGCTTGGTGTGCATGGGCTCTGTGAGTTAGATGCCAGGTCAGTTATAGAGGAGAGGACATCCGGGTCTAGTGATGGGGCTCGGTAAATGAGATTAACAGAGCAGTGTTTGTTGGCTATAGTAATTGACTCAAGATTCTTTGTGCTGTCTGCGTTTATCAGGTGGAAATGGAGGTCCGATTTGGTGAGGGCGAGTACTCCTCCTCCTCCTTTGTTGTTTCTATGACATGTGTGAATTGTGAAATTGGAAGGCAAGAGTTGGTTAAGTAGGACATTATCATCACTAGAGAGCCATGTCTCTGTAATCAGGAGAATGTCAAGGTCATGGTGAGATATCAATTCTGAGATCACTGGCCATTTTTTGCGTATTGATTGGGCGTTTATGAGCGCACATCTTAGACTTTGGATATGAGAGTTTTCCGCTTGTTTTGATTTCTTGCTCTGTTGTAATGCGATGTGTAGTAAGTGGGAGTGGCGGGTGTGGGGCGGTCCATCCAGCCTGTGGAAGGTATCATTTGACCATCTCCTCCTATGTTCCGAAGAATTGGTATGTTAAATTGATTGGAAGATAGGGCTGTGGCATTACTGATCCATCCTGATAGGAGATACAGAGCAACTATGGCAATGCCTAAGGGGGACATTCTCGTTACCAGCCCTGTAGAGTGTAGTTATTGAGTGTATGTAGAGTAGAGGCTATCTAGCGACCAGGGTGTAGTGCAAATAACTGTAATTATATATGGTGGCGCAGGTATCCAAGTCACTAGAAAACGTACAACATATAAGGTTGGCTAGCTTCAAGGTATGGTACAATATATGCAGTTGTCTGTTCGCAATAGAACACTAGATACAGTTACCTACACTCTATATATATAATTGACTAGCAACAAAGCATACAAGGAATGTTTATGTAGTAACAACGGTTTGAAACATAGGTATAAGTGATTGCTAGCTATATTGAGAATCCTAGCTCTAGGTAAGTCCAGCTTCGTAGTATGAGTCTTACAGATATTGGGTCAGTGGGTATATTTTATTCTTGCTGGTTACCTTAACAGTTGAGGACCACGTGCACGCATCGGTTGCTTTATGGGATTTAGCCTTGTCAGTGTTCAGAGAGTGGTTATTGAGCTGGTTCTGAGGCTCTGTTTGGCCCTGGCCTATCGTGCCACGCCAAAGGGCCCTCTGGCGAGGCCCTCAGGCACGGGCCCGCCTGGCGGCGGGGCTCTTTTAACTTGGCTGCTCCTCCTCCCACAGCCCCGATTGGGCTGGAGTCCCTGAGCGGGAAGGCTTGCTGGCCCGCTCAGGTGCTCTACCCTGATTGGGGGAGCCTGATGATGGCGGCGGGCTCTGATGGTTTTCCTGCCAGTGGTGGGGCTCTTTTAATTTGGCTGCTCCTGCTCCCACAGCCCCGATTGGGCTGGAGTCCCTGAGCGGGAAGGCTTGCTGGCCCGCTCAGGTGCTCTATCCCGATCGGGGGAGCCTGATGATGGCGACGGGCTCTGAAAAGGTACAGAGATGAGCCACCAAAATGGTAAAGGGGATGGAAGGATACCCCATGAAGAAAGGCTAAAAAGGTTAGGGCTTTTTAACCTGGAAAAGAGACGGCTGAGGGGAGATATGATAGAAGTCTATAAATTAATGAACGGAGTGCAACGGGTAAACATAGATCGATTGTTTACTTTATCAGAATATAGAAAGTCTAGGGGACATGCAATGAAGCTACAGGGTAAACTATCTAAGAAAAATAAGAGAAAATATTTTTTTACTCAACGTTATAATCAAACTCTGGAATTTGTTACCGAAGGATGTAGTAAAGGCTGTTAGTGTAGCTGGGTTTAAAATAGGTTTGGACAAGTTCCTGGAGGAAAGGTCCATAAACCATTATTAAGAAGGGACCCAGGATATCAATGCTTGAACCAATACAAGCATTGTGGAACCTGTGTCCCTTGGGGAAACTGCTAGGTACGTATGACCTAGATTGGCCACTGTTGGAAACAGAATACTGGGCTTGATGGACCTTGGTCTGACCCAGTATGGCATATCTTAGTTACCATTACAATTAGCTTTTTTTCAGTCCCTTATTTACCTAGGAAGACATCTAAAGATCAAATTTCATTCTCCCAAGGAACCAGGCTCCCATCAATCATAGGTCATAAAGCCAGTGAGTTCCTCTCAGTGTCCCCCATTCCTAAACCTATTGTCTTAGACACATGTAAAACCAATCCACTCAAATCCAACCAATAATAAACTGTCATTCTGCCACTGCTCAGTCTGACCTCCATCCAAAGGAACTCTAAGCTGGATATCATCCGTATATATTTCAATACCAAATTTTCAAATTATCTGGCCTGATGGTCATAAACATATTTGAAAGGGGGGGAAGACCCTGTGGAACCTGCCCAAGACCAATAATATTTCTCAGAGCAATAGTTCCCACATCAAACTTTAAAACTCTGAATCACCATAAAGGATTCTAAGCATCTCATGCTATTCCTCTGATTCCAGTCTGTCTACAGCAACCAGTCAAACTCTGTCCCTCAACAAGATCAAATACCCCTGACATAATGAAAGAAATTAACTATACTGACTTCCCTTTCTCAGGATAAAAAACGCCTGATCTAATGTTGCAGCTCATAACGTCTCGTTCCCACCCTCTACATGAAACCCCCCCCCCCCCTCAACCTATGTCTGGTAGGTTATGATCTTCCTGTGCACTGTTAGACACCTTATAAACCAAGGAGACTGGCTATGCTCTGCGCATCCGAAAGATGCCTGAAACCACATAGAGATGCGGCCGGTTCATAGGCGATATCTCAGGTTCGTAGTAGGGAGAAACCAGTTTCAGTACAGCCTTCTTGCTGTTTGGCCTGTCATCGGTTCCTTGTATCTTCACCAAAGGTTTACCAGTTGCATGTGTGGTTATGGGGCAGAAAGAAACATGGGCTGATGGAGCTGAAAGGACTATCCCTGTTTAGTTGGTAGTCACTTTGTGTCTTTACAGAGTTTGCCCGAGTACCGGCGCCACCTTGGAATAGAATTGAGGAGCGAGTGGATCATCTCTGGCCAGCAGCAGGAAACAGGCTGAGGTGAGGGACAGTAAGTTTGCAGAGGAAATGTCAACTACGGGGTGGTTGAGATGAAGTGTGCGTGGCAAGACGGGGTGTGAGAGTGGGTATCAGACATAGCTGTACCTGAGAAGTATTTGGAGTAGTGAGAATTGGCATGGGGTGACCCTTGGCTGTACTTGACTAGCAGTAAGGGGAGGTGTGGGGGTGTACAGGTTGTACTAAGGGAGTGGTGTAAGTGGGATAGGGAAAGTAGTGAGATTGGCATGAGGGTGAGTGGTAGCTGTTTCTATGAAGAACTGAGAGTGGGTATTTGGGGTACTGCACATACTGGGGAAGCACTGGGAATAGCTTTAGGAGATGCTGCCCCAACAGAGGGAATGGGTGTGGGAGAGGACACAGGCTGTGCACTGGAAGCAAATTTGGTACAGGAGGTGCTGGTTGTACTGGGGAACAGTGGGAGTGGGGGTGGGAGGTCCTGGCTATACCAAAGGAGTGAGTATTTGAGGAGAGTTTTGTTATTAAACAGATATTTCTTGGCTCTTCCCAGGACTGAGGATCTCTCTGCATCTGGGGGCCGTCTTCCTTCTCCTCAGGATTTGCCGTATGTTATGGTCCAGGCTGCAGCCCAGCGACTTCAGCGTCTAGCTCAGGAGGATGGGGGCAGTCCCCAGCAGCCATCCCCGGTACGGAAACTTTCCCGAGCCCCCCAAGTGCCTTCACTCTTCCACCTAACACTCAGAGCCACAGTGCTGCTGATGACAGGTACAAACCTGTTCCCACCCCACCCCACCCCCTCTCCCTGCTCTTCCACCCCCTACTCCTCCCATCGCTTCCTTTTTCCCTTTATTCTCTTCCCATCTGCTCTTCTTTCCTCCCATACTCCTCCCTCCTTCCTCTTTTCACCTGTGCTCCTTTCATTGCCTTTCTCTTTCCCCATGAGCTCCTCCCATGACTGTCTTCCCTCCATGCGCCTCCTATGCCTCTCTCTCCCCTCATGCTCCTCCCATGCCTCTCTCTCCTCTCATGCTCCTCTTATGCCTCTTTCCCCAATCATGCCCCTCCCCTCCCATGCCTTGCTCTCCCCTCATCCCCTCCCATGCCTTGCTCTCCCCTCATCCCCTCCCATGCCTTGCTCTCCCCTCATGCTCCTCCCATGCCTCGCTCTCCCCTCATGCTCCTCCCATGCCTCGCTCTCCTCTCATGCTCCTCCCATGCCTCTCTCTCCCCTCAGGCTCCTCCCATGACTGTCTTCCCTCCATGTGCCTCCTATGCCTCTCTCTCCCCTCATGCTCCTCTTATGCCTCTCTCTCCCCTCATGCTCCTCCCATGCCTCGCTCTCCCCTCATGCTCCTCCCATGCCTCTCTCTCCCCTCATGCTCCTCTTATGCCTCCCTCTCCCCTCATGCTCCTCCCATGCCTCTCTCTCCCCTCATGCCCTCCCATGCCCCTCTCTCCCCTCATGCTCCTCCCATGACTGTCTTCCCTCCATGCGCCTCCTATGCCTCTCTCTCCCCTCATGCTCCTCCCATGCCTCTCTCTGCTCTCATGCTCCTCTTATGCCTCTTTCCCCAATCATGCCCCTCCCATGCCTTGCTGTCACCTATTCCCCTCGCTTGCCTCTTTCTCCTCTCATGCCCCTCTCTCCCCTCATGCTCCTCCAATGGCTCTCTCTTACCCCATCATGCTGCTCCCGTGCCTCTCTCTCCTCCTCATGCTCCTCCCATGCCTCTCTCTTCCCTCATGCCCCTCCCATGCCTCTCTCTTTCCTCATGCCCCTCCCATGCCTCGCTCTCCTCTCATGCCCCTCCCATGCCTCTCTCTCCCCTCAATGCCCCTCCCATGCCTCTCTCTCCCCTCATGCTTTTCCCATGCCTCTCTCTCCCCTCATGCACCTCCCATGCCTCTCTCTCCCCTCATGCCCCTCCCTCCCCTCCTGCCCCTCCCATGCCCCTCCCTCCCCTCATGCCCCTCCCATGCCTCGCTCTCCCCTCATGCCTCTCCCATGCCTCTCTCTCTTCCTCATGCTTTTCCCATGCCTCTCTCTCCCCTCATGCTTTTCCCATGCCACTCTCTCCCCTCATGCCCCTCCCATGCCTCGCTCTCCCCTCATGCCCCTCCTATGCCTCCCTCTCCCTTCATGCCTCTCCCATGCCTCTCTCTCCCTTCATGCCCCTCCCTTGCCTCGCTCTCCCCTCATGCCCCTGCCATGCCTCTCTCTCCTGTCATGCTTTTCCCATGCCTCTCTCTTCCCCCATGCTCCTCTTATGCCTCTTTCCCCACTCATGCTCCTCCCATGCCCCTCCCTTCCCTCATGCCCCTCCCATGGCTCGCTTTCCCCTCGTGCCCCTCCCATGCCTCTCTCTCCCCTCATGCCTCTCCCATGCCCCTCTTTCCCCTCATGCCTCTCCCATGCCTCTCTCCCCTCATGCTCCTCCCATGCCTCTCTCTCCCCTCATGCTCCTCCAATGCCTCTCTCTTACCCCATCATGCTGTTCCCGTGCCTCTCTCTTCCTCCTCATGCTCCTCCCATGCCTCTCTCGCCCCTCATGCTGCTCCGATGCCTCTCTTACCCCATCATGCTGCTCCCGTGCCTCTCTCTTCCCCCTCATGCTCTTTCCATGCCCCTCACTCCCCTCATGCTCCTCCCATGCCTCTCTCTCCCCTCAGGCTCCTCCCATGCCTCTCTCTCTCCCCTCATGCTGCTCCAATGCCTCTCTCTTACCCCATCATGCTGCTCCCGTGCCTCTCTCTTCCCCCTCATGCTCCTCCCATGCCCCTCTCTCCCCCATGTTCCTCCCATGCCCCTCTCTCCCCCATGCTCCTCCCATGCCTCTCTCTCCCCTCATGCTCCTCCCGTGCCTCTCTCTCCTCTTATGCTCTTTCCATGCCTCTCTCTCCCCTCATGCTCTTCCCATGCCTCTCTCTCCCATTATGCTCCTCCCATCACCTCCTCTTTTCCCTATGCTCCTCTCATTGCCTCATTTAAATCTGCTCCTTTCATCGCTGCCTCTTTACTTCCCAAGCTCCTTCCATTATCTCTTTTCCTCCTGCACCATGACACTCACAGATTTTTTTTCTCCACCAAATATTATCAGCTTCTCCCCGACCTCTCTTCAACCTCATTTCAGCCTCTAACATCTTCCAGTCCTTCATTCTTATTCCCAGAAGTCACTGCTGCAGCATTCTCTCCATCCTTCCATAGCTCCTGGCATGCATTACTATAGCAGTCTCTTCTCTAGCGTCCTAGACCAGCCCAGACAAGTGTGTTGTGTTCCCCCTACCAGCAGAGATGGAGACAGAGAAAAAATTCCAGAGGCTTCTTCCATAGCTCCTGGCATGCACTACTATAGCAGTCTCTTCTCTAGCGTCCTAGACCAGCCCAGACAAGTGTGTTGTGTTCACCCTACCAGCAGAGATGGAGACAGAGAAAAAATTCCAGAGGCTTCTTCCATAGCTCCTGGCATGCATTACTATAGCAGTCTCTTCTCTAGCGTCCTAGACCAGCCCAGACAAGTGTGTTGTGTTCCCCCTACCAGCCGAGATGGAGACAGAGAAAAAATTCCAAAGGCTTCTTCCATAGCTCCTGGCATGCACTACTATAGCAGTCTCTTCTCTAGCGTCCTAGACCAGCCCAGACAAGTGTGTTGTGTTCCCCCTACCAGCAGAGATGGAGACAGAGAAAAAATTCCAGAGGCTTCTTCCATAGCTCCTGGCATGCATTACTATAGCAGTCTCTTCTCTAGCGTCCTAGACCAGCCCAGACAAGTGTGTTGTGTTCCCCCTACCAGCAGAGATGGAGACAGAGAAAACATTCCAGAGGCTTCTTCCATAGCTCCTGGCATGCACTACTATAGCAGTCTCTTCTCTAGCATCCTAGACCAGCTCAGACAAGTGTGTTGTGTTCCCCCTACCAGCAGAGATGGAGACAGAGAAAAAATTCCAGAGGCTTCTTCCATAGCTCCTGGCATGCATTACTATAGCAGTCTCTTCTCTAGCGTCCTAGACCAGCCCAGACAAGTGTGTTGTGTTCCCCCTACCAGCCGAGATGGAGACAGAGAAAAAATTCCAGAGGCTTCTTCCATAGCTCCTGGCATGCATTACTATAGCAGTCTCTTCTCTAGCGTCCTAGACCAGCCCAGACAAGTGTGTTGTGTTCCCCCTACCAGCAGAGATGGAGACAGAGAAAAAATTCCAGAGGCTTCTTCCATAGCTCCTGGCATGCATTACTATAGCAGTCTCTTCTCTAGCGTCCTAGACCAGCCCAGACAAGTATGTTGTGTTCCCCCTACCAGCAGAGATGGAGACAGAGAAAAAATTTCAGAGGCTTCTTCCATAGCTCCTGGCATGCATTACTATAGCAGTCTCTTCTCTAGCGTCCTAGACCAGCCCAGACAAGTGTGTTGTGTTCCCCCTACCAGCAGAGATGGAGACAGAGAAAAAATTCCAGAGGCTTCTTCCATAGCTCCTGGCATGCATTACTATAGCAGTCTCTTCTCTAGCGTCCTAGACCAGCCCAGACAAGTGTGTTGTGTTCCCCCTACCAGCAGAGATGGAGACAGAGAAAACATTCCAGAGGCTTCTTCCATAGCTCCTGGCATGCACTACTATAGCAGTCTCTTCTCTAGCGTCCTAGACCAGCCCAGACAAGTGTGTTGTGTTCCCCCTACCAGCAGAGATGGAGACAGAGAAAAAATTCCAGAGGCTTCTTCCATAGCTCCTGGCATGCATTACTATAGCAGTCTCTTCTCTAGCGTCCTAGACCAGCCCAGACAAGTGTGTTGTGTTCCCCCTACCAGCAGAGATGGAGACAGAGAAAAAATTCCAGAGGCTTCTTCCATAGCTCCTGGCATGCATTACTATAGCAGTCTCTTCTCTAGCGTCCTAGACCAGCCCAGACAAGTGTGTTGTGTTCCCCCTACCAGAAGAGATGGAGACAGAGAAAAAATTCCAGAGGCTTCTTCCATAGCTCCTGGCATGCATTACTATAGCAGTCTCTTCTCTAGCGTCCTACACCAGCCCAGACAAGTGTGTTGTGTACCCCTACCAGCAGAGATGGAGACAGAGAAAACATTCCAGAGGCTTCTTCCATAGCTCCTGGCATGCACTACTATAGCAGTCTCTTCTCTAGCGTCCTAGACCAGCCCAGACAAGTGTGTTGTGTTCCCCCTACCAGCAGAGATGGAGACAGAGAAAAAATTCCAGAGGCTTCTTCCATAGCTCCTGGCATGCATTACTATAGCAGTCTCTTCTCTAGCGTCCTAGAACAGCCCAGACAAGTGTGTTGTGTTCCTCCTACCAGCAGAGATGGAGACAGAGAAAAACTTCCAGAGGCTTCTTCCATAGCTCCTGGCATGCACTACTATAGCAGTCTCTTCTCTAGCGTCCTAGACCAGCCCAGACAAGTGTGTTGTGTTCCCCCTACCAGCAGAGATGGAGACAGAGAAAAAATTCCAGAGGCTTCTTCCATAGCTCCTGGCATGCATTACTATAGCAGTCTCATCTCTAGCGTCCTAGACCAGCCCAGACAAGTGTGTTGCGTTACCCCTACCAGCAGAGATGGAGACAGAGAAAAAATTCCAGAGGCTTCTTCCATAGCTCCTGGCATGCACTACTATAGCAGTCTCTTCTCTAGCGTCCTAGACCAGCCCAGACAAGTGTGTTGTGTTTCCCCTACCAGCAGAGATGGAGACAGAGAAAAAATTCCAGAGGCTTCTTCCATAGCTCCTGGCATGCACTACTATAGCAGTGTCTTCTCTAGCGCCCTAGACCAGCCCAGACAAGTGTGTTGTGTTCCCCCTACCAGCAGAGATGGAGACAGAGAAAAAATTCCAGAGGCTTCTTCCATAGCTCCTGGCATGCATTACTATAGCAGTCTCTTCTCTAGCATCCTAGACCAGCCCAGACAAGTGTGTTGTGTTCCCTCTACCAGCAGAGATGGAGACAGAGAAAAAATTCCAGAGGCTTCTTCCATAGCGCCTCGACAGGCCAATCCATACTCATGGGTTGTGTCCCCCTTCCAGCAGATGGAGTCAGAGGACACTAGCTTTTGGTGATGTCACAACATAAGGAGCCAGCACTCCTCCCACCAAGGAAGTACACTCAGTCTCCAGCAGATGGGACAGAACCCTGGTAGCCTGGGCTGATTGGGTGATCTTTCAAATTTAAGAAAAAAAAAAAAGAGTAAAGAGACTCCAAATTAATTTTTTGTGTCCAGCAGTTAGTTAAATGGGATAGCAGCCACTGTGGTGACAGGGTCTGCCCCAGGGGACCAACGCCGTTTAGTCCGCAATAGGGCCCTTGGAGGAGTGGGGATCTATTCCTGTCTCTCTATGCTACTGTTCAGACCTCTCCCAAAGCCATGGCGTCCTTCAATGGGCTGGACAGCTTGGGGCTTGCTGCTGTGCCACTTTGGAGTGAGTACTCTGAATTTTGTTCTCCTGGCCTAATCATCGGCTGATCTCTCATACCTCTGTCTCCTTGTTTCTGCTCCGTGATGCTGTTGGGTAAGCCAGTTTGTGTGGCATGTGGCAGTCCTTTTTAACTGCGGTCGGTCTCTGCAGGGCCTGTGAGGCCGAAGATCGCAAGGCGGGCTCCTCCCTTCGTAAAGCCCCATCCCCGGAATCGGCCTCTTCTGCAAGGACAGTTTCAGGGGAGGTTGCAGGTCCAGCGCCGGCTGCAGCTGCAGCTCCAGCTCCTGCTATTATGGCAGGAACGGCGGCCATTTTGATGAATCCAGCAGCGGAATTTCTTTGCTGCTTAAGGCGGCCACGACACAGCAACTAGTGGATCGGGGTCTGCAGGGATGGTGCATTTAGCCTCGGAGCCTCTTTTCGGAGGGGGGCAACGGCAACGATGCCTTTTTCACCAGATTTTGTCTTGCTGTTACATCAGGTTTACTGCATTAAGCAGGGCCTGGTGTAGCAGCAGCAGGACTCGGGCAGCAAACAGGTTCAAGCAACAAAACCGCGAATGGGGACTCCTTGACCCTGGTAGGGATCAGAATGCTTTTTCTCAGGGGGATCAGAATCAGGAATTCATGCATTCCTTTGGCTTGGAGGATCCTCTGGAGGGTCCTTCAGCGGCTGGTCTGGAAACAGACTCTCTGGAGCCTCGTGGGGGAGGAGTCGCTTTCCAGCGGGGGAGGACCCTAATATTATAAGGGTCTTCTGCCAGGAGGAATTGTTAGCTTTAATTACTGATTATTTAGCGGCTCTTCACTTTGCTCCAGGGGGTTTGCATGTCTGAGATGGCCTTCCTGCTCCATAGGGAATTGATCGAGCATGAGTGGGATTCCCCCAAGGCTGGCTTGTGTGGTGCAAGAGCCATGCAGAGATTCTTCTGCTTACCCACTAGTGAAAGGGAGCATTTTTTGCTTCCAAAGGTGGATTCCCTGGTGTCGGCGGTAACCAAGAGGTCCACGATCCCATTGGAAGGCAAGACGGTGTTGAAAGATCATCAGGATAAGAAGATGGAAACACTGCTGAAGCAGGCCTTTGAGGTTATTCCCCTGGCATTGCAAGCTTTGGTCTGTGGGGCCTATGTGGCTAGGGCCTACATGCGCTGGATTCAGGGCCTGTCGGCGGCAGAGTCAGGGCTGGTGGCGGTTCTGCCGGAAGCAGCCTGTATTGACTCTGGGGTAGCATATGTGGCAGATGCCTTTTATGATAGTAACATAGTAACATAGTGTATAATGGCAGATAAAGACCAGTATGGTCCATCTAGTCTACCCAGCAAGGCAACAAGAGTAGGTGCACCTGCCGCTCCATGCAGGTCACCCCTCCCCATGCCTTTGTTGAGGGGTGTACCCACCGCTCCTTGTAGGTCACCCATATTTACTGAGATATACTGATCTTCTCAGAGCAATGGCCAAGGGCATGGTGGTGGTGACGACTGCTTGACGCATGCTCTAGCTGTGAGCTTGGTTGGCAGACGTCTTCTCCAAGCAACGCCTTCGTAGGCTGCCATTCGAGGGCAAGTTTCTGTTCGGGGAAGCTCTCAAAAAGTTGGTGAAGGAATTGGGGGAGTCCAAGCCAGCTCGCCTGCTGGAGGAAAAGCCCAAGGCTCAGAATCAGCCAACGCCCTTGGGTTTGTGTGGGTCTGATGACCTGAGCTCTTCTCCAGTGGATTCAGTCGCTCCCTCCAGGTGATACCACTATCATCCTGCAGTCATCATCAGCCTTTCTATTGGACGCTATGTATGATCTAGTCCACTTGGAGGCTAAGGAATATTGCCTTCTCGACAGTGTCGTGCCACCAGCTGTGGCTTAGCCAGTGGGTAGTGAACTCAGTTTCCATTTCCCGGTTGTCCTGGCTTGCCTTTAAAGGAAGGTATTGTTTGGGGAGGACTTGGAGAAGTTGGTTAAGGATTTGGGTGAGTCCAAGCCTCATTAAACATAGAAACATAGAAACATGACGACAGAAAAAGACCACATGGCCTATCTAGTCTGTCCTTCCATAACAACAACTACAACAGTCCACTTTTTACCTTTAGAGATCCTCTGTGTTGGTCCCATGCTTTTTTGAATTCAGTTACTGTCCTCATCTCTACCACCTCCACTGGGAGACTATTCCATGGATCCACTACTCTTTCCGTAAAGAAATATTTCCGCATATCACTCCTGAATCTATCTCCCTTCACCCTCATCCCATGTCCCCTCGTAGCAGAACTTGCTTTCAATTGAAAGAGGCTCTCTCCCTGAACATTTATGCCACGGAGGTATTTAAACATCTCAATCATATCACCTCTATCCCGCCTTTCCTCTAAGGTGTACATATTAAGATCCTTAAGTCTGTCCTCATATGCTTTATAATGAAGCCCATTAATCATTTTAGTAGCCACCCTCTGCACCGACTCCATCCTGTTCACATCCTTTTGAAGGTGCGGTCTCCAGAACTGCACACCATACTCCAAATGAGGTCGCACCAAAGACTTATACAGAGGCATTATCACCTCCTTTTTTCTGCTAGCCATTCCTCTCCGTATGCACCCAAGCATCCTTCTAGCTTTTGCCATTGCCTTTTCTACCTGTTTAGCTACTTTAAGATCATCAGACACAACCACGCCTAGGTCCCGCTCTTCTTTAGTGGACAAAAGTACTTCACCTCCTATACTGTATTGCTCCCTTGGATTGCTACAGCCCAAATGCATGACCTTACATTTTTTAACATTGCCTCCCGGAAGATAGGTCTAAGGAGCCCGGGAAGTGAGTGGGACCATCCTTCTCCTCCTCTTCATCTGCTTGTTATCCTTATTCTTGATACCTGGAATCCTGGCTTTCCCAGTATTCCTGTCGGTATCACCTCAGAAAGCCCACCTTTTCTTCTTCTGGCTTTTATTCTCAGGTTCAGCCTTTTCGTGGGGCTTGTGAACCCTGGGAACCTACCAGCTCCAGAAATACCGCCTCTTGTCCAGTGCAGTGACGGGTTGGGCGCCCACTCCAGGGGCCTCTACTGGACATCAGGCTACACTTTTTCTTCCAGTAGTGGGCCTGGGTCACCGAGGATTACGGGGTGCTAGACACCATTTGGCATAGCTACATTCTGGAATTCAAGGAGTCTATCCTGAATGCCTTAATCATCTCCCCATGAGGCTGTGCTGCCAAGAGGGTTGCCATTCAGTCTATGCTGAAAAGATTGCTCAGTATACAGGCGGTCACCCTGGTCCCCTCTGCTGAGCGGGGCAAGAGCCTGGTACTCCATCTTTTTCATAATGTCGAAAAAGGATGAGTTCTTCCATCCAATCTTCGACCTCAAAGGGTTCAGCGCCCACCTGCGAGCCTTGCACTTCCATATGGAGACTCTGTATTCAGTGATCTGTGTGGCATGGGGAGTTTTTCACATCCCTGGATCTGGCTGAGGTCTATTTCCACATTCCCATCTGCAAGGATCAACAGTGATTCCTGTGCTTCACCATTCTCAGCTCTCATTTTCAGTTTATTGCTCTTCCTTTTGGCCTCTCATCTGCTCTGTGGATCTTCTCAAAGGTCATGGTGGTGGTCACAGCACTGAGTCGCGATGGCATCTGTGTTCACCCATATCTGGATGACTAGCTCATCTGAGCCAGGTTGCAATCGGAAGCATCTCGAATGTAAGCCCGAGTGGTACAGTTCTTGAAGAGTCATGTTTGGGTGATCAACTACAGGAATAGTCATTTGCAGCTGTCCCAGTCACTGGAATATCTGGGAGCTCAGTTTGATATTCGTGTAGGCAGAATCTTCGTACTCAAGGATAGAGTGAAAAAGCTGTTCTCTCAGCTGGTAGTCTTCCAGGCTCAGTAGGTTCCCAGAGTTTGGGATTATCTACAGATTCTCAGCATGATGGCGCATCAGTCGAAACAGTTCCTTGGGCACTAACTCATATGAGGCCACTGCAGAGGTCCTTGTTGTCACACTGGTTTCCAAGCACTCAGGATTTTAAAGTCAGTTAGTTACAATTAAATTTATCTGATATATCGCCTATTATAAATAACATCTAAGGGATGAACAATAACATAAATTTAAATATAAAATATGACAGAGATAAAAAAAGTAAACAAAAGAAAACAAGACAACAAATAAGGAAGGAAAGGGAAGGAGACCTACTGTAGGTTACAAAATTAGCAGTTCATTCATAAGCAGTGATCACAAAAGGAGGGAAGGAATAATGAAGAGACAAACGAGACAAGACACGTGATTGATACAAAGTCCTGCAGTAGGTTGCTGAATTGCGGCCACGGGTGGACCAAATAAAGTACTATCAATAATCATGAAGAATCAGCTGATGGGAAAGCTTGAATTAAGAAATGACTTTTAAGAAGGCTCCCTCTCCATTGGTGGCAAACGGCTCAGGGTCACTGGAAGAGCTGGGAAGTGGCATGGCTCATCATCTGCCTCGAGGCAAGGGCCATTTATTTGGCTTTTCTACACCTCTGGTTCTTGGTCCAGGCAGAGCATTCTGGTTGTTCTCGGACAGTACCATGGTGGTGGCGTATGTCAACCAGCAAAGGGGCACAGAGAGTGCCAGGGTGGCCCTGGAAATGACCTTCTTGTTTTCCTAAGTGGAATGGAATCTCCTAGCTCTCTCGGTGCAACATATTATGGGCATTGACAGTGTGAAGGCGGATTTCCTCAGTCACCACTCCTTCCATTTTAGGTAGTTGGAATTGAACTCATCGACATTTATTTATTTATTTAGACATACTTCTATACCACCTTATCCTACAATCAAAGTGGTTACATTACATCACAATTGGGTTACATTCAGCATGTGGATACTTTACAACATTTAACATGAGGATATTTAACAACATCAAGACAACACAGGTTGAGGGTTACATTTATCATGATGGTGTCGTGAGTCTAGCTGGGTTAGATAAGTATTGAGCTTGCAGTGGAGTTTACATTGCAATCCCGCTCGGACGGGGGGGTGTTGTGTATCTGGTGAGGGCTGTTGTGTATCTGCTCATAATTTTCTGTGAAGAGCAGGATTTTAAGGGCCTTGTGGAAGTCTGTGATGTTCTCTAATTCCCTTATGCTTGTTGGGAGGGAGTTTCATATTGTTGATGCCATTAGTGATGGTGCTCTTCTTGATGTATTTTGTTTAGTCTTGTGATATCCTGAAGGTGTGCTCATCATGTTGTCATAATTGTTTCTTCTTGGTCTGTTACTGATATTCCTTGTTACAATTTCTTGTAGTACATCCGCTGAGAGATGGTGGATGATCTTGAAGATGATCAAGATTATTTTATATTTCGCTCTGGCTACTATTGGTAGCCAGTGTAATTGTTGTAAGATAGGGGTGATGTGTTCTGATCTTGGGGTGTCAGTGATGATGCGTGCTGTAGTGTTTTGCACCATTTGAAGTGGGTATAAGGTCTGTTGAGGGAGGCCTTGATATAGAGAATTTTAAAAGATTCTGGACCTCTAGGGTCATCCTGAGATGGATCTGATGGTAACCCGGTCCAGTACCAAAGTACACAGGTTGTTCAGTTACTGGAGGGAGGCAGGTTCCCAGGGCACTGATGCCCTGGTTCAGCCCTGGCCAAAGCAGTGTCTGCTGTATGTGTTTCCTCCATGGATGCTCGTGGGGTGAGTACTTCGCTGCTTAGAGCAACATCCAGGCTGGGTTGTCCTGATGGTGCCAGATTGGACACTGAGACCATGGTTTAGGATTCTTATGTGGCTCCTCCTCTGTAGGAACCTCCTCTGTGACTTCCTACAGCCTGGGAACTGTGGCGGCAGGGAGCAGTCTTCTGGATGACCCGGCTCCCTTCTCGCTTTCGGCTTGGCTCTTGAGAGGCGACATTTAGCATGTAAGGGCTATTCTCCTGCCGTGGTTTCCATGCTCCTAAAAGCAAGAAGAGGTTCTACTAGCCTTGCCTACATATGTGTCTAGTGCCTCTATGAACACTGGTGCTGTGAGCACCAGGTTGACCGTAGTGCGGTGGACTTACATAAGAACATAAGAAATGCCATACTGAGTCAGACCAAGGTCCATCAAGCCCAATATCCTGTTTCCAACAGTGGCCAATCCAGGTCACAAGTACCTAGCAGTTTCCCAAAAAGAGACACAGGTTCCACAATGCTTGTATTGGGGTAAGCAGTGGATTTCCTGGGTCCTCTTTAATAATGTTTTATAAACCTTTCCTCCAGGAATCTGTCCAAATCTTTTTTAAACCCAGCTACACTAATGGCTTTTACTACACCCTCTGGTAACGAATTCCAGAGTTTGATTACACATTGAATGAAAACTATTTTTTCTTATTAGACTTAAATGGGTTACATTGTAGCTTCATTGCATGTCCCCTAGTCTTTCTACTTTTTGATCGCATAAACAACTGATATACTTTTACCCGTTCTACTACATTCATTAATTTATAGACCTCTATCATATCTCCCCACAGCTGTCTCTTTTCCAAGTTGAAAAGCCGTAACCTTTTAAGCCTTTCCTCATAGGGTTATTCATCCATCTCCTTCCCGCCCAGTAGAGTCGTAGCTTTGGTACATCACACTTGTCTGAAATGGTTTAGAAGGATGATATGGAAGGTGACATCTTACTTACCAGATAATGTCTTTTCCTTGAGTCCTGCTAGACCAGTCGAGGACTCGCCTTGTGACAAGTTCTACTGTGTTTCTTTGTGCTTGGCCCTGCGGGCCCATATCCTCTTGACGGGCCTTCTGAAGATGATCCTGTATATAGTTATGGTCCTTGTTCTGTTGAACCTTGTTGTCCTCATTGAGGTTATGTGCGGTCACGGATTCTTGACCATGTGCTTGGATACGATTACCGAGGTGTGCCCCAAGCTGCATCAACTAATATAGCAGCATGAGGTCATAAGAAACATTTGGAATATTTTCTCTGTCTCCATCTCTGCTGGTAGTAGGCACAAGCCACTTGTTCTGACTCGTCTAGCAGGACTCAAGGAAAGGACATTATCTGGTGAGTAAAATGTCACTTGCTCTTACGTCTATCTGCTAGTCCTTGAATGTGGTGTCTCTGCTGTTGCCTCTATATGTCTGTACCTCCCAACAATTATACTGCTTCTCACACCTCTGTTTCTCTACTGCTCTTGGAATGTATTACTGCATCAGTCTCTTTTCTCACATCTATCTGCTAGTCCTAGAATGTGGCGTTTCTGCCGTCTCTGCCATCACCTCTATGTTTCTGCAGCTCCCATCACTTATACTTCTTGCACCTCTGTTTCTTTGCTGCTCTCCGCATGCATTCTCTGGGACCAGGCAGGAAGTGAGTCATAAGAACATAAGAACATAAGATATGCCATACTGGGTCAGACCAAGGTCCATCAAGCCCAGTATCCTGTTTCCAACAGTGGCCAATCTGGGTCATACGTACCCAGCAGTTTCCCCAAAAGACACAGGTTCCACAATGCTTGTACTGGGTCAAGCATTGATATCCTGGGTCCCCTCTCAATAATGGTTTATGGACCTCTCCTCCAGGAACTTGTCCAAACCCTTTCCAAACCCAGCTACACTAACAGCCTTAACTACATCCTCCGGTAACAAATTCCAGAGTTTGATTACACGTTGAGTGAAAAAATATTTTCTTTTATTAGTCTTAAATAGTTTACCCTGTAGCTTCATTGCATGTCCCCTAGTCTTTCTATATGGGTCTTCACATATGGGTGCCGTCACTGATGGAGCCTGCATGGGAAGCTCCCCAGCTTCTAGAGGAAGCTTTTGGGAGGTCAACCATGCATGCAGGCCCATCTTCCTGCCCGAAGGAGCCATCTTACCTCAGTCTTCTTTTTTCCATGGAGCCTCTCAGGTGCTTGTCTGTCCCTGGAAAATCATTGATACCTCACCAGTACGTTTTTTTCTTTTTTTCTCAGTGTTTTTTCGGTTACGGGGTTGTCACCATCTTCCATCCTGTCTCCAGGAGTCTTGGTGCCTCGGCGCCATGTTTTTATCTCAGATTTCTTTTTCTTTTTTGGCATGTAGGTTTTTTTCTCTCGCATCCACCTGGGATGATAGAGTCCTTTGACTTGGTGGAAGCCATCTTCCCAGACTTATCAAAGCTGGTCAGTGGCTTTAAGAAGTTTCTCCAGTGTGGCAAACCGTCTCCATGACAGACTGCCATAACTGGTGCTTTCCGTGCCCTAGGCCCGACCATGAGCCCTCAACCTGTGTTCTCTGCTTGCAGATGACACACAAGGGGCTCAGGAACTGAGAAAAATGGCAGGAATCACTGTTCGGGTCCTCCGACTCTTCAGCACCAGCATTGATATCAGCGTCGCTGCCTTCGAAGGCCTCCACCGAGGCTTCGGCTTTGTGCAGGGGCGGGCTCTCTCAGAGCTAAGGGCCACAATGCATCGGACTGTTGGCCATCCTTCGAAGGACAACTCTGGAAGGACTGGACTTCTGCCCTGTCGAAGTTGAGGGGGAATGCCAAGACCCTGGATAAATCCCCCAGTCACCAGCTTCGCTGTCCTCCTCAGCAAGACTTTGAGGGCGAAGGCTGGAAGTGGCCACCTAAACTGCCCCAGCGGAAGGAGTTGCCTCCCAAGGCCCAGGGCTTTTGGGTGACTCCCGATACTGTCGCCATTATGGAGTCCCCGACGAGGGTACCGGCATCAGAGGCCACAGTTGCTGCCTCGGTCTCCATGCCTACGGACTGTACTCCTAGCTGAGCGCATGCCGGCCCTTGAGCACAGTTTGACTGTGTTCCTAGTCTTCCAGGCTGCCCAGGACTCTATGCCCTCGGGGTCCTTGATGCCAAGGCCGGACCAAGACCCGATATCCTCGGGTTCCTCAGTGCCGAGGGCTTCCCAAGACCTGATTCACTCAGGTTCCACGTTCACAGCAGGTGCTTCCTGGTCGGGGGTGCAGCCCATCCTGGAGCTCCATGCTCTCCCCGGATGCGGAAATGGTTTGGACAGGTGGTTGAAGTCCCTTTCGGTGCCCCGAGCTTCTACCCCAAGCGCCTCTGGGTCGGACCATCCAGAGCCTCTGACTCCATCTTCCCCTTACCGTCAATGCCATGAGGACTTGCATTGATATTTTGATTTCTTCATAGACTGATTCTGATGTGTGGGAAATTGAGGAGGAATCCCTGGTGCCTGAGCCACCATCAAGATATCCCCTTGGATACCTCTCCAGCTTATGAGCTCAGGAAGTCCCCACCGGAAGATATCGCCTTCCATGAATTTGTGAGGGACATGGCTAATGCCTTGTCTTTTTCCATCGAGGCTGAGGATGAGCCCAGGGCGGAAGAGTTGGAGATCCTGTTCACAGAATCCTTGAGTGACTTTTGTTTCACATGTGGAAGAATCACCTCACTGTGCCCCTGATGAGTAGATGGCTGGACTCTGTATTGAGTCCGCAAGAGCCCAGGCTTCGAGAAACTATAGCTCCCACACAGTTCTGTGGTTGTGGAGTTGGCTATTCAGATTATCAAGAGCACTAAGACCCACTCCTCTGTGCCCTCAGGCAGGGAGGTCAGGACCTTGGATGGCATTGGAAGAAAGTGCTACCAGGGTTTCATGTTGGTGGCCTGCATTCAGGCCTATCAACTCTACATGGGTATGCACCTCAGGGATCTGGCTGATTTCTCGACTGTCATTCCAGAGGAATGGACTTCTTTACAGTGTGAAAGAGTGACAAAATATAAGATCATGGTGGCTTTGAGTCAATGGCCCGGGTGGCCACCGTGGGCATTGGAGCTCGCCGCCTAGCTTGGCTGCAGCCTTCTGACTTATAGCAGTAGGTGCAGGACAAGCTGGCGGATGTCCCCTGCCAGGGTGAGAACCTCTTCGGCAAGCCCATGGAGAACAAGGCCAGAGAGCTAGAGTGGGAGCAATTAACAATGAATTGACTTTCTTATAAGATGGGTGATCCCTCTAAGAAGAGAGGCATCTTTACTGAGGCTTTCTATCCCAAAAAGAGGAAGTAATATGCTAGCTATCTGCCATATCAGCCCTATCATGGCTCTCAGAAGGAAAAGCAGCAGAAGGGTCAGGGCCAGCGCCAGCATCGCCACCCCAAACCCCAGGAGTCACAGCCTGCACTGCAACCGCAGCCTGGCAGAGGATTTTGACTTCTTTCTAAGGAGCATGGCCTCCCTTCCCATTCCAACCGCAGTTCCACCTCAGGTGGGAGGCAAATTGATCCATTTGGCCCACAGGTGGCCAATCATAATATCAGACTCCTGGGCCCTCAAAATAGTTTGGGAAGGGTACCTGCTGCACTTTGATCAATTTCCTCCTTTTTTCCCATACTCCTGCAATCTGTCCTACTGAGAGCTACTCCAGAAGGAGGTCCAGATTCTTTTGACCGAACAGCCGTCAAGCTGGTCCTTCCTTCTTAGGTCGGGAAGGGATTCTTCTCCCTTTATTTTCTGGTTCCCAAAAGAACGGGAAGCTTCCAGCCCATATTGGATCTTTGAGACCTCAACTAATTCCTTTTGTGAGTAAAGTTCAAGATGATCTCCCTGGGAACGTTTTTGCCTTACCTCCAATGAGAAGTCTGGCTGTGCTCTTTAGACCTCAAGGATGCTGATGTTCACATCCCCATTCACCCTCTCCACCGGCTGTATCTCCACTTCATGCTCAGCGAAAAGCACTATCAGTGCAGGGTACTACTCTTCGGCCTTGACTCTGTCCCGAGGGTCTTCACAAAGTATCTGGCGATTGTTACTGTGTTCCTCTGGACATTGGGAATTTTTGTCTTCCCCTACATGGATGACAGGTTGATCAGGGGTTATGTGCTGGACGAGGTCTGTCTCTTCGCAAGGATTACCATTCAGCTGCTCGAGAATCTGGGCTTCGTCATCAACTACCCAAAGTCTCATCTGCAGCCCACTCAGCGCCTCGAGTTCATTGGGGCTCTCCTAGATACCACCTTGGGTTGGGCCTACCTTCCCGAGGATCGAACCCTACAGCTTGTCTATCAAGCCAGAGAAGTGCAGAACCGTCCGTTCATCACAGCCAAAGAGATCTGTTCATTCTCAGTCACATGGCCTCTACGGTTCATGTCACTCTGCTCACCCATCTACAGATGAGGTAAGTGCAATGGACTCTATGTACACAGTGGTTCCAAGTTACAGGATGCCTCTGGGACAAGGTGGCTATACCTCAGCCACTTAAGCAGTCCCTCTCTTGGTGATTCAAACCACAAAGTTTGCACCAGGGCCTTCCCTTCCAAGCCCTTCTGCATCAACAGGTTCTGACTATAGATGCTTCCAAGGTGGGCTGCGGAGTCCGGCTCAATGGTCTCCGAACACAGGGCCTCTGGGCAGCTGGGGAAAGCCTCCACCAGATCAACTTGCTGGAGCTCCGTGCCATCTCCAGTGTGCTCAGGGCTTTTCGAGAGCAGCACGCCAACCAGGTTGTCCTCATCTAGACCGACAACCAAGTAGCAATATTCTTCATCAACAAGCAGGGTGGCACAGGCTTGTATCTGCTCTGCTGGGAGACAGTGCGTCTCTCTGGAAGTTCACCATTTCATATGGCATTCTTCTCCGAGCGATGCATCTGCCGAGTGAGCTCAATATCTTGGCAGATCAACTTAGCCGAGTCCTCCAGTTGCATAAATGGACCTTCAACAGTCAAATTGTCAGCTGCGTCTTCTGGATGTGGGGCACCCCGAACATAGACCTCTTTGTGTCACTGGACAACGCCCAGTTGCCACAGTTCTGCTCCATGCCCAGGTGCTACAGTTCTGCTTCATGCCCAGGTGCTACAGTTCTGCTTCAGGGTTCCATGCAGCAGTCGGATGGCTTTTGATGCTTTTCTCCTGGATTGGAGATAGGGACTGCTTTATACCTATCCACCAACACCTCTGGTAGCCAGGACCCTGTTTAAGTTACAGGCGGACAGGCTACCATGATTCTCATTGCCCCTCACTGGCCCAGACAGCCCTGGTTCACTCTTCTCCTCCATCTGTCTCGGAGGCCACCAATCTGGCTCTGTTCCGATCTGGATCTGATATCCCAGGACAGGGGATCTCTTCTTCACTCCAGTGTCCGCTCCCTATCTCTCTCGGCATGGATGCTGAATGCGTAGTTCTCGCAGAGCTCCACCTACTAGCTGATGTGGAGAACATCCTCCTGGCTTCTCCCAAGGACTCCACACGGCATTCCTACACTTTTTAAAATGGCGCAGATTCTGTGCTATGCAGAGAAGGTGCTGAACCCCTTTTCTTGTTCGGTGGAGTCTTTGCTCACTTACCTTCTCCACCTGTCCAACCTGGGTCTCAAATCCAACTCTATGAGAGTGCTTCTCAGCGCAGTGGTGGCCTACCAACATGGGGTGGATGGTAAGCCTGTTTCTGCACATCACCTTGTCAGTTGCTTTGAGCGGCCTCTTGCTCTCTCGGCCTTTGATTAAGCCACTACCTGTGGCATGGGACCTTAACTTGGTGCTCGGGCAGCTCAATTCTGCCTCTTTTGAGCCACTCAGCTCTTGTCCACTCAAGTATCTCACATGGAAGGTCATTTTCTTAGTAGCGGTCACCTCTGCATGCAGAGTCAGGGAACTCCAGGTGCTAGTGGTGCATCCTCCATACAAGAGGTTTCATCACAATAGAATGGTCCTCTGCACTCACCCTAAGTTTCTGCCTAAGGTGGTTTCTGCCTTTCACCTTAATCAGTCGGTGGTACTGCCCACCTTTTTTCCTAGACCTCATGCCAACAGGACTGAGGCTGCTCTACACACATTGGATTGTAAGAGATTGATGGCCTTCTAGCTTAAATGTACAAAAGCTTACTGCTGTCCCTCCCAGCTCTTTGTCTTTTTTGACCCTAATAGACTGGGTGTGGCAGTCTTGAAGCATACCCTTTTGCTTTGGGTTGCGGACTGCATGTCCTTTGCTTATGCTCAAGCTAGTCTGAGTTTGGAATGCCGTGTCACGGCTCACAACCCGAGCTATGGCTGCTTCGGTAGCCAACTTGCCTTCTGTCTCCATCATGGATATCTGTAGAGCTGCTACGTCATCTTCCATCCACACCTTCATAGCCCGTTACTGTCTGGATGGAGATTCCTGATGTGACAGCAACTTCTGCCAAACTGTATTCTGGCATCTGTTTGGCAATTAAGGCAACTCCTTCCCACCGGCCCTTCTGTCTGTCAGGCTACCATAGAGTCGACCTGTTTTTGATGTCCATGCTGGACGCTGACTCATGGGACCTCTCAGCGATTACTCATGCTGTCGTTCTCTGTTCTTTTTTCTGGTGGCCTGTTGGGCTATTTATAGGCTTTTTCGGTAGCCTGTAGCTGGGGAGTCCCATATGTGAGGACTGAGTTCCTGTTTGGTCCTTCAGAAAGCATAGTTACTCATCTGTAGCGGGTGTTTTCCGGGAACAGCAGGAATCAGTTCTCACGACCCTCCCTCCTCCCTGTGGAGATTTGTTTTATGCTTGACTAAGCTATGTTATCATACTGAGATAAGATGGCTCCTTTGGTCAGGAAGACGGGCATGCATGTGTGGTTGACCTCCCAAAAGCTTCCTTTGGAAGCTGGGGAGCGTTCCCATGCGGGCTGCCTTGGTGACGTCACCCATTCCTGCTGTTCATGGAGAACACCTGCTACAGGTGAGTAACTACACTTTACTGCAGCAGTCTCGTGTAAATGCTGAATCTGAAGTTCTTGCTGTGGTAGAAATGGTCGATGTGATAGTCCTAGGGAAACGTCTGGATGACAGCCAGTGTTATCCGGATATTTCACTTAGGTGGCACTACACGATAGTGCCCGTGAATAGCCTGACAGATGGGCTTGCCGTTGTACACTTAGTGCCATGGCAGGACAAGGGTGGAACCAGAAGTTATCTAGAGAGTGGGAACATTCAGATCGCTACCTGGATATCTATCTGCAAAGCTTCAGGAGATCAGAAAAGCTCCAGGCTATCTTAAAGTTACACAGGTGGCTATCCGATAAGCGGTCTGACTATCATCACTGTCAGGATAGTTCAGATACTCACTGCTCTTTGCAGATATCAGCACTGAATAGCCACATTCTCTTGAAATGGCAGCTATGTTTACAGCTCCCGGCATGCAGTACTTCAGCAGTCTCTTCTCTCCTCTCTCTCTTTACAGCTCCCGGCATGCAGTACTTCAGCAGTCTCTCCTCTCACCTCTCTCTTTACAGCTCCCAGCATGCAGTACTTCAGCAGTCTCTCCTCTCCTCTTTTTCTTTGTATCTCCTGGTATGCAGTACTTCAGCAGTCTCTCCTCTCCCCTCTCTCTTTACAGCTCCCGGCATGCAGTACTTCAGCAGTCTCTCATCTCACCTCTCTCTTTACAGCTCCCGGCATGCAGTTCTTCAGCAGTCTCTCCTCTCCTCTTTCTCTTTACAGCTCCTGGTATGCTGTACTTCAGCAGTCTCTCCTCTCCCCTCCCCTCTCTCTTTACAGCTCCTGGTATGCAGTACTTCAGCAGTCTCTCCTCTCACCTCTCTCTTTACAGCTCCCGGCATGCAGTACTTCAGCAGTCTCTCCTCTCCTCTTTCTCTTTGTATCTCCTGGTATGCAGTACTTCAGCAGTCTCTCCTCTCTCTTTGCAGCTCCCAGCATGCAGTATTGTAGTAGTCTCTCTTCACTGGCTCCAGAACTGGCCGAGCGTCTCATTGTGTACATGATCCAGGAACGGATCTTGCGGCCCAGGATATTGGAGCTCTTCTTTGGATGTCCCATTCTGAAGATTGTCCTGAACTGTTATCCGTATGCAACCAATGAACTCCTGAGACAGCTGCAGGCATTCCAGAGTCTAAAGCATCTCAGCCTAGTGTCCTGCCCCCTCGTTACAGGTATAGCTGAAGTGTCTAGGATACCAATCAGCTTATTAAACTTCAGGGGTCCAAGAGCGATGGAGCCAAAGAGTCTTGTGCTAGGAGTGTCCTTGCTGCCTCTTCTGTCCCTAGGAGGGGGCAGAGTTTCCTTGTAGCCCCTCTTGTCACTGGTTTGGGGGGGGGGGGAGTTTCCTTGCATCCCCTCTGGTCCCTGGGAGGGGAGGAGTGTCCTTATAGCCCATTGCTGGGAGGGAGAGGAGTGTCCTTGCAGTCCGTCGCTGGGAGGGGGAGGAATGTCCTTGAAGCTCCTTGTGTCCCTGAGTTGGGGAGGAGTGTCATTGAAGCCCCTCATGTCCCTGAATAGGGGAAGAGTGCCCTTACTGCCCCTCATGTTCCTGGTAGGAGGAGGAGTGTCCTTGCTTCCCCTCTGGTCCCTGGTAGGGGGAGGAGTGTCCTTGCAGCCCGTCACTGGGAGGTGGAGGAATGTCCTTGAAGCTCCTCATGTCCCTGAATAGGGGAAGAGTGTCCTTACTGCCCCTCGTGTCGCTAGGAGGGGGCGGCATGTCCTTGGATCCCCTCTTGTCACTGGGAGGGGGAGGCGTGTCCTTGGAGTCCCTCTGGTCCCTGGAGGGGGGGAGTGTCCTTGCAGCCTGTCGCTGGTAGGGGGAGGAGAATTCTTGCTTCCTCTCCTGTCCCTAGAGTGAGGTGGATCCTTTCTGTGGGAATTAGTGTCTTTGATTTTCCATTTTTATTCTCTTTAGGCAGTGGGGAAGCATCTTGGCTCCCCTTCTGTCTGCTTGTTAGACGCTCTTCATGCGGGTGACCTGGTCTTGGTGTTTCTTTTGCTTTGCAGATCAGGGAATGGCTGTGGTGAAGCGCCTGCAGAAACTTCAGTACCTCAACGTGTGCGCATGTGTGAGGCTCACTGACACCACCTTGCACTACATCAAAGGTACTGCGTTCCCCCTCGCAACAGCCTTCCAGCACTCTCTGCTGTATCTTTGACGATCACTAGTTTTCATGTAGGGACCACTTTGTCTAAAAAGGTTCATTCTAAATCATCCTGCTAGACTAGTCCGGACTAGTGTGTTGTCACCGTGCTAGCTGATAATGGAGATAGAGGAAACATTAAAAGATTTCCGTGATATCACTCTAGGTACTTATATTGGTACAGCTAGGTATCGCCTTCAGTATTTTAAATTTAAAACTCAATTAGGGCCTAGTATCATCAGAGAGCTGTTAATTTAAATGATAATATCAGCAGGTAGCTTTTAATTGAATTTTACAATCCAGCAGAGAGCTTTTAGTTTACTTTTAAAACTAGCAGACAGCTTTTAGTTCAAATTTAAAACTCAGCAGAGAGCTTTTAGTTTAAATTTAAATCTGTCAGGGCCTAGAATCAGCAGAGAACTTTTTAATTTAAATCAAATCAGAGTATAGCTTAGCATAGAAGGAAGAATAGGGGAAAATATTGTTTTAATTGAAGGAAATTATGTGTTTCTAGATACCTTTACAAAGAGGCCTTCTACTAGGAGGCAAGAGATCTGGGAATTTGTTTTAAATAGGTGTTAAAGCCAAGTGACGGGTCAAAGGGGCAATTCAAAAGGCTTCCTCTATCAAACCAATGGCTGTATGAATCACCCAGGAAATTGGTAACAGATTATCTTAGTAGCACAGTTCTGGGACTTGTGTAGTAAGCCATTCTTTACTAAGTGTTAGTTGCCTCCCACCCACCCCAGGCATATTTTTAGCTTTATTAAAGGGAAGGACGGTCAAAATCACTTTCAGGTTCAGCTGGTGATCATCACTAGGAATAGATTAAGGCCCCTTTAAGGTTATTGGTATGGTTGTATTAGTACAAGTATCACTAGCAACTTTAAGTAAACATTTATTTAGTTGGCTGGATTTATATACTGCTTTTCACAGAAGAGGTCAAAACGGTTTACATGGAACCTTGGACATTTCAAACAACTTTTAGATTAAATCATAAACTTTATACAATAATGAATTCAAACCAAAATTGTTGTTACAAATTTGGGCATGTTAAGTTGCCTTTAACTATTTACTGAATGCTCTTCATGTGTGTGGGGGGAGGGGGATTAGGAAGAGATATATCCAAAGTGTAGGGTGACGAGGTGGGTCTTGAGGAGCACCTTTTAAGATGCAGACAGCAGTCCAGCAATGAGATGGGGGCTATCCAGTCTTTTGTACTTAGTGTCATGTGTATGATTTTCTCCCACTTGGTGAGGTGTCTTACGTGTGCACTAGGTGCAAGGAGCTCTTTGCCCTCAGGGAACGAGTGCGATTTCTGGAGACTAGAATAGCAGACTTGGAGGACATAAGGAAGACAGAGAGGTACATAGACAAGACCTACAGGAATGCAGTGCTGAAGTCCCATTTCCATTCTGGCAGCTTCTCAGTTGCCATGGAGGAGAGTAGTCACATGACAGGAGAGCATCACCTTGGTGTGGCAGGAAGTGATCCTGTAGCTAGGATCCATCCGCCAGATGATGTGTCTCACACCGAGGAGGTTTCTCCAGAGCCTTGTGCCCATGAGGGAAGGGTTAGGACAGTTGTTATAGTTGGTGATTCGATCATTAGGCATGTAGATAGCTCAGTGGCTGGTGGGCATGCCTGCCTGGTGAGAAGGTAGTGGACCTCACACATGTATAGCAAGATTTTAGATAGTACTGGGGGGGTGGGGTCGTCTGCTGTCTTGGTACATGTTGGCCCCCAATGATATAGGAAAGTGTGGGAGGGAGGTTCTGGAGGCCAAATTTATGCTTTTAGGTAGGAAGTTGAAATCCAGAACTTCCAGGATAGCATTCTCAGAAATGCTTCCCCTTCTCCAGGAACAAGCAGGAAGTCAGTCCTCACATATGGGTGACATTGACGCTGACGGAGCCCTCGTGGAAGCATCTCCCCCGGTTTCAAAGAAAGCCTTTGGGAGATGCCACCATGGATGCATGGTCCTCTTCCTGCCCAAGGATGCCATCTTATACAGTCTCCCTTTTTCCATGGAGCCCTCAGACATTTGTCTGTCTTCCCCGGAAAAAAGTTGATTTCCTCGTGCACTTCTGTGTACCATCTAGTTAGCACCGGTCCCTTCCTGGCCTCCGAGCCCCGTCGCCTCAGCTTTGGAACTCGGAACCTTTTCTAACCACTGGCCACATCAATGATGGTCTACCTCACTGAGGCCCTTTTTGCCCCTATGGCCACCGGGTTTAAAAAGTGTGATTGGTGCTTCAAGAATATGTCCCTTACCGACACACATGGCTGTTGCCTCAGGTATCTAGATGCTGACCATGACCCAGAAGCATGCTCCCTGTGCAAAAAGATGTTTCTTAAGGCCATCCAGAGTCGCCAGCAGAAGCAGGATGACATCTTTCACAGGGCAGACTTAGCCTTGGTATCCCCGCGCTCTGAGGCCCCACACGGATCCTCGGAGTTGCGTAAAGCTCCCACAGTGCCCAAGTGGGCACATGGACACTCTGATGAGGGTTTCCCAGAGCGAGAAATCGTCAAAGACCTTTTCCTGGGAAGGGGACATGCATGGCCCCCAAAGAGGTTCTGAGGAGTCGGAATGGGAGCGGCCGGCAAAGGTACCCAGGACAGACGCTGAGGCCGCTGGTGGCGGACCCCTGAGGCCCATCCTGTCCCGTCCCATCGAGGATTCCCTCTCCTTCCTGACACCCAAATCCTGGCCTCAGTGTCGAAGGCTGCAACTTCTGAGCGGGAAGTCAGAATGATGGCATTTCTGCATTCCTTGCCTCGCAGCAAGAGTTGATGCCTGACCCCATCGGCACATGCGCTGAGTTTGCAGGGACCTTGTTGTTGTTGAGGACTCCCCGGGCCTACAAAGAGATCCTTGAGAGCCCCATGCCTTGAGCTAATTCTTGGTGAGGGTCTCGATCCAAGTCCTCGGGAGTGAAATCCTCCCGGCAAGCACCTCTGGCTCTGGCCAGTCCCCAGCTGCAGTTCATCGAAGGCCAGATCCAAAGACATCCTTAGAGCTGTCGGGCCTTGAATCCTTGACAGAGTACTCAGATTGGGAGTCTGAAAATGAAGCTTCCCTGGAGACAGGAGCACACCATGACCTCCCCTCGGATCCATCCCCGCCAGCATCAAGACGCTGGTCCCCACCCGAGGACACCTTGTTCCTCAAGTTTGTCTGGGACAAGGCGAAGACACTGTCCGTCACCACTGAGTCGGAGGAGGACCCTGACACGGAGGAACTTGAAATCCTCCAATACGAGGTTCCACCCAAGGAGGCCCTCATAGTCCCTGTCCCCTCCATCCTTGGGTGCCTCCTTCTCTGAATATGGAAAATTCCAGCATCAGTGCCGGTTGTGAGCCAATGTCTGGACACTATGTACTGGGTCCAGTGAGGACCCGGTTTCATGAAGGTGCAACTCCCTCACACCTCCATGGTGGTCGAGTCGGTCTTGCGTTGACAGTAAAGCCCGAAGATTCACTCTTCGGTGCCCCGGGGCAGGGAGTCTCGCACCCTCGATACCCTCGGGTGTAAATGTTACCAGGGCTCGATGCTGGCGTGCTGTATACAAGCATATCAGCTGTATATCGGCATGTACCTCCGAGACCTTACCAAGGAACTCGGAGGTTTCTCGGCGGGTCTCAGCGGGTACCACCTCCAACGCTTCCAGACCTTCACAAAGTCTCTCGGGGAGTGCTTGAAGTATTTGTCTCGAGCGGCCTATGATGGCTTTGAGTCTAATGCGAGGGTGGCCACCACAGGCATCGGTGCTCGACACCAGACCTGGCTCCAGGCATCGGACCTCAAGCTGTGGGTCAAGGAAAAACTCCTCGATGTCCCTTGCCTTGGTGAAAACTTCTTTGGCAAGCCGATGGAGGACAAGGCGGCAGAGATCGAGACCGAGTATGTCACTAGGACTCGACTCTCGAGGAAGACCTCCACTCTTCCCATAAAGAAAACATCAGGGAAAAGGCCTCCCTTCCACCGGAAAGGCCAGTCTTGCTGAGGTTATCCCCCATATCAGGCCCCCCAGACCCCTCAGCTGGGTCATCAGGGCAAGGGAGCAGGCCAGGGCCCATGTAAGCCTAAGGGGCCCAAGCCCCAGACACCAGCTCCAGCTCAGACTGGGTCGGGGTTTTGACTCCCAGAGCATAGCCTCTCCTCCCATGGGGGACTAGCTGCCGACTTGGTGGGGGGGGGGGGGGGCGCGCGCTTGATTCATTTTGCCCACCAGTGGACTGCTATCATCACCGACTCCCGAGCACTTCAGGTGTTCAGGAAAAGTTACCTCCTTCATCTGGTCCAGACGCCTTCCCCTTTCTTTCCACGAGAGCCCCCTTGGACTTCCCTGCACCAGGCCCTGCTACTGCAGGAAATTGCAGACCTTCTCAGGGACAGGGTTGTGGAGGCCGTACCTCACCACCTGAAAGGAAAGAGGTTCTACTTGTTACTTTCTGGTCCCAAAAGGAATAGGAGGCCTAAGGCCTGTCCTGGATTTGAGAAATCTGAACAAATTCCTGTGCAGGAGAAGTTCAAAATGTTCTCCCTTGGAATATTGCTGCCCTACCTCCAGCAGGGAGATTCGCTATGCTCCTTAGACCTAAAGGATGCTTATTCCCACATCCATACAAAGATTCGACTTGTTCAAGCCATGGTATTTTCAATAACATCATATGGATGTGAAAGCTGGACAGTGAAAAAGATAGACAGGAAGAAAATTGATGCCTTTGAATTATGGTGCTGGCGGCGAATACTGTGTATACCATGGACTGCCCGAAGAACAAACAAGTCTGTACTAGAGGAGATCAAACCTCAGCTTTCTTTAGAAGCTCAGATGACAAGACTTCGACTTTCATACTTTGGACACATCATGCGGAGAGAAAGATCATTAGAGAAAGACATCATGCTTGGCAAGATAGAAGGTCAACGCAAAAGAGGAAGGCCAGCAATGAGATGGATCGATACAATAACAGCAGCTATGGGTACCAGTCTGTCAACAATGAGCCGCCTGACTGAAGACCGAACACAATTTAGGATAGCTATCCAGAGGGTCGCCATGAGTCAACTCCGACTCAACGGCACTTAACAACAACATTCATCCTAAGGTTCATGGTTGGGGGTGACCACTACCAGTACAGGGTACTACCCTTCGGCTTAACCTCCACACCACAAGTCTTCACCAAATGCCTGGCAGTGGTGGCCATCTACCTTCAAGGGGCTTTCGTCTTCCCATATCTGGACGACTGGCTAGTAAAGGGAAACACTTCCTCAGAGGTGCAACAGGCCATGGCCCGCACCATCAAGGTCCTACAACATCTGGGGTTCGGATTAACCACCCCAAATCTCACCTTATTCCAACACAGGACCTGGAATTCATAGGAGCTCTCCTGAACACTCTCCAAGCCAGGACCTTCCTCCCCCTGGACAGGGTGGATTGCCTCAGGGTCCTGGCGACCGAGATGCAGCACCATCACACCATGCCGGTGCGGTCCATGCTTCGCCTGGTTCCCCACATGGCTTCCTCAGTCCATATGGTCCCCAGTGCCTGCCTCTATATGCTCATAAAACTAATATTGACGAACTAGAATGTTTTATATCTCTTCTTAATATAACAAAAGCACTTATTTATTATGTGGCTATAGAAGGTCTCAGACTTCAAGTGGCACTTCTTTTTCAGACTCACGCCTTGATTGTATAGCGTGCCGAGTTGCATCAACAACCTTCAGTTGGTAATTATGTGAAAAGGGCTCTATTGTGTAAGACTATTGTATAAATTGCAGACAGCTATTGCTCTATTACAACACACTGTTGCTCTTGGTCTTTATAAATATTCCGAATATAGCTGTTCATCTCCCTCCTTATGATTATCAATAATATTGCACTATAAACTACCATATTTATATGTTCTCTTTCCGTCTCTCAATTTCTACCTATGGTATGAAATTTATATTATAAATTTTATATGCAGGCTGCCCATTCTATAGTGGCATTAAGACCCATGGGTATCACAGATTTCAATCTGTAGATCCATCTCTGTTCCCTAATTATGAGGGTTTGATCCTGCGATTTACCTAGCGCTCCTTCACTCACTTTATCTATACAAAAACAACATAACTGCTCAAAGGTGTGACCTTTCGTAATACAGTGTTGAACTATCGGGGCTTCCCTCACTCTACATCTTAATCGACTCCTATGTTCTCTCATGCGTATTCTGAAGGAGCGAAGCGTCTTACCCACGTAGATCAACCCACATGGGCATTGTATGATATAAACCACACTTGAAGAGTTACACGTTGTGTGAGAATTCAAAAAATATTCTGATTCATGATAAGTAAATTTACAAGCTGAAATTGATAGAACATGCACACAGGATATCCTGATAGTCATGGGTGACTGGAACGCAAAAGTTGGAAACAAAGAAGAAGGCAAAGTAGTTGGAAAATATGGACTTGGCAACAGAAATGAAGCTGGAGAAAGACTGATAGAATTCTGCAAGACCAATGATCTATTCATCTCAAACACCTTCTTCCAGCAACACAAACAGTGACTGTACACATGGACCTCACCCAATGGATTATATAAAAATCAAATTGACTACATCTGTGGAAGTCAACGATGGAAAAGCTCTGTAACATCAACAAAGACAAAACCTGGAGCTGACTGCGGTACAGATCATCAACTACTAGTATGCAAACTCAAGCTAAAGTTGAAAAAGAGCAAACCACTCATGAATGCAGCAAAATATGACCTTGAGAATATACCACTGGAATTTAAAGACAGCCTGCAAAATCGATTTGCTGCTTTAGATACAAATGACAGAGCTCCGGAATAGTTACTATTTAAGACTAATAAAAGAAAATATTTTTTCACTCAACGTGTAATCAAACTCTGGAATTTGTTACCGGAGGATGTAGTAAAGGCTGTTAGTGTAGCTGGGTTTAAAAAAGGCTTGGACAAGTTCCTGGAGGAAAGGTCCATAAACCATTATTAAGAAGGGACCCAGGATATCAATGCTTGAACCAATACAAGCATTGTGGAACCTGTGTCCCTTAGGGAAACTGCTAGGTACATATGACCTAGATTGGCCACTGTTGGAAACAGAATACTGGGCTTGATGGACCTTGGTCTGACCCAGTATGGCATATCTTATGTTCTTACATCAAGAAGGTTGTGTTGGAAGAAAGCGAGAAGTCTCTACAGAAGGTGAAAAAGCAAAAACGGCCAAAATGGATGACCGAAGAAACTGAAAATTGCCCAGAAACGCAGAGAAGCTAAAGCCAGAGGAGGAAGAAAGACAATCGCAGAACTCAGAGATTTCCAACGTGCAGCAAGACAGGACAAGGAAATGTACTACAATGACACTTGCAAGGAAATAGAAGCAGAAACTATTAGAGGAAGAACAAGATCGGCTTTCCTAAAGCTACCAGAGTTAAAGAAAAAGTTCCAGCCTCAAATTGGAATGTTACAAGATGCTCAAGGTTCTATGTTGAATGATGCTGAGAAGATCAAGAAAAGGTGGAAGGAATATACAGAGTTTTTATATGATAAAGATCAAGTGGACCAACAGCCGTTTCAACCTGTATCTTATGATCAGGAACCATTGGTGATGAAAGAAGAAGTTGAAGCAGCATTGAAAGCCTTATCAAAGAACAAAGCACCAGGCATTGATAGCATTCCCATAGAAGTATTGCTGCAATCTGATGCAGCTGTTACCTTACTTACAAGGCTCTGCCAAGAAATATGGAAGACAACATCATGGCCAACTGACTGGAAAAGATCTGTGTTTATACCAATACTAAAGAAAGGTGATCCAACTGACTGTGGAAATTATCGCACAATCGCTCTGATCCCACATGCCAGCAAGATTCTACTGAAGATTATTCAAATGAGACTACAACCATACCTGGAACAAGAACTACCTGAAGTGCAAGCAGGGTTCAGGAAAGGGCGAGGAACGAGAGACATCATTGCGGATGTGAGATGGATCCTTGAAAAGACTAAAGAATACCAAAAGGATATCTATTTGTGCTTTATCGACTATAGCAAGGTTTTTGACTGTGGAAACCATGAGAAACTCTGGGCCACATTAAGAAGCATGGGTATACCAGAACACCTGATCGTTCTCTTGCACAATCTGTACATTGATCAAGAAGCAACAGTTCGAACGGAACAAGGAGAAACAGAATGGTTTAAAATAAGCAAAGGTGTACGACAAGGCTGCATACTTTCCCCCTACGTGTTTAATTTATATGCAGAACAAATCATCAGAGAAGCAGGATTGTATGAAGACAACTGAGGTGTGAAGATTGGTGGAAGACTCATCAACAACCTTCGCTATGCTGATGATACCGCATTACTGACTGAAAGTGAAGATGATCTGAAACATTTGCTTCTCACAATCAAAGAACATAGTCTCAAAATGGCCCTGCACCTTAATGTAAAGAAGACAAAGATCATGACAACTGGCATAATCAACAGGTTCATCATTGAAGGAGAAGAAATTGAAATTGTGAAAAACTTTAACCTACTTGGATCAACTATCAATAAAGAAGCAACAAGCAGTCAAGAAATCAGACGACGCATTGCTCTTGGCAGAATGGCTATGAAAGACCTAGATAAGATTCTCAAGAGCAGAGATGTCTCTCTCCATACAAAGATTCGACTTGTTCAGGCCATGGTATTTTCAATAACATCATATGGATGTGAAAGCTGGACAGTGAAAAAGACAGACAGGAAGAAAATTGATGCCTTTGAATTATGGTGCTGGCGGCGAATACTGTGTATACCATGGACTGCCCGAAGAACAAACCAGTCGGTACTAGAGGAGATCAAACCTAAGCTTTCTTTAGAAGCTCAGATGACAAAACTTCGACTTTCATACTTTGGATCGATACAATAACAGCAGTTATGGGTACCAGTCTATCAACAATGAGCCGCCTGATTGAAGACCGAACACAATTTAGGATAGCTATCCAGAGGGTCGCTATGAGTCGACTCCGACTCGACGGCACTTAACAACATAGTGACGTCACATATGTCACACTCACCACACTTATTATGTCCTTTCTCTTGTGTAGGAGTAATCATGGGAATTAATGTCACTGGGCTAAGCCTTTCTTTTAGGTTGCGGTCCCGCTGCCACATGCACTGTATCCTTTTGCCTCCCAAACCAGGCACTGCTGTCAAAACATTCTTATGCTTACGCAGAACACGTTGGATCCCTGAACTTAAAGGGGAGAATCTAGTTATTAAATTCACGTTATCTGAATCCGCAATGTCGTTTTCATTTCGAGACCTTATCATAAGCAAGGAGCTTCTATGGTTATATAAGGCCCTAAAATACGCACGTTTCACTATCTTTTTAGGATATCCTCTTTCTATAAAATTATTTGATAATTGTTTAGACAAACGTTTGAACTCATTATTATCATAACAATTTCTCCTAAACTGTAAAAATTGTGAAAATGGGAGACTCTCCTTTAACTGTCGAGGGTGTGCGCTACTAAAGTGTAGGAATGTATTCGTATCCGTGTTTTTCTTGTATACTGATGTTATCCACTCCCCCCACCCTCTGCTTATTCTTACATCTAAGTATGTAAGTGTGTCTCTGATATGTATTGGTAAATTGTATATTACTATCAAGCTGATTTATCCACTGTAGGAAGGCTATCAGTAACTCTTCTGAGCCTTCCCAAAGCAGAAAAACGTCATCAATATATCGTTTCCATAAGATAATATTAGAGGCATAAGGGGAGAGGGCCAACTATCGCTCCTCAAACTCTCCAATATAGAAGTTTGCTATGGAGGGAGCGCACTTCGCCCCCATGACCACACCAGAAACCTGCTGGAACAGAATCCCTTCAAAAACAAAATAGTTGTAATATATGGCTAGCCGTGCCAGCTCCACCAAAAAAACAATTTGCATATCAGACAGATCTCCTCGTTGGAGTAGCGTATGTTCCACTACTTCGAGTGCTGCTGTCTGAGGAATATTTGTGTAAAGGGACATCACATCCATAGAGACTAACATGGTGTTACAGTGTCTAGCCCATTCATCAAATTCCTTCAAGATATTCAAAAAGTGGGTGGTATCTTTTATGTAGGATGGGATCCTAGACAAAAGTGGGCGTAAATAAGAGTCTAGGAACGTCGACAGTGGCTCTAGTATACTGCCTCTTGTTGAAACAATTGGTCTTCCTGGGGGCTTCTGTAAATTTTTGTGAATCTTAGGTACTAGATAGAACTTTGCCGTTACCGGAGAAGTCACATTCAAGTATTGAAATTCTTTCCGTGATATTAGTTTATTTTGTAAGGCCGTCAAGGTGATTTTTTAAATCTCTGTTTGTAATGATAGTGATGATCCACCGCACCCTGCGATAGAAATTTTTAAGGAATTGGTATTAAAAGATATAGATAAGCTAGAACAGAGTAAAAATCTAAATATGAAGTGGAGGAGTAGCCTAGCGGTTAGAGCACTGGCTTGGTAACCAAGCAACCAGGGTTTGATTCCCGCTAGCACTCCTTGTGGCCTTGGGCAAGTCACGTAACCCTCCATTGCCTCGGAAGAAAGGCCTGGCAATCTACTTCCGGTGACACTGCCAAGAAAACCCAGGAGCTTCTGGGTCGCCAGGAGTCAGGACTGACTCAAAGGCACACATTACATTTGCATGCGGAAATATTTCCTTACGGAAAGAGTGGTGGATCCATGGAATGGTCTCCCAGTGGAGGTGGTAGAGATGAGGATAGTATCTGAATTTAAAAAAGCATGGGACAAACACAGAGGATCGCTAAAGGTAAAAAGGGGACGGTTGTAGTTGTTGATATGGAAGGACAGACTAGACAGGCCATGTGGTCTTTTTCTGTCATCATATTTCTATGTTAATAAAGGCAAAAAACACAGCTTTCACAAAATTCAGAAGTTTATTCATTTAACAAGTTTTCTATACTGCTCCATCATATACTCAAAGCGGTTTACATTTAAACAACATTAACTTTACATTGAACTTTAATTTAATAAGGGTTTACAACGTGGTGGGATGTGGAGGGATGTTCTACAAGTTAATATTTACAGGGTGCCAGAATCTACATACAGGGTTTAACTGCTGTTACTATTTACAGGGTGTAAGAATCTACATGCAGAGCTCATGTGGTGTGTCAGTCATCCCTTATTCAGGTAGTGATGTGAGGAGGTTTATGGGACAGATTCTTAGGAGAATTCGTTCACGTGTGGTGTACCTTTGTGTACAGTGAAGGAGTAGCTTTATTTTTATATGGGGAGGTAAGAATACTTTGTTTAATTGTTTAGTTCGTAGTATTTCTTAAAGAGCAGAGTTTTTATTGCTTTTCTGAAGTCACAAATGTCCGTTATTGATCTTAATTCTCCAATAGATTGTTCCATATTGATGAGGCACATAGCGATATCGCTCTTGTGGATGTGGTCTGAGGTGCTCTGGGATTGATAGTAGGTTCTTTTGGGGTGTCCTCCTTGTCCTATTGGCTGGCTCTTTGATGATTAGTGGTTGTAGTGCTGGTGGAGCTAGATTGTTTATGATTTTGAAGATGATTAGTATTGCCTTGTATTTTGCTCTTATCTGTACCGGTAGTCAGTGGAGGTGCATGAGGGTGGGTGTGATATGAGTGTGGTTTCTTGTTCCTGTGATTATTTGTTCTGGACGAGTTGCAGGGGGTGTATTGATTTCTTCGGTAGGCCTGGGTAAATTATGTTTCCATAGTCTAATATTGGCAGGGGTGGCTCAAGGCAATCTGCTGCCTGAGGCGATGGATGAGATTTATTTATTTAACATTTTTTATATACCGTCTTTCTGCAAATCAAGACGGTTCACATAGAACATATCATGACAGTATATTTCAACTGTTTACATGGAACAATATAACAATGATACATAGGTATAAATGTGAAACTATTTACAACGATGTCGCCCCTCCGGAGCTGGGGGAAGGGGAGGCTTTCTCAAAACTGCAGTCAGGGACATGAACCAAATCAAAAAGTCAATTAGATAATGTGGAGGAAATAAAAAGATGTTTGCACACCACGAACCTAAAAGAGAGAGCGAGAACAACTGCACAGTTTATAACACCAAATTATAACTCATTTTTATTTAATTGTTATAAACTGTGTTATGGTTGTTCCTTTTTCTTTTTGAACATATATTTTGCATTTACAGAACCCCCTCCCTCAACAACGGGTACAGAGCAGAACTAGGACATCCACCCATAAAACTCAATATCTAATTTAAAAAAAAAATCTGATTCTGGCCATCTCACTAACAAACATTCTCCATTACCAGGCATATTGTGAACTAATACAAAATCCTACAAAGTTAACCGATCTACAAGGCCAAATCAAACATATCATACCAGCATAAACTTCCAAAACTCATACAACAAGGGGCTTACCTAGATAAAAGCAGCACTATAAATACTGTAGCAGGCCCTAGAAAATCCATACACCGATTGAAAAGCTAAACAAGTCAAATACGCAGAACACCGGCCCTCGCCAAGTGCAGAGGAAGTGAGGATAACCTAAAATAAAAATATGTAGACAAAAATTAAATTGAAAGCCCAAGACAACAGACTGGCCTCTGTTGGAAACAGGATACTGGGCTTGATGGACCTTGGTTTGCTCCAGTATGGCATATCTTATGTTCTTATGCAATACCAGAGAAATAAGAGACGCATTTCCCTATACTGTGTAAAATATAGAAATAGTGCAAAGTCCAATTACTCATTTGAAAATTAAAGCTATTTTTTCTACCTTTGTTGTCTGACCATTTTATACTCTGATCATGCTGGTCTCGATCTGAAGATGCTGCATTCCACTGTCTTTTCCTAGCTCTCTTTCTACGGTCTCTAGACCATCTGCTGTTTCTTGATTCTGCTTTTGTTTTCTTCACTTACTTCCATCTTGGGTATTGATTGTTTTTCTTTCCACCTTTCTTCCATTTAAGAACATAAGAACATAAGATATGCCATACTGGGTCAGACCAAGGTCCATCAAGCCCAGTATCCTGTTTCCAACAGTGGCCAATCTAGGTCATACGTACCTAGCAATTTCCCCAAAAGACACAGGTTCCGCAATGCTTGTACTGGGTCAAGCATTGATATCTTGGGTCCCTTCTTAATAATGGTTTATGGACCTTTCCTCCAGGAACTTGTCCAAACCTTTTTTAAACCCAGCTACACTAACAGCCTTTACTACATCCTCCGGTAACAAATTCCAAGTTTGTTTACACGTTGAGTGAAAAAATATTTTCGTTTATTAGTCTTAAATAGATTACCCTGTAGCTTCATTGCATGTCCCCTAGTCTTTCTATATTCTGATAACGTAAACAATCGATCTACGTTTACCTGTTCCACTCCGTTCATTAATTTATCGACGTCTATCATATCTCCCCTCAGCCATCTCTTTTCCAGGTTAAAGAGTCCTAATCTTTTTAGCCTTTCTTCATAGGAGTATCCTTCCATCACCTTTACCATTTTGGTGGCTCTTCTCTGAACCTTTTCTAATAACGCTATATCCTTTTTAAGATACGGCGACCAGACTTGCACACAATATTCAAGGTGCGGTCTCACCATGGAACGGTATAGAGGCATTATAATATCTTTGTTTTATTTACCATTCCTTTCCTTATGATACCTAGCATTCTATTTGCTCTCTTGGCTGCCTCTGCACACTGGGCCGAGGATTTTAACATGTTATCCACAATGACGCCTAAATCTTTTTCCTGGGTGGTGGTTCCTAATGTGGAACCTTGCATCGTGTAACCATAGTTTGAGTTGTTCTTCCCTAGGTGCATAACTTTGCACTTGTCCACATTAAATTTCATCTGCCATTTGGATGCCCAGTCTTCCAATTTATCAAGATCCTCTTGCAATTTTCCACAATCCTCTTGGGTTTTAACAACTTTAAATAGTTTTGTGTCATCTGCAAATTTGATAACCTCACTCGTTATTCCACTTTCCTGGTCATTTATGAATATGTCAAAAAGCAGCGGACCCAGCACAGATCCCTGGGGTACACCACTATTCGCCTTTCTCCATTGGGAAAATTGGCCATTTAGCCCAACCCTCTGCTTTCTATCTTTTAACCAGTTCCTGATCCACAGTAGTACACTGCCTCCTATCCCATGACACTTTAGTTTTGCCAAAAGTCTCTGATGAGGGACCTTGTCAAAGGCTTTCTGAAAGTCCAGATACACTATATCAGCAGACTCACCTTTGTCCACCTGTTTATTCACACTTTCAAAAAAAATAACAGATTAGTAAGACAAGATCTTCCTTGTCTAAAGGAGGAGGAGTGCTCATCATCACCAGGACAGATCTCCAGTTCAAAATGGATGACTCCACCAGCAACAACAACCTGGAAACTGTATCAATCTCCAACAACATATGCTCTATAAACCTGATTTATAGAGCTCCATCAGCCGATCCAGATGACCTATCAACCATAATAAACTTAGCATCCAACATCCAGGGTACAAGTAAACCTAATTGGATCTTAGGGGCCATCATTACAGGACAATCAAGCAACTGCACTTATAGAAGCCCTAGAGATCCTGGGATACACGCAAGTGGTGCAGGAACCTACTCACGCGAAAGGTAACATTCTAGACCTTATATTCGCCCCTCAGGTAATTTGCGATCGACCACAAAACATCATGCTGTCAGTAGCAGCAGTCCCATGGTCTGATCATAAACTCATCACTTTTTAGATGCCTATCCTCAACAAGCCACCAAGGCCCAAAGTGGATCCAAGCAAGACCTCTAGCCCAGCTGCCAGAAGTTTCCACCCGTTTAATAGAGAACGCATCCTAACCGAAACCTGCGCACTCATTGATGAGACTTCCCTAAACCTAGATGAGCTGATCACCGCCTGGAACAGTAAACTCAGCGCAATCGCGATCCGTACTCCAACAAACAAGTCCCCGAAGAAAAGAGCATCAGCCCCATGGTTCACAGCCGACCTGAGGGCATCACTAACCCTTCTACGGAGGCTTTAGAAGCGCTGGAGGAAGTCACGCACCAGCAGTGACCAAGCAGCATACATCCAACACCTGGCTGCGCACCGCAAAGCCATCACAGACAAGATGAGACAATATCATACAGACACCCTGAGACGGTCATTAAATAAACCGCATGACCTGTTTAACCTAGTCAAAACTCTTGCTAAAGAACCAACCCCTGAGCACCATGGCGATATCCACCCGCAGGACTTTGCAGTCTACATGCAATCCAAAATGTGCAAGACCGACAAAATAGTAATACCGGACCCCCCCCCCCCCCTGACGATCAAGAGTACCCAGCATCGCTAACATCCTTCTCTACACCATCAAAGAAACTTATCGAAGATACCATCTTAGCCCTAAACACTACCACCGCACACACAGATCCTTGTCCGGCATTCTGGATAAAAGATCTGCGATGTGATCTCTCTCCAATTATAGCCAACATCATAAACCGATCCTTTAACACTGGGTCTTTCCCCTCTACTCTCAAGCAGACCTCTGTCAGACCTTTTTTAAAAAACACTAAGTTAGACCCCCAAAAGGTAGAGTCTTACAGGCCCATATCTAGTATACCTATGCTCGCAAAAATCATTGAAAAAGTAGTGCATAGGCAATTACAGGATCATATTGACTCTGCTGCCCCACTAGATCCATCCCAACATGGATTCAGAGAGTCACACGGAGTGGAAACACTACTCACAGCTCTTTTCAACAATATAGTTTCTGGCGTTGACAACATCCGACATGGATTCGCACTCATTTTTTTAGATATAGCATCAGCTTTCGACTCAGTATGCCATGAGATTCTTCTTTGCCGGCTAAGAGAGAAAGGTATCAGCGGAACGGCGCTCGAATGGTGCAGATCCTACCTGTCCGGAAGATGGCAGCATGTTCGAGCAGACGGGGCTACATCGGAACCATTTCAACAAGGTCAAGGAGTGCCTCAAGGATCCTCCCTATCATCCTTGATGTTTAATATATACATTCAACCCATCTGCAACATCATTAGAACCTTCAATGTCAGTTGTATGATATATGCCGACGATGTTCTGTTATACATGCCAGTATCATTGGATAAACTAGACCTCGCCCCTCTGACTAACTGCTTCAACACCATATCGGAGTGGCTCCTCTCACAAAATCTGCGAATTCAACACAGGAAGACGGAGGTTCTCTTCATCTCGAGGAATCCAAACTTCATACCACCCAACTGTGTGAAGGTAAATGATGCCGAACTACAAGTGAAACCCGCTATACGTTACCTTGGAGTGACGCTGGATCAAAACCTCGACATGAAGAAACACATTGCCAATACCGTAAGAGCGATCTATTTCAAGATCAGATCCCTCAGACACCTACGCCCGTTACTCGATCCAGATGATTTCCGCACCATTTACCAAGCCCTGATCATTCCCCATTTCGATTATGCAAACTCCATACTACAAGGGCTCCCCCAATCCACCTTGAACCCCCTGCAACTTGCTATGAACAGTCCAGCGCGGGTAGTCTTTGGGGCATCCAGGAGAGACCATGTAACACCCCTCCTGAAACAGTTACAGTGGCTCCCCATTCAAGCCAGGATCAGTTTTAAGACCTTGCTGATGACCTTCAAAGCTGGCAAGGGGCTCTCCTCCTCCTCCCTTTCTGAACTCATCCAACCACTTGCACCTAACAGACCAAGAAGAACCGCAGAGTCAAACATGCTAACATTCCCAAAAGAAATGACAAGATGCACCAAAACAACAGCTAACAGAGCTTTCCGACTCTGCGCCCCAAGACTATGGAATACCTTACTGGCACATATCAGGGCAATCCCCAACTTGAGCCAGTTCAGGAAGGCCCTTAAACATTTCCTCTTCATCAAATATCTCACTGACAACACCGAACCTCAGTCCCACTTGAATAGCGAGAATCTCAGCAATAGTAGTAGTCAACCAGGCAAGCCCTCGCAACATGTGTCCCCAACAATGTAAAACACCAAACAGTATTCTTTTCTCACTACACTTCTTATGTATATAGTTTACCCTGTTATCCAAGTTCCATATCCTGTTAATTGTAATGACCAGACATATGCAACTTGTCGGATATTTCTGTTCCATGTAAACCGTGCTGATGTCGAATAGTGCGGTATATAAGAAATGTTAATAAATAAATAAATAAAGCCATGTTGGCTGTCTCCCATTAGGCCATGACTATCTACATACTGAGTAATTTTATTCTTTATGATGGTTTCTACCATTCTTCCCGGTACTGACATGAGGCTCACCGGTCTGTAGTTTCCCGGATCACCCCTTGAACCCTTTTTAAAAATTGGTGTTATATTGGCGATCCTCCAATCTTCAGGTATTAGAGATGATTTTAATGATATTTCACAGATTACTTATAGCAGGTCTGCAATCTCATATTTCAGTTCTTTCAACACCCTTGGATGTATACCATCTGGTCCAGGTGATTTGCTACTCTTCAGTTTATCTAATAGTTGTAATACATCTTCCCAATGTATCGATATTTCCTTCAATTCTTCCGCACCTTTAAATACCACTTCAGTCATGGGTAACATCCCTACATCTTCCTCAGTAAAGACCGAAGCAAAGAATTCATTCAGTCTCTCCACTATCGCCTTGTCGCCTCTTAGTGCCCCTTTAACTCCTCTATCATCTAATGGACCAACTGACTCTCTCACAGGTTTTTTGCTACGAATGTACTTGAAAAAATCTTTATTTCGCGTTTTTGCTTCCACAGCAAGCTTCTTCTCAAATTCTCCTTTTGCCTGCTTTATCAATGCCTTGCATTTGACTTGCCAGTGCTTGTGCTGTTTCCAGATTTCATCATTTGGCTCTTTTTTCCATTTCCTGAAAGATGCCTTTTTGGCAATAGCCTCTCTGACCTCACCTTTAAACAATGCTGGCAGTTTTTTGAACTTCCTTCCACTTTTCTTAAAGCGTGGAATACAGCTGGTCTGGGCTTCCAAGATAGTATTTTTCAACAACACCCAAGCTTGATGTAAGTCTTTAACCTTTGCAACTGCTCCTTTTAGTTTTTTCTTAACTATTTTCCTCATTTTATCATAGTCTCCCTTTCGAAAGTTAAAAGATAGTACTGTGGATTTCCTTACTATCCCTCCTCCACTAATTAAATCAAAGGCGATCATGCTATGATCACTATTGCCAAGTGGCCCCAACACCCTTATCTCTTACACTAGATCTGGTGTTCCACTAAGGACTAGGTCTAATATGGCTTCCCCTCTGGTCAGTTCATGATCCAGCTGCTCCAAGAAGCAGTCATTTATGTCATCTAGGAACTTTATCTCCTTAGCATGTCCTGCCTTGACACTGACCCAGTCGATACTGGGGTAATTGAAATCACCCATTATCATTACTGTGCTGTAACTTTTGTTAGCTTCCTTGATTTATTTGAGCATTTCATCATCCATTTGTTCATTCTGGCCAGGCGGTCGATAGTACACCCTCACTGCCATCGCCTTCCCCTTTTTATATGGAATTTCAATCCATAGAGATTCTACAGCAAATTTTGTTTCCTGCAAAACTTTAATCCTTTCTGACTCAATGCCCTCTCTAACATAGAGCGCAACCCCTCCACCAATTTGATCAGCTCTATCATTACGATATAGTTTGTACACAGGTTTCACAGTGTCCCACTGGTTGTCCTCCTTCCACCATGTCTCTGGTATTCCAATCAGTTTAGGAAGGCTATCAAGCATTATCTATTCACTGAGTACTTCCAGCCACCGTAATCCTAATATAAGATGTCATAAGACAAACTCATATGCATAACTACTCCATAAGACATACCTTCTTGAACTAAAATTTTGTTGTAATTCCGCTGCTCACTAAAATCTCTATGCTAGTTGAATTTATGTAAATAGTTTAATCGTTATTGTAGATAGTTATCCTTGTTTTCCCAAGTTTATTGCCCTGTTATATGTAACTCATACGTGTTTTTCAAATGTACTGAGAATGTTTTGTTCCATGTAAACCGCGCTGATGCTAAAGAGCGCGGTATATAAGAAACTTTAAATAAATAAATAAAAAATATCTAACCTCTCATTTAGTGCTATATATTCTAACTCTCCCATCTTATTTTTTAGACTTCTAGCATTTGCATACAAGCATTTTAGAGACTGTATTTTATTCATATTAATTTGGCTATTGGTAGACATGAGTAATTTGGGATCTTTAAGCTCTGTCTGCTCCATACTTGAGGGCATTTGGGCTACTTTGCTCTTTTTTGGAACCTCTCTGCTTTTGGTAGTATCCTTCAAGGAAACATTCTTCCGAACCATCCGCTCTTGGGCGACTGTCGGCTTTCCCCTATTATCTAGTTTATTTCTCTCTCTCTCTGGCCACCCAGATTTCACTACTCCTTATTATCCAGTTCTCAGTCTTCCTCTTTTTTATGCCATCTACCGCTTTTCAACCTTTACCCTAGTCCTTCCATTCCCCAGCTCTTCTTCCCTGGTCCATTATTCCCCAGTCTTTTGCTCACGCTCCATGTCTAACATCCCCCATCACCCATCCAGTGTGTCTCTCTCTCTGGCTTTCTCTTTCCCTCCATGCAGTACCTCCAGTCTCTCTTTCTTTCCATGTCTGCCATCTCCTTACCTGTTCCCCTGCAACCGGCATCTACCCCATCTCCATCCCATCCCATCCCATCCTTATTACTCACATGTCCAGCATCTCTCCATCTTTCTCAGTCTATTTACCCCATGTCCGTCTTCTCTCTCTACCTATTAGAATGTGCCAGTTTGGGGAATTAAATCTGCTATTTGCATTTTGCACAGAACAGAAAGGAGTGGAGTAGCTGCTTAGTAGTTAGAGCAACTGCCTAGTACCCAGAAGATCAAGGGTTTCATTCCCACTCCTTGTGACCTTGGGCAAGTCACTTTACCCTCCATTGCCTCTGAAGAAAAGGCTGGCAATCTACTTCCAGTTATACATTGCCAAGAAAACTCAGAGGCTGCTGGGTCGCCAGAAGTCAGCACTGACTTGACGGCACTTAAAAAATAAAATAAAATAAAATAACAGTGCAGAAGGGAAACATCGCTGCCTGGATGCCCCACCACTGTCTGAAACCAAATTTGGCCAAAACTGAGCTCCTTATCTTTCCCCCTAAACCCACTTCCCCCCTTCTCTCTCTATTTCTGTTTCCTCAACTTGCAACCTTGGGGTAATCTTCACCTCCTCTTTCTCCACACGCATCCAAGAGATAGCTAAAACTTGTTTCTCTGAAATTTGCCCCTTCCTTCCTGAACAGACTGGGGTATGTCTACGAAGTTGGACCAGTGAGTAATGAGGGCTGTCTGCAACCAGATCCCATGTTATTCAATGGACCCTTTTTGCAGATATCCCAGATCAGCCAGGCTTAGTAGATATACCCCACTACCCACTCCCAAACCCCTTATTTACTCTCTAGTCACCTCCCTTCTAGAGTATTGCAACGTGCTCCTCAACTTGCTCTGTCCAATCTGTCCATGACGAATCTTCCCCTAGTGTCACTATGCTTAAGTAACCCCCTCTTCTCAAGTTGTCACTTCATCAGCTTCTTCTCCGTTTATACATCCAGTTCAAACTTCTCCTACTGGCCTTTACGTGAATTCATTCTTTGGCTCCTCACTTCCTTTCTTCTCTTATCTCTCCCTGTACCCCCTTCTTGGGAAGTTGACTCTTCTGATAGATCCCTTTTATCACGTCCTGCTCTGCCACTACCAACTCTAGACTTGTTCATTCTATCTTGCTGCTCCATATGCCTGGAACAAACTGCATAAGTCAGTACATCAGGTTCCATCTCCGGCACTATTCAAATCCAAGCTAAAAACCTACCTTGTCAAGGCTGCTTTTGGATCCTGATCTTATTCTCCTGTTCTTCATCTATGTCCAGCTTTATTATTCCCCTAGATTTACCCTAGTCTATTATGTTGTCTATATTGGCTAGATTGCAAGCCCTATAGAGCAGGGACCAGGATCCATGGAATGCCTCTCGGATTGGAGGAGCCCAGCGTCCGCTGATTCCACCCCTATCTCTGCCCCTAGCTCTCCAAGGTCGTGGGGATCTCATCTACCGTGGACAGAAGAGAAGGAAGGGAATGGCTGCTATCGTGGGAGAGCCAGATCCTTTGCTGTGATTACGGTGGCCTTCCAACCTGTCTGTGGGGATCTGATCTCTTGCAAGCAGACAGGAGTCTGCCACTGCAGACAAAAGTTTGGCAGGGCCAAGGCCTGTGTAATCCACCCCATTCCAACACTCCTGAAGGACTATTTCTTCCATGTATATGTACAACGCTGCATATGCCTTGATGATGATAAGCAGTAGTAGTAGTAGAAATGCTGCATCTTTCTATTACTTTGGTGATTCTTCTGTTTGGAAAATATATTATTCCTATCACCATTCCTCTTCCTTCTCCCACAGTTCTGGAACTAAGTAGTCCCCCATCTTTGGATAAATGTCCCTGATTTACCTGGAAACATTCTGGTATTCTTAACTAAGGCTGGAGATTTAAAAAGGCTAAACCAAAATCCAAATAAATACCCTTCAAAGTTCAAAAAAATTGTATTGGGGCTGGGAAGAGTGCATCAGGTGGCTGGAGGAGGAACTGTGCTGACTCTTGATAGATGCCGAGGAACAGCGGGCACGGGCCGGGGATTGTGAGGACCAGCAGCGGCAAGGGGAGACAGAAGAGCTGCGCGGCCAGCTGGAGCGGTTGAACCGGGAGAAAAATGAACTGCTGCAGTTCTCTATGGAGCAGGACTGACTCATCCAGGACAGGCAGCAGCAAGTGGCATGGCTGGAGGATGAGCTGTGTGTGGTGGCAGAAGAGCAAAGTCGTGCGGAAGACCGGATGAGAGAGGGTGGGCCGGAGTTGCACGACCTACAGCAGCATCTGCAGGAGGCTGAACAGACTCAGGTCCGCTTGCAGCGTGAGTTCGGAGCTTACAGCACTGCGTTGACCTGCTCTCCAAGGAATGCGCACTCAACACAAAACTATCTAGCTCTGTTTTAATTTTAGATTTTGCCACCTCTGCCTTCCCGCTGCATGGGAAGGCAGAGGCAGGCCAGAGGAGGCAAAATCTAAAACTAAAACAGAGCCGGAGTGCCACCCCCTGCAAACTGCCGCCTGAGGCGCCTGCCTCAGTTGGCCTTATGATAGAGCTGCCCCTGAATATTGGTGTTATGAAGGCTTGCCCTACTGTTTGGAAGTTAGCTTGTTCCAATAGAGGTTTGAGTTTGTGTAGCATTCTTATCTTGTGGTACGCTGTCTTGATGGTGTACTTAATATGTGTTTGGAAGTTAAGGTTTTGGTCAATTGTGATTCCTAGGTATTTCACCTCTGTTTTTACAACCAGGTCATTATTTAGAATTTTGAGGATTTTTGGTGGTGTGAAAGTGGGATTTCTGGTGATGTATATGGCTTCAGATTTTCTGTAGTTTATTGAGAGGTTCCTTTTGCTTAGCCAGTAATTAATAGCTCCGAGGCAGGTAATTAGCCATGCATCATCTGGGTGATCGGTATCAATTGGTGCATATATCATTATATCATTTGCATAAATTTTGTGCTCTTTGATTATGTTGCAAAGTGGTTGGGTGTATATATTTAGGAGCATGGCAGACAGTTTTGACAGTAATTTCCCAACTTGACTTATTGTTGCCTGTTTGTAAAAGTTAGCGGAGGACAAGGACCGCTACCCTTTACTGAACCATTTTGCGGAAGACTCTCTTCTCCAGTCCTTTGCTTTTGTTTGTAAAAGTTCACAAACAGAGGAACATAGAAAAGAATACAGGATAAAGCTAAAAGAGACAAAAAGAGAAATAAGGATAGCAAAATCAAAGGCAGAAGAAAGATGGGTAAAGATGTGAAGTGTGGTGGCAAAACTTTCTTCAGTTATATTCGGGAGAAGAGGAAAATCAGAGGTGGAATTTCAGGACTCAAAAGTACTGGGAATGGATTCGTGGAAAGTGACATTGAAAAAGCAAAAATGTGAAACAAATACTTCTGCTCTGTTTTCACTAGAGAAAATCCTGGAGAAGGACCAGCTGTGACTGACAAATATACAAATAGGAATGGAGTAGATACCACACCATTCACAAAAGATGATGTGTTAGAACGGAGTGGAGGAGTGGCCTAGTGGTTGGGGCAAGGTACTTCAGGCCGGAAGGTCAGGGGTTCAAATCCCACTAGAGGACAGCAACCTTGGGCCGGAAGGACTGGGGTTTCTAGTCCCACAGGTGCTCCTTGTGGTCTTGGGCAAGCCACTTAACCCTCCATTGCCCATGTTCCCTGTAAAATAGTTATCTCCAAGTTATAATGCCCCGTTCAATGTAATTTCAGTTTGTTCAATGTAAACCGCACTGATGCAGAATAGCACAGTATATAAGAGAATGTAAATAAATAAATAAATAAATAAACTTGCAAAACTGAAAGTGGACAAGGCCATTGGACCCGATGGGATACATCCCAGGATACTGAAAGAGCTCAGAGAGGTTCTTGCAGGGCTGTTAAAGGATGTTTTTAATAGAAACTTGGAGACAGGAGAAGTTCCACAGGACTGGAGAAGGGCTGATGTGGTACCTCTCCACAAAAGTGGTAATAGGGAAGAAGTGACAAACTACAGGCCCGTGAGCCTTACCTCGGTGGCGGGAAAAGTAATGGAGGCGATCCTGAAAGAGCAAATAGTGGACTTCCTCAAAACCAGTAGGTTGCATGATTTTATTTATTTATTTATTTGTTTGTTTGTGTGTTTTATATACCGCTATTTTGGTAATCATTTCTAACAACAGATACATTAAACAATATAACTGGTGGTGAAAAAGCAAAGATTTACATAATTATGTATATTTAACTTATTTACAGTTGAAATAAAAGAGGGTGTCATTCAGAGTGAAGGGTAATTCTAGGGGATGGAGGGAAAGATCATGGAGAATGGAAGCGTGCTAATGAGTGGATTAAGAGATTGGGAGCTTAAATGGAGAGGGGATTGTAATGTATGTGGGGTCTACATAAGTTGTAGTTTCATTATGGCCAAAATGTTCAATGAAAAAGGTGAGTTTTGAGGCAACATGGTTTTACCAAAGGACGATCATGCCAAACATATCTGATTGGGTTCTTTGACTGGGTGACCAGAGAACTAGATCAGGGGCATGCGATGGATGTCATCTACCTAGATTTCAGCAAACCTTTGATACTTTCCCTCATAGGAGGCTTATCAATAAACTCAGTAGTTTGGGGATGGGTCGCAAGGTGGTGAACTGGATCAGAAATTGATTGACTGACAGATGACAGAAGGAGACGGTAAACAGAACTCAGTCGGATGAAAGGAAGGTGATTAGCAGGGTGCCCCAGGGATCAGTCCTGGGACTGGTACTGTTCAATGTATTTGTGAGTGATATTGCTGAAGGGAGTGGAGGAGTAGCCTAGTGGTTAGAGCAACTGCCTCATACCCAGAAGATCAAGGGTTTGATTCCCACTGGCACTCCTTGTGACTTTGGGCAAGTCACTTTACCCTCCATTGCCTCGGAAGAAAAGGCTGTCAATCTACTTCCGGTGATACATTGCCAAGAAAACCCAGAGGTAGCTGGGTCGCTATGAGTCAACACTGACTTGATGGCACTAAAAAAAAAAAAATTGCTGAAGAGCTGAATGGAAAAGTCTCTCTTTTTGCAGATGAGACGAAAATTTGCAACAGAGTGGGCTACCCTAAGCGAGTAGATAACATGAGGAAAGATCTATAAAAGCTGGAAGAATGGTCTAATGCTTGGCAGTTAAGATTTAATGTGAAGAAGTGCAGTGTAATGCTCTTGGAAAGCAGAAATTCAAGGAAATTGTATATGATAGGGGGCGAGGGGTTGGTGTGCACGGACCAGGAAAAGGACTTTGAAGTGATTGTTTCTGAGGATCTCAAGGTGGCGAAACAGTGTGACAAGGCGATGGCAAAAGCCAGGAGGATGTTGGGTTGCTTACAGAGAGGAATTACCAGCAGAAAGGAAGAGGTACTAATGCCACTGTACAAGTCACTTGTGAGGCCACACTTGGAATATTGTGTTCAATTTTGGAGACCATATCTCACAAAGGATATAAAAAGACTGGAAATGGTTCAGAGGAAGGTGACCAAAATGATTTGGAGCCTGCGTCAGAAAACATATGAGAAGAGACTTGAAGACCTAACTATGTACATTCTAGAGATGAGGAGGGACAAGGAAGATATGATTCAGACCTTTAAATGCTTAGAATATTAATGAACAAACAAACCTCTTCCAAAGACAGGGAAGCTGTAAAACTAGAGGGCATAACATGAAGCTGCAAGGGGGTACTGAAAGGCAATGCTAGGAAATACTTTTTCACTGAAAGGGTGGTGGATGCTTGGAATGCCCTCCCGATGGAAGTGGTGGGGGCAAATACAGTGACAGAATTCAAAATGGCATGGGACAGACACAGTAGATCCCTTTATAGCAACAGGATAAAATCAAAATAAGCATAACTATCTCTTATATCTGAACAAATAGGGGTGACCTGCATGGAGTGGTGGGTACACCTACTCTTGCCACCTTGCTGGGCAGACCAAATGGACCATACAGGTCTTTATCTGCTGTCATATACTATGTTACGCTATTGCAGAAAAGGTACAGAGAAGAGCCACCAAAATGGTAAAGGGGATGGAAGGATACCCCTATGAGGAGAGGCTAATAAGAGAAAATATTTTTTCAGTCAAAGTGTAGTCATACTATGGAATTTGCTACCGGAGGATGTAGTAAAAGCTGTTAGTGTAGCTGTGTTTAAAAAAGATTTTGACATGTTCCTGGAGGAAAGGTCCATAAACCATTATTAAAGAGGACCCAGGAAATCCACTTCTTGCCCCAGGACAAGCATTGAGGAACCTGTGTCTTTTGGGGAACCTGCCAGATACTTATGATCTAGATTGGCCACTGTTGGAAACAGGATACTGGGCTTGATGGACCTTGCTCTGACCCAGTATGGCATATCCTATGTTCTCTGTTTCCAGCCGATGGTGTTTCTCTTCCTTAGCTGTGCTCGTGGTGGCTGTTTTGGGAATGTCTGCCAGTATGCTCTGTGGCGGAGGTCTCCAGGGGTGTACAAGAGGTGCCCATCTGGAACTGCCCACTTATTAGAACGTGGGCTCCTGATCATGAGGATCATTGTAGCCCAGGGGGAGCAACCCGGGGTGCTCCTATTTGATCCATTGTCTCAGCTCTTATATTTTCTTAAACTTGTTTTAAAAAAAGGAAATCAGGTCTGTAAGCAGTCTAATTCAGTTCTTGAACATCAATGCACCGTTCGGTGAGTGAATACGTGGCATCCCTCTTTTCCAACCCCCCTTCCGGATCAGGAGAACATAAGAAATGCACACAGGATTATGGACCTTTCCTCTAAGAAATTGTCCAAACCTTTTTTAATACCAGCTACACTAACAGCTTTTATTACATCCTCCGTTAACGAATTTCAGAGATTGATTATGTGTTGAGTGAAAAAATAAAGATACGCGTGGGAAAAGCTGGCCTATCTATACCCGTGGGAGCTAACCAGGCAGGACTACAAAAAAGGGGACTGCTACTCCTGGAGAGAGATCTGCAATAGTGAGTATATACTTCTGGGAATAAAAGGCAAAACAGGGTCAATATTCCAAGCAAGGACTGTTAATCACCCAGGAAGTTGGTCACAGCTTACCTCAGGAGCACAGGCATAAATAGTTCAACCAGAGTTCTGTGATCCTCAGTCTTGAAGGACTACAACAGGGGACTGCTACTTCTGGAGAGAGATCTGCAATAGTGAGTATATACTTCTGGGAATTTTTCTGAAGGGAATTCTTTGGATTAAAGCTGATTATCTGTGAACCCAGTATATTTGTTAAATCAGTCAGGGCCTAGTAACAGCAGTTTAAGTTTAAATTTAGAGTTAAAACACAGAAGAGAGCTTTCTGGTTAAATTTAGAACCCAGCAGAGAGTTTCTAGTTTAACTTTCATACTCATTCAGGGCCTAGCAGCAGCAAAAATCTTTAATTTAAATCAAATCAGAATATAACTTAGCATAAAAGGCAAAACAGGGTCAGTATTCATTGAACAAGAAATAAAGTCTTCTAGAGACCTTTACAAAGAGGCCTTCTACCTAGGGGGCAAGAGACCTGTGAAACTTTTTAAATAGGTGTTAAAGCCAGGTGGCAGGTCAAAAGGCCATTTTGAAAGACTCCTTCTATCCATACAAGGACTGTTAATCACCCAGAAAGTTGGTCACAGCTTACCTTAGAAGTACAGGACAGGGTACTGTATAACAGCCCTCTTTTAATAAGTCTTATGATTCCTAGCATTCTGTTTGCTCTCTTGGCTGCCGCTGCACACTGGGTGAAGGGTTTTAACCTGTTATCCACGATGACACCTAAATCTTTTTCCTGGGTGGTGATTCCTAATATGGAACCTTGCATCGTGTAACCATAGTTTGGTTTTTCTTTCCTAGGTGCATAACGTTGCACTTGTTCACATTAAGAAGCAGCAGACCCAGCACAGATCCCTGGGGTACTTCACTATTCACCCTTCTCCATTGGGAAAATTGGCCATTTAGCCCTAACCTCTGCTTTCTATCTTTTAACCAGTTCCTGATGCACAATAGTACACTGCCTCCTATCCCATGACTCTTTAGTTGTGCCAAAAGTCTCTGATGAGGGACCTTGTCAAAGGCTTTCTGAAAGTCCAGATACACAATATCAACAGACTCTCCTTTGTCTACCTGTTTATTCACACCTTCAAAAAAACATATCAGATTAGTAAGAGAAGATCTTCCTTGTCTAAAGCCATGTTGGCTGTCTCCCATTAAGCCATGACTATCTACATGTTCAGCAATTTTGTTCTTTATGATGGTTTCCATCATTTTTCCTGTTACTGATGTCAGGCTCATTGGTCTGTAGTTTCCTGGAACCCTTTTTAAAAATTAGCTTTACATTTGCCATCCTCCTATCTTCAGATATTACAGATGATTTTAATGATTGCATACCTGCTATTAGTAATCTGTGAACTATCTCTTCTCCAGGAACAAGCAGGAAGTCAGTCCTCACTTAGGGGTGATGTTGGCGCCGACGAAGCCCCATGTGGAGCAAATCCCCAGCTTTCAAAGAAAGCCTTTGGGAATTGCTACCACGCATGTGCAGTCCCCTTCCCGCCCAAGGATGCCATCTTGCTCAGTCTCCTGTTGTCAGCAGAGCCGTTTGGACGTAGTTCCTCCGTGTCCTGGAAAAAGTGATTATTTTCTCTGTTCTTTCGCTGGTTGACACCAGTACTCTTCCCGCCTCCGGCATTGGTACTTCAGTATCAAGCCGGGTCCCTTTTTCTCCACTTCTTTAACTTTCCGTCCCTGAGGTGTTTTCGCGCCCTTTTTGTACCTCTTTTTCTCGCTGGCAGCCCGTAGGGTCTTTGACCTCGCCAGGATTCTTTTTCCCCCAATGGCTACCAGCAGTTTTAAGAAGTGTGATCAGTGCGGGAAGATAATGTCCCTCACCGACACACACGACTGCTGCCTCTGTTGCCTCGACCCAGCGGCCTGTGGCCCATGTAAGAGGATCTCCTCTAAGGCCCTGAGGAGCCGCCAGCAGCAGCACGAAAAAATTTTCCCCAAGTCCCCCGTGCCTCCGAGAGCCAGAACCTCGTCCGAGGCATCAACGTCTCGGAGGGAACACTCCGAGTCCGAACATCATCGACGTTCCTCAGGAAGGGGATCCACTTCACGGGAACACAAGAGGAAGAAGAAGTCCTCGAAGGCGGCGTCTCTGGATGGCTCTGACATCGGGCCTTCTCGGGGCCAGTCGCGAAGCCCTGAACACTTGCCTGGGTCGTCGGAGAGGGAGCGGCCTGCCAAGGTTCCTCGGTGAGACCAAACCCGTCTAGGCAAGTACTGACTGTCCTGGTTGAAGACTAATCACTGGGAGAACCAGCGTCGGGGCCGATCGAGTCGGCACCCGAGCCGGAGGCTGCGGAGCCTCCCGGACTCATGTCCAGGATGGCGGCTTTGGAGCACAGTTTCACTGCTTTCATCGCAGAGCAGCGGGTGCTGATGTCTGTCATGTCCGGTACCTCTTCCCCGACCACTGTGCCCTCGACGTCCAAGTTGACCCCGGAGGCCAAGCCAATCCTCAAGGTCTTTCGGGCTCGAGTCGATCCTTGGCCGAGGTCACCCTTGGCCTTCCATTCAGGACCGAGGTCATCGCCGCCGAGCCTGCTGGCGTTGGGGCGGAAGGCGCCGAGACCCTCGACATCCGCGGAGACCCTCGAGTCCTCCTCAGAGGCCTCAGCTTGGGAGACAGAGGACGAGGAGTCCCCGGACACCCACAGGCATAGGGACGTCCCGTCTAATTCCCCGGTATCCGAACCTCGGAGAAGGTCCCCACCGGAGGATATGCAGTTCCTGGACTTCCTGCAGGATATGTCCAAGGCTTTGGCTTTCCCCATGGATTCCGAGGAGGATCCTTGAGCTGATGAGCTCGAGATCCTCCAGTATGAGGCTCCTCCTCATGAGACCCTCATGGTACCCATTCCTCTGATCCTGGAACGACTGATGCTTCGCATGTGGGAGACACCAGCGTTGACGCCAGTGATCAGCAAATGACTCAACTTGATGTATCGGGTCCTTTGGAGCCCTGGTTTCCAGAAATCACAACTGCCTCATAACTTCATGGTTGTGGAATCGGCCATGCGTCAGCTGAAGAGTCAGAAGATGCACTCCTCGGTGCACCCCGACAGGGAGGCCCGGAACTTGGATGCCCTCGGCAGAAAATGTTTCCAGGGTGCAATGCTGAACTGTCGAATCTAGGCATACCAGCTGTACATGGGCATGTATCTGAGGGAGCTGGCGAAGGAGATCTCCGGGTTCTCAGTTGGTCTCTCCAAGGAGCCTTTGCAGCGCTCCAAGGGCCTGTCCAAAGCCATCCGTGAGTGCTCCAAATGTATGTCTCAGGCGGCCTATGACGGGTTTGAGTCGGCGACTCGGGTAGCTGCGGCGGGCATCGGTACACGCCGCCAAGCCTGGTTATCCGACCTCGAGCAATGGGTTCAGGACAAGTTGGTCGATGTCCCATGCCAAGGGGAAAATCTCTTTGGCAAACCCATGACCGACAAGGCTGCAGAGCTGGAAACCAAGTACATGTTGAGGACACGGCTCTCCAAAAAGATCTCTATCCCTTCTTGTATGAAGGGCTAGGGTAAAAAGCCCTTTTACCTGAGGAAGATTGCTGCTTACTGAAATTACCCCTATTATCAGGCCTCCCCGGCTCCCCAACAGGGGCAGCAAGCCAAGGGACAGGTGCATGGCCCATGTAAGTAGAAGGCCCGCAAACCACGGGCCCCAGCTCCTGTACAGCCTGGTGGGGGTTTTTGACTCCCACAGCATGGCCTCTCTTCCAGCCGGAACCAGGCAGTCCACAGGAGGCCGACTCGCCTTGTTTACCCACAGGTGGACATCCATCACCACCGATTCTTGGGCATTACAGGTGGTCAGGGAGGGCTACCTTCTACGCCTAGCCCAGGTGCCTCCACAATACTTTCCAGGAGAGCCCTTCAGGTCTCCCCTTCACCAGGACCTCCTTTTGAAGGAGTTGGCAGGTCTTCTCGAGGATCAGGCGGTGGAACCAGTGCCCTACCACCTTCAGGGCAGGGGTTTCTACTCCACGTACTTTCTGGTACCAAGGAGAACAGGAGGTCTCAGACCCATCCTAGACCTGCGCAACCTCAACAAATTCCTGGTATGGGAGAAGTTCAAGATGCTCTCCCTTGGAATATTGCTGCCTTACCTCCGCCAGGGAGACTGGCTATGCTCCTTAGATCTGAAGGATGCCTACACGCATTTTATGATCTACCCAAGCCACAGGCAATATCTCCACTTTGTGGTGGGAGGAAACCACTGCCAGTACAGAGTACTTCCCTTTGGCCTTGCCTCAGCCCCCAGGGTATTCACAAAGTGCCTGGCGGTGGTCACGGCCTTCATCAAGCTTCAAGGAGTCTTCGTCTTTCCCTAGCTAGACGATTGGCTCATCAGGGGCACTTTAGTCAACGAAGTGTGACAGGCCACGGCCCGTACCATCCAGATACTGCAGCACTTGGGGTTCGTAATCAACTGCCCCAAGTCCCATCTGGAACCAGCCCAGGAGCTTGAATTCATTGGGGAAAAGCTCGACACCATCCATTCGAAGGCCTTTTTGCCCGTAGACAGAGTAGAGCGACTCATGGCCCTGGCAGACCAGGCAAGTTGCAGTCTCTCGGTGCCATCAAGACAGTTGCTACGTCTTCTGGCCCACTTGGTCTCCACGGTTCATGTAACCCCAAATGCCCGCTTCCACATGCGGACTGCACAGTGGTGCCTCAGAGACCAGTGGTCCCAGGCTTCGGGACACCTCAGGGACAGGAACAAGATCACCGGAGCCCTGGTGCGGTCCCTGTCATGGTGGCTCTCCCTCCATCATCTGGGAGTGGGCATGCCTTTTCAGTCCCTTCCCCATTCAAGGACCCTCACCACAGACGCCTCCTTACTGGGTTGGGGAGCTCATTGTCAGGGGTACCGTACTCAGGGAGTGTGGTCCTGGGAGGAGAGTACACAGCAGATCAACTTGCTGGAGCTGTGCGCCATTTGTCTCGGTCTCGCAGTCTTCAAACTCTACCTGAGCCACAGAGCTGTCCTAGTCCAAATGGACAACCAGGTGGCCATGTTCTATGTGAACAAACAAGTGGGCACGTGGTCCCACATCCTGTGTCAGGAAATCCTAAGCTTGTGCTCCTTTTATTTATTTATTTAACAGTTCTTTTATACCGCGCTCTTTATCATCAGTGCGGTTTACAGTGAACGAAACGACTCACGGACAGCAATAGGCCAGCATGAGTTTACATATAACAGGGAAATTAACCAGGACAAAAAACTTTGTAATTCAAAAGGGATTCTTTTGAAAGCGATGTACCTGCCCGTCCAGGACAACTGCCTGGCCGACAGGCTAGGCAGGATCCTCCGACCGCACGAGTGGCAACTCAATCGGGAGATGGCCCACCAACTCTTTCAGATCTGGGGGAGGCCAGTGTTGGACTTGTTTGCCAGTCCAGACAACCACTAGTTGCCCCGGTTTTGCTCAAGGCAACCGCACCTGGCCAGAGTGGCCGCCGATGCTTTTCTAGTCTCATAGTTGGCAGGGCTTCTGTACGCATTTCCGCCGACCCCTCTGATCGCCCGGACTCTATTCAAGATTCTTTGCGACAGAGATCTTGTCATCCTCATAGCACCGCCTTGGCCCAGGCAACTGTGGTTCCCGCTTCTCCTCCAGCTGGAGGTGGAGGCCCCCATTCCCTTCGGCTCGTCCCCATGGCTCCTGTCCCAAGAGAGGGGCTCTCTCCTACATCCCAACCTCCACTCTCTGTCGCCGACAGCGTGGCTGCTGAGAGAATGACTCTTGCCCCACTTTTCCTCCCAAAGGAAGTGGAGGAGGTTTTACTGGCTTCTCATAAACCATCCACTAGACCAGGGGTCGGCAACCCGCGGCTCCGGAGCCGCATGCGGCTCTTTCTCACCTTTGCCGCGGCTCCGGAGCACACTGCCCGCTTTAAACGTCGCGTTATGGGCTCCCTCCCTTCTTCTGCAGCCGCGGTTCCCTGTCTCTTAGGGAACCGCGGCTGTGCTTTTAAAATCATCTCGGAGCCCTTCCTGTCTTGACGGGCTCCGTGCAGCATTGTCCCGCCTCTAAAGGAAGTTTTGGAGGCGGGACAATGCTGCACGGAGCCCGTCAAGACAGGAAGGGCTCCGAGATGATTTTAAAAGCACAGCCGCGGTTCCGTAAGAGGCAGGGAGCCGCGGCTGCAGAAGAAGGGAGGGAGCTGACATGGAGGGAGGGAGCAGATATGAATGGATGGAGGGAGGGGGCTGACATGGAGGGATGGAGGGGGCTGACATGGATGGAGGGGGGCTGACATGAATGGATGGAGGGAGGGGGGCTGACATGGAGGGGGCTGACATGGAGGGAGGGAGCAGATATGAATGGATGGAGGGAGGGGGGCTGACATGGAGGATGGGGGCTGACATGGAGGGATCGATCGACGGTGGCTGACATGGAGGGATGGAGGGGGCTGACATTGAGGGAGGGAGCAGATATGAATGGATGGAGGGAGGGGGGCTGACATGGAGGGATGGAGGGGGCTGACATGGAGGGAGGGGGGCTGACATGGAGGGATGGATCGAGGGGGCTGACATGGAGGGAGGGGGGCTGACATGGAGGGAGGGAGCAGATATGAATGGATGGAGGGAGGGGGGCTGACATGGAGGGAGGGGGGCTGACATGGAGGGATGGATCGAGGGGGGCTGACATGGAGGGATGGAGGGGGCTGACATGGAGGGAGGGAGCAGATATGAATGAATGGAGGGAGGGGGGCTGACATGGAGGGATGGAGGGGGCTGACATGGAGGGAGGGGGGCTGACATGGAGGGATGGATCGAGGGGGGCTGACATGGAGGGATGGAGGGGGCTGACATGGAGGGAGGGAGCAGATATGAATGAATGGAGGGAGGGGGGCTGACATGGAGGGATGGAGGGGGCTGACATGGAGGGAGGGGGGCTGAAATGGAGGTATGGAACGAGGGGGGCTGACATGGAGGGATGGAGGGGGCTGACATGGAGGGAGGGGGCTGACATGGAGGGAGGGAGCAGATATGAATGGATGGAGGGAGGGGGGCTGACATGGAGGGATGGGTCGAGGGGGGCTGACATGGAGGGATGGAGGGGGATGACATGGAGGGAGGGAGCAGATATGAATGAATGGAGGGAGGGGGGCTGACATGGAGGGGGCTGACATGGAGGAAGGGGGGCTGACATGGAGGGACGGATCGAGGGGGGCTGACATGGAGGGATGGAGGGGGCGGACATGGAGGGAGGGAGCAGATATGACTGTATGGAGGGAGGGGGGCTGACATGGAGGGAGGGAGCTGATATGAATGGATGGAGGGATGGAGGGGGCTGACATGGAGGGATGGAGGGGGCTGACATGGAGGGAGGGAGGGAGCAGATATGAATGAATGGAGGGAGGGGGGCTGACATGGAGGGATGGAGGGGGCTGACCTGGAGGGTGGGGGGCTGACATGGAGGGATGGATCGAGGGGGGCTGACATGGAGGGATGGAGGGGGCTGACATGGAGGGAGGGAGCAGATATGAATGGATGGAGGGAGGGGGGCTGACATGGAGGGAGGGGGGCTGACATGGAGGGATGGATCGAGGGGGGCTGACATGGAGGGATGGAGGGGGCGGACATGGAGGGAGGGAGCAGATATGAATGAATGGAGGGAGGGGGGCTGACATGGAGGGGGCTGACATGGAGGGAGGGGGGCTGACATGGAGGGATGGATCGAGGGGGCTGACATGGAGGGATGGAGGGGGCTGACATGGAGGGAGGGAGCAGATATGAATGGATGGAGGGAGGGGGGCTGACATGGAGGGAGGGAGCTGATATGAATGGATGGAGGGATGGATCGAGGGGGGCTGACATGGAGGGATGGAGGGGGCTGACATGGAGGGAGGGAGCAGATATGATTGAATGGAGGGAGGGGGGCTGACATGGAGGGATGGAGGGGGCTGACATGGAGGGAGGGGGGCTGACATGGAGGGATGGAGGGGGCTGACATGGAGGGAGGGAGCAGATATGAATGGATGGAGGGAGGGGGGCTGACATGGAGGGATGGATCGAGGGGGGCTGACATGGAGGGATGGAGGGGGCTGACATGGAGGGAGGGAGCAGATATGAATGAATGGAGGGAGGGGGGCTGACATGGAGGGGGCTGACATGGAGGGAGGGGGCTGACATGGAGGGATGGATCGAGGGGGGCTGACATGGCGGGATGGTGGGGGCTGACATGGTGGGAGGGTGCAGATATGAATGGATGGAGGGAGGGGGCTGACATGGAGGGAGGGAGCTGATATGAATGGAGGGAGGGAGGGGGGCTGACATGGAGGGGGCTGACATGGAGGGAGGGGGGCTGACATGGAGAGAGGGAGCAGATATGAATGGATGGAGGGAGGGGGGCTGACATGGAGGGAGGGAGCTGATATGTAAGGAGGGAGGGGGGCTGACATGGAGGGAAGCAGAGGCAATACATGGAGGGAGGGGGGCTGACATGGAGGGATGGAGGGGGCTGACATGGAGGGAGGGGGGCTGACATGGAGGGGGCTGACATGGAGGGATTGGGGAGGCGGGCTGACATGGAGGGAGGGAGGGAGGGGGCTGACATGGAGGGATGGAGCACTGGTAATGGGGTTGAGGGGACGAGCACTGGAAATGAGCTGATTAGGGGAGGCTAGGACTGGTAATGAGCTGATGGGGGTAGGACTGGTATTGGGCTGATTAGGGGAGGCTAGCACTGGTAATGGGGTTGAGGGGGGATTAGCACTGGAAGCGAGCTGATTGGGGGGCTTTGACTGGGCATGGGCTGATTGTGGGGAGGGGAGGATAGAGCTGCTGGCCCTGGAAGATAACTGGGGGCTAAGGCTACAAATGGGCTGATATGAGGGGATGGGAGAATGGAACTGGATCTGAGAGGGGCTGCCATGGTATTTGTACTAGAAGGGACTGGTCAGTGGGGAAGGAGGGGGACTGGAAGGAAATGGACACCAGTGGCAATCATGGGAATGCAAGTTGACATTGGAAGGTACTGGGAGTGAGGACTGGAAAGGGGCTGATATTGGGGAGGGTTACTGGGACTGGAAATAGGCTGATGGAAAGAAGTGAAGAAAACGAAAGAAGAGATAAGAACTGGCAGATGGACCATAGACCACAGAAAGAGAGCTAAGAGAAGACAGGAAAGCAGAAGCCTCAGATCGGGACCAGCATGATCAAAGAATAAATTGGTCAGACAACAAAGGTAGAAAAAATAATTTTATTTCATATTAGTGATTTGACTACAAAATCATCATAATTTTGAAATCAAATATTGTTACTTCTTGTTGTTATATTTTCTGGCATATTTTTTTTGGTGTGCGAAGGAAGAGGGGTAGTCTTATACGGCGAGTATAGGCCAAACACCTATATTTTAACAGGAAAAGTAGGGGGTCGTATATAGCATTAAGGTAAGAAACAATATATGCAGTGTTAGATTTGTTTTAAATGTCGCAATGGTTTTGCGGCTCCCAGTTTTTTTTTTCCCTTCGGAAACGGGTCCAAGTGGCTCTTTATGTCTTAAAGGTTGCAGACCCCTGCACTAGACGGACGTATTATTTATTTATTTTATTTATTTAACATTTGCTTCTATACCGCGCTATTAAAATCAGCGCGGTGTACATCAAACAAGCATACTACAATGTATACAAACAACATTGAGTTTTACAAAGAACAGGAAATTGAACATGGGAAGGAAACCAGGGGAACTAAATACATATTAACTCAAACTATGCCTTCAAGTTGCGCAGATTCGCTATTTGGTGTGCTGGGCAGAGGGTGGATCCCTTCTCCTGCCCAGTCGTTGTGGTTCTGCAATACCTGCTCCATCTCTCTGAGCAGGGCCTTAAGTCTAACTCTGTCAGAGTGCATCTCAGTGCCCTGGTGGCAAACCACTTTCTTGTAGATGACAGGCCTCTCTGCTCACCCAGTGGTGTCCAGGTTTTTGAAAGGCTTGCTTCTCTTAAAGCCCCCGATGCATCCACCGGCGACCGAGTGGGATCTTATTGTTGTCTTGGGACAGCTCACCCGGCTGCCCTTTGAGCTGATGGCCACGTGCCATCTTCGTTACCTCTCCTGGAAAGTGGTGTTCTTGGTGGCGCTCACCTCTGCCCGCAGGGTCAGTGAGCTCCAGGCCCTCGTAGTCGAGAGGCCTTATGCCAGGTTTTACCAGAATAGGTTGGTGCTCCGGACGCATCCCAAGTTCCTCCCGAAGGTGGTTTCTCTGTTTCACCATTTCACCTCAATCAAGAGGTGGTTCTTCCCACCTTCTTTCCAAGACTGTATGCCAGCTGGGCACAGGCAGTCCACCATACCTGGATTGTAAGAGGACCCTGTTCTTTTACAGTCAGCGTACGCAGGGTCACAGGAAAGCTTCTCAGCTGTTTGTTTCCTACGACCTCAGTAAGCTGGGGGCAGCTGTGACAGAGCGTACACTGTCCATCAGGGTGGCGGACTTATGCCCGGGCTTATGAGGCAGTGGGTCTCCCACTGGAGTGCTTGGTTAAGGCTCATAGGGTCAGGGCCATGGCGGCTTCAGTGGCTTACCTCTGCTCTGTTCCGTTGGCGGACATCTGCCGGATCGCCACCTGGTCTTCGGGGCAGACCTTCGCAGCTCATTACTGCCTGGATAGGGAGTCCTGACGGGACAGTGCCTTTGGCCAGGCGGTACTCCGGAATTTATTTGAGGCCTAGGGAACTCCTACCCTTCAACCCTCTCTGTGTTTAGGCTACCGGAATGTCACTCCCTTGTTAGGGTTGTGCTTGCGGCTCTCCTGAGGGAGCTGTTTTTGGCTTTGGGTTCCAGGTAGCCTGTAGCTGGGGAGTCCCATAAGTGAGGACTGACTTCCTACTTGTTCCTGGAGAAAGCGTAGTTATTCACCTGTAACAGGTGTTCTCCAGGGACAGCAGGAATCAGTCCTCACTACTCTCCCTCCTCCTTTTGGAATTGCATTCCTTCATTTCATTGGTTTTTTTTTTCTGTCTTTTAGCTAGATCATCTGACTGAGCAAGATGGCACCCTTGGGCGGGAAGGGGACCGTGCATGCTTGGTAGCAATTCCCAAAGGCTTTCTTTGAAAGCTGGAGATTTGCTCCGCATGGGGCTCCATCGGCGCCGACATCACCCATAAGTGAGGATTAATTCCTGCTGACCCTGGAGAACACCTGTTACAGATGAGTAACTATGCTATATTTCAGTTCTTTCAGCACCCTTGGATGTATACCATCTGGTCAAGGTGATTTGCTACTCTTCAATTTATCAAATAGTTGTAATACATCTTCCTGGTGTATCGATATTTCTTTCAATTCTTCTACGGCATCTCCTTTAAATACCATTTCAGTCATGGGTAACATCCTTACATCTTCCTCAGTAAAGACCAAAGCAAAGAATTCATTCAGTCTCTCCACTATGGTCTTGTCCTCTCTTAGTTCCTCTTTTACCCCTCTATCATCTAATGATCCAACTGACTCCGGTTCTAGCTGCACATTCACACTCTCTCTCTCCTGCACACCCCGGCTATGGCTGCACATTCACACTCTCTTTCTCCTGCACACCCCGGCTGTTGCTGCACATTCACACGCTCACGCTCTGTCTTGCACACCCCGGCTGTGGCTGCACATTCACACGCTCACGCTCTGTCCTGCACACCCCGGCTGTGGCTTCACATTCTCTCTCTCTCTCTCTCTGCTGCACATTCACTCTCTCTCTCTCTCCTGCACACCCCGGCTGTGGCTGCACATTCACACGCTCACGCTCTGTCCTGCACACCCCGGCTGTGGCTACACATTCTCTCTCTCTCTCTCTCTCTGCTGCACATTCACACGCTCACGCTCTCTGTCCTGCACACCCCGGCTGTGGCTTCACATTCTCTCTCTCTCTCTCTCTCACCCCAACTGCGGCTGCACATTCTCTCTCTCTCTCTCTGCTGCACACCCCGGCTGTGGCTGTACATTCTCTCTCTCTCTCTCTCTGCTGCACATTCACTCTCTCTCTCTCTCTGCTGCACATTCACACTCTCTCTCTCTCTCTCTCTCTCTCTGCTGCACATTCTCTCTCTCTCTCTCTCTGCTGCACATTCTCTCTCTCTCTCGCTCTGCTGCACATTCTCTCTCTCTCTCTCTCTCTTCTGCACATTCTCTCTCTCTACATTCTCTCTCTCTCTCTCTCTGCTGCACATTCTCTCTCTCTCTCTCTCTGCTGCACATTCTCTCTCTCTCTCGCTCTGCTGCACATTCTCTCTCTCTCTCTCTCTCTGCTGCACATTCTCTCTCTCTCTCTCTGCTGCTCATTCTCTCTCTCTCTCGCTCTGCTGCACATTCACTCTCTCTCTCTCTCTCCTGCACATTCTCTCTCTCTCTCTCTGCTGCACATTCTCTCTCTCTCTCGCTCTGCTGCACATTCTCTCTCTCTCTCTCTCTCTGCTGCACATTCTCTCTCTCTCTCTCTCTGCTGCACATTCTCTCTCTCTCTCGCTCTGCTGCACATTCTCTCTCTCTCTCTCTCTGCTGCACATTCACACTCTCTCTCTCTCTCTGCTGCACATTCTCTCTCTCTCTCTCTCTGCTGCACATTCACACTCTCTCTCTCTCTCTGCTGCACATTCTCTCTCTCTCTCTCTCTGCTGCACATTCACACTCTCTCTCTCTCTCTGCTGCACATTCTCTCTCTCTCTCTCTCTGCTGCACATTCACTCTCTCTCTCTCTCTCTCTGCTGCAAACCCCGGCTGTGGCTGCACATTCACTCTCTCTCTCTCTCTCTGCTGCACTCCCCGGCTGTGGCTGCACATTCTCTCTCTCTCTCTCTCTGCTGCACATTCACTCTCTCTCTCTCTCTCTGCTGCACTCCCCGGCTGTGGCTGCACATTCTCTCTCTCTCTCTCTCTGCTGCACATTCTCTCTCTCTCTCTCTCTGCTGCACATTCACTCTCTCTCTCTCTCTCTGCTGCACTCCCCGGCTGTGGCTGCACATTCTCTCTCTCTCTCTCTCTCTGCTGCACACCCCGTCTGTGGCTTCACATTCTCTCTCTCTCTCTCTCTCTCTCTGCTGCACTCCCCGGCTGTGGCTGCACATTCTCTCTCTCTCTCTCTCTGCTGCACATTCACTCTCTCTCTCTCTCTCTCTCTGCTGCACATTCTCTCTCTCTCTCTCTCTGCTGCACATTCACACTCTCTCTCTCTCTCTGCTGCACATTCACTCTCTCTCTCTCTCCTGCACACCCCGGCTGTGGCTGCACATTCACACGCTCACGCTCTGTCCTGCACACCCCGGCTGTGGCTTCACATTCTCTCTCTCTCTCTCTCTCTCTGCTGCACATTCACACGCTCACGCTCTCTGTCCTGCACACCCCGGCTGTGGCTTCACATTCTCTCTCTCTCTCTCTCTCACCCCAACTGCGGCTGCACATTCTCTCTCTCTCTCTCTCATCTCTGCTGCACACCCGGCTGTGGCTTTACATTCTCTCTCTCTCTCTCTCTGCTGCACATTCACTCTCTCTCTCTCTCTCTGCTGCACATTCACACTCTCTCTCTCTCTCTCTGCTGCACATTCTCTCTCTCTCTCTCTCTGCTGCACATTCTCTCTCTCTCTCGCTCTGCTGCACATTCTCTCTCTCTCTCTCTCTCTGCTGCACATTCTCTCTCTCTCTCTCTCTGCTGCACATTCTCTCTCTCTCTCTCTGCTGCACATTCTCTCTCTCTCTCTCTCTGCTGCACATTCTCTCTCTCTCTCTCTCTCTGCTGCACATTCTCTCTCTCTCTCTCGCTCTGCTGCACATTCTCTCTCTCTCTCTCTCTCTGCTGCACATTCACACTCTCTCTCTCTGCTGCACATTCTCTCTCTCTCTCTCTCTCTGCTGCACATTCTCTCTCTCTCTCTCTCTCTAATCTTCACATTCTCTCTCTCTCTATCTCTTCTTCACAGTCTCTCTCTCTCTCTCTCTGCTGCACATTCACACTCTCTCTCTCTGCTGCACATTCTCTCTCTCTCTCTCTCTGCTGCACATTCACACTCTCTCTCTCTCTGCTGCACATTCTCTCTCTCTCTCTCTCTGCTGCACATTCACACTCTCTCTCTCTCTCTGCTGCACATTCTCTCTCTCTCTCTCTCTGCTGCACATTCACTCTCTCTCTCTCTCTCTCTGCTGCACACCCCGGCTGTGGCTGCACATTCACTCTCTCTCTCTCTCTCTGCTGCACTCCCCGGCTGTGGCTGCACATTCTCTCTCTCTCTCTCTGCTGCACATTCACTCTCTCTCTCTCTCTCTGCTGCACTCCCCGGCTGTGGCTGCACATTCTCTCTCTCTCTCTCTCTGCTGCACATTCTCTCTCTCTCTCTCTCTGCTGCACATTCTCTCTCTCTCTCTCTCTCTGCTGCACACCCCGTCTGTGGCTTCACATTCTCTCTCTCTCTCTCTCTCTCTCTGCTGCACTCCCCGGCTGTGGCTGCACATTCTCTCTCTCTCTCTCTGCTGCACTTTCTCTCTCTCTCTCTCTCTGTGCTTCACATTCTCTCTCTCTCTCTCTGCTGCACATTCACACTCTCTCTCTCTCTCTGCTGCACATTCTCTCTCTCTCTCTCTCTCTGCTGCACATTCACTCTCTCTCTCTCTCTCTGCTGCACACCCCGGCCTGTGGCTGCACATTCACTCTCTCTCTTCTCTCTGCTGCACTCCACGGCTGTGGCTGCACATTCTCTCTCTCTCTCTCTCTGCTGCACATTCACTCTCTCTCTCTCTCTCTGCTGCACTCCCCGGCTGTGGCTGCACATTCTCTCTCTCTCTCTCTCTCCTGCACACCCCGGCTGTGGCTGCACATTCTCTCTCTCTCTCTCTCTCTCTGCTGCACATTCTCTCTCTCTCTCTCTCTCTCCTGCACACCCCGGCTGTGGCTGCACATTCTCTCTCTCTCTCTCTCTGCTGCACACCCCGGCTGTGGCTGCACATTCACACTCTCTCTCTCCTGCACACCCCGGCTGTGGCTACACATTGTCTCTCTCTCTCTCCTGCACACCCCGGCTGTGGCTTCACATTCTCTCTCTCTCTCTCCTGCACACCCCGGCTGTGGCTGCACATTCACTCTCTCTCTCTCTCCTGCACACCCCGGCTGTGGCTGCACATTCTCTCTCTCTCTCTCTCTGCTGCACACCCCGGCTGTGGCTGCACATTCTCTCTCTCTCTCTCCTGCACACCCCGGCTGTGGTTACACATTCTCTCTCTCTCTCTCTCTCCTGCTGCACATTCACTCTCTCTCTCTCTCCTGCACACCCCGGCTGTGGCTGCACATTCACACGCTCACGCTCTGTCCTGCACACCCCGGCTGTGGCTTCACATTCTCTCTCTCTCTCTCTCTCTCTCTCTGCTGCACATTCTCTCTCTCTCTCTCTCTCCTGCTGCACATTCACACTCTCTCTCTCCTGCACACCCCGGCTGTGGCTACACATTCTCTCTCTCTCTCTCCTGCACACCCCGGCTGTGGCTGCACATTCTCTCTCTCCTGCACACCCCGGCTGTGGCTACACATTCTCTCTCTCTCTCTCTCTGCTGCACATTCACTCTCTCTCTCTCTCCTGCACACCCCGGCTGTGGCTGCACATTCACACTCTCTCTCTCTCTCTCTGCTGCACATTCACTCTCTCTCTCTCTCCTGCACACCCCGGCTGTGGCTTCACATTCTCTCTCTCTCTCTCTCTCTGCTGCACATTCACTCTCTCTCTCTCTCCTGCACACCCCGGCTGTGGCTGCACATTCACACGCTCACGCTCTGTCCTGCACACCCCGGCTGTGGCTTCACATTCTCTCTCTCTCACCCCAACTGCGGCTGCACATTCTCTCTCTCTCTCTCTCTCTGCTGCACATTCTCTCTCTCTCTCTCTCCTGCACACCCCGGCTGTGGCTGCACATTCTCTCTCTCTCTCTCTCTCCTGCACACCCCGGCTATGGCTGCACATTCACACTCTCTTTCTCCTGCACACCCCGGCTGTTGCTGCACATTCACACGCTCACGCTCTGTCTTGCATACCCCGGCTGTGGCTGCACATTCACACGCTCACGCTCTCTGTCCTGCACACCCCGGCTGTGGCTGCACATTCACACGCTCACGCTCTGTCCTGCACACCCCGGCTGTGGCTTCACATTCTCTCTCTCTCTCTCTCTCTCTGCTGCACATTCACTCTCTCTCTCTCTCTCCTGCACACCCCGGCTGTGGCTGCACATTCACACGCTCACGCTCTGTCCTGCACACCCCGGCTGTGGCTTCACATTCTCTCTCTCTCTCTCTCTCTGCTGCACATTCACACGCTCACGCTCTCTGTCCTGCACACCCCGGCTGTGGCTTCACATTCTCTCTCTCTCTCTCTCTCACCCCAACTGCGGCTGCACATTCTCTCTCTCTCTCTCTGCTGCACACCCCGGCTGTGGCTGTACATTCTCTCTCTCTCTCTCTCTGCTGCACATTCACTCTCTCTCTCTCTCTCTGCTGCACATTCACACTCTCTCTCTCTCTCTCTGCTGCACATTCTCTCTCTCTCTCTCTCTGCTGCACATTCTCTCTCTCTCTCGCTCTGCTGCACATTCTCTCTCTCTCTCTCTCTGCTGCACTTTCTCTCTCTCTCTCTCTGCTGCACATTCTCTCTCTCTCTCTCTCTGCTGCTCATTCTCTCTCTCTCTCTCTCTGCTGCCACATTCTCTCTCTCTCTCTCTCTCACCCCAACTGCGGCTGCACATTCTCTCTCTCTCGCTCTGCTGCACATTCACTCTCTCTCTCTCTCTCTGCTGCACATTCTCTCTCTCTCTCTCTCTGCTGCACATTCTCTCTCTCTCTCGCTCTGCTGCACATTCTCTCTCTCTCTCTCTGCTGCACATTCTCTCTCTCTCTCTCTCTGCTGCACATTCTCTCTCTCTCTCGCTCTGCTGCACATTCTCTCTCTCTCTCTCTCTCTGCTGCACATTCACACTCTCTCTCTCTCTGCTGCACAGTCTCTCTCTCTCTCTCTCTCGGCTGCACATTCTCTCTCTCTCTCTCTCTCTGCTGCACATTCACACTCTCTCTCTCTCTCTGCTGCACATTCTCTCTCTCTCTCTCTGCTGCACATTCACACTCTCTCTCTCTCTCTGCTGCACACCCCGGCTGTGGCTGCACATTCACTCTCTCTCTCTCTCTCTGCTGCACTCCCCGGCTGTGGCTGCACATTCTCTCTCTCTCTCTCTCTGCTGCACATTCACTCTCTCTCTCTCTCTCTGCTGCACTCCCCGGCTGTGGCTGCACATTCTCTCTCTCTCTCTCTGCTGCACATTCTCTCTCTCTCTCTCTCTGCTGCACATTCTCTCTCTCTCTCTCTCTGCTGCACACCCCGTCTGTGGCTTCACATTCTCTCTCTCTCTCTCTCTCTCTGCTGCACTCCCCGGCTGTGGCTGCACATTCTCTCTCTCTCTCTCTCTGCTGCGCCTGCACTCTCTCTCTCTCGCTCTCTCTGCTGCACATTCACACTCTCTCTCTCTCTCTGCACATTCTCTCTCTCTCTCTGCTGCACATTCACTCTCTCTCTCTGCTGCACACCCCGGCTGTGGCTGCACATTCACTCTCTCTCTCTCTCTGCTGCACATTCTCTCTCTCTCTCTCTCTGCTGCACATTCACTCTCTCTCTCTCTCCTGCACACCCCGGCTGTGGCTGCACATTCACACGCTCACGCTCTGTCCTGCACACCCCGGCTGTGGCTTCACATTCTCTCTCTCTCTCTCTCTCTCTGCTGCACACTCACTCTCTCTCTCTCTGTCCCCCACCCCCGGTGTGTGGCCACACTCTCTCTCTCTCTCTCTCTCTGCTGCACATTCACTCTCTCTCTCTCTCTCCTGCACTCCCCGGCTGTGGCTGCACATTCTCTCTCTCTCTCTCTGCTGCACACCCCGGCTGTGGCTGCACATTCTCTCTCTCTCTCTCTCTCTCCTGCACTCCCCGGCTGTGGCTGCACATTCTCTCTCTCTCTCTCTCTCTCTGCTGCACATTCACTCTCTCTCTCTCCTGCACACCCCGGCTGTGGCTGCACATTCTCTCTCTCTCTCTCTCTGCTGCACATTCACTCTCTCTCTCTCCTGCACACCCCGGCTGTGGCTGCACATTCTCTCTCTCTCTCTCTCTGCTGCACATTCACTCTCTCTCTCTCCTGCACACCCCGGCTGTGGCTGCACATTCTCTCTCTCTCTCTCTCTCTGCTGCACATTCACTCTCTCTCTCTCTCCTGCACTCCCCGGGTGTGGCTGCACATTCTCTCTCTCTCTCTCTCTCTCCTGCACACCCCGGCTGTGGCTGCACATTCACACGCTCTCTCTCTCTCTGCTGCACATTCACTCTCTCTCTCTCTCCTACACACCCCGGCTGTGGCTGCACATTCTCTCTCTCTCTCTCTCTCTGCTGCACATTCACTCTCTCTCTCTCTCTCTGCTGCACTCCCCGGCTGTGGCTGTACATTCTCTCTCTCTCTCTCTCTGCTGCACATTCACTCTCTCTCTCTCTCTCTCTCTCTGCTGCACATTCACTCTCTCTCTCTCCTGCACACCCCGGCTGTGGCTGCACATTCACACTCTCTCTCTCTCTCTGCTGCACATTCACTCTCTCTCTCTCCTGCACACCCCGGCTGTGGCTACACATTCTCTCTCTCTCTCTCTCTCTGCTGCACATTCACTCTCTCTCTCTCTCCTGCACACCCCGGCTGTGGCTGCACATTCTCTCTCTCTCTCTCCTGCTGCACATTCTCTCTCTCTCTCTCTCTCTCTCTCTCTGCTGCACATTCACACTCTCTCTCTCTCTCTGCTGCACATTCACTCTCTCTCTCTCCTGCACACCCCGGCTGTGGCTACACATTCTCTCTCTCTCTCTCTCTGCTGCACATTCACTCTCTCTCTCTCTCCTGCACACCCCGGCTGTGGCTGCACATTCTCTCTCTCTCTCTCTCTGCTGCACACCCTGGCTGTGGCTGCACATTCTCTCTCTCTCTCTCTCTCTCTGCTGCACATTCACACGCTCACGCTCTGTCCTGCACACCCCGGCTGTGGCTACACATTCTCTCTCTCTCTCTCTGCTGCACATTCACACGCTCACGCTCTCTGTCCTGCACACCCCGGCTGTGGCTGCACATTCTCTCTCTCTCTCTCTCTCCTGCACACCCCGGCTGTGGCTTCACATTCTCTCTCTCTCTCTCTCTCTCTGCTGCACATTCACACGCTCACGCTCTGTCCTGCACACCCCGGCTGTGGCTACACATTCTCTCTCTCTCTCTCTCTCTCTGCTGCACATTCACACGCTCACGCTCTCTGTCCTGCACACCCCGGCTGTGGCTGCACATTCTCTCTCTCTCTCTCTCTCACCCCAACTGCGGCTGCACATTCTCTCACTCTATCTCTCCTGCACACCCCGGCTGTGGCTGCACATTCTCTCTCTCTCTCTCTCTCTGCTGCACATTCACTCTCTCTCTCTCCTGCACACCCCGGCTGTGGCTTCACATTCTCTCTCTCTCTCTCTCTCACCCCGGCTGTGGCTGCACATTCTCTCTCTCTCTCTCTCTCTGCTGCACATTCACTCTCTCTCTCTCCTGCACACCCCGGCTGTGGCTTCACATTCTCTCTCTCTCTCTCCTGCACACCCTGGCTGTGGCTGCACATTCTCTCTCTCTCTCTCTCTCCAGCACACCCCGGCTGTGGCTTCACATTCTCTCTCTCTCTCTCTCACCCCCACTGCGGCTGCACATTCTCTCTCTCTCTCTCCTGCACACCCCGGCTGTGGCTTCACATTCTCTCTCTCTCTCTCCTGCACACCCCGGCTGTGGCTTCACATTCTCTCTCTCTCTCTCCTGCACACCCCGGCTGTGGCTTCACATTCTCTCTCTCTCTCTCTCTCACCCCAACTGCGGCTGCACATTCTCTCTCTCTCTCTCCTGCACACCCCGGCTGTGGCTTCACATTCTCTCTCTCTCTCTCTCACCCCAACTGCGGCTGCACATTCTCTCTCTCTCTCTCCTGCACACCCCGGCTGTGGCTTCACATTCTCTCTCTCTCTCTCTCTCACCCCAACTGCGGCTGCACATTCGCTCTCTCTTTGTCTCCTGCACATCCTGGCTCTTACTACACATTATCTTTGTCTTGCATTCCTCCATCTGAGCTGCGTGTTCTGCTACAGCTTGTGAGTTTTGGTGCTCACTGTTTGTAAGTTTTGCCATATCTGTTTCCTAGGACTTGGTCATCTCTGTCATTTGGTTCTTGATCAGACCAAAGTCACCGATTGGGGAGTGATGGATTATCTGTCATCAGCACCATCATGTCTCACTCAGCTGAGTCTCAACCAAACGGATGTAACTGATAAGACTCTATGTGTCCTGCCGCAACGAGTTCCCCATCTGCGGATTCTCAGCCTCAAGAAGACCAAGGTAAACAGGTCAGCCTGTGACGCTGCCTAAGGGGCAGCAGGACATGAGTGTGTGCGTGCGTTGTGAATGTAGCATTCAGAGTGTCTTCTGGTGAAAATCTGTATGCGGATGGGGGGGGGGGTCATGTTATATCAGTGGAAAATAGGCAGGAAAGACTCATAGGCGGATAGCTTATGCCAGTTTTATAAAAGGGACCCTGATGCTAGGAGAATACTGTAACATTTATATATCACAGTGATCAGACAGTTCCCCCGAAAATCAGGGAAAAATGACTTAAGGGGGAAAAGCCTCTAAATGTGTCGCGAATGCACTTTTTACATGTTCAGCCAAGAGGAACCCCCTGACAGGGCACCTAACGGTTACCATAACTTTCTTCCTCATAGGTTTAAAAAACCCTTTGTATAGGTTAAGTCTCCTCTGCTGTGATTTCTGTGTGTCCCTGGCACATTTATAAGAGCCCATCTGAGGGTGTGAAACATTGTTTTCCATATCGTCCTGCTAGACCCGTCCAGACAAATGGGTTGTGTGCCCCTACCAGCAGATGTGGAGACAGAGAAAATATTCCAGAGGCTTCTTATGACCTCATCCTGCTATTCTAGTATTACTACTACTAATAGTTTGTATACTTCTACAAGGCATATGCAGCACTGTACAGAGAGATGTAAGAAAGGGTCCCTGCTCATCAGCTGATGGCTAGGGGAAGTACAGCTAGAGGTGTACTTCAGTTTTTCTCTGTTTCTAGCAGATGATGGATGCAAGGTTTATAGCTCTATACATCAAGAGACATCCCTGCATAATGCCTTCTCTGCCTTGGATAATGAGGGTGCCCAATCCGTGGAAATTGAAGTGCCCTTAAATGAAATACTTAATGCCAAATCTACTGATAATGTACCTAATAGGAAGAAAAAAAATCTCAAAACACAAAATTAGTACTACTTGGAGATTCCATCTTCAGAGGCACCAACTTGGGAACTCAGCTCAAAGGAGAGGATGGTCAAATGCCTTCCAGGCTCTTCAGCCAGCAGGAATACAAACCAAATTGTGGGTATAGATAATGCAGAAAGTGAGCACTCTAAAACTGATACTCTCCAGGAACAAGCAGGAAGTCCCTCACTTATGAGTGACGTTGGCACCAACGGAGCCCGCGTGGAGCAATTCCCCAGCTTTCAAAGAAAGCCTTTGGGATTGCTGCCATGCATGCGTGGTCCTCTTCCCACCCAAAGGTGCCATCTTGCTCCCTTTTTCTGGGGAGCCCTTCAGACACACGTCCTCATCTCTCGGAAACAGTGTTTCATTTTTGGCCTCTGACCTGTGTTTTTTCCGGTAGCACCGGTCCTCTACAGTCCTCCCCTGCTCTCTTTTTTTCCTTGAGCAAAGGGATATCCTTTTCTGTAAAAGTTTTCCTTTTGTGGGCTTTGCAGCTTTTTTTCCTCAACCGCTGGCCGCGAAGGTCTTCGACCTAGCAGGAGCCCTTTTTGCCCCAATGGCCACCAATTTTAAGAAATATGATAGATGCTCCAAAAGCATGTCGCTCACGGACACCCATGACTGCTGTCTTCAGTGTCTTGGGGCCGACCATGACGTGGAGCTCTGCTCTCTTTGCAAGAAAATGTCCTCCATGGTGGCACTCCAACCAGGGGTCCCCTGAAGTGGAGAGGCATAAGAAGAAGACCTCAAAGTCGCTGTCAGGGGCTCCAGACAAGCACGAGCGCTCCTGCGCTCAGTCGCTCAGCCCCCCTGGCGCTTTCGAGAGTCGGACAAGGAGCGGCCTCGAAAGGTACCTCGTACAGATACGGAGGCCTCCGGCGATGGTGCCCAGTCTCCTGAGGGTCGTCCTGTTGAGGATCCCCCTCTCCTTTCCAGAACCAGTAATCCTGGTGTCGGCGTCGCAAGGACCCACGTCCGCATGGGAGTCCCGAATGCTGGCACTAGAGTGCAGCGTTTCTGTCTTCTTAGCTGCCCAACAGATGCTCATGCCAGCATGACTGGCCTGCGCCTCAAGACTGATGTTCCCTCGACAGGGACACCGAAACCCGCCCTGGAAACCCCCAAGAGCCATGGGCCTCGTGAGAGTCCTCGGTGTCGGTCTTGCTCGCCTCTCCGGTCCTCGGGAACGAGATCCTCCAAGGCCTCTGGATGGGGTGACCAGCCTGAGTCGGACTCCTTCTCAGACCTCTCGGGCTGGGAGTCAGACGGGGATACTTCCCCGGAGACCCGTGCCCACAGGGACCTCCCTTCGGACCTGTCCCCGCCCGCCTCTTAGAAGCATTCGCCACCCGAGGACACATCATTCCTGGTGTTTGTGCGGGACATGGCACGGGCTCTCAGCCTGGCTACTCAGATTGAAGAGGAGCCCCGAGCTGAAGAGCGCGATATTCTACAGTATGAGTCCCCGCCTCGGAAGTCTCTGTTTGTTCCAGTTCCTCCCATTTTGTCAAGGTTGCTCCTCTGCATGTGGGAGACACCTGCTTTGGTCCGCATTGTGAGTAAGTGCCTTGACGCCATGTAGAGGGTCCAATGCGGCCCGGGGTTCCGGAAGACCCAGCTTCCACACACCTCCATTATTGTGAAGTCAGCGATGTGGAAGCAAAAGATCCCGAAGTTACCTTCTTCGGTCCTCCTGGGCAGGGAGTCGAGAGCCCTTGACGCCCTTGGGCGCAAAGCCTATCAGGGGTCCATGCTCACATGCCACATCCAGGCATACCAATTGTATATGAGCATGTTCCTGCGTAACCTCGCCAAGGAGCTCGGCGGGTTCTCTTCAGGCCTCAGGGGTGAACCCCTTCTCAGGTTACAAACCCTCCTGTGATCCATCATGGAGTGTTCGATGTACCTCTCCCATGCTGCATATGACGGGTTTGAGTCCTCCGCCTGAGTGGCAGCAGCCAGCATCGGGGGCCCAACACCAGGCATGGTTCCAGTACTCAGACTTGGAGAAGCTCCTGGACATCCCCTGCCTCGGTGAGCAACTGTTTGGTAAACCTATGGAGGATAAGGCTGCTGATATAGAAACTGAGTTCATGACTCGAACTCGTCTCTCGCATAAAACCTCCTCTCTCCCTAGGAAGAAGCAGCAAACAAAGAAGTCATTCTTCCAAAGGAAGGGACTCCCCTACTGGGGTCACCCACCCTTCCTGCCCGCTCCCGGCATACTGGGGAAGGGAGGTGCACATGGCCACTGCAAACCTAAAGGGCCTAAGGCCCAGCCACCGATGCCACCACAGCCTGCGCAGGGTTTTTGACGCTGATGGCATAGCCTCTCGTCCCCCAGCAGCACTTTTCTGGTGGGGGGATGCCTGTCCCTGTTTGCCCTGCAGTGGGCGTCAATCACGTTGGACACCTGTGTCCTCCAGGTGGTCCGAGATGGATATCGGCTCCACCTGGACAGGCGCCCTCCTCCCTTCTCTCCAGCAGAGCCTACTCGGCTCCTTTCGCACCAGACCTTCTTGCAGCGGGAATTGTCCAACCTCCTTGCCCAATGGGTGGACGAGTAGGTACCGCTGCACCTTCAAGGCCATGGGTTCTACTCCTGCTACTTTCTCATTCTGAAAAAGATGTGGGGCCTACGGCCCTTCCTCGATCTCCGGAACCTAAACAAGTTCCTGGTGCGGGAGAAGTTCAAACTGTTATCGCTTGGCGTCCTGCGGCCCTTCCTTCAGCAGGGCGATTGGCTATGCTCCTTGGATTTCAAGGACGCTTACACCCACATCCTAGTCCACCCCCAGCACAGGCAATACCTGTGCTTCAGAGTGCAGGGGGAACACTACCAGTGCAGAGTGCTCCCCTTCATGCTCGCGTCTGCACCGCAGGTTTTCATAAAGTGCCTCTCCCCCTCCCTCAGGTGGCAGGGCATATCCATCTTTCCCTACCTCGATGACTGGCTCGTCACGGGGTCCTTGATCATGAAGCCTGCCTGACAGCATCGAGCATGATTCTTCTCCTCGAACGCCTCGGCTTCTTGGTCAACTACTCCAAGTCCCACCTCGAGCCAGTGCAAACCTTGAAGTTCATCGGCGCACACCTCAACATGGTGCGAGCAAATGCCTTCCTACCCGTGGACCGAGCAGACCGCCTCTGGGATGTCCTGACCCAGGTCCAGAACAGAGCTTGGGTTATGGCATGTGCCATGCTGCGCCTCCATGGACACCACCATCCATGTGGTCCCACACACACATGCGGACAGTCCAGTGGTGCCTCAGGGCACAATGGAGCTAGGCCTTCGGCCACCTCAGAGAACCTACACGTTTCCCACAGTCTCCACAACTCCCTCAGTTGGTGACGGAACCTCTGAAGTCTCCTTCGGGGAATGCCCTTCCAGACCCTACAGCACGAGCTCGTCCTGACAACAGATGCTTCCCTGTTGGGGTAGAGAGCCCACTGCAGCGCATTGAGCCCACAGGGGCAGTGGTCGCCCAAGGAGTCTCAACAGCAGATCAACCTGCTTGAGCTTCGGACAGTCCGATGGGCCCTGAGGGCCTTCGAGGGCTATCTGTGGGGAAAGTTGGTGCTCGTGCAGACCGACAACAGGGTAGCCATGTTTTACATAAACAAGGAGGGGGGAAAAGGATCCCATCCCCTCTACCAAGAGGCGATCCTCCTTTGCTCCTTTATGTTTCACTGGGGAATGACCCTACAAGCGGACTACCTCCCAGGCCAGGAGAATGTCCTCGTGGACAAACTCAGCAGGATCCTCCGCCCACACGAGTGGTGCCTGGATCCGGAGATCTCCGAATTCTTGTTCCATTGATGCTGGACCCCATCCATAGACCTGTTAGCCAGCCTGGTGAACGTGCAGCTTCCCTGTTTCTGTGGCCCAGTTCTGCACCTAAGCAGGGTTGCCCTGGCTCTTGTCCAAGCCTCAGTCCCCTCTGGACTGTGCCTCGGGCCTGCTAACGCAAGAGGAGGGTTGGGTGCTCCACCCAACATGGCCTCTCTGTCCCTTACAGCCTAGTGGCTGAACGGGTCGCCTTAGCTCTGCTGCACCTCCCAGAGGAGGTTGAGGAGGTTCTCCTTGTGTTGAGGAAAGACTTGACAAAACGGGCGTACGCCTTTAAGTGGCGACGCTTCTCAGTCTGGTGCTCCGAGCTCCAGATCAACCTGTTCTCCTGCTCTACCCAGTGGATTCTTCAGTATCTCCTCCACCTCTTGAACACAGGGTTGAATTCCAGTTCGGTCAGGGTACACCTGAGCACCATTTCAGCGAACCACCTCCCCGTCAAAGGGAAATCCCTCTTGGGGCAGCCCTTGGTCTTCCGCTTCATGCAAGGTCTCTTGCTTTCTAAGCCTTTCATCCGGCCTCCTCCGGCACAGTGTAACCTCAACGTGGTGCTTATGCAGCTTACACGATCACCCTTCGAGCCGATGGCGACGTGCTCACTTCGGCATCTCTCCTGGAAGTTGGTCTTCCTGGTGGCTTTGACTTTGGCTCGCCAAATCAACGAACTCCAGGCCCTCATGGCTGAGGCTCCATACACCAGGTTTTACGGGAACAGGGTGGTCCTCTGCACCCATCCCAAGTTCTTACCGAAGGTGGTCTCAGACTTTCATCTCAATCAGGAGATAGTCCTACAGACCTTTTTCCCGATACCGCATGCCGACCAGGCATCGGCGGTATTGCATACACTCGACTGCAAGAGGGTTCATTGCAAGTCCGACCGGCTCTTTGTCACCTATGATCCCAATCGCCTGGCGGACTGCATCGCCTTCGCCCAAACAAAGGCGGGCGCCCCACTGGATCGACAGGTCACCGCGCATGGCGTCCGGGCCAAGGCAGCTTCGGTGGCCTCGCTGCGCTCAGTGCCTCTAATGGACATCTGCCGGGCTGCGACCTGGTCTTCAGCGAACACTTTTGTTTCGCATTACTGCCTGGAGAGAGTCCCGCCAGGACAGCGCCTTCGGTCAGGCTGTACACCATAATCTCTTTGGGGTATAAGCAATTCCTGCCCTCCGACCCTTCTTTGACGGCTACCAGGACACGAAGACTTGAGCTCCTTCAGGCATCGACTTCTGCTTACAGCCTTGCGGAGGCATTTTTGGGTTACAGGCTCGGTAGCTTGTAGCTGGGGAGTCCGATAAGTGAGGACTGACTTCCTGTTTGTTCCTGGAGAAAGCGTAGTTACTCACCTGTAACAGGTGTGCTCCAGGGACAGCAGGAATCAGTCCTCACTACCCTCCCACCTCTCCTGAAGAGTTGCTATTTTTGTCTTTCCATCTACTTAGTAGGGCTCTAGCTAGGGAACCTGACTGAGCAAGATGCACCTTTGGGCGGGAAGAGGACCACGCATGCGTGGCAGCAATCCCAAAGGCTTACTTTGAAAGCTGGGGAATTGCTACACGTGGGTTCTGTCGGTCCCGACGTCACCCATAAGTGAGGACTGATTTCTGCTGTCCCTGGAGAACACCTGTTACAGGTGTTTAACTACACTTTATCATCCACTTGGGTACAAATGACCTGGCTAGAAACAGTGCCTCTGCAGTTCAAAGGGACTTCCAGTCTCTGGAAGAGAAACTCAAGCCCATTGTTAACACTGTAGCATTCTCAGAAGTTCTACCTGTTCTTGATAAGGGGGCAGAAAGGCCGCATCGCATAAACAACTTTAATGCATTGTTCCAAATCTGGTGCAAACAAGAAGGATTTAGATATACAAGCGACTGGGGAAACAGATGGATCAATAAGAGGCTATACTGTGCTGATAGACTACATTTCTCCATCGCAGGGAAAAGGATCTTGAGTGAAAAATTCAGGTAGTATGTGGACAGGCATTTAAACTAGGGAAAGGGGTGACGGATGGAGAAGGACAAGTTCAGTACGTCACTCCCAGCAAAACATTGGAAACAGCCACACTTTTGAACCACACATCAATGGCAAGTGGGAAGAGGCATGTAGAACAAAATCCATGCAAAATGCAGGCCAACCAGTCAACAAATGCTGGAAAGCAATGAGCACAAATGCTCGAAGCCTAGCCAACAAAGTTCCTGATCTGATGATGGAAATGGACTTGGACATTGTGACCATTACAGAAACATGGTTTAATGAATCGCATGAATAGGATATAGCCATAGCTGGCTATAATCTGTTCAGAAGAGATAGAGAAGGTAGAAAAGGAGGCGTAGCCTTATATGTCAAAAGCAATATTAAAGCTGCTGAAATGCAGGGGATGTGGGGAAAAGAAGAAGCACAATGGATTGTATTGGAAAGAGGAGATGGCATTATCATCCATACTGGTGTGGTCTACAGGTCTCCAGCTCAAACCAAAGAAATGGATAGCGAATTGATGATTGTTATTGCAAAGATAGCCTTGAAGGGGGACGTGATCATATTCGGTGACTTTAATCTACCCTATGTGGATTGGAGTATTCCTTTTGCAAATCTGGAAAGAAGTAAAAGAAATTGTGGATGCTTTCCAAGATTCGTTACTTAAACAAATGGTGATGGAACTGACCAGGGAGTGCTCGGTTCTGGATTTAGTGCTCACCAACAGAGATAGCGTGTCGAATATCCAGGTGGGTGCCCATGTGAGCAGCAGTGATCATCACACCATGTGGTTTGAGATAAAAGCAAACTCAGAGTCATAGACTTCAAAACCACCTACTTCAGTAAAATGGCCAAGTGCCTGAAGAAGGAGTTCGCAGAGTGGGAGGGGTTAAGGGAAGTGGAATTGCAATGGGCTAATCTAAAAGAAGCAATAAAAAGTGCAACAGATACATACGTAAGGAAAGTAAATAAAAACAAGAGGAAAAGGAAACCTATTTGGTTCTCCAAAGAAGTGGCTGCACAAATAAAGACAAAAAACACAGCTTTTCAAAATTCAGAAGCTCACAGAGGAACACAGAAAATAATACTGCTACTACTGAGCATTTGTATAGCACTACAAGACGTATGCAATGCTCCACAGACATGTAAGAGACAGTCCCTGCTCATCTTAGCTTACAATCTAGGCAAGACAGACAACACAGAAGGTATAGACAGGGATAAAATAAGGGGGGAAGGTAAAGAAACAAGAAGATCAGGTGAGTCAAGATCCAAAAGCAGCAGCGAAGAGGTGAGTTTTCAGCCTGGATTTGAAAAGGGTCAGAGAAGGCGCCTGGCATACATCAAACTAAAAGAGACAAAAAGAGAAATAAGGATAATGAAATCAAAGGCAGAACAAAAGATGGCTAAAGATGTGAAGTGTGGCGACAAAACCTTTTTTCAGGTATATTCGGGAGAAGAGGAAAATCAGAAGTGTAATTGCAGGACTCAAAAGTGCTGGGAACGGATTTGTGGAAAGTGACATTGAAAAAGCGAAAATGCTAAACGAATACTTCTGTTCTGTTTTTACTAGAGAAAATCCCGGAGAAGGACCACCTGTGATTGACAAATATACAAATGGTAATGGAGTAGATACCACACCATTCACAAAAGATGATGTGTTAGAACAACTTGCAAAACTGAAAGTGGACAAGGCCCTGGGACCGGATGGGATACATCCCAGGATACTGAAAGAGCTCAGAGAAGTTCTTGCAGTGCCGTTAAAGGATGTTTTTAAAAGATCCTTGGAGACAGGAGAGGTTCCACAGGACTGGAGAAGGGCTGATGTGGTACCTCTCCACAAAAGTGGTAAAAGGGAAGAAGTGACAAACTACAGGCCAGTAAGCCTTACCTTGGTGGCGGGAAAAGTAATGGAGGCACTCCTGAAAGAGTGAATAGTGGACTTTCTCGAAACCAACAGATTGCATGATCCGAGGCAACATGGTTTTACCAAAGGACGATCTTGTCAAACAAATCTGATTGAGTTCTTTGACTGGTTGATCAGAAAACTAAATCAAGGGCATGCGATGGATGTGATCTACCTAGATTTCAGCAAAACCTTTGATACTGTTCCTCACAGGAGACTTATCAATAAACTCAACAGCTTGGGGATGGGTCCCAAGATGGTGAACTGGATCAGAAATTGGTTGACTGACAACAGAAGGTGACGGTAAACGGAACTCACTCAGATGAAAGGAAGGTGATTAGCAGTGTGCTCAGGGTTCGGTCCTGAGATTGATACTGTTCAATATATTCGTGAGTGATATTGCCGAAGGGCTGAATGGAAAAGTCTGTCTTTTTTCAGATGACATAAAAATTTGCCACAGAGTGGACTCCCCTGAGGGAGTGGAGCACATGAGGAAAGATTTATAAAGCTGGAAGAATGGTCTAATTCTTGGCAGTTAAGATTTAATGTGAAGAAGTTCAGTGTCATGCACTTGGGAAGCAGAAATCCAAGGGAATTATTTGCGATAGGGGGCGAGAGTTTAGTGTGAATGGACCAGAAGAAGGACCTCGGAGTGAATGTTTCTGAGGATCTCAAGATGGCAACACAGTGTGACAAGGCGGTGGCAAAAGCCAGCAGGATGCTGGGCTGCATATAGAGAGGAATAACCAGCAGAAAGGAGGAGATACTAAGGCCACAGTACAAATAGCTGGTGAAGCCTCACTTGGAATATTGTGTTCAGTTTTGGACACCGTATCTCGCAAAGGATATAAAAAGGCTTGAAGCAGTTCAGAGGAAAGCGACCAAAATGATTTGGAGCCTGCGTCAGAAGACATGATAAGAGACTTGAAGACCTAACTATGCACACTCTGGAAGAGAGGAGGAACAGGGGAGATATGATTCAGACCTTTAAATACTTAAAGAGTATTAATGAACAAACCAACCTCTTCCAGAGATAGGAACATAAGAACATAAGATATGCCATACTGGGTCAGACCAAGGTCCATCAAGCCAAGTATTCTGTTTCCAACAGTGGCCAATCTAGGTCACATGTGCTGTGGTACTGCAGAGCCTATGCAAACAGAAAAAAAGGTTTTAAATTCAGAAAAAAGATTCCAACACCAGATGCGACATTATGAGGAGCCAGATAGGGGGAGCAAGAGAGACCTTCCAGGGCCTAGAGAACCGCACCCCAGAGCTTGTGATGTAATGCCGGCCAACAGCCAATCCTGGAAAGGGGAAGTTCCTTTTAAGAAAGGCTGGGAAGTTGGAAGAGGGTTAGAGAGGAGAAGGAGAAGGAGTTCCTGGCAAGGAGACACAGGGAGTCTGGTGCAGCAGGACACCAGGAGTTCTTGGCAAAGAGACACTGGGAGGAAAGGTACCAGAAGAGAAGCAGAAGGCAGAGTTTTATCTGATGAACCGGTACCAACAGACTCAGGACCCTGTGGAAGTTACCAGAAGGATGGTGAAGTCAGTACCATAGGAGGTAACACTCTTTATCCAAGGAGCAGGAGGTATGGGCGTGAGAGAGAGATAACTCCACCCGAAGGCCAGCTGGACAGTGGGAGGCCTGCTACTCGAGTAAGGCTGAATTGCAGCAGGACTAGGCCTCAAACCTCAACTCACTGGGATAGGCACAGAGAACAAGGTAATCCACATTTTTATACTTCTAACCGTTATAACCTGGTGACACAGGGAGCACAAGGAGCAAGGGTGTGCTCGCCTTATCAAGCTGTGTGTAAGACAAGACACAAGCTTTTATCAAATGAAAGACTGTTTAATACAAGGCACCAAGATAAGGGAAGGTATTCTCATAGCAAGCATTCACATGACCAAGGCCAAAACCTAGGCCCAGAACATTGGAGGCTGATACAAGCTGTATATGAAAAGCCTCAGCGTATTCCACCAGACTACACTGATACAGAGTCATGGCTCTCAGACCCACAGCCCATGCAGGTGGAATTTACTGAGGACCCTTCCGAAGTGCCCATGGATTGTAGCTACTGTCAGGCAGGAAGCCTAGAATCCCTGCCTGGTGTGTAAAGCAGGGCTCAGCAAGAAAAGTCTGTATGTTTTATTGTATAAATACCTGTGAAGATAACAGTGGATAAAGCAACAACTGGTTATGTTTCTTTTCTACCTGAAGTAAGGTTTCTTTATGTTGACGTAGATTCCACTACCTGAATCATTGTGCATTAAGGGAAATAAAAAGCCTTTCTTTCCCTACACTCGGACTTTGTGTTTACTTGAGGCTTTGGTACACGGAAGGCCACTGGGAACTGATACCCAGACCCCGCATACAAGAACCAAACTCAAACTAGAAAAATAACTCATGTCCACCCGACCTGCCTTAACCACCTTTGACCACTAGGGCGGCGGTGCGACATGAAAAATGGCGTAGTTGGCAGGATTTTTATTGTGGGAGCCTACGTCAGCCGCAAAGAGAAAAAGCTTGAGCTGCAAGTTTCAAGAAAAAAAAATAAACCCAGGTTGGAATACAAAACCCGGAACGGATTATCTAAGGAAACCGGATTGAAGGAAGACCCGGAGTGGAGCAGTCTAATCTGGAGTGGAGTGGAGAAAATCCTGAAAAGGAAAAATCCTGTGCCCAACTGTCAGCGTGGAGAACCGTGGACTGTGACGGCAACGAGTACTGTTCCAGAGCTGATTTAACCCTACCATCAGGTAAAATGTAAATATACCTGAATAAGTGTAGGATGCCAGGGAAAGTATAGAAAAAAAAAAAAAAAAGGAAAGGAAAGAAAAAAATTGTTAGAAGAGCCACACTTGGTTGTGGGTTTTTTTTGTTGTGTTTCCTTGCTACAGATTCGCCATGGAGCCCAAAGAATTGTGTGCATGGATGGCTCATCAGTTTGATAAGCAGGCAGAACTGGCGCTGCAAAATCAAGCACAAGCATTGAGAGCCATGCAAGACCAGCAATTACCCGTCCTGCAGACAATGGACAGTTGGCTAACCCAGCAGCGGGAGGAGATGGCGAAGGTGAAAGCCGAGAAGTTGCAAGCAACTGGACTGCACAATACCGAGCTAGGACAATGGTCATGCAATGATCTAACGGTGGGGAAATTAAGTCCCAATGATAACCTCGATGATTTCTTAGATTCCTTTAGTAGGATAGCGAAGTCAGCTCGGTGGCCGACCGAACAATGGGCTGTCAGATTAGCCGCGTCCCTGACAGGGGAGGCTCTGGCCGCCTACCGGTCAATGCCTCCATCATTGGCGGATAACTATGAAGAAGTAGTGCTGGCAATCAGAGATCGCCTAGGCCTCACCCCATTGGCATATAAAAAAATGTTTAGGGCCACTATCCTTAGCCCAGACGAAACACCAAAAGCCCTGGGGCATAGAATAAAGAGCTTGGCGTATAAGTGGCTACAGCCGGAGAAAAAAAATATAGAAACTCTGATGGACGCCGTAATAATGGAGCAATTCATAGATGCAGTGCCGAGTAGGGTACAGAATTTTTTAATACTCCAAAATTGCTGTACCACTACCAAGGCAATATCCCTTACGGAGAGATATCTAGAAGCAGAGAGAGTGACCCAGCCAAAGATAGGGGTTCCCAAACTGAATATAGGGATGGAAGCTCAAAGGGTAGGTAGTCCTTCCAGACCCACGTATAGCACTAGGAAAGGTAATGAGCCTAAGGATATTGAAACTGTGAAAAGATGTTTTTCCTGTGGTAAAAGAGGACATGTGAAAAAAGAATGCTATTCTCGCATTGCACTAGTGGGAGAAGTCCCAAAGACAACGAGAGAGGGCTTTGTATTAAAAGTAAAAATACATGGAGTTAACGCAAAGGCACTTCTGGATTCAGGCGCTGATCAAACCATGATCTCCAAAAGGCTATGGTTTGTGATCAGAAGCCAGGGGTGGTCAGTCCCTGAATGTCCAGAAGGGCAAGTTAAAATAAAGTGTATCCACGGAGCAGCTACAAGCTACCCCGTGTATAAACTTTGGATTAAAGGATTGGGAATAAAAAAGGAAATGTTGGTGGCCGTGGTCCCAAAAGTGCCACAAGAGTTGGTATTGGGCCGCGACTGGCCACAATTTCAAAAAGGTCTGAGAGAGGGTTTATCTCCTCAGAAGGTCCCAAATTCCACCTGTAGTGGGCAGGAGTCCATAGGTAACCCTGAGGCACAGCCAAACAGCTCAAAGACAGGCGCTAATCCAAGAGAGGCTTTAGTTTCCACAAGATCCCAGACCCAAGGGGGGGAAGAGCCTTCATGTTCTACGGACACTACTTGTGGGGTCCTTCCCGCGCATGAAGACCTAATTGAGGAGCCCTCGGGGAGAGGACGGAAAACTAAAGCAGAGCGAAGGAGGGAGCGGAGATGCCGCTCGCGAGGACGTGCAGAATTAGAAGCTGGAGAGGGGATGCCCTGGGTACCAGCGGATTTGATGGAGAAGTTTCCCTCCTTCAAAAGCGAGCAAGCTACAGACCCGGTATTAGCTCACGCCTTTGAGCAAGCACAAGAAGAAAGAAGTTCCTTCCCCAGGTTTATTATGGAGGAGGAGATACTCTACCGAGAGAGTATGGACCCGCGAACTGGATCTCTGCGGAAACAATTGGTAGTACCAAACACGTTTAAATCACTGGTCCTACGGTTGGCCCACGACCACCCCGTAGGGGGCCATAAGGGAACGCAGGGAACCCTCGACCAGATTTTGGCCCGCTTTTACTGGCCAGGAGTATTCCCGGAAGCAACCCGTTTTTGCGAATCCTGTGCGTCGTGTCAAAGAGTGGCTCCGCACAAACCCCCTGCAGTACCCTTAGTACCAATGCCAGTGATTTCGGATCCAGTGAGACGACTAGCCATGGACATAGTGGGTCCACTCATCAAAACACCTAGAGGATACCAATATATGCTGGTAATCATTGACCAGGCCACCCGTTTCCCATGGGCTGTCCCTCTGAGAAATATTTCGGCTAAAGCAATTGCCGGGGAACTTGTTAAACTATTCTGCGAGATCGGATTTCCGCAGGAGGTCCTGACAGATAGAGGCAGCAATTTCCTGTCAAAATACCTTGCTCAGGTTTGGGACGCCTTTGGCATCCACCACAAGAAAACCGCAGCCTACCATCCCCAGTGTAATGGCCTGGTGGAGCGCTTGAATCAAAGCATAAAACAGATGCTCCGGCGTGCGTTGGGTGGACAAATGTCCGAGTGGGATACTATGCTACCATTTGTCCTGTACACCTGCAGGGAAAGAAGACAGAAGTCCTTGGGCACTTCCCCTTACGAACTTCTGTATGGAAGACCCCCCAGAGGCCTATTAGACGTATTAAAGGAGCAATGGGGTGAACCCGTGGAGATGGAAATAGGGGTCCCCCTATTCCTAAAGAACCTAAGAACGCGCCTGGAACGCACTTCCCAGGTCGCGAGTGAAAATCTGGAGGAGAGTCAACTAAAACAGAAGAGGTATTATGATCAGCGGACGAAACCTAGACAATTAAAGGCAGGAGAAAAAGTGATGGTCCTGGTATCAGGAGCTACTCCTAAATTCGAGGCTCGGTGGAGGGGACCTCATGTGATAGTTAAGCCTAAGGGACCCACCTCTTACGAAGTACAGGATACCAAGGGACACACACAAATTTACCATATTAATGCTCTTCGGTCTTGGCACGACCGATCGGTTTTACTAGCCTCAGTAGCCAACACATATCACCCAGAAGAGATACTAGTGGATAACAGGCGGAAGACATATGGTACCAGCAAATTACAGTTCAATGCCGATGCCAGGCTACGTATTCCGTGCTGTGTAAAGGGGGCTTCACTAGCCCGTCATATTTTAAGAGGGGGGATATGTGGTACTGCAGAGCCTATGCAAACAGGAAAAAAGGTTTTAAATTCAGAAAAAAGATTCCAACACCAGATGCGACATTACGAGGAGCCAGATAGGGGGAGCCAGAGAGACCTTCCAGGGCCTAGAGAACTGCACCCCAGAGCTTGTGATGTAATGCCGGCCAACAGCCAATTCTGGAAAGGGGAAGTTCCTTTTAAGAAAGGCTGGGAAGTTGGAAGAGGGTTAGAGAGGAGAAGGAGAAGGAGTTCCTGGCAAGGAGACACAGGGAGTCTGGTGCAGCAGGACACCAGGAGTTCTTGGCAAAGAGACACTGGGAGGAAAGGTACCAGAAGAGAAGCAGAAGGCAGAGTTTTATCTGATGAACCGGTACCGGCAGACTCAGGACCCTGTGGAAGTTACCAGAAGGATGGTGAAGTCAGTACCATAGGAAGTAACACTCTTTATCCAAGGAGCAGGAGGTATGGGCGTGAGAGAGAGATAACTCCACCCGAAGGCCAGCTGGACAGTGGGAGGCCTGCTACTCGAGTAAGGCTGAATTGCAGCAGGACTAGGCCTCAAACCTCAACTCACTGGGATAGGCACAGAGAACAAGGTAATCCACATTTTTATACTTCTAACCGTTATAACCTAGTGACACAGGGAGCACAAGGAGCAAGGGTGTGCTCGCCTTATCAAGCTGTTTGTAAGACAAGACACAAGCTTTTATCAAATGAAAGACTGTTTAATACAAGGCACCAAGATAAGGGAAGGTATTCTCATAGCAAGCATTCACATGACCAAGGCCAAAACCTAGGCCCAGAACATTGGAGGCTGATACAAGCTGTATATGAAAAGCCTCAGCGTATTCCACCAGACTACACTGATACAGAGTCACGGCTCTCAGACCCACAGCCCATGCAGGTGGAATTTACTGAGGACCCTTCCGAAGTGCCCATGGATTGTAGCTACTGTCAGGCAGGAAGCCTAGAATCCCTGCCTGGTGTGTAAAGCAGGGCTCAGCAAGAAAAGTCTGTATGTTTTATTGTATAAATACCTGTGAAGATAACAGTGGATAAAGCAACAACTGGTTATGTTTCTTTTCTACCTGAAATAAAGTTTCTTTATGTTGACGTAGATTCCACTACCTGAATCATTGTGCATTAAGGGAAATAAAAACCCTTTCTTTCCCTACACTCGGACTTTGTGTTTACTTGAGGCTTTGGTACACGGAAGGCCACTGGGAACTGATACCCAGACCCCGCATACAAGAACCAAACTCAAACTAGAAAAATAACTCATGTCCACCCGACCTGCCTTAACCACCTTTGACCACTAGGGCGGCGGTGCGACAGTACCTAGCAGTTTCCCCAAGAGACACAAGTTCCACAATGCTTGTACTGGGTCAAGCATTGATATCTTCGGTCACTTCTTAATAATGGTTTATGGACCTTTCCTCCAGGAACTTGTCCAAACCTTTTTAAACCCAGCTACACTAACAGCCTTTACTACATCCTCCGGTAACAAATTCCAGAGTTTGATTACACGTTGAGTGAAAAAATATTTTCTTTTATTAGTCTTAAATAGTTTACCCTGTAGCTTCATTGCATGTTCCCTAGTCTTTCTATATTCTGATAAGGTAAACAATCGATCTACGTTTACCCGTTCCACTCCGTTCATTAGTTTATAGACTTCTATCATATCTCCCCTCAGCCGTCTCTTTTCCAGGTTAAAGAGCCCTAACCTTTTTAGCCTTTCTTCATAGGAGTATCCTTCCATCCCCTTTACCATTTTGGTGGCTCTTCTCTGTACCTGTAGGGAAGCTGTAAAACTAGAGGGCATTATATGAAGCTGCAAAGGCATAAAATGAAAGGCAACATCAGGAAATACTTTTTCACTGAAAGGGTGGTGGATGCTTGGAATGCCCTCCTGATGGAAGTGGTGGGGGCAAACACAGTGACAGAATTCAAAATGGCATGGGACAGACACAGTGGATCCCTTAATAGCAACAAGATAAAATCAAAATAAACATGACTATCTCTTATATCTGAACAAATAGTGGTGACCTACACAGAGCGGTGGATACACCCTTAAACAAAGGCATGGGGAAGGGTGACTTGCACGGAGCGGCAGGTGCACCTACTCTTACTGCCTTGCTGGCCAGATTAGATGGACCATACTGGTCTTTATCTGCCATTATATACTATGTTACTATGAAATCTGAAAAAAAGCTCTAAGAAAGATTGATATCACTTGTAAGCAGCCAGTCTTGGGGTGACTTTCTCACTGGAGCACAGTGCTGGAAGCTCTACTAGAATCACCCCTAAAACTGGTGCTCTTTTGGGCATAGGCGCCGGTATGGGGTGGGCCACACGGGCCCCGGCCCCACCAAAGTTTTGCCCTGCCAGCAGAGATAGAGCAGCCATGATTGCACCAGACTCCTCCTGTCTGCCTGCGGGGATCTGATCTCAACTGGCCCTTAGCAATATAAAGACTTTTTTTATGGAGGCTACCCAACCTCTTCCAGTGAGAGGTGCATCCATTGGGTTTGGGCCGCTTGGGGCATTTGTTGGTATGTTGCTGCTTTTCCCACTTTGTGCTGCTTTGCGTGCTTGTTAAGTATCTTAGTATGCTGCACGCATTAGGAATGTGCTTTAACTCTGTGCTTGGCTGCAGCAGTGGTATAAGTGCCTACGCAACCGGCGCATGTGCTTCAGGGTGCCTTAGCACACCCTAGGCTTAGAAACATAGAAACATAGAAATATGACGACAGAAAAAGACCACATGGCCTATCTAGTCTGTCCTTCCATAACAACAACTACAACAGTCCACTTTTTACCTTTAGAGATCCTCTGTGTTGGTCCCATGCTTTCTTGAATTCAGTTACTGTCCTCATCTCTACCACCTCCACTGGGAGACTATTCCACGGATCCACTACTCTTTCCGTAAAGAAATATTTCCGCATATCACTCCTGAATCTATCTCCCTTCACCATCATCCCATGTCCCCTCGTAGCAGAACTTGCTTTCAATTGAAAGAGGCTCTCTCCCTGAACATTTATGCCACGGAGGTATTTAAACATCTCAATCATATCACCTCTATCCCGCCTTTCCTCTAAGGTGTACATATTAAGATCCTTAAGTCTGTCCTCATATGCTTTATAATGAAGCCCATTAATCATTTTAGTAGCAACCCTCTGCACCGACTCCATCCTGTTCACATCCTTTTGAAGGTGCGGTCTCCAGAATTGCACACCATACTCCAAATGAGGTCGCACCAAAGACTTATACAGAGGCATTATCACCTCCTTTTTTCTGCTAGCCATTCCTCTCCGTATGCACCCAAGCATCCTTCTAGCTTTTGCCGTCGCCTTTTCTACCTGTTTAGCTACTTTAAGATCATCAGACACAACCACGCCTAGGTCCCGCTCTTCTTTAGTGGACAAAAGTACTTCACCTCCTATACTGTATTGCTCCCTTGGATTGCTGCAGCCCAAATGCATGACCTTACATTTTTTTAACATTAAATCCCAGCTGCCAAATTCTAGACCATTCTTCAAGCTTAGCTAGATCCCTCCTCATGTTATCTACCCCTTCCTGGGTGTCTACTCTATTGCAGATTTTGGTATCATCCGCAAAGAGGCAAACCTTACCCGACAGCCCTTCCGCTATATCACTAACAAAGATGTTAAAAAGAATCGGACCAAGAACAGATCCCTGGGGCACACCACTGGTAACATCCTTCTCCTCAGAGTGAGCTCCATTTACTTGTACTCTTTGTCGCCTCCCACCCAACCAATTTCTAACCCAAGCAGTAACTTTAGGGTCCATCCCTAGGGTGCTCAGTTTGTTTATAAGTCGCCTGTGAGGAACAGTGTCAAAGGCTTTACGGAAATCTAAATACACCACATCTAGAGCTCTCCCTCGGTCCAACTCCCTGGTCACCCAGTCAAAAAAATCAATCAGATTTGTCTGACAAGACCTGCCTCTGGTGAATCCATGCTGCCTCGGATCCTGTAATCCGCTGGACACCAGAAACCTCACTATTTTCTCTTTCAGCAGCGTTTCCAATAATTTACTCACCACCGAAGTTAAACTAACCGGCCTGTAGTTTTCAACCACATCCTTACTTCCGCTTTTGTGTAAAGGCACCACATGAGCCTCTTTCCAGTCCTTTGGCACCACTCCTGGCTCCAACGAGGCATTGAAAAGGTCAGTCAGTGGAGCTGCTAGAACGTCCCCAAGTTCCCTCAGTATTCTAGGGTGTATCCCATCCGGTCCCATCGCTTTGTCTACTTTAAGTTGAGCTAGTTTCTCACGAACACAGTTTTCTGAAAATAGTTCAAGATGTCCCTCGCTTCTGTTCTTATTTGTGGGTGTTTTCTGAGGTCCTGCTCCTGGTTCTTCATCTGTGAACACAGAACAAAAATATTTGTTAAGCAATTCCGCTTTACCCTTATCAGCTTCTACATATTCCCCCCCCCTGCACCCTTGAGTCTGACAATACCACTTTTGCCCTTCCTCTTCTCACTAATATATCTGAAAAATGTCTTATCCCCCCATTTTATTGCATTGGCTATTTCCTCCTCCTTTTGAATCTTTGCCTTCTTGACTACTTTGCTAGCTTCTCTAAGTTTTTCCAAATACAGATGCCTGTCTTCCTCTCTCTGTGATCTCTTGTATTTCATGAAGGCCTCCCTCTTTTTCTTCACTTTTTCAGCTACTTCCTTCGAAAACCATAGCGGTCTCCTGTTCCTTTTGCCTTTATTTACCATTTTAACAAAAAGGTTGGTTGCCCTTAAAATACCCCCTTTCAGTTTTGCCCACTATTTTTCTACATCCCCCAGCTGTTCCCATCCCACTAACGACTCCCTGAGGTATTGGCCCATCTTCGCAAAGTTAGTCTTCCTAAAGTCTAAGATCCTCACCTTGGAATGGATTCTAACAGCCCTAGTCCTAATACTGAACCACACCATCTGGTGATCACTGGATGCAAAATGATCTCCCACTACAACATCAGAAACACTTTCACCATTGGTAAGCACCAAGTCCAGTATGGCCCCTTCACGTGTGGGGTCTGTTACCAATTGCCTGAATAGTTCTCCCTGTAGAGAATCCAGGATCTCCTTACTTCTAGATGATACTGCAGCAGGAATGTGCCAATCAACATCTGGCATATTGAAATCTCCTATCAGTAGCACTTCCCCTTTCCTAGCAATGCTGCGTATGTCTTCAATTAACTCTCTGTCCACCTCTTCCTCTTGTGAGGGAGGTCTGTATATCACTCCAATGCAAATAGATTTCTCTTTCCCTCTTTCTAGTTTAACCCACAATGCCTCCTCTCTCCCTTTTAAGCTCTGTAATTCCAAAGCTTTAATAGTAGTTTTTACATATAGTGCCACTCCTCCTCCTCTTCTTCCTACCCTGTCCTTTCTGAATAAAGTATAGCCAGGTATAGTTACATCCCAGTCATGGTTTTCTGTGAACCATGTTTCTGTAACTGCCACTAAATCCAAGTCAGCCACTCCCACCAAAGCTTCAACCTCAGGGATCTTATTTCCCATGCTACGGGCATTAATACACACTGCTTTCCATATGTTACCCCTGTTACCCATTTCCATAAAGGTATTTAATGTATCACCTACCTGGGGGCTTTCTTCACCCATCCCCAAGGAATCTAGTTTAAAGCCTTCTTCAGTAGATTAGCCAGTTTACTACCAAAGATGCGTTGACCTCTCTTGGACAGATGGATGCCATCTCTTCTTTGCAACCCTTGGAACAGCATCCCATGGTCTAGGAAACCAAAACGCTCTCGATGACACCATCCACGCAGCCATGCATTCGTCTCCAGGATGCGAGCCTCTCTGCCTTGGCCTTTACCCTCAACAGGGAGGATTGAAGAGAACACCACCTGTGCACCTAACTGCTTCACCCTCTGTCCCAGAGCCATGAAGTCACTTTTGATACGTTCCGAGGTATACCTGGCAGTATCATTTGTTCCAACATGGATTAGCAACATTGGGTAATAGTCTGTGGGCTTGATGAGTCTCGGCAAACTCTCCGTAACATCTTGGATTTTGGCACCAGGCAGACAGCATACCTCTCTGGACATCAAGTCTGGTCGGCAGATGGACGCCTCAGTACCCCTCAGAAGAGAGTCTCCAACCACCACCACCCTTCGTTTCCTTCTGGTCACTGATTCCGCAACTTTGGGGTACTTGAACTCTGGTTCTTCCCTTTCCAGGGATGCTTTCACCTCCTCCACTTCCAGGGCTGCATAATGGTTCTTCAATTCAAGGGCTGGAGAAGTTGGATTGGTGATTTTGCAGGCCCTGGTGACTTGTGTCCAACCATCGGCATTCTGTTGGCACCCATCTTCTCCGGTGCTGGAGAGCCTGGTTGCTGCAAGTAGCATCTCATCAATGTACTTCTCACTGTCTTGAATGCTCCTCAGCCTTGCCACCTCCTCTCTGAGTTCCTCCACCTGTTTCCTCAGAGCTTCAGCATGCAGGCACCCTGCACATGGAACCGGTCCTTCAACCGGCATTAGGACCTCTGTCTGGACCGAGGCAGAAGCTGTAACGGGGGCAACAGCTTTAGCAATACGATTTTTCCCAGCCATTGGTCTTTTCGTGGAGCTTAGGTATCTGTTAGAGTAAAAGAGAGAGATCTACCAAGCACCAGCCGGTTTCGCAGCTGTCCTTTTAGAGAAAAAGCAGTTAAAACTCTTTAATTATATACAAATGTGCTGGTCCAATTCACTGTGATTTGTGAAAGGGGGAGGCGCCCTATAAAGCAAGGCCGCTCACTAGGGGTGGGTGGGAGTCGGGGTGGGTAGGGAGGGAACTAACACCTGATTAGGTGTCCAGGCTTGTGAAAACTGGGCTGTTAATAGCATCTAAGATTCACGTTGTTGGCACAGACACATGCCTGTTCCGCAGAAAATTTTTACGTTGCTGGATTCTGATTTCTGTGATTCTTGCATGGAAAATTCTGATGCACATTTGGAAGGCTGGTCTCTCCTCTTGCATCATGGGTGCATGGGTGCCCTGGCCTCTTCGCTGCCTGATGGCAAGCCTTTCTTTCACAACTGGGGGATTATTTCTGTAGGGGAGATCCTGGTTTCCAGATTGTACTTCCTGGAATTCTTCTAATTTCTGCAGCAAGCTTGGTCCTTCTAATGAGGCATTGTAGATCTGGGGCCTCCAGATCCTCTCGCTCAGAAGAAAGGCCAGTGGTGTGGGATGGTCAAAGCCCAGCCTGAGCACCACAATCTAAGCATTCTCGACAGAATTTGGAGTCTGGAGATTTGGATTGTTTTTCCTTTGGGCGAGGCCAGGAGTCCAGTTCCAACACCTCTGACGATTATTCCAACCTTGAGGACAAAATGTTGTCATCTTTGCAGGATCAAGACAATTCCATAATTATCTACCTGTTCAGAAAAGAGGAACTGATGGCTCAGATGTCTTTTGTTCTGCATTTGACTGATCCTCCAGCGGCAGGACAGGCACCGCAGGTACATTCTTTCCTGCAGGGGGTTCAGAAGTCTATGAGGGCCTTTCCCTTCCTGGAGATTATTAAGAACATGGTCTGCTCAGAATGGGCCCTGCCCGACTCCCCAGTGAAGGGACTGAGGGTCCTTAAGAAGTTTTACACCTTGCCACAGAAGGATTACACTGCATGGTTTGACATGCCTCAGATGAAGGGTGGTGCAGCCCTAAAAGAACCACCTGCATCCTCTGTTATTCTTCAGTTGGCTGTGTGTGCAGGTCTGACAACTCAACCTTTCCTCTAAGTCCCAGTTGTCCCAATTTGCCTGGAGAGGGAAGATTTTGTTTGGAGAGGCCTTGGAAAAGCTGATTAAGGATTTGGACATATCCAAACCTCATCACCTCTCGAAGGAAAGGCCCTAGGGGCCTTGCATGTGAACGGATGCATCCTCTTCCTCGGTGTCCTCCCATTTTCCTCATTCCTGAGACCTGCTTATGAGCACCTTCGCTTGCGAGATCACTCTGCACCTTCTCTTCATCTGCAGGAATGCTGGCAGAGGACCCAATGCAGCTTAGAGGGAACATTGGTGGCCGACTGTTCCTTTTCTACCAGGAGTGGAACCAGCTCACCAAGGATCGTTGGGTGCTAGACAACCATTCAGCATGGCTGTGTTCTGGAATGCAAGGAGCCTATCATGGATTTATTTATTTATTTAGACAGTTTTTGTATACCACCTTATCCTTCAATCAAAGCGGTCACAACACAATTGGGGGATATGAGACACATACACTAATACTTACAGGGAACATGGGCAATGGAGGGTTAAGTGGCTTGCCCAAGACCACAAGGAGCATCTGTGGGACTAGAAACCCCAGTCCTTCCGGCCCAAGGTTGCTGTCCTCTAGTGGGATTTGAACCCCCGACCTTCCAGCCTGAAGTACCTTGCCCCAACCACTAGGCTACTCCTCCCTCCTAGAGATGATGATGGATGCCTTCATCATCTCTTCAGGTGGTTCTATGACAAAAGAGCCGCCAATCAGAACTCACTAGAAAGATGTTCAATCTGTGGGTGGTTGTTCTGGCCCCACTCCCGAGCGAGACAAGTGCCAGTACTCCATCTATTTCATGGTGCCAAAGAGGGACAGGGGGTCATAAGGACATAAGAAATTCCATACTGGGTCAGACCAAGGTCCATGAAGCCCAGTATCCTGTTTCCAATAGTGGCCAATCCAGGTCACAAGTACCTGGCAGGTTCCCAAAAAGGCAGACAGGTTTCACAGTGCTCATCCGGGAGCAAGCAGTGCATTTCCTGGGTCCTCTTTAATAATGGTTTTAGGATCTTTCTTTCAGGAACTTGTCCAAACCTTTTAACCCAGCTATACTAACAGCTTTTACTACATCCTCCGGTAATCAATTCCAGAGTTTGATTACGCGTTGAGTGAAAAAATATTTTCTCTTATTAGTTTTAAATGGTTTACATTGTAGCTTTATTGCATGTCCCCTAGTCTTTCTACGTTTTGATGACATAAACAACCTATCTACGTTTACCTGTTCCATTCTATTCATTAATTTATAGACTTCTATAATATCTCCCCTCAGCCGACTCTTTTCCAAGTTGAAAAGCCCTAATCTTTTAAGCTCACCTGTGGACTCTACACTTCCATGTGAAGACTCTGCAGTCATTGATCCAGGTGGTGCAGTGTGGGGAGTTCCTTAACATCTCTGGATCTGGCCAAGGCCTATTTCCACATTCCTATCCATGAGGATCAACAGCACTTCCTCCATTTCACTGTGCTTGGTTCTCATTTTCAATTTGCTGCTCTTCCTGTTGGCTTCTCCACTGCTTCAAGGACCTTCTAAAGGTCATAGGGGTGGCGACCACAGTGCTGAGTGCTGACTCAGTCAGAAGCATCTCAGGTCTTTGGCCTGTGTGGTGCAGTTCCTGGATAGTCTCGGCTGGGCGATGAAGCATGCAAGAGTCACTTGGAGCCTTCCCAATCATTGGAATACCTGGGAGCGCAGTTCGACATATGTATAGGCAGGGTTTTCCTATCTGAGGAGAGGTTGAAAAAGTTGCTGTCACAACTGGCAGCCTTTCCAGCTCAGTTTTGGGATTATCTGCAGATTCAGTTTGATGGCAGCCACAGTTGAAATGGTTCATTGGGTGTGAGCTCCTATGAGGAGGCCACTGTAGTGGTCCTTCCTGTCTTTCTGATAAGAACATAAGATATGCCATACTGGATCAGACAAAGGTCCATCAAGCCCAGTATCCTGTTTCCAAAAGTGGCTAATCTAGGTCATATGTACCTAGCAGTTTCCCCACGTACTTAGCAGTTTCTCCAAGCTTTCAGGATTTTGAGGCCAAGCACCCCCTCTTTCTATTAGAGATGTCAAGCCTGCATTGTTGGAGGCATCCCCAGCATCTGAGGAGGGGCATTCCATTTGGCAATTATTTGTGGTGCTTCTTGTTGATGGATGCCACCCTGTTTGGTCGGGGAGCCTATTGCAAGAGCCGAACAGCTCAGGGCTATTGGAACAACTGGGATGTCCATAAACCGTCTTGAGGTGAGGGCCATTTGTTTGGTGCTTTGACATGTCTGGTTCTTATTCTGAGGCAGAGTGATTCAGGTATTCTCAGACAATGCCATGGCAGTGTCGTATGTCAACCAGCAAAGGGAAACAAAGTGTGCCAGAGCGGTCTTGCAGATGGCTCTCTTGTTCTCAGCTCAGCACATTGTGGGAGTCGACAATGTGGAGGTGGACTTCTTCAGTTGCACTCCCTTGATCCCAGGGAGTGGGAATGGAATCAGTCAGCCATTGGCATATTCTGTGCCTCTGGGGTTGTGCTGAGATGGATCTGATGGCGACCCAGTTCAGTGCCAAAGTATATAGATTTCTTCAGTTGCCACAAAGAAACATGCTCCAAGGGTGTTGATGCCCTGGTTCAGTCCTGGCCAAAGTAATGTCTGCTGTATGTGTTTCCTCCTTGGCCACTCGTGGGGCATGTGCTTCACCGCATAGAGCAACATCTAGGCCGAGTTGTCCTGGTGGTGCCGGATTGGCCATGAGGCTGTAGTTCAGGGACCTGATATGACTCCTGTAGGAACCTCCTCTGCAACCTTCTCCAGGCTGGGGCTCCTATGGCAAAGGCCAGTCCTTCTCGCTTATAACTTGGCTCCCTTCTTGCTTATAACTTGGCTCTTGAGAGGCAATGTTTAGCACATAAGGGCTATTTTCCTGCTGTGGTTTCCATGCTCCTCAAGGTGAGGAGAGGCTCTCACAGCTCTTCCTGCATATACATCTGGTGCCTGCTTTGGGCATTGGTGCCATGAGCATCATATTGTTCCTAGTACAGTGGACTTACTACTACTACTACTACTACTACTACTTATCATTTGATTGTTCCTAGTACAGCGGACTTACTACTACTACTTATTTGTTTAGCGCTACAAGGCATACGCAGCGCTGTACAGAGACATGTAAGAGACAGTCCCTACTCTTAAGATCTTACAGTCTAATCAAGACAGACAGTACAACAAGTAGGGACTAGGATATATCCTGGCTTGCCTTTCTTCAGGGTGATCTAGATAAAGGCCTTTCCCTTAATTCCATGAAGCTTCAGTGGACCAGCGGTGAAGAGATCTTTAGCCTCGCACCTGGACGTGTCATGTTTCCTTCGGGGCGTTCAGCACTTGCATCCTTCCTTGTATTCTGTCGTTCCTCCATAGGACATCTGCCTAGTTCTTCAGATGCTGATGTCACAGCCCATTGAGTAGGCCACATTTAAAGATCTGACCCTTAAGACTGCCTTCTCGGTAGCAATCTGCTCGGCAAGACGTATCTGAGCGGCAGGCATTCTCTCGTGCAGAGATCCTTACTTGTCATTCTTGGAGGAGGCCATGTACACTTGGCCTGTGCCCCCATTCTTGCCCAAGGCGGTGTCATCCTTTCATGTTCATTAGGTGGTTTGCTTGCCCTTCTTTGCTAGGGAACAGGAAAGTGCTTCTCTGGTATGTTAAGGTCACTATCTTCTTTTGCAAGTCAGATTGTCTATTGTGCTGTTTGCGGGTCTGCGTAAAGGTGATGCAGCTTCCCACTCCGCCCTGGGGTGCTGGATCAAGAAAACCATTGTTTCAGCATATCTATTGTGGAACTGGAGGAGTAGCCTAATGGTTAGAGCACTGGCTTGGGAACCAAGAGACCAGGGTTCGATTCCCACTAGCACTCCTTGTGGCCTTGGGCAAGTCACTTAACCCTCCATTGCTCAGAAAAATCCAAGTTATCAATGTCCCTGTTTAATGTACATTACCAAGTTTAGGTTACAATGTAAACTGCTTTGATTGAAATTATAAAGCGGTATAAAAAAAAAAACCTGGCTGGTTCTGGAGGGTTTGCATGCGCATTCCACTCGGGCTCGGGCATCTTTGTGGGCGGAGCAGACATTTATTGGGCAGCAAAGTGGGCACCACTTTCATCAAGCATTACTGCTTGGATTTTTACGCTCAGGTGAACAGGACCTTTGACTCCGAGGTCTTGAAAAAGGCCATGTCTTCCCGTCCAGTGGAGTTGTAGCTTTGGTACATAGCAGGATAATATGGAAGGTGGCATTTTACTTACCAGGTAGGGTCCTTTCCTTGAGTCTTGTTAGACCAGCCAGGACCTACCCCATGAAACTCTTTTGGTCTGCTGTATTCCCTTTGGTTAGCCCTGAGGGCTCATACCCTTTCGACAAGCCTTCTGTGTGATGCTGATCCTGTACTTATCTGATAAGTAAAATATCACCTTCGTGTCCAAGTTCCTTCAGAAATTACCCCCTTAGAGGGTAACAGGATGCCTAACTTATGTAGCAGATATGTGTATGTGTACAAGTTGCAGCAGCTTTCTAAGGGAAAATATGAGGGTAACATGTAACATGCACAAATTTGCTTTTATTTTACATGCTTATGTATTTATTTAACCGCTTTTCTGTACTGCTTTATCTTATGGTCAAAGTGGTTTACATCAAAACAGAACTTAATACATAGAACAGGGTAATGAACTTGGAGAGAACTCAATATAAAGGGGATCAATGCCCATGGAGGAGTGGGAAGAATAGGGGGATGGGGGATGGGGGGGAGAGGGGAGGGAGACAGGGGACAGAGGCTATTGTGTGATTGGATTATGTCCTTTTTTCAGTGAAGTAGGCAGTAAATAGGTGAGTCTTGAGGGCTTTTCTGAATGTTAGTGGGTCCTTTGTGGCCCGGAGTTTGCATGGGATAGAGTTCCAGAGGGAGGGTGCATATAGAAAGAAGGCTCTTCTGGATGTGGTGGTGCTGGATCTGGTGAAAATCGCTGGGGTGATTAGGGGGTTCTGGGATCAAGTTTGCCTTGTGCGATTGTCTTTGGTCTCCTGTATTAGGGTTTGAAGGTGGGTGGCTGAAAGGCTATTGAGGACTTTGAAAATGGTAAGGATGGATTTGAATTTTGTGCATTCAATGATTGGTAGCCAGTGCAGCTGTTTGAGCAAGGGGGTTATATGTTCAGTTATGTTTGCATTGCAGTGAGTGCGTGCTGCTTTGTTGAGGGCTAGTTAGAACGATTGGACTGTTGTCTTAGGTAGACCTTGAAGGATGAGGTTGCAGTAGTCCAGATGTGGGAAGATGAGAACCTGAAGGACTTGAAGCAAAGGTTTTGGTGGGTTAGGAGAGACTTGATGGTGTATAGTCTTGAGTTTATAGTAGATACACTTGGTGATATTTCTGAGGTGAGTGGAGAATGTTAGGTGTTGATCGAGAGTGACACCCAGGTACCGTGTCTCTTGTATGTGAAGCTGAGTTCCATTTAAGCTTTTGGTATCTGGTTGGGTGAAGCTGCTGTCTCTGGTGATGTATAGGTCTTCGGCTTTGTTGAGGTTTATGGCCATGTTGTGAGTGAGGAGCCATGAACTGATGGTGTTGAAGCATTTTGCTGAGTTTCTGATGTCGGGGTTGAGTGTATTGATGGGTGCATAGATCATGACGTCATCAGCGTATATATGGTAATGGACATTGAATGTTTATATGATTGTGCAGATTGGTTGAATGAAGATGTTGATTGATAGCGCGGAAACGGCTGATCCTTATGGAACTCCTTGGTTTTGGGTGTATGATCTTGACTTTGTAGATCCCGTCGGTTTGACAGATAGGATTTGAACCAGCTCAGAAGGGTTCCTGCCAGTCCTGTTGCTTGTAGTCTAGTGATGATTAGTGTGTGGGGTATTGAGTCGAATGCTGCCTTGATGTCAAGAAAGATAAGCAAGAAACCTGTATTTGGTCTGTCAGTACTGGTTATCAACTTGTCTAGGAGTGCTGTCGTGAGGGATTCGACTCCATGGTGGAGTCCAAAGCCGTATTGCTGTGGAGCAAGTGGGCAGTGTGTGTTTATGTGATCCTGAAGCTGGCGGAGTACGATCTTTTCTAGTATCTTGGCCATGAATAGAAGGTTAGCAAAAATCAAACACCTTCTAAAATCAGCCCCTGAGTTGCAGTTGCTTACAAAATTTCCCAAGTTAAGAATTTTGTCCCATTTGGCAGAGGACAGATTGTTAGTTCCCTGGAAGTGTTGATGGGAAGTGAAGTTTATTCTCCCTGCTTGATTTACACATCCCTCAATACTCGTCTGAGCTACAATGATTGCTCTGTTGATGCTGTGTTCAAGTTGTAATGTTCCCAGTCTATTGATGGATCCAGTGGTCTTCAGTGTCAGCTGTTGTGAGAGGGGATGTTGGTCTTGCTGGTACTTTGCAGGTCTGCGATAGCAGTGCGTTTCTGAGCATAATCTGACCTGTAAGGTTTTTTTTTCCAGTTTACTTGTCTTGACTTTCGCTGTCCATATTGTTGATCTCTTGACTTGTTTCAGGTCTCAGATTTAGGCGCTCTTCAAGAGTTAAAGTCTCTGCATACTCTTCACCTGGATAACACGAATCTTGTGGAAAGCTCTCTGCTCGCTCTCTGTGCCCATCCTGCTCTCTCTACGCTGACACTGTCTGGGATCCAGTTTACGGATGGTGACGCAGCTCTGCAGCTGATTTCAGGTACGTGCTCTCTACGCACCTTCTCTCATTCTAGCACTGGAACTGCATAGAAGATAGAGAATAATCGTTCCTTCAAGGCGTGATGCTCTCCTGCTGCTGGTAGCATGGTGGAGACGAATGCAATGTAGGATCTCCACCTGGGCCGGAGGTGGCAGAAAGGGCAAGCCCAGTATCCTGTTTCTGACAGTGGTCAATTCAGGTCACAAGTACCTGTCAGGTTCCAAAAAGCCACATAGGTTCCGCAATGAGTGTATTGGGGTAAGCAGTTTATTTTATTTTATTTATTTAACTATTTTCTTTTATACCGCCCCTTCCAGAGATCAAGGGCGGTTTACATGTAACAGTTTAACAGTATTGTACACATCTGTATACATTTACATTGAACAGTAGAATTCAACTATTTACATTGAACAATAAAATTTAACTTTGTAAGGTATTAAAGCAGTGGATTTTCCAGGTTCTTTTTAATAATGGTATATGGACCTTTCCTCCAGGAACTTGTCCAAACCTTTTTTAAACCCAACTACACTAACAGCTTTTACTACTTCCTTTGGTAACGAATTCCAGAGTTTGATTACGTGTTGAGTGAAAAATATATTTTCTCTTATCAGTCTTAAATGGGTTTCACTGTAGTTTCATTGCATATCCCTTAGCCTTTCTACTTTTTGATGGCGTAAAAAATCAATCTGTGTTTACCCGTTCCTCTCCATTCATTAATTTATAAACCTCTATCATTTATTTAACATTTCTTATATACTGCCTTTTATGATATTGAGGCGGTTTACATTGAACAAACTGAAATTACATTGAACGGGGCATTATAACTTGGAGATAACTATTTTACAGGGAACATGGGCAATGGAGGGTTAAGTGGCTTGCCCAAGACCACAAGGAGCACCTGTGGGACTAGAAACCCCAGTCCTTACCGTCTAAGGTTGCTGTCCTCTAGTGGGATTTGAACCCCCTACCTTCTGGCCTGAGGTAACTTGCCCCAACCACTAGGCCACTCCTCCCTTATCATAGTTCCCCTCAGCCATCTCTTTTCCAGGTTGAAGAGCCCTAACCTTTAAGCTTCTCCTCATAGGGTATCCTAATCCTCTTTACCATTTTGGTGGCTCTTCTCTGTATCTTTTCTAATTCTGCTATATCCTTTTTAAGGTACGGCAACCAAATTGCACACAAGGTGCGGTCACACCATGGAACGATACAGAGGCATTATAATATCCTTTGTTTTATTCCCCATTCCTTTCCTTATGATATGTAGCATTCTATTTGCTCTCTTGACTGCTGCTGCACACTGGGCCGAGGGTTTCAACATGGTATCCACGATGACGCCTAAATCTTTTTCTTGGGTGGTGGTTCCTAATGTGGAACCTTGCATCGTGTAATCAGTTTGGGGTGTTCTTTCCTAGATGCATAACTTTGCACTTGTCCACATTAAATTTTATCTGCCATTTGAACATCCAGTCTTCCAATTTATCATGGTCATCTTGCAATTTTTCACAGTCCTCTTGGGTTTTAACAAATTTGAATAATTTTCTGCAATTTTGATTACCTCACTCATTATTTCCATTTCCAGGTTATTTTTGCCTGTGTTAAATAGCAGTGGGCCCAGCACAGATCCCTGGGGTACTCCACTATTCAACTTTTTTCCATTGGGAAAACTGGCCATTTAGCCCTACCCTCTTTTAACCAGTTCCTGATCCACACTAGTACACTGTCTCCTATCCCATGACTTTTTAATTTCACCAAGAGTCTCTCATGAGGGACCTTGTCAAAGGCTTTCTGAAAATCTAGATACACTATATGAGCCGGCTCACCTTTATGTACCTGTTTATTAATAGCTAAACTCAATCACCAAATTAAGGATACATAGTAATGCAGCTTGTCATGCTGTGAGGGCTTGCGTGCATCGGTGATGCTGAGAGCTAAACTATCGATAGTTTAACTACTGGCAGGGTCTCCCAAGATGGACAGGTCTCAGCTGAGGTACCAGACCAAGACAAACCACACATCTGGACAGCAGCAGAATGGGATAGTGTTGACGGCGGAGGATCACATTTCTGTGACAACGGCAAGAACACCAAACTTAAACTGTGCAGAAGAAAGGCCCGGCAATCTACTTCTGTATCTTGCCATGAAAACCCAATGGATAGTTACAACAAAACAAATTGTGCTGTAGTGTTGGAAGATGAGACCCCCAGGTTGGAAGGCACTCAACTAGCTACTGGGGAAGAGCTGAAGACGTTTCAGAGTAAAGCCAGCATTTATGATGTGGTTGGATCAAAGCCCTCGGGACGTCTGACTGCTGATGTAGCTGCGCATGAAATGAGAGTCAGAAGCTGTAAAGATGTCTTACACATTGGAACATGGAACGTACAAAGCATGAACCAAGGGAAGTTGGAGATGGTCAAGAATGAAATGGAATGTGTACAACTTGATCTCCGATGTATCGGAGAGATGCAAGACTGCTTACAACAAAGTAGTATGTCAATTAATCACAAAAAAACTGAAGTAATGTATATCTCCAAAGAACCGAATTTTGACCCTCCCACATCAATAACACTATGTAACAACACTTACCAAACAAAAAAAGAAATAAAGTATCTAGGAGTCACATTTGACTGTGACCTAAAGATGGAAAAACACCTCCGAAAGACCAACAGAGCAGTTTTCCACAAGCTTAGAGTGCTCCAACCCATTCGGAATATTATTGATCCCCAAGACTTCAGAACAGTGGCCCAAGCACTCATCATGCCACATTTTGACTACTGCAACGCCATCCTACAAGGTTTACCTAAAAAAACCCTAAACATATTACAAATGGCACAAAATGTAGCTGCCAGGGTCATAATGAAGAAAAATCTAAGTGACCACATCACACCAGTACTAATTCAATTACACTGGCTACCCATAACAGCTCGCACAAAATACAAAATACTAACAACCACCTTCAAACTCATCCACAACTTAGCACCTTCCTTCCTCAACAACCTAGTAAGATTGCAACCTCCTACCCGAAACAGAAGAACCCACAATTCCAACATCCTTCACACTCCAACAGATATAAGATCTGCCCAAGCTAACACCAGCCACAGGGCTTTCTCATATGCGGCGCCAACACTGTGGAACCAACTCCCACCAGAACTACGAGCTAGCAATGACCTTCTAGACTTCAGAAAGAAACTCAAAACGCACATTTTCCAATCACATTTCAACCTGAACTAAACCCACAGATGGAGCAGCCCCTGACCACTGTGTCCAAGAAGATTATCCTGTATATATGTATTTATGTATATATGTAAATGAACTCCCCCATAGCTAAGAAGTGTTAACTCTGTATGATGTGCTTTTCTGACAATCTGTATGTAAACAAAATTTGTACCTGCCTTGATTCGGCAGTTTCACAATAGTAATCCTACCCGCTTCTGATCGCTGGAAGGAGCGGGCTACAAATGCTTGCTAAATAAATAAAATAAAAATAAAATCTGTTGGGTGTCAGTGAACTGAAATGGACTGGCATCGGGCACTTTGCATCAGATGATCACATGGTCTACTATGCTGGAAATGAAAGACAAAGAAGAAATGGTGTTGCATTTACAATAAAGAAGAAACTTGCAAGAACTGTAATGAAATACAATGCAGTCAGTGAACGCTTAATCTCTATTCGTCTACGAGGAATGCCTATCAACACAACTATAATTCAAGTATATGCCCCAACAACAGCTGCAGAAGAGAATGAAATTGAAGAGTTCTATGAACAAGTACAAGCTGAAATTGACAGAACATGCAAACAGGATATCCTGATAGTCATGGGTGACTGGAACGCAAAAGTTGGCAACAAAGAAGACGACAAAGTAGTTGTAAAATATGGACATGGCAACAGAAATGAAGCTGGAGAAAGACTGATAGAATTCTGCAAGACCAACAATCTATTCATCTCAAACACCTTCTTCCAGCAGCACAAGCGGCGACTGTACACATGGACTTCACCCAATGGATTGTATAAAAATCAAATTATTTATTTATTTATTTACATTCTCTTATATACCGCGCTATTCTGCATCAGTGCGGTTTACATTGAACAAACTGAAATTACATTGAACAGGGCATTATAACTTGGAGATAACTATTTTACAGGGAACATGGGCTATGGAGGGTTAAGTGGCTTGCGCAAGACCACAAGGAGCACCTGTGGGACTAGAAACCCCAGTCCTTCCGGCCCAAGGTTACTGTCCTCTAGTGGGATTTGAACCCCCGACCTTCCAGCCTGAAGTACCTTGCCCCAACCACTAGGCCACTCCTGCACTCCATCTGTGGAAGTCAACGATGGAAAAGCTCTATAACATCAACAAAGACAAACCTGGAGCTGACTGTGGTACAGATCATCAACTACTGGTATGCAAACTCAAGCTAAACTTTTGTTACCGTACTTACAAGGCTCTGCCAAGAAATATGGAAGACAGCATCATGGCCAACTGACTGGAAAAGATCTGTGTTTATACCAAAACTAAAGAAAGGTGATCCAACTGACTGTGGAAATTATCGCACAATCGCTCTGATCCCACATGCCAGCAAGATTCTGCTGAAGATTATTCAAAAGACTACAACCATACTTGGAACAAGAACTACCTGAAGTGCAAGCAGGGTTCAGGAAAGGGCGAGGAACGAGAGACATCATTGCAGATGTGAGATGGATCCTTGAAAAGACTAAAGAATACGAAAAGGATATCTATTTGTGCTTTATCGACTATAGCAAAGCTTTTGACTGTGTAAACCATGAGAAACTCTGGGCCACATTAAGAAGCATGGGTATACCAGAACACCTGATCGTATTCTTGCACATTCTGTACATTGATCAAGAAGCAACAGTTCGAACGGAACAAGGAGAAACAGAATGGTTTAAAATAAGCAAAGGTGTAAGACAAGGCTGCATACCTTCCTCCTACCTGTTTAATTTATATGCAGAACAAATCATCAGAGAAGCAGGATTGTATGAAGACAACAGAGGTGTGAAGATTGGTGGAAGACTCATCAACAACCTTCGCTATGCTTATGATACCACATTACTGGCTGAAAGTGAAGATGATCTGAAACATTTGCTTCTCACAATCAAAGAACATAGTCTCAAAATGGGCCTGCACCTTAATGTAAAGAAGACAAAGATCATGACAACTGGCATAATCAACAGGTTCATCGTTGAAGGAGAAGAAATTGAAATCGTGAACAACTTTAACCTCCTCTGCGTTCTTTTTCCTTGCCCCTGCCCTATGGAATTCTCTCCCTTCTTCTATCCGGCTTGAGCAGAACAGTCTCAAAACCCACCTCTTCGCCCTTGCCTTCGACCTTCCTGATCCCCTCACATGACTTTGTCTTCCCCTTTCCCTTCTCTCTCTCTCCTCCCTACTGTCCTGTTGTATGAATCTGCCTGGTTTGCTTTCCTATCCGTCATTGTAACTTCTTTTCCTTTTTTTTTCCTTTGCCTTATGGTGTTTCTATGATTTGAACTATATAAACCGCTATGATGTTTTTTTCGTTTAGCGGTATATTAAGTCAATAAACATACATAAAGATAAACCTACTTGGATCAACTATCAATAAAGAAGCAACAAGCAGTCAAGAAATCAGATGACGCATTGCTCTTGGCAGAATGGCTATGAAAGACCTAGATAAGATTCTCAAGAGCAGAGATGTCTCTCTCCATACAAAGATTCGACTTGTTCAAGCCATGGTATTTTCAATAACATCATATTGATGTGAAAGCTAGACAGTGAAAAAGATAGACAGGAAGAAAATTGATGCCTTTGAATTATGGTGCTGGCGGCGAATACTGTATATACCATGGACTGCCCGAAGAACAAACCAGTTGGAACTAGAGGAGATCAAACCTAAGCTTTCTTTAGAAGCTCAGATGACAAGACTTTGACTATCATACTTTGGACACATCATGCGGAGAGAGAGATCATTAGAGAAAGACATCATGCTTGGCAAGATAGAAGGTCAACGCAACTTCAACTCCCAACTTCAACTCCGATTTCACTGGAAACTTCAAAGCTTCCAGTTTCCATTGAAATCGGAGTTGAAGTTGGAGTTCTGTGAGCTATCAGTTCGGAAGGCTTGGAAACTGAGGAGAGCAGGAGGCTTTGGAAATCGTTGATATCATTGATATCAGGTTCCATGTCAATTGCAGTTGGATACTTTCACTTTGCTCCATTTTTCATTTAGCTTTGTCTTAGTTTTGGTGAAGTGAGTGAAGGAAAAGATGAGTTTATTGTTATATTAAAATATAGGAGTGTACTAGTGGTTGGGGCAAGGTACCTCAGGCTGGAAGGTCGGGAGTTCAAATCCCACTAGAGGACAGCAACCTTGGGCTGGAAGGACTGGGGTTTCTAGTCCCACAGCTGCTCCTTGTGGTCTTGGGCAAGCCACTTAACCCTCCATAGCCCATGTTCCCTGTAAAATAGTTATCTCCAAGTTATAATGCCCTGTTCAATGTAATTTTAGTTTGTTCAATGTAAAACCACCTTGATATCATGAAAGAAATGTTAAATAAAAATATAAGAAATGTTAAATAAAAATAAATAAATAAAATAATCCAGTGGGTTGATAATTTAGACAGAACGTTTATTGCCTTACAGGTGTGAGATTACATTGTTAGTTGAATGGGTCTACCTGTTTATTCACACCTTCAAAAACTATAACAGATTAGTAAGACAAGACTTTCCTTGGCTAAAGCCATGTTGGCTTTCTCCCATAAAACCATGGGGCCAAATAAAAAAAAGGTTTTCCACCTGAATTGAATTGTCGCCAGTCTCTTTTTGTACCTGCTCGGTTGGTCCTCTGTTTAGTGTGCAGGTACTTTCTGCTCCTTTTGGTACCTATCTACATGTTGAGTAATTTTGATCTTTATAATGGTTTTTACCATTTTGCTTGGTCTATAGTTTCCCAGTGGTATATTCTCAAGGTCATATTTTGCTGCATTCATGAGTGGCTTGCTCTTTTTCAACTTTATCTTGTTTTGCATACTGGTAGTTGATGATCTGTAACACAGTCAGCTCCAGGTTTTGTCTTTGTTGATGTTATAGAGCTTTTCCATCGTTGACTTCCACGTAGTCAATTTGATTTTTGTACAATCCATTGGGTGAAGTCCATGTGTACAGTCGCTGCTTGTGTTGCTGGAAGAAGGTGTTTGAGATAAATAGATCGTTGGTTTTGCAGAATTCTATCAGTCTTTCTCCAGCTTCATTTCTGTTGCCAAGTCCATATTTTCCAACCACTTTGTCTTCTTTTTTGTTGCCAACTTTTGTGTTCCAGTCACCTATGACTATCAGGATATCCTCTTTGCATGTTCTGTCAATTTCAGCTTGAACTTGCGCATAGAACTCTTCAATTTCATCCTCTTCTGCAGCTGTTGTTGGGGCATATACTTGAATTATATTTGTGTTGATAGGCATTCCTCGTAGATGAATAGAGATTAAGCTTTCACTGACTGCATTGTATTTCATTACAGATCTTGCAAGTTTCTTCTTTATTATAAATGCAACACCATTTCTTCTTCGACTTTCATTTCCAACATAGTAGACCTTGTGATCATCTGATGCCAAGTGACACCCAACAGATCAAGTTGTACACGTTCCGTTTCATCCTTGACTAAAGCCAGAGGAGAAAGAAAGACAATCGCAGAACTCGTTACGAGGAACCAGAAGTTTACTCCACCTCCCTCACTACAAATCAATAATGCCGAGCTCAAAAGCAAAGCCACAATCTGTTACCTAGGCATCACGCTGGATCAGCGGCTTGATATGATAACTCATGTGAAAAACGTCACAAAAGCAGTTTACCACAAAATACAGACATTACGCCACCTTCGACCATTGCTTGACTTCGCTGAGTACCGGACGATTTTCCAAGCCCTAGTGATACCTCACCTGGACTTCGCTAATATCATCCTCCACGGTCTCCCACAGTCCACTCTGAGCCCGCTCCGGCTTGCCATGAATTCAGCCGCTAGAGTACTCGTAGGTATATCAAGGTCAGACCACATAACACCAGTAATGAAGGAACTCCACTGGCTACCACTACAGGCCCGAATCCATTACAAAGCCCTAGTTCTAACATTCAAAGCACTGAAGAACCAGCCCCCTACACCCATCAGTAAGCTGATCCGCATCTTGCCTGACAACAGAAGTAGAAGATCTGCAATGTTGAACGCATTGGAGACCCCTAGGATAATGTCAAAATGCACGAAACCAACTTCCAGTAGGGCCTTTTCGATTTATGCACCCATAGCCTGGAACGCCCTCCCTTCTGATATTAGAGCCTTCACGAGCCTTGCCCCATTCAGAAAAGCACTTAAACACTACCTGTTCCTAAATTCCTATCCAGAAACAAACTCAGGAAAGATTACGACGGGCAACCTGACTCCCCTCCCTAGCTGCCCCACCACTCTGACCCGAAAAGAGAATGGATAATCAGCTAGAGTTAGATCGGCACCTGCAACCTTTGTCCAACTGTAAATACGTTGTAGTTTCTAAAAATGACATTAATTAGTTTTCCCCGGTTCTTCCCCAAGTTCACTCCCTGTTTACTGTAAACTCAGTGTGACTTTAAACATTGTAGCATTGTTTCTGTTCATTGTGCACCGCACTGATTTTAATAGCGCGGTATATAAGAAATGTAAATAAATAAATAAAATAAATAAATAACTCAACAGGGATTTCCAACATGCAGCAAGACAAGACAAGGAAAACTTCTACAATGACACATGCAAGGAAATAGAAGCAGAACCCATTAGAGGAAGAACAAGATCAGCTTTCCTAAAGCTACCAGAGTTTAAAAAAAAAATCCAGCCTCGAACTGGAATGTTACAAGATGCTCAAGGTTCTATGTTGAATGATGCTGAGAAGATCAAGAAAAGATGGATAAGAATATACAGAGTTTTTATATGATAAAGATCAAGTGGACCAAAAGCTGTTTCAACCAGTACCTTACGATTCAAAACCATTGGTGATGAAAGAAGAAGTTGAAGCAGCATTGAAAGCCTTGTTGTTGTTGTTGTTAAGTGCCGTCGAGTTTGGTGGTGTTGCCGTTGTCACAAAAATGCGATCCTCCGCCGTCAACACTATCCCATTCTACTGCTGCCCAGATGGGTGGTTTGTCTTGGTCTGGCACCTCAGCTGAGACCTGTCCATCTTGGGAGACCCTGCCAGTAGTTAAACTACCGATAGTTTAGCTCTCAGCATCACTGATGCACGCAAGCCCTCACAGCACGACAAGCTGCAAACCAAGTGAGGGATTGAAAGCCTTATCAAAGAAAAAAGCACCAGGCATTGATGGCATTCCCATAGAAGTATTACAGCAATCTGATGCAGCTGTTACTGTGCTTACAAGGCTCTGCCAAGAAGTTTGGAAGACAACATCATGGCCAACTGACTGGAAAAGATCTGTATTTATACCAATACTAAAGAAAGGTAATCTAACTGACTGGAAATTATCACACAATCGCTCTGATCCCACATGCCGGCAAGATTCTACTGAAGATTATTCAACAGTGACTACAACCATACCTGGAACAAGAACTACCTGAAGTGCAAGCAGGGTTCAGAAAAGGGCGAGGAACAAGAGACATCATCGTGGATGTGAGATGGATCCTTGAAAAGACTAAAGAATACCAAAAGGATATCTATTTGTGTTTTATCGACTATAGCAAGACTTTTGACTGTGTAAACCATGAGAAACTCTGGGCCACATTAAGAAGCATGGGTAGACTAGAACACCTGATCGTATTCTTGCACATTCTGTACATTGATCAAGAAGCAACAGTTCGAATGGAACAAGGAGAAACAGAATGGTTTAAAATAAGCAAAGGTGTAAGACAAGGCTGCATACTTTCCCCCTACCTGTTTAATTTATATGCAGAACAAATCATCAGAGAAGCAGGATTGTATGAAGACAACAGAGGTGTGAAGATTGGTGGAAGACTTAACAGCCTTCGCTATGCTGATGATACCACATTACTGTCTGAAAGTGAAGATGATCTGAAACATTTGCTTCTCACGATCAAAGAACATAGTCTCAAAATGGGCCTGCTCCTTAATGTAAAGAAGAGGAAGATAATGACAACTGGCAAAATCAACAAGTTCATTGTTGAAGGAGAAGAAATTGAAATTGTGGACAACTTTAACCTACTTGGATCAATCAATAAAGAAGCAACAAGCAGTCAAGAAATCCGACGACACATTTCTCTTGGCAGAATGGCTATGAAAGACCTAGACAAGATTCTCAAGAGCAGAGTTGTTTCTCTCTATACAAAGATTCGACTTGTTCAAGCCATGGTATTTTCAATAACGTCATATGGATGTGAAAGCTGGATAGTGAAAAAGATAGACAGGAGGAAAACTGATGCCTTTGAATTATGGTGCTGGCGGCGAATACTGTGTATACCATGGACTGCCCGAAGAACAAACCAGTCGGTACTAGAGGAGATCAAACCTAAGCTTTCTTTAGAAGCTCAGATGACAAGACTTCGATTTTCATACTTTGGACACATCATGCGAAGTGAGAGATCATTAGTTAAAGACATCATGCTTAACAAGGTAGAAGGTCAACGCAGAAGAAGGCCAGCAATGAGATGCATTGATACAATAACAGCAGCAACGGTTACCAGTCTCTCAACAATGAGTCGCCTGACTGAAGACTGAACTCAATTTAGGACAACTATCCAGAGGGTCGCCATGAGTCGACACCGACTCGACGGCACTTAACAAGAACAACATAGTTTCCCAGATCATCCTGGAACTCTTTTTAAAAATTGGCGTTACATTGGCCATTCGCCAGTTTTCAATTATTACAGATAATTTTAATGATAGTTCACCAATTACTAATAGTAGGTCTGCAATCTCATATTTCTGTTCTTTCAACACCCTCGGATATATACCATCTGGTCCAGGTGATTTGCAACTCTTTAGTTTATCAAATGCATTTTCCCGGTTTATCTTTCAATTCTTCCGATGTGCCATGCTCTGGGGTACCGGCGGTCTCCTCCGGTACCGACATCCAGGCATTGGCAGCGTCTATAGACCAGAGAGTTCTGGCTATGGAACACAGTCTGGCAGCTTTCCTTGCGGCATTGATGCCCTCGGGACTGCAACAGACAATTCCACCGGTACCGGCACTGGCCTCGGTATTGGTATCGGTACCAGTACCGATAGCATCGACATTGGCATCGGTGTCTGCTTTGCTGGTACCCAGTCATCCGATGACCTCCGGTACCGATACCCCGGTACCGGTTACTCCCAGTATCGACTTTGGTCGGTACGGGTATCGGGCTGTTCAAGAGCATCCGGACAGACGATACTTCGAGTCCTCAGAAGAATCTGAGGATTCTGACAGTTCTGTCGATGCAGCGATGCTTCTCCCAGAGGAGCCCTCCTCCCTTAAACGCAGGATGTCTCCTCCAGAGGATATTTCCTTCCAAGATTTTATCAGGGAGGTGGCTCGGGGCCTGCCCATTATTGTGGCCCCTGAAACAGAGCCAAGGGCCAAGGAGTTGGAAATTCTACAATATCCCAAAACTCCTAAGGAGGCAGCTACCTTGCCCATTCATGAGATTTTATATGATCTCATGTTAAGGATGTCGGAAACACCTCTTACCACCTCTCCTCATTCTTGTAGACTGGATACTATGTATTGAGTCCCTCCTTGTCCTGGGTTCCATAAGACTCCGCTTCCTCACCACTCTATTGTAGTGGAGTCAGCTATGAGAAGGATCAAGAGTGCAAAAATGCATGCCTCTAATCCTCCAGGACGTGAGTGCAGAACCCTGGATGCTTTTGGACGTCAGGTCTTCCAAGCTTCCATGCTTTCAGCCAGGATCAGTTCCTATAGTCTCTACATGGGAATGTTCCTGAGGGAGGTCACAGATGATTTAGAGGCTTTAAGTCCTTTTCTTCCTGAGGATAAAAGACAGGTTTTTCTAACTTTGGTCAAACATGCCCAAGAGGTTTCTAAATTTTCCAACCGTGCAGCCTTTGACTGCTTTGAATGCATAAGCAGAACCTCGGCTATTGCCATAGGTGCACGTAGAATTGCTTGGCTCCAGGCATCTGATCTAGAGCTCTGGGTACAAGACAAATTGGGAAATATCCCTTGTACTGGTGAGAAACTGTTTGGTAAAGATTGGCAGGAGAAGGCCAATGAAATGGATGCTGAAAATTCCACCTTGGATAGATTATCCAAGTCCACTGCTGATCCTGCTAGAAGGAAATTGTTCAAGAAACCATTCTTTTCTAAAAAGAAAAGATTTTATCGTGCTTATGTTCAGCAGGGATGTTCTGCAGGTCAGCTTGCCAAGAAAGGTCAGCAACCACCCAAACAGAAGAAAGCAAAGACTGCCAGGCCGCAGAACTTAACCTTCCTGGAATGGTGGAAGGCTCTGGTCCCTTGAGAGCCAGGAAGGCTATGTCATTTTGCCCCCAGATGGGGGCAAATAACAGCAGAGCATTGGACACTCTCCATCATAAAGGAGGGGTACAAGCTTCATTTTTCAAGCATGCCCCCTCACACAATAGTAAAGCAGTTCAATTGTCCGACCTCTCTCATCAACCTGTTAGTTCAGGAGGTCGCTATCCTTCTTGCCCAAGGGGCAATAGAAGAAGTACCCATTCATCAGCAGGGTACAGGGTTCTATTCCCCTTATTTTCTTATCCCAAAGAAAACAGGGGGTTACAGGCCTATCCTAGACCTCAGAGAATTGAACAAATTCCTTGTCAAGGAGAAATTCAAGATGATTTCTCTCAGATTTCTGCTGCCATACCTTCAGAGTCAGGATTGGCTTTGTTCTGTAGATCTCAAGGATGCGTACACTCATGTCCTCATCCATCCAACCCACAGAAGATTCCTTCGGCTCCTTTTACAGCAAAAGCACTACCAATACAGGGTGCTTCCTTTTGGCCTGGCCTCAGCACCATGGGTGTTCACGAAATGCATGGCTATAGTAGCAGAATTTCTCCGCACTCTAGGGATATTCGTCTTCCCTTACTTAGATGATTGGCTCATTCGAGCACCAACAGAGTCAGGGACCAGGACTTCTCTATCCTGCACAATGCGTATCCTTCAGTATTTAGGGCTGGTAATAAACATCCCAAAATCCAGTCTGACTCTCACTCAGTCTTTAGAGTTCATAGGGGCTCTGCTGGATACCAGAAAGGCAAGGGCCTATCTCCCCCAGGCCCATTGCCTTTGCATGGTGCAGTTAGCTTCTCAAGCAGTGATAAAGCCTCATCTAACTGCTCGAGAAATGTTACAACTACTAGGCCACATGGCATCTACTGTGCATGTGGTTCCCTATGCTCGCCTCCATATGAGGGCAGCTCAGTGGACTTTATCCACCTAATGGCCCCAGGCATCAGGATGCCTGTCAGACAAAATAGCAAACACAAGTCGCCTTATTTTGTCCCTCCAGTGGTGGAAGTCCACTCAAAACCTGTTGCTGGGGTCCCCTTTTCAACAACCCTTACCCCAAGCAACTCTCACAACAGATGCTTCTCCAATGGGTTGGGGAGTTCATCTGCAAGACCTCTCCACCCAGGGCACCTGGTCTCCACAGGAGAGTCATCTACATATCAATCTCTTGGAGCTCAGAGCAATCTTCCTTGCTCTCTGAGTTTTCCACACCCTGCTCAGCTACAAGACAGTCCTCATTCATACGGACAATCAAGTAGCCATGTTCTATGTGAACAAGCAGGGGGGAACAGGCTCTCTGTCGCTTTGCAACGAAGCTTTGCGACTATGGGCCCTCGCTAGAGAGCATCAGATTGATCTTCTGACAGTGTATCTTCCAGGCATTCAAAATTCTTGGGCAGACAGACTCAGTCGAGTTCTGCTTCCACACAAGTGGTCTCTGCATGCAGACCAGGTGGCCAGGATTTTTCAACTTTGGGGAACATAGACCTCTTTGCAAGTCCGTGGAATGCCATACTTCCCCGGTTCTGTTCCAGAACTCCGGCTCAGGTGGCTCAGGCCAGGGATGCTTTCCTCCTTCATTGGGGTCAAGACTTCCTGTATGCCTTTCCACCCATTCCCCTAATTCCCAAAAAACCCTGTTCAAGCTTCAGAGAGACAGAGGCCATATGATTCTCATAGCTCCACATTGGCCATGGCAAGTGTGGTACCCTCTGCTTCTACATCTCTCTTAAGCTCCCTCCCTGGAGTTAGGGTCTGCTCCAGATCTCCTATCTCAGGAGGGCGGAATGTTATGGCATCCCAATCCCCAGTCTCTGCATCTCAGGGCTTGGTTGCTGAAGGCCTAGATCTCCAAGATCTTAATCTTCCTCAGCAAGTAAAAGATATTCTTTTTGCTTCCAGGAAACCTTCCACAAGACGCTCTGATGCTTTTAAGTGGAAAAGGTTTACCATATGGTATTCGCAGAAGGGTCTTAACCCCCTTGCGATACCTCTGGAATCATTGCTGGAGTATCTCCTTCATTTATCCAATGCAGGACTTAAGACTAACTCAGTAAGAGTCCATTTGAGTGCTATTGCAGCTTCCTTTAAGCCTCTAAATGGACAACCTATTTCTTCTCATCCTCTTATAGCAAGATTTATGAGAGGCCTTCTTCTAACTAAGCCTCCCATTAGGCCACCACCGGTGGCATGGGACTTAAACCTGGTTCTTAGGCAGCTCATCAAGCCACCTTTCGAACCTTTAGCTACTACCTCCTTGAAATTCCTTTCTTGGAAGGTTATCTTTCTCATTGCAATCACATCAGCACGCCGCATTAGTGAGTTGCAAGCGCTAGTAGCTGATCCACCTTATGCAAGGTTCCATCATGACAAGGTAGTCCTTAGGACTCATCCACACTTTATGCCAAAGGTGGTCTCGCCTTTTCATCTGAACCAAGCAGTCTACCTACCTGTGTTTTTTCCAAGGCCTCATGCATCAAATGCAGAGAGGAATCTTCATATCTTGGACTGTAAAAGAGCTTTAGCCTTTTACTTACAAAGAACACAGCAACATAGAAAGTCCTCTCAACTCTTTGTTGCTTTTGATCCTTCTCATTTGGGACTTCCAGTCTCCAAGAGAACACTATCTAACTGGATTGCTCAGTGTATTTCCTTCGCCTATCAGAGTAAGAACCTTTCTCTGGAGGGCCATGTCACAGCTCACAATGTGAGAGCCATGGCAGCCTCAATGGCTCATCTGCACTCTGTGTCTATCGACGACATCTGTCGAGCAGCCACTTGGGCCTCGGTTCATACCTTCACAGCCCATTACTGCTTGGACAAGGACTCCCTCTGGGATGCCTTGTTTGGTCAGGCTGTTCTCCAAAACCTGTTCCATACCTAATCAGTTCTTACCCTCCATCCCTGGTAGGATGCCAGAGATCCATGGGGGGAAGTGGAGCCCTGTTCAGGGACACACAACTTCTGGGGTCTCTCCCTGGCACCTAAAGCTAGGGAGTCCCCATATGTGATGACTACATTCCTGCTTGTTCCTGGAGATAGCATAGTTACTCACCTGTAACAGGTGATCTCTGGGAACAGCAGGAATTTAGTCCTCACAACCCACCCACCTCCCCTAGGAGTTGTATCTCTCTATCTCTTTCCTTTCCCTCTCTCTCTCTTTGTCTCAGCTTTAAAACTCAGCTGGAGAGAGGCAGTTGGGAAAGGCGGGAAGGCAGCACGCAGGCGCTTTGGGATGCCCCCAAAAACTTTCTAATTGGACGCTGGGGAGCATTCCCGCGCAGGCTCCGTCGGTACCAACGATACCCATATGTGAGGACTAAATTCCTGCTGTTCCCGGAGATCACCTGTTACAGGTGAGTAACTATGCTTTCTCCAGGGACAGCAGGAATCAGTCCTCACTTATGGGTGACGTCGGCACCTATGGAGCCCGTGCGGAGCAATTCCCCAGCTTTCAAAGAAAGCCTTTGGGATTGCTGCCACGCATTCGTGGTCCGCTTCCCGCCCAAGGGTGCCATCTTGCTCAGTCAGGTCCCTTAGCTCGAGCCCTACCAAGCAGATGGCAAGGGAAGGATAAAAATCCAGCAACTCATCAGGGGAGGTGGGAGGGTAGTGAGGACTGATTCCTGCTGTCCCTGGATAACACCTGTTACAGGTGAGTAACTACGCTTTCTCCAGGAACAAGCAGGAAGTCAGTCTTCACTTATGGGACTCCCCAGCTACAGGCTACCGAAACTGTAACCAAAAAACGCCTCTGCGAGGCCCTGAGCAGAAGCTAGTGCCCGGAGGAGCCTGAGTCTTCAGGTCCCCTGGGCGAAACCCTCGGTAGCTGTCGAAGTGTCGGAGGACAGGAGTTGCTTATACCCCAAACAGATTACAGAGTACAGCCTGGCCAAAGGCGCTTTCCTGGCGGGACTCCCTCTCCAGGCAGTAGTGCAAGGCGAAACTGTTCGCCGAAGCCCAGGTTGCAGCCCGGCAGATGTCCAAGAGCGGCACTGAGTGCAGCAAAGCCACCGAAGCCGCCTTGGCTCGGATGCTGTGTGCGGTGACCCGTTGATCCAGCGGGGCGCCCGCCTTCACATGAGCAAAGGCGATGCAGTCTGCCACCCTAATGGAGAGGGTGCACTTTGTGACTGCTTGCCCCAATTGATTGGGATTGGAGGTCACAAAAAGCCGGTCAGACTTGTGATGAGGCTGGGTGTGCTGCAGATAGAAGGCAAGAGCCCTCTTGCAGTCAAGTGTATGCAAAACCGCTGATGCCTGGTCGGCATGGGGTCTCGGGAAGAAGGTCGGTAAGACTATCACCTGATTGAGATGAAAATCCGAGACAACCTTCGGCAGGAACTTGGAATGGGTACGGAGGACCACTCTGTTCCTATAGAACTTGGTGTAACGGGCTTCAGCCATGAGAATCTGGAGTTCACTGACTCGGCGGGCCAAGGACAAAGCCACCAGGAAGACCACCTTCCAAGATAGGTGCCGAAGCGAGCATGTCGCCATCGGCTCGAAGGGTGAACGCATAAGCTGCATGAGCACTACGTTCAAATCCCATTATTAATTTTTATTTATTTATTTATTAACAATTCTTATATACCGCACTATTAGACATCAGCGCGGTTTACATTGAACAAAAAACATCCGACAATTTACATATGTCTGGTCATTACATTTAACAGGAAGTATAACTTGGCGAAATAGGGGAAACTAAATACAATGAGGGTTATCTGCTGGAGGAGGCTGGATGGGAGGGTTGAACAGCAAGAGACCTTGCATGAAGCAGGAAACCAAGTGCTGCTCCAAGAAGGGTTTGCCCTCTATGGGGAAATGATGCTCCGAGATGGCGCTCAGGTGTACCCTGACAGAATTCGACTTCAGCCCCTCCTTCGAGAGATGGAGAAGGTACTGGAGGACCCACCCAGTGGGACATGAGAAAGGGACGATCTGCAGCTCAAAGCACCAGACTGGGAAGCGTTGCCACTTGAAGACGTAAGCTTGTCTTGTCGAGTCCTTCCTCGACGCGAGGAGGATCTCCTCGACCTCCGGGAGGTCTAGCATGGCTAGGGTGACCCGTTCAGCCACCAGGCTGCTAGGGACAACAAGGCCAGGTTCGGGTGCAGCACCCGCCCCTCCTCCTGGGGCACAGCCCAGGGGGATCAGAGGCTCGGATGCGAGCTGAAACAGGAGTGGGAACCACGGTTGCCGAGGCCACGAGGGAACAACGAGTATCATCAACACACGTTCCCGCTGAGCTTTGTGGAGGGTCCTGGCAATGAGAGGAGTGGAGGGAACGCATAGAGAAGCCCGGAGGTCCAGCTCAGAAGGAATGCATCCCGTGCCTCCCTGCTCGGATGCGGAACTGAGTCACAAAAGCGGGGGACCTGAGTGTTCACCGAGCTGGCGAACAGGTCCATAGTCTGGGTCCCCCACTGATGGAACTGCCAGTTGGTCACCTCTGGGTCCAGCTGCCATTTGTGAGGACAGTGGATCCTGTTTAGTTTGTCTGCAAGGATGTTCTCGTTGCCTGGGAGGTAGACCGCTCGTAGGGTCATCCCTCAATGGAAGGTGAAGGAGCAGAGGGGGACCACTTCCCTACAGAGGAGGCATGATTCGGTGCCCCCCTCCTTGTTGATGTAGAACATTGCTACTCGATTGTCGGTCTGCACGAGTACCGACTTTCCTTGGAGGTAGTCCTCGAAGGCTCTCAGGGCCCATTGGACTGCCTAAAACTTGAGCAAGTTGATCTGCGGTTGAGACTCTTCGGGTGACCATAGCCCCTGCACTCACAGTGCACCGCAGTGGTCTCCCCATCCCAGTAGGGAGGCATCTGTTGTCAGCACTAGTTTGTGCTGCGAGATTGCAAGGGTAGTCCCCAGAGAAGGTTGTGGGGGTTCTGCCACCAGTCTAGGGACCTGCAAAGGTTGTGGGAGACCTGAATGGGGTCCCTGAGGTGACCGGAGGCCAGGCTCCACTGAGTGCTGAGGCACCAATAGGTCGTCCGCATATGCATGCGGGCATGTGGAACTACATGGATGGTGGAGGCCATGTGCCCCAGGAGGCGCAGCATAGTCCGTGCCGTGACCCGAGCATTGCCCTGGACCTGGGCTGCCAATGCTTGGAGGCAAGCTGCACCGTCTTCCAGTAAAAAGGCAATCGCCCACTGAGTGTTTTATGTTTATGTTTATGTTTTATTTCATTTGATAAAAACCGCCTTTCAGGGTAGGCAAAGCGGTGTACAATAAAACCAAATTAAAAGAAGGCCGAAGCCAGCGAAATGGAATGGAAATACAAATTCTTAATAGGAAAGCAATAAGACAGGAGAGACAGGACCAAAAACATAACAAAGAACAAATACGAGGAAAGCAGAGGATAGGGCAAGTGGGATTCACACGAAGGGAGAGGGAACATCAAATGCCAGGGAAAAGAGGTGAGTTTTCAGGTTCTGTTTAAAAGTGGGGTGGTGAGGTTCCAGGCGGAGTGAGGAGGGGAGGGAATTCCAAAGGGCGGGGCCGGCAAAGAAGAAAGCAGAGGAACGGGTAGATTGCAGATGAGCACGGGAAGGGGAGGGGAGAGCGAGACGGTTGAGGTGAAAGGAACGAGGGGTGTACCTGGGAGAGTGAAAAGAAAGAAGGTCAGTTAAATATTGAGGGGTGCCTGTATGAAGAGCTTTGTGAACCAGAATAAGCAGTTTGAAGTGAGCACGGTAGGGAAAGGGGAGCCAGTGAAGACGAAATAGTAGGGGCGTTATGTGATCACGGGGGGAGGAGTGAGTGACCAAACGGGCAGCGGTATTCTGGATTCGTTGTAGGCGGGACTGTTGGGATTTGGAAAGGCTGATGAAAAGTGAGTTTGCGAAATCAACCCGTGATATAACCAAAGATAGCAATAAAGTGGTGAGCGCTGAAGGGGATAAGAAAGGGCGAACTGCACGAATTTGTCGAAGGAAGAAAAAGGAGGATTTGGTGACATGTGATATATGGGTGTGGAAAGATAGTGTCGAGTCATGCACCGATAAACTCTACGGCCTGTGCCGGCTTGAGTTGGGACTTGGGGTATTTGACCAGAAATCCCAGGCGCATGAGAAGAAGAATCGTGCGAGATGTTGCAAGGCGGGCTTTCCTGGCTATGGGCCCTGTGACGAGCCAGTCGTCATGGTAAGGGAAGACCGGCATGCCCTGCCGTTTGACAAAGGTTGCGGAGATGCGAGTCCGAAGGGAAGCACCCTGTATTGGTAATGCTCCCCTTGCACCCTGAAGCGCAGGAACTCCCTGTGGGCGTAAGCGTCCCTGAGATCCAAGGAGCATAGCCAGTCGCCCTGCTGGAGGAAGGGCAGCAGGACGCCAAGTGATAGCATTTTGAACTTCTCCTGCACCAGAAACTAAACAAGTTGTTTAGTTTCTGGAGGTCGAGGATGGGCCGTAGACCCCCTGTCTTCTTCAGGACGAGGAAGTACTGGGAATAGAAGCCCCAACCTCGGAGGTGCATCGGTACCCTCTCGACCGCTCGCTGTGCAAGGAGGTTGTCTAACTCCCGCTGTAGGAAGGTCTGGTACGTGGGGAGTCGAACACTCCGCAGGGGAGAATGGAGGGGGGAGCCTGTCCAGTCGGAGATGGTAGCCGTCCCAGATTACTCGGAGGACCCAAGTGTCCAACGTGATGGATGCCCACTGAGGGACGAAGGAGGACAGGCATCCCCCACTGGCTGCGGCGCTGCCAGGGGGTGAAAAGCTATGCTGCTGGTGTCAAAACCCCTGGGCGGGTTGAGGCGAAGCCGGGGTTTGGGCCTTGGGCCCTTTCGGTTTGCGATGACCGTGTGGCCCAGACTTTCCCTGCATCGCAGTGGTCGGCGCAGGAGTAGGTGGGTACAGTGGGTAGCCTCGGTAGGGTAGGCCCTTCCACGGAAAGAACGGCTTCTTAGCCTGCTGTTTCTTCTGAGGAAGGGAGGAGGTCTTGCACGAGAGGCGGGTACGGGTGACGAACTCCATCTCAATCTCGGCAGCCTTATCCTCCATCGGTTTACTCAACAGATGTTCACCAAGGCAAGTTACGTGTAGCTTTTCCTGGACCCATCGCTCCAAGTCAGAGGACTGGAGCCATGCCTGCCACCGAGCCCCAGTGCCAGCGGCCGCCACTCGAGCTGAAGACTCGAATCTGTCATAGGTGGTGCGGGAGAGGTATTTTGAGCACTCCGCAATGGACTTCAGAAGAATATGGAACCTATTGGGTTCGCCTGCAAGGCCCACGGAGAAGCCCCCATGTTCCTTGGCTAGGTCATGTAAAAACATGCCCGTGTACAATTGATATGCCTGAATATGGCATGAGAGCATGGACCCTTGATAGGCTTTGTGGCCTAGGGCATCGAGGACTCTCAACTCCCTGCTCAGTGGAACCGAAGAATGTGACTTCGGGCTCTTTTGTTTTCTCATGGCTGACTCCACCACCATGGGGGTGGGGAGTGGGGGAGTTGGGTTTTCCTGAACCCAGTGCCGCGCTGGACCCTATACATAGCATTAAGGCGCTTGCTCATGATGGAGACCGACGCAGGGATCTCCCACATGCGGAGTAGCAGCCTGGACAAAATGTGAGGAACCGGGACAGCAAGAGATTCCTGAGGAGGGGACTCGTACTGTAGGATATCAAGCTCTTCAGCTTGAGGTTCCTCCTCTGCCTGGGTAACCATGTTGAGAGCCTGTGCCATATCCCACACGAACATCGAAAAGGAGTTGTCCTCGGGTGGCGAACGCCGCTGAAAAGCGGGCGGGAATGGGTCTAACGGGAGGTCCCGATGGGTACGGGTCTCAGGGGAGGTATCCCCATCCGACTCACAGCCTGAAAAATCAGAGGAAGAGCCTGATTCCAGCTGGTCACCTCGCCTGGAGGCCGAGGCACGTTTGGAGCCGGATGCCCTGGAGGATCTTGCCCCCGAGGAACGGGAAGGCGAGCGAGACAGACGCCAAGGACCCTCACGAGGCCCATGGCTCTTGGGGGTTTTCAGGGCAGATTTTGCTGCCCCTCGCGAGGGAACCTCGGTCTCTAGGCACGGACCAGTTAAGCTGGATACAAGCGCCTGCTGGGAAGCTATGAACTCAGAAACGCTGTGTTCTAGAGCCAGCATACGGGATTCCCACGTGGGCCCATCTAGCCAAGTTGCCCTTTAAGGGCAAGCTTTTGTTTGGGGAAGATCTGGACAAACTCGTCAAGGACTTCAGTGAGGTTAAGCCTCAGCGACTGCGGAGGACAAGCCTAGAGTAGCTTCTCACCGTCCCCAGGCTGCCTCTGCTCCCTCTTCATCTTACAGATTGCGTGTTCAGGACACGCGCCGCTACTGGCCGGGTTGCTCCAATGCTTACTCCGCTAAGGCGGGGTCCCAGCCCCAGTCCTTTTGGGGAGCCCAGCGCAAGGACGGTTTCTCCACCAACAAGTTCGCTGGCACTGTTAGGTCCTCTGGCTGACTGGCTCAGGGTCCATTCCGGGGGGCCTCTTGTAGGAGGACATCTGCAGTTTTACTCCAGCGAATGGACCCGAATCACGTCAGACAGGTGGGTGCTCGAGGTCATTACCCATGGGTATGCCCTTGAGCCCGACAGACCTGTTCCGACCACCTTTCTGATCTCTCCTTGCCGGGCTCCGGGCAAATAATTGGCTGTCCAGCAGACCCTGCAGCACCTCCTTCAGCTCCAGGCAATCTGCCCAGTTCCCCCTGAGGAGTCTGGGTTGGGGCATTATTCCATTTACTTTGTGGTACCCAAGAAGGATGGCTCCTACTGGCCTATTCTGGATCTGAAGGGGGGTCAACAGATATCTGCATGTGGCGCATTTTCAGATGGAGACGTTACAGTCGGTCATCCAGGCAGTCAGGCCTAGTGAATTCCTGGCATCTCTTGACTTAGCCGAGGCCTACTTTCACATCCCCATACGCACAGCTCACCAGCAGTACCTCTGCTTTGTGGTGCTGGGCCATCATTATCAGTTCAGGGCTCTGCCCTTTGGCCTGGCCATAGCACTCTGCACCTTCACCTAGGTTATGGTAATAGCAGCGACTGCCCTCTGGCGCCAGGGTATCCAGGTTCACCCTTACCTGGACGACTGGCTTATTCGTGCAAAGTCTCGTCGGGAAGCAACTGAGGCATTTCAGCAGGTGGTATCCTTTTTGCTTCGCCTTGGATGGATAATCAATCAGGACAAGAGCTGCTTGCGGCCCTCTCAGTGCTGGAATTTCTTGGGGCCCGCTTCGACACTCAGGTGGGTCAGGTCAAATGGCTCAGGAGCTTTCTCCAGCTTCTAACAGCCTCGGCCTGGGACTACCTGCAGATCCTCGGGACCATGGCATCCACCTTAGATGGGATTCCTTGGGCTCGGGCACACTCCAGCAGGCCCTCTCGTCCCACTGGTCTCCCAGCTCCCAGAATCTTTGGCTCAGACTGTTGGCAGTGTGCCACACTCTGTGGTGGTGGCTATCCCGTCGCAATCTTTTGCAAGGAGTTCCGCTGGATACTCCCCTGTGGGGTCCCAGTTACCACCGATGCCAGTCTCGCCGACTGGGCAGTGCATTCTCTGGGTCGAAGGGCGCAGGGCTCTTGGTTAGCTTGGGAGGCCTCCTGGCTGATCAGTCGTCTCGAGGCTCAGGCAGTTCGCCTGGCGCTACTAGCTTTCCGGCTTATGCTCCTCAAGAAGGCGGTCCGCATACATTTGGACAGTGTGACCATGGTGGCCTACCTCAATCAGTAAGGGGGCATGAAATGTCTGGGAGTGGCGCGAGAAATGGTCCTTCTGTTCCCTTGGGCAGAGGAACATCTTCAAGCCCTCTCCGCACAGCACATTGTAAGAACATAAGAACATAAGATATGCCATACTGGGTCAGACCGAGGTCCATCAAGCCCAATATCCTGTTTCCAACAGTGGCCAATCTAGGTCATACGTACTGTGATGCCATTGCCGGCCCTAGGCGGTTGCCTAGACCCGGGTAGCGTTGTGTTGTGGAAAGAATAAGGACTCTGTAGTTGTGGTCCAAATGAAAAGATGGGTTTTATTCCCCTTCCCTTTAGGATGTTACAGAATAAGGGACAACATAAAGGATGGTTGAATTCACCAGGTAAAGGATTTAAACCAAGGAATGATAACAATGCTTCCTCTCAGCAATACAGTCCAATATTCTCACTGTGCACAATATAGTCTTTCTTGCTCTCTTTCAATAAAGACTAACAATGCTTTCTCTCAGCAATACAGTCCAGTATTCTCACTGTGCACAATATTCTTTCTTGTTCTCTTTTAATAAAGACTCTCCCAATCATCAGGCACATATTCATGACCTTCTGTTGTTACAGGAATATTTTCTGTGCTATAGTACTCCCCTTGCCTAGGGCTATAACTTGTTCCTGTATAAGAACCTGGAGTCCTTATGAAGTTGCTCTCTGTGTCCTGCCTTGGGTAAACCTCAGTTGTTACCCTTGGGAGCTGCCTTTGAGAGTCCCTGGTATCAGGAGCTGTTCTGGGGATTTCTTCCCCTGGCTTGGCTAGATAAGAGTCCCCTTGTTGGCTGTGTGCCTGGCCTCTAGCCATGGGATTTCTTTTCCTCCCCTTAGTATAAGCAGAGTACTTATCTTCTATTCTGCCAAAGATGAGCTCCAATCCATCTGCTTCCAACCAAGGCTTTCTCTCTGCCTTGTATCTTGCTCTGAGGGAAGTCTGCTTGTGATGCCTGCCTGATGGCAACTCACTTCCTATTCCCTTTGTGCTCCTCTGTACGGGACCCCTGCTTCCTGTTAACTGAGCAGTTTGCTTTGGTGTGAGGACCTCTCTGGCCGGGGAGACCTTACTGCAGCTTTGCTTAACTCCCTTGGACTGGTCAGTCTGCTTCTCTCCAGCTCTGGTTCTCTCACGTACCGTATCTGCTGGCAATTGCTTGGGACTTTCCCTCTCAGCTTTTCTCCCAGCCTGCCTGGAATAGCAGTCAGAGTTCCTTTGAACTCTGCTCTCCACCTGGCATTCAAGCTCTGGCCTCACCCTTAATTCAGGCTTCAGCTTCCACTGCCAGTGTTCCTCCTGCTGCTTCCCATGCTCCTTCTTAGTGCCAAACTCCTGCTCAGGCTCTGACTTTTTCTCTTGCCCAACCTCCGGCTCAACCTCCAACTGCTGAACCTCAAGCTCAAGCTCTAGCTCTGGCTCTGGCTGCCTCTGTGAGATTTCCCCCATGCTTTTATCTCCCAGCTCACTCGACGTGGAACGTAAGTCTGAGTCCAGGTGGACCTGATTGGCATTCTCAATTCTTACTACGTCACACAGACTTTGTGGAATGTTTGCTTTCCCCTTTCCTGCCTCACTGCTCTGCGAATGCAGCAACTGCCCCTGAGGCTGCAAGGTAAGCTTCTCTTCCATTTGATTCCCTAATATTTCAGGGTCTGTGTTTTGTAACTCCTGCCAGGTAAGCCCTTCCTCCACACTGTCCTTTAATGTCTCAGGCTCAATGTTATCTGGCTTCTGACAAGTAAGCTTTTCCTATGTATTGTTCCTTACTGTTTCAGGCTTAGTGCTATCTAGCTCCTGACAAATAAGCTCATTCTCTGCACTAGCCTTTAGTATTTCAGGTTTTGTGCTGTCTACCTCATGACAGTACCTAGCAGTATCCCCAAAAGACACAGGTTCCACAATGCTTGTACTGGGTCAAGCATTGATTATCCTGGGTCCCTTTTTAATAGTGGTTTATGGACCTTGTGGGGGTGGAGAATGTCCACGCGGACTTTCTCAGTCAACATCTGGAGCCCAGCGAATGGGAGCTCTCTCTGAAGGCCTTCCATAAGATTGTGGCTCGTTGGGGTCATCCAGCGATGGATCTCATGGTCACAGCCGCCAACTCCAAGGCGCCGCTCTTCTTCAGACTGTGCAGGGAACCGGGATCTCAGGGCCCCGATGCCCTCGTTCAACCCTGGCCTATGGACCAGCTACTCTGTTTCCCCTGTGGCCTTTGATAGGCGGAATGCTCAGACGCATCGAGTCTCACCACTGGCACATCATCCTAATAGCGCCTGACTGGCCACGGCATCCATGGTACGCTGACCTAGTTCACCTCTCAATAACTATGCTGCTATCACTCGGCATCCACAGGGTTCTCCTGCAGCAGGGGCCGATTATCATGGGTGACCCAACTCCCTACTCTCTTACGGCTTGGCTCTTGAGTGGAGATGCTTAGCACGGAAGGGCTATTAGTCTTGGGTGGTAGCCTCTCTCCTGAAGGCGTGTCACCCTTCAACTTCGTGGGCCTATGCTAGGGTATGGAGGTGCTTCGAGTGGAGGAGTAGCCTAGTGGTTAGAGCACTGGCTTGGTAACCAAGTAACCAGGGTTCAATTCCTGCTAGCACTCCTTGTGGCCTTGGGCAAGTCACTTAACCCTCCATTGCCTCGGAAGAAAGGCTTAGCAATCTACTTCCGGTGACACTGCCAAGAAAACCCAGGAGCTTCTGGGTCGCCAGGAATCAGGACTGACTCGAAGGCACACATTGCATTTTTGGAGGTGCTTCACCGCATGGTGCTCTTGCAGAACATTGTTCCCTTGGAAGGTGAAGGTTCCAGATATTCTAGCCTTTCTTCAGGATGGGTTTGATTAGGGTATGGCCCTGAATTCCCTGAGGGTTGAAATAGCAGTGCTCACTTGCTTCCAAGGCCCTCTCTGAGGTTGTTTCCTGGCTTCTCATCCTGATCTGGTTAATTTTTTACATCTGCCCCTCCACCCGGTAGTTCCATCGTGGGACCTTCCCTTGGTCCTTAGGGCTCTTTCCAGGCCTCCCTTCAAACCTATCTGCCGAAAATCCCTTAAGGATTTGACTCTTAAGACCATCCTTCTGGTGGCAGTAACTTCGGCTCGTCGAATGTCTGAACTTCAGGCACTTTCCTGCTAGGACCCATTTCTGATCTTCTTTCTGAAAGGCATGACTATCTGTCCAGTTCCATCCTTCTTTCCGAAGGTCTTGTCCGCATTCCATGTGAACCAATCACTGACTCTACCCTCCTTCCCGAAAGGCCATCAGGCCGATGACTGTCTTGTGCTTCATTCGCTTGATGTCGGAAGGACGATGCGGCGGTACCTCAAGGTTACCAACTCTTTTCGCCTCTCCGATCACCTCTTTGTGTTATTTGGAGAGTGGGAGGTGGCTTTCAAGACCAGCATCACTCGGTGGATCAAGCAAGCCATTGAGGCTGTGTACATACTTCAGAACAAGCCTGTGCCCAGCGGGCTAAAGGCTCACTCTACTAGGGCTGAAGCGGCGACTTGGGCGGAGAGGGCGCGGGTTGCCCCATTAGATATTTGTAGGGCTGCCACCTGGTCCTCCCTCTCTACCTTTGTTTGACCCTATCATCTGGACCTCCACGCTCGGGAAGCAGCTTCGTTTGGAGCCAGTGTTTTGGCTGCCGCCATATCTTCCTGCCCAGAGTAGACTTAGCTTTGGTACTTCCCACTTGTCTGGACTGGTCTAGCAGGATGTATTGGAAGGAAAAATTTTACGTACCGTTAATTTCCTTTCCTGTATCCCTGCTAGAACAGTCCAGGACCCTCCCCGCTTCGCTGAAATCTTCTGACTTGGCCGTGTTGTCGCCTAAGAGCTCCTGGAGTGCTTGGCAGCTGACTTCTGCTTCTTGTACAGATCTTGGTTCCTGCTGTGTAGATAGTTTTTTCCTTCCTGGGCTCTCTTCCCAGTTGTTTTACTATATAAGTTTGAATTCCATTCAAGGTATCAAGACCACTCTGCTTGCTAAGGATATACTGAAGCTGACCCCCTAGAGGTACAGGTTTATCTATCAAAGGTAACATATAGTAACATAGTAAGTGACGGCAGATAAAGACCAGCATGGTCCATCTAGTCTGCCCAGTAAGATGGCAGGAGTAGGTGCACCCCTCCTCTTGTCTTTGTCCAAGGGTGCACCTGCCACTCTGTGTAGGCTACCCCTCCCCATGTCTTTGTTTAGGGGTGAACCCACTGCTTCATGTAGGATACCCCTATTTGTTGAGAAATTAGATGGTTCAGTTTATTTTGATTTTATCCTGTTGCTGTAAAGGGATCCACTGTGTCTTTCCCATGCCATTTTGAATTCTGTTACTGTGTTTGCCCCCACCACTTCCATTGGAAGGACGTTCCAAGCATCCACTACCCTTTCAGTGAAAAAGTATTTCCTGACATTGCCTCTCAATTTACCCCCTTGCAGCTTCACGTTATGCCCCCTAGTTCTACAGCTTCCCTGTATCTGGAAGAGGTTTGTTTTTTCATTATTTCCCTTTAAGTATTTAAAGGTCTGAATCATATCTCCCCTATCCCTCCTCTCCTCCAAAGTGTACATATTTAGGTCTTCAAGTCTCTTCTCATAAGGCTTCTGACGCAGACTCCAAATCATTTTGGTCACCTTCCTCTGAACAGTTTCCATTCTTTTTACATCCTTTGCAAGATACGGTCTCCAAAACTGAACACGGTATTCCAAGTGAGGCCTCACTAGTGACTTATACAGTGGCATTAGTACCTCTTTGTTTCTGCTGGTAGTTCCTCTTTGTATGCAGCCCAACATCCTCCTGGCTTTTGCCACCGCCTTGTCGCACTGTTTAGCCACCTTGAGATCTTCAGAAATAATCACACCGAGGTCTTTCTCCTGATCCGTGCACACCAACCTTTTGCCCCCTATTGCGTACACTAAGCTTCTGGAATTTCCTCTGTCTCATCATCTGCTGACAGGTGGACACAACCCACTTGTTGGACTGGTCTAGCAGGGATACAGGAAAGGAAATTAATGGTATGTAAAATTTCTCCGTACTGTACCGCCTCCATTGGCTCTAATGCAAAGGATCAAATTCAAGGCTCTGATGACCACTTTCAAAACAGTAAACAATATAGCATCAACATACCTTGATACGCTTATAAAGATGCAACAGGCCACAAGAAGAAGAAGAGATAACCTGACGAACATAGTAATCACACCGAAGAGCTTCAGAAATACATTCCAGTAGGGCATTCTCGTTCTTTGTCCTATGGAATAATCTGCTCAACAATCTGAGGGAAAGAAAGGACTTAACACTGTTCAGAAAGCACCTCAAAGCGTTCCTAGTTACAGAGCAACCCACCATTGACCATAAACATACAAGATCAGACCTCCCACTGAATGCATGCCCACCTTACTTACAGCCCTATCCAGATTTTATTTATTTTATTTATTTATTTATCCAGTTTTCTATACCGCCTTATCCTTCAATCAAATCCAGATAGAAAATTCCACAAATCTTTAACATAACAATCATCTTATTGTATATGAATCAATGTACATAGCTGCTGTGTACATCAATGTACCTGAGCCAACACATGATGTAACACTGTCATACTGCTATTCAATGCTGTATATAGGTCTAGTTAAAATGGTTTTTTGCACATAGTTCCAATCAATATGGTTCTCCTTACTTGGAAACTGTTTACTGGAAACTGCCTAGAGCAGCATTTGAAACCTGTTCCCTGTAAACCACCTAGATAAAGCGGTATATAAAAAGTAAATAAATAAATAAAAATATATGAATAAGTTAATAAACAAGACACCGCAAGTTCTCGTCAGTATATGGAGAAGGCACTGAATGAGCAATTAGTGCTGATACTGTGGAAACCAAGACTGCAAAGGGAAAGTGAGAATTAATCTGTGTTATAGGTGAGGTAGGAGGGTAGTTATATCCCTGACGTGTTCTGCTTTCTCTTTCAGGTTTGAATCTCAGTCGTCTGGCGTTACCAAGTCGGCATACCATTACAGATGTCGGTTTATCTTCCCTCTGCCACTTCCAAGGCCTGCTGGAGCTCGACTTGACAGATTATACCCACATCACGGATGAAGGGATCAGCTCCTTGACGTCTCTGATCAAGTAAGCTAAGCATGAGCTCTCCAGGGACAAACCGCATATGAGTCCTGATGGCCAAGCTGATGTCAAAGACTAAGGAAAGCAAGCTCTCTAAGCTGCCAGATCTTTGTATCGCACATGTGAGGGGATTCCCATATCTATATCGTTGCACGGGGCTGCCTGAGTTCTCTTTCTTCTCGAGAGTCACTTTTTTTTTTCTGTACTATTTTGTAAGTAAGCTCTTCTTGCATCTGCTCCGCTTTGGTTCTCCCCTTTCAGAAAAGGCCTAGATAGGTTTGTTTTGTTTTCATTTTTGGCACAGACAAGCCTTTCGGATACTCAGTTTGGCTTCAGCCAACTTTTCATCATGGCGGGGAGCCTCCGGCGTTGGCCTGGGAAATGAGGATTCGTCGTCATCTTGTATGATCTGCTCCTGGCTCAGCTAAGTGATACCATCCCCGTGTAAAAGACATTATATAAGTTACGGAGTTTATCTGAACGTGAAGTTTATGTATAAAACATTAATTGTATGCAGGGGCTGGTCCGTTGGGCCGTTGGTAGCCTCAGGCATAAGGTGGTCGAGCTGACCTATTTAAAAAAAGCTGAATAAAAGGAGGGTCTGTTACACGAGCATGTTGTACATTCTCAAGACAGACGATCCGACAAAAAATCATTTTGAGAAGTAATTACCATTGAAGCATGATAATGGTGTTTAATATAGGGATATAGCGAGTGACCTTTTTTGTGGGATATTATTGTGGTTTCACTTGCATAGGTTATAGAAGTTGTAATTCTGGCACTGATGCCTTTGGAAATGCCAGTCTTGAAGGAATGCCTTCGGACCCTCGAAGCCTACTTAGTGGTGGTGTTGGTCATGCAACCAGCGGACCCTTGGGTGCCTTGGGCATTGCCACTGTAGGCAGTGCAGGCGATTCTTGAGATCCATGCACTGTCCGCTGATGCAGGCTTATTGGACCGGTGATTGGAATCGACGCCGATTCTGATGGACATCTTCCTCTTGAGCGTTTCGGGATCAGAGACCCCAGCAAAGCCACGGAAGCACTTGATGCACCATTTGTCTCAGAGGTGCTCTTCCTCTTTGCGTAGCCAGAGCCGATGCCAGGACAAGGCCACCGCTACTTTGACTTCCTCTCGGATTCAGACTCTGATGGCTGGGAGACTGAGGTGGCTTCGGAGCAGATCTACTGAGTTCCCTTTGGCCCCTCTCCTTCTCACAAATGGCAGAAGTTGCCATCAGAGAATATGTCTTTCCAGGACTTTGTGCAGGATATTGCCCAGGGTGCAGGAACTGGAGATCCTCCTGTATCTTTCGGCTTCCAAGGAGGTGGTGATGGTGCTGGTGCACCAGATCCTAAAGAGGCTGCAAATGAGAATGTGGGAGAATCCCCTCACGGCACCAGCAGACAGCTGGATATGATCTATTGGGTCCAGAAGGCCCCAGGGTTCGAGAAGCCTCAACTCCCGCACTACTCTCTGATGATAAGAGTTGGCCATGAAGAGGATAAAGAGCAGCAAGACACACTCCTTGGTCCCCCTGAGCAAAGAGGCAAGGGCCTTGGACTCCTTTGGCAGGCGGTGCTTCCAGAGCACCATGCTGGTGGTCAGGGTCCTTTCATAGCAGTTATACATGGGCATGTTCCTCAAGGATATCATGCAGGATTTGGCCATGCTTGGGCCGCTTCTTCTCCCTGAGTGCCTGGATGCCTTCCACACCCTGGTGGGCCATGGCAAGGACTGCACTAAGTTCATGGTCCGGGTGACTTAAGATGCCTTCGAGTCGACCTGCAGAGCTGGGGTAGTGGATGTTGGGACCCACCACCTCCCCTGGCCTCAGTCTTTGGACCTGGAGTAGTGGGTCCAGGATAAGCTGGCTGACATGCTGTGCTGGGGCAAAAACCTCTTTGGGAGGCAGGCGGAGGCTAAGGCTGGCAAAATTGAGACTCAGCTTATCACCCTTACCAGGCTTTTGAGGAAGATTTTATTTATTTTATTTATTTATATTTCTTATATACCGCACTATTATAATCAGTGCGGTTTACAGTTGCAACAAACATACTACAATGTAATAGGCACATTGAGCTTACAGAGAACAGGATATTCAAAACATGGAGGAACGAGGGGAACTATATACAGATTATGTACATGTTATGATAATGATTAATCTCAATGGGTATGTAAGGGGTCTGTAACGAATACTAGTACACATGGGGTCAGGGTGGAGAGAGATGGCTGATCTGTCTCGTAAGAAGTACCACATCAAGAAGATCTACTTCCAGGTGTAAGCACCGGTACCTGCTGAGTCCACAAGGCTCCCAGCCAAGAGCATAGGTCGCACGTCAGCAGCATCGTGAGAAGCTACAGAAGGTCCAGCCGGCCCCGCAACCCAAACCTGGGTAGGAGTTTTGACTGGTTCCTCTAGAGCATAGCCAATCTGCCCATCTCTGCAGGGGACAACCCTCCAGTGGGGAGTGGGGGGGCGGCTCATCCGATTTTCCCATAGGTGGTCTCTCATCACCTCAGACAATTGAGTGCTGCAGATAGACCGAACCAACTACAGGCTGCACTTTGCTGAGCTGCCGCCCCCTTCTTTCCCCCCTGAGAGAGTTCCCACTAGAACCCCTGCATCTCAGCCTGCTGCAGGGAGAGGTCTGTGGCCTTCTGGCAGACCTCACCATCGAGCTGATGCCTCCGACTCAGGTCAGATGGGGATTCTACTGCAGGTACTTCCTACTCCCCAACAAAATGGGTGTTTCAGCTCATCCTGGACCTCAGAGACCTCAACACTTACCTGGTGCGAGAAAGGTTTAAGCTGGCCATGCTGGGGACCCTGCTCCCGTACCTCCTAAAGGACGACTGGCCATGCTCCTTATGGAACCTGTGTCTTTTGAGGAAACTGCTAGGTACTTGTGACCTAGATTGGCCACTGTTGGAAACGGGATACTGGGCTTGATGGACCTTGATCTGACCCAGTATGGCATATCTTATGTTCTTATGATCTCAAAGATGCATGCTGAAGGTACTTGGCCATATCGCCTCGACTATGTTTGTCACTCCCCTGGTTCGTCTGGTGATGAGACAAGCTCAGTGGACTCAGTACGCAATGGAAAAAAGCCACAGGCCGCTTCCAGGACTGGGTGATGGTTACCAGACCTCTTGTGCAGTTCCTGCACTGGGGGCTGGAGCCATAGAATGTGCTCCGAGGTCTCCCGTTTTGGATGTCGTTCCCCCAGCAGACACTGACAATGGACACATCCAAGTGGGCTGGCAGGCTCACCTAGAGGCCTGCTCACACAGGGCCTATAGTACAAGGAGGAGATCCTGCATCAGATCAACTTCTTGGAGTTCCAGGCTATAGCAAATGCCCTCCATGCATTTCAGGTTCTTCTGGCCAACCAATCTGTCCTGATCCTGATTCAGACAGACAATCAGGTGGCAATGTACTGCATCAATAAGCAGGCAGGCACGAGGTTGTACCTCCTCTGCTGGGAAACGGTATGCTTGTGGAAGTTTGTAATTGCTCATGGAATGGAGCAGAGGGTGATTTACTTTCCCAGGAACCTCAATTCTCTGATGGACCAGCTGAGCTTGCATACTCCAGCCGTACGAGTGGACTCTTGACAGGGCATTTATGCAGCAGATCTTTCAGGAGTGGGGCACTCCCATGGTAGATCTCTTCACCACCCCATGCAATACGCAGGCGACCAAGTTCTGCTCCAGGATCACATTCCACGATCAGCTGGCATTGGATACATTCCTCCTTCAGTAGAGAGTGGGCCTACTGTACGCTTATCCTCTTATTCCGCTCGTGGCGAAGACCTTGTTGAAGCTGCAGGCTGACATGAGCACACTGATTCTCATCGCCCCGTACTGGCCCCGGCAGCTGTGGTTCCCCCTGCTGCTCCAGCTCTCTCAGAGAGAGCCTCTGCAGCTGGGTTCTGCCCCGGATCTCATATCTCAGGACTATGTGACATTGCTACATCCCAACTTCCAGTCCTTGTCCCCCACAGCATGGCGTGGAAGCAGAGGAGATAGCTCTCTTGGAGTTCTTCCTTTCCGAGAATGCTCAGGAAGTTCTTCTGGTCTCCCGTAGGGCCTCTACATGCAGGTCCTATGCATTCAAGTGGTGGAGGTTCTCCTCCTGGGGTGCAGACAGAGCTCTGGACTCCTTCCGCTGTACTGTGGACTGATTGCTGGAGTACCTCCTGCACCTCTCAGACTCCAGCCTCTAGTCCAGTTCAGTCAGAGTCCATCTGAGCGTGATTACCGTTACAGCTTGGAGGGGAAGCCCATCTTAACTCAGCCCCTGGTGGTTCACTCCATGCGTGGCTTACTCCTGTCTAAACTTTCAGTCAGGCCCCCGCCAGGGGCTTGGGACCTTAAGTGGTTCTGGACAGAACATAAGATATGCCATACTGGGTCAGACCAAATACAACGACTTTAATCAACACCAGCAAACAAATTCAAAGATTCATCACAAGAGGTATTATACTCCAAATACAATTTCTATCGAACTAATGAACACAAGGTCAGTAAGAAACAAGATTCACACAATCAGAGACCATATCAGTGACCAACAGCCAGATATCCTATGTATCACTGAATCCTGGCTAACTCCCACTGACAGCGTCCTCCTCAACCAACTGGTCCCACCTTCATATTCTGCCTTTAACAACCCTCGCTCTCAGAGAAGAGGAGGCAGAGTTTTGATCATCGCAAAAAAATCCTTACATCTAAAAAATATAGCCTCTAATTCCTCTGACGAATCCAGCACTATCACAGTGGGTAACAAACACCTAGCCATCAGCCTACTATATAGAGCACCTCATGCCCCAGCTGAAGAGCTAACCTCCATTTTAGAAACCGTCTGTGCAGTCAACTCTCACCATAAACCTCTAATTTTACTAGGAGACTTCAACCTCAACTCCTCTTCCAATATAGATAAGGAAACCTTCTTGCAAGCTATGGACTCCTTACAATATACCCAATTAATAAACGCTCCCACCCACAAATACGGATCCATGCCAGATCTCATCTTTGCCCCCAACCACATCATAAATAATGGCAACTTCTCATCACCCATAATTACCCCAGTTCCATGGTCAGATCACCATAGAATTAAAATAGAATTCAAATGCACGTTTGACAAGCTCGATAAAATAAAAGCTAATACGTTCACCCCAAGAAGGTTCAAAGCCTTCAATAGAGATCAATTCTTACTAGACACAATACCTCACCTTAACTCAGCTGAACTTGATTTGAACAAACAAGTAAACAATTGGTATGACACCATCAGCACTGCAGCCAAGGCTATAACAGACTCAAAAAAGATCAAAAGGAAACATCACGCACCATGGTATTCAAATAACATACGCGATGCTAAGAGAGAATTAAGGAAGTTAGAACGCCAATGGAGACGATCCAAATCTACCACCTCTCAGGATTTATATTTAATTCAGCAAAAGAGTTATAATGATCTCATCAACAAATCAAAAAAAGAATACCACACAAACACTATCCAGAAAGCTTATAACAAACCTAGAGAACTTTTTGAGATAGTAAAATACCTAGTTAATGAACCTTGTTCTGATAAAGACATCCTGATCAACCCTCAAGTGTTTGCGGATTATCTTCGAGAAAAAATAGGCCAGACTCCACCTTTAAAACAATCTGAAAAAAACAATCTTATTTTACCAAGTACAATTTGGAACAAGTTTCATATTCCCTCAACTAAGCAGCTTTCAGACATCATTGCTGCACTTAACACAAGTACCGCACCCACAGATCCTTGCCCAGTACCTTGGGTCAAAGCTACTAAGTCAAACTTCATTAATTTTATACACCACCTCGTAACCAACTCCCTAAATCAAGGAATCATGCCAGAACAGTTGAAATTAGCCACAATAAGGCCTATCCTTAAGAAAACCAACCTTGAAAAAAACAATCCAGTTGCATATAGACCAATTTCCAGCTTACCACTCCTGGCAAAAATTATCGAGAAGGTAGTACAACTACAGCTCCAAGACCATATTGATGAGCATGCGCCACTTGACATACATCAGCATGGCTTCCGCCCGAACCATGGAGTTGAGACGCTGCTACTTTATTTATTTAATGATATCACTCAAACCATAGACAACTATAATAGAGGAACCTTAATGATTTTCTTAGATATTTCAGCGGCCTTTGTTTCAGTGGACCATTCAATACTATTAGCCAGACTAAAGAGCATCGGTCTAACTGGCACCGTCCTAAACTGGTTTGAGTCCTACCTAATTGGTAGACAGTTCCAAGTTAAAGTCGGTCTAAACACTTCTCATCATACAGTTATCAAACAAGGCGTACCGCAGGGATCTGCACTCTCATCACTTCTTTTTAACCTCTTTATCCAACCAATATGTCACATAATATCAACTCATCATATAGACTACACAATTTACGCAGATGATATTATGATCTACACTCCGATTGATATCAACTGCCCAAACTACAACAAGATTTCAAACTGCATTACCAGCATTTCCATTTGGCTGTCAAATAACAACCTTGCAATAAACTTGAAGAAGACTGAAGCACTTATTGTCACTAGAAACACCAACTTTAATCCCCCACCGTACATCACATGCAACAGTACTGAGATTCCAATTAAGGATGAAGTAAGATACCTCGGGGTAACCCTCGATAAGAAGCTAGACCTGCGATCTCACATAAAGAAAACTGTTAAAAGCGCTTATTACCGAATGAAAATAATTAGACGCCTCAAGCCTCTTATCTCTAATGAACACTTTCGTACAGTCTGCCAGGCACTTATTACCCCCATTCTGGATTTTTGCAACCCTATCTACAATGGGCTGTCAAAACATGCTCTCAAACCTCTTCAAATGGCACAGAATACAGCAGCCAGAATAATTAACGGTTCCACTAATCATGACCACATTACCCCCATCCTTAAAGATCTCCACTGGCTCCCTATAACCCTTCGCATAAAGTATAAGTTAATCATAAACATCTTCAAAATGAAGCACAACAGTTCTGCAACCAGCCTCCATGCCCTCTTATCCCGTGATACCAGCAACAGACCTAGAAGATTATCCACCTCAAACACCCTCAATACCCCAAGAAACTTCGCTAAATCACGCAAATGTACATCACAACGAGCAATTTCTTTGGCTGCCCCTTTGATTTGGAACTCTCTCCCCCTGATTTACGTGCAATTGATGTTTTAAGTGACTTTCGTAAGCAATTAAAAACTTTACTTTTTATTGAGCACTATGGATTAACAAATGACTAAGATATCATCTATTGTATATATTTTATAAATAATCCACTATTTTGTTAACCCTTGTTATTTTTCCTACATTACCATATGTTGTCATGTCTATACTGTTTGTTTCCCTTGTTTATACCTTGTATTTCTTGTGACCGCTTTGATTGAAGGAAAAGGCGGTATAAAAAACTTGTTAAATAAATAAATAAGGTACATCAAGCCCAGTATCCTGTTTCCAACAGTGGCCAATCTAGGTCATACGTACCTAGCAGTTTCCCCAAAAGACACAGGTTCCACAATGCTTGTATTGGGTCAAGCATTAATATCCTGGGTCCCTTTTTAATAATGGTTTATGGACCTTTCCTCCAGGAACTTGTCCAAACCTTTTTTAAACCCAGCTACACTAACAGCCTTCGCTACATCCTCCGGTAACAAATTCCAGAGTTTGATTGCACGTTGAGTGAAAAAAATATTTTCTCTTATTAGTCTTAAATAGTTTACCGTGTAGCTTCATTGCATGTCCCCTAGTCTTTCTATATTCTGATAACGTAAACAATCGATCTACGTTTACCCGTTCCACTCCGTTCATTAATTTATAAATTTCTATCATATCTCCCCTCAGCCATCTCTTTTCCAGGTTAAAGAGCCCTATCCTTTTTAGCCTTTCTTCATAGGGGTATCCTTCCATCCCCTTTACCATTTTGGTGGCTCTTCTCTGAACCTTTTCTAATAACGCTATATCCTTTTTAAGATACGGCGACCAGAATTGCACACAATATTCAAGGTGCGGTCTCACCATGGAACGATATATAAGCATTATAATATCCTTTGTTTTATTTTCCATTCCTTTCCTTATGATACCTAGCATTTATTTAATTATTTATTTATTGTTCTTTTATACCGCACTCTTTTTCATCAGCGCGGTTTACATTAAACAGAAATACTCATTACAATCAACAAATTGTGATAAGTTTACATATAACAGGAGTAGTCAACTGGGAATTTAACTTTGGGAAACTTTGTACATATTTCTATTTGCTCTCTTGGCCGCTGCTGCACACTGGGCGGAGGGTTTTAACATGTTATTCACAATGATGCCTAAATCTTTTTCCTGGGTGGTGGTTCCTAATGTGGAACCTTGCATCGTGTAACCATAGTTTGGGTTGTTCTTCCCTAGGTGCATAACTTTGCACTTGTCCACATTAAATTTAATCTGCCATTTTGATGCCCAGTCTTCCAATTTATCAAGATCCTCTTGCAATTTTCCACAATCCTCATGGATTTTAACAACTTTAAATAGTTTTGTCTCATCTGCAAATTTGATAACCTCACTCGTTATTCCCTTTTCCAGGTCATTTATGAATATGTCAAAAAGCAGCGGACCCAGCACAGATCCCTGGGGTACACCACTATTCACCTTTCTCCAGTGGGAAAATTGGCCATTTAGCCCTACCCTCTGCTTTCTATCTTTTAACCAGTTCCTGATCCACAATAGTACACTGCCTCCTATCCCATGACTCTTTAGTTTTGCCAAAAGTCTCTGATGAGGGACCTTGTCAAAGGCTTTCTGAAAGTCCAGATACACTATATCAACCGACTCACCTTTGTCTACTTGTTTATTCACACCTTCAGAAAAACATAACAGATTAGTAAGACAAGATCTTCCTTGCCTAAAGCCATGTTGGCTGTCTCCCATTAAGCCATGACTATCTACATGTTTAGCAGTTTTGTTCTTTATGATGGTTTCTTCCATTTTTCCTGGTACTGATGTCAGGCTCACCGGTCTGTAGTTTCCTGGATCACCTCTGGAACCCTTTTTAAAAATTGGCGTTGCATTGGCCATCCTCCAATCTTCAGGTATTACACCTGATTTTAATGATAGTTCAGAGATTACTAATAGCAGGTCTGCAATCTCATATTTCAGTTCTTTCAACACCCTTGGATGTATATGATCCGGTCCAGGTGATTTGCTACTCTTCAGTTTATCAAATAGTTGTAATACATCTTCCCGATGTATCGATATTTCCTTCAATTAACATAAGAACATAAGATATGCCATACTGGGTCAGACCAAGGTCCATCAAGCCCAGTATTCTGTTTCCAACAGTGGCCATTCTAGGTCATATGTACCTAGCAGTTTCCCCAAGAGACACAAGTTCCACAATGCTTGTACTGGGTCAAGCATTTATATCTTTGGTCACTTCTTAATAATGGTTTATGGACCTTTCCTCCAGGAACTTGTCCAAACCTTTTTTAAACCCAGCTACACTAACAGCCTTTACTACATCCTCCGGTAACAAATTCCAGAGTTTGATTACACGTTGAGTGAAAAAATATTTTCTTTTATTAGTCTTAAATAGTTTACCCTGTAGCTTCATTGCATGTCCCCTAGTCTTTCTATATTCTGATAAGGTAAACAATCAATCTATGTTTACCCGTTCCACTCCGTTCATTAATTTATAGACTTCTATCATATCTCCCCTCAGCCGTCTCTTTTCCAGGTTAAAGAGCCCTAACCTTTTTAGCCTTTCTTCACAGGAGTATCCTTCCATCCCATTTACCATTTTGGTGGCTCTTCTCTGTACCTTTTCTAAAATCGCTATATCCTTTTTAAGATACGGCGACCAGAATTGCACACAATATTCAATATTCTTCCGCACCTTTAAATACCACTTCAGTCATGGGTAACATCCCTACATCTTCCTCAGTAAAGACCAAAGCAAAGAATTCATTCAGTCTCTCCGCTATTGCCTTGTCGCTTCTTAGTGCCCCTTTAACCCCTCTATCATCTAATGGACCAACTGACTCTCTCAAAGGTTTTTTGCTACGAATGTACTTGAAAAAGTCTTCTCCCTTTGCCTGCCTTATCAATGCCTTGCATTTGACTTGCCAGTGCTTGTGCTGTTTCCTGTTTTTGTCGTTTGGCTCTTTTTTCATTTCCTGAAGATGCTTTTTTGGCAACAACAGCCTCTCTGACCTCACCTTTAAACCATGCTGGCAATTTTTTGGACTTCCTTCCACTTTTCTTAAAGCGTGGAATACAGCTGGTCTGGGCTTCCAAGATAGTATTTTTCAACAACACCCAAGCTTGATGCAAGTCTTTAACCTTTGCAACTGCTCCCTTTAGTTTTTTCTTAACTATTTTCCTCATTTTATCCTAGTCTCCCTTTCGAAAGTTAAAAGGTAGTACTGTGGATTTCCTTACCATCCCTCCTCCACTAATTAAATCAGACACGATCATGCTATGATCACTATTGTCAAGTGGCCCCAATACCCTTATCTCTTGCACCAGATCTGGTGTTCCACTAAGGACTAGATCCAATATGGCTTCCCCTCTGGTCGGTTCATGAACCAGCTGCTCCAAGAAGCATTTATTTCATCTAGAAACGTTATCTCTTTGAGCTGCTTGCTTCATGCTCTCTGAATTTCCTTACCTGAAAGGTTTTGTTCCTGATGGCAGTCACTTCAGCATGCCATGTCAGTGAACTCCAGGCTTTGGTGGCTCACCTGCCATACCCCAGGTTCCACCATAATGGAGTGTTCTTGCACATCCATCTGTGCTTCCTGCCGAAAGTGGTCTCTGTGTTCTATCTAAATCAATCAATTGTTCTGCCGACTTTCTTCCCCCAGCCTCATGCCAATAGGGGGGAAGCCGCACTGCACACATTGGACTGCAAGCTCGTCCTGGCCTTCTACTTTCAGCAGACAAAGGCCCACTGTAAATCTACCCAGCTGTTTGTCTCTTTTGAGCCTGCTAAGCTGGGAGATGCCATTTCCAAACGCTTTTATAAATTAGCTTAGAGTATTGGTGACAATACTAATTTAACCTGTAAATAGTTACCCTGTGAATAGTTACCCCGGTTGTCCTATGTTTCTTTTCCTGTTCTATGTAAACTCAATGTTGCTTGTATGCATTGTAGTATGTTTTGTTCGATGTACACCGCACTGATTATAATAGCGCGGTATAGAAGAAATGTTAAATAAATAAATAAAATAAAATTTTTGTTGGTTTGGCTAGCATACTACATCTCTTTCGCTTATAATATTAATATACTGCTTTATCATTTCATTCAAAGTGGTTTACATTGTATCTTAAACTTGGTAATGCACATTAAGCAGGGATTTTTCTGAGGCAGTGGGTTAAGTGACTTGCCCAAAGCCACAAAGAATGCTAGTGGGAATCAAACCCTGGTTTCTTGGTTCCCAAGCCAGTACTCTAACCATTAGGCTACTCCTCCGCTTATAGCTAGGCAGACCTGAGCCTTTATGGTCATGTCACAGCTCACAATGTTAGAGCCACTGCGGCGTCAGTAGCCAATTTGCGCTTGGCCTCCATGGAGGAGGTCTTCAGGGCTGCAACATGGTCTTCCGACCACACTTTCACAGCTCAATTACTGTATGGATGACTATTCCTGATGTAATAACTTCAGCCAAGCCGTGCTATGGCATCTCTTTGGGAATTAGGCTCCAGTCTACCAAAAAGTGTTCCTCGGTGATGCTGTTTGCTGAAGAAGCGGAATCAGTTGAGTCCCTGAGAGGGACTTCCCATGCTTTTTCTCTCATTCTCCAGTTCGGTTGCCCCTGTTGGGCTTTTTCGGTCTCCTTGGTTTTCGGTAGCCTGTAGCTTGGGAGTCCTATACGTGAGGACTTACTTCCTGCTTGTCCCCGAAGAAAGCATAGTTACTCACCTGTAGCAGGTGTTCTCCATGAACAGCAGGAATAAATCCTCACAATCCTTTCACCTCCCCAAGGAGTTGTGTTTCTGGCTACAACTTTGATACTATACTGGAGAAGATGGTACCGTGGCAGGCGGGAAGGCAGGTGCGCATTCACAATGGTGCCTCCCAAAAGCTTCTGGTTGAAGCTGGCGAGTGTTCCCATGCCGGACTCCATCAGTGACATCACCTATACATAAGGACTTATTCTGGCTGTCCACGGAGAATACCTGCTGCAGGTGAGTAACTACACTGAAGGTCTCATCTGGCATTTTGTTTTTTCTCCCTATAGACTAGGATTTCCACAGCTAAATCTGCACAGTCTAATTGGTTGACAGATTTATTTATTTATTTGCTTTTATATACCGTGCTCTTTGGAATCAGTGCGGTTTACATATAATGAGAAAAAATAACAGTTTACAGAGAACAGTTTCCATAGAACAGTTTACATTGAACTTAAAATAACTTGAACAATGAACAGTTTATATAAAACAGAACAGTTTGCATTGAACTGAGAAAATGGAATGGAGATTGCATCTCTTTCACTTGCCCTTGACCCTAAAGGGGCATATCAAGGCTCATGACGGAGCCATGGAGTTGTGTGTGTAGCCTACTGGGTTTGGCCTCTATGAAAAATACCTGCATGATTGCAATGCGGACCTCTGTTCACATATTCACTAGGTTTGATCAGTCTGTCCTCATTGAGGCTGAGAATGAAACTTCTTCTCCGGGAACAAGCAGGACGTCAGTCCTCACATATGGGTGACGTCGGCACCGATGGAGCCCTCGCAGAAGCATCCCCCCAGCTTTCAGAGAAAGCCTTTGGGAGATGCCACCACACATGCGTGGTCCCCTTCCCATCCAAGGGTGCCATCTTGCTCAGTCTCCTTTTTTCCACGGAGCCCTTCAGACGTTTCTCTGGCTTGTCCCTGGAAAAAGTTGATTTTTCTCTCCGAGTTTCATACTCACCTCCAGTATCGCACTGGTACTCTTCCCGCCACCCGACCTCGTTGCCTCAGCGTTGAGTTCGGTTCTATTTTTGTAGTTTTCATTCTTTCTTTTCCTGGCATCTTCGCACCATTTTTCCAACTAGCAGCCTGGAGAGTCTTCGACCTCGCAGGAATACTTTTTTCCCCCATGGCTATCAGTGGCTTTAAGAAGTGTGATTGGTGCTCTAAAATTATGTCTTTGACTGACACATAAGACTGCTGTCTCCGCTTCCTCGGGCCAGACAATGACCTGGCAGCCTGGTGTTTTTGCAAAAGGATGTACAATAAGGCCCTCAAGAGCCACCAGCAGCAGCACAATAAGTTTTTCCTAGAGTCCCCGGAGCCTCCAAAGGCCAGGGCCTCGACATCTCAGGCAGAACCTCCTGAACCTGAGCCCCGTTGTGGGTCCTCAGAAAGGGGGTCTCCCTCGAGGGAACACAGGAAGAAGAAGAAACCCTTGAAGGCAGCGTCTGAGGCTTTGGAGAAGGAGCAGCCTGCAAAGGTCCCCCGAAAGGATCCACTGCAGACCGGCCTCGGTCCCCAGACACCATCCTTATCGTGGATTCCCCTTTGGGGGAGCCAGCGTCAGGCCCGAGTCCCTCAGTGCCCGTGCCAAAGGCTGTGGAGCCTTCTGGTCTGGAGTCCAGAATGGCGACACTGGAGTGCCTTTATGGACCAGCAGCGGGCGCTGTTGACCAGCATGACCAGTTCATCTGCCCTGACCACTGGGATATCGACATCTAAGACGTCCCTAGAGGCCGAGCCAATCCTCGAGGTCCTTCGGCCTCAAGTCAGTCCTCAGTCAAGATCATGATCCGAGTCCTATTCGACAGGACCACAGTCATTCCCGGCAAATATGCCCTCCTGCGAGTCCTCGACAGACTACTCTGAGTGGGAGATGAATGAGGAGTCCAATGATACCCATCGCCATCACGACGTCTCATCCAGCTCTTCCATCTCGGAGCCTCAATGGCGGTCCCCATAGGAGGATATGGGCTTCCTTGATTTCATCAAGGATATGTCAAAGGCCCTGGCGTTCCCTATGGAGGAGGACCCTCGGGCGGATGAGTTGGAAATCCTACATTACGAGGCTCTTCCGTGGGAATTGCTCATGGTGCTATCTCTTTCATCCTGGAATGGCTGATTCTCCGAATGTGGGAGACCTCAGCTTCAGTACCTGTGGTGTGCAAATGGCTTTATCGATGTATCGAGTCTGCTGAAGCTCGGGCTACCAAAAGTCACAGCTGCCGCATAATTCCATGGTGGTAGAGTCGGCCATGCATCGGCTGAAAAGCCAGAAGATGCACTCCTCGGTGCCCCCCCCCCCCAGCAGGAAGGCCCGCACCCTGGATGCCCTCGGCAGAAAGTGCTACCAGGGTTCAATGCTCATCCAGCACATCCAGGCCTACCAGTTGTACATGGGCATGTGCCTGAGAGACCTGGTGAAGGAACTCGCCAGGTTCTCAGCTGGTCTCTCCAAGGCATCCTTGCAACAGTTCAAGAGCCTGGTAAAGGCAGTCCGTGAGCGCTCCAAATTCATGTCTCGAGCGGCCTATGACTGGTTCAAGTCGGTGGCTCGAGTAGCAGCAGTGGACATCAGTGCATGGTGCCAAGCTTGGCTACAGTTGTCTGACCTTGAGCAGTGGGTTCAGGACAAATTGGTCGATGTCCCATGCCAAGGAGAGAACCTCTTTGGCAAACCCATGACTGACAAGGCTGCCAAGCTGCAGACCGAGTTCATGACGAGGACCAGGCTCTCCAAAAAGACCGCTGCCCCTCCCTGATGGAAGGGCTTGGGTAAAAAGTCCTTCTATCTGAGGAAGGTAGCTGCTTACAGAAACTACCCATCTTTTTAGGCCTCCTCAGCTCCCCAACAGGGTCAGCAGGCCAATGAACATGGGCATGGCCCTTGTAAGCAGAAGGCTCCAAAACCCCAGGCACTGGCTCCGGCCCAGCTAGGGGGGAGTTTTTCCCTCCTTGAGCATAGCCTATCTACCCCAAGGAGATCAACAGCCCATAGGGGGCATCTGGCCCTCTGTGCCCAGAGGTGGTTGACCATCACCACCGACTCCTGGGCACTTCAGGTAGTCAAGGCGGGTTACCTCCTCCACCTGACTCAGATACCTCCCCCTTATTTCCCGGGAGAGCTCCTCTAGTCTCCCCTCCACCAGGACTTTCTATTAAAAGAAATGGCAGGTCTTCTCGAGGACAAAGCAATAAAGCCAATGCCCCACCATCTCAAGGGCAAGAGGTTCTACTCCAGGTACTTCCTCGTGCCAAAAAGGACAGGGGGCCTAAGGCCCATCCTCGACCTGCACAACCTCAACAAGTTCCTGGTGAGAGAGAAGTTCAAGATGCTCTCCCTTGGAACATTGCTGCCATACCTCTGGCAAGGAGACTGGTTGTGCCCCTTAGACCTCAAGGATGCTTATACCCACATCCTCATTCACCCCAAACACAGGCAGTACCTGTGGTTCATAGTGGGGGGCAGGTATTTTCAGTACAGGGTGCTCCCCTTTGTCTTGGCCTCGGCCCCAAGAGTCTTTACAAAATGCCTGGCAGTCATGGCTACCTTCCTCTGCCTCCAGATGGTCTATGTCTTCCCCTACCTGGACGACTAGCTCATAAAGGGAAGCACGGCCTCAGAGATGCAGCAAGCCACCATACACACCATCCAGGTCTTGTAACACTTGGGGTTTGTTATAAACTGCACCAAGTTTCACCTCCTCCCAGTACAGTGTCTGGAGTTCATCGTTGCAAAGCTCAACACTCTCCAGTCGAAGACCTTCTCGCCCAGGGACTGAGTCGACCGTCTCAGGACTCTGGCACAGGACAAACAGTACTGTCCCTCGGTGCCTGCTCGGCTTCTTCTGTGCCTCCTCGGGCACATGGCCTCTACCGTCCATGTCACCCCAGATGCTCGCCTCCAAATGAGGGCAGTTTAGTGGTGCCCTTGGGACCAGTGGTCTCAGGTCACGGTTTGCCTCCGAGACAGAGTCTCTGTAACCCGCCAACTGGCAGACTCCCTGCTCTGGTGGCAATCTCTCCAGCATCTCGAGGCGGGCATCCCTTTTCAGGCCCCAAGCCCCTCAAGGGTCCTCACCATGGAGGCCTCACTGCTCGGCTGGTGAGCCCACTGCGGGGAGCTCTGCACCCAGGGCAACTGATCACCAGGTGAGAGCACACAGCAGATCAACCTCCTGGAGCTGTGAGCCATATACTCAGACCTGTGAGTCTTCTGCCACCACCTGTGTCACCAGCCGGTGCTGGTCCAGATGGCAACCAGGTGGTGATGTTCTCTGTGAACAAACAGGGGGGCACGGGGTCTCATACCCTTTGTCAGGAGGCACTGGCCCTCTGCTCATACACAATCCAACAGGGTATCCTTCTGCATGCAGTGTACCTACCAGGCCAGTACAACCTTCTGGCTGACCGGCTGAGCAGAGTCCTCCAGTCACACGCGTGGCAGCTGGACCCCAGGGTAGCCAGTCGGCTTTTCCAGATCTGGGGGGAACCCATGATGGGCCTGTTCACCAGCCCAGACAACTTCCAGTTGCCCCGCTTCTGTTCCCTGCAGGCCCACCCCTCCAGCGTGGCAACGGATGCCTTCCTTGTCTCATGGTTAGATGGTCACATATACGCCTTCCCTCTCATGCCTCTGATTGCCAAGACCTTGTTCAGGACCCTCTGCAACAGGGCCTCACTGATCTTGATAGCCCTTCGGTGGCCCAGGCAGCCGTGGTTCCCGCTGCTCCTCCGGTTGATGGTGGAGACCTCCATTCCTTTGGGGACTGCTCTGGAACTCCTGTCTCAGGATGGGGGGGTCTCTTCTGCACCCTTACCTGGGGAATTATCCTTGATCAATCCTTAACAATGATCTCACACATAAAATCCATCTCCAAGATCATTTACTTTAAATTAAAAATGATTCAGCATCTCAGACTACTTCTGGAAAGCCATGATTTCCGCACAGTTGTGTAAGCCCTTATAACTCCGCATTTTGATTAATGTAATGGTATCCTTCAAGGTCTATCCAAAAAAAACATCCAGCAGCTTCAAATGGCTCAAAACCTTGTGGCCCGCAGAATTTTCAATGCCCACCACAATGATCACATCACCCTTTTACTATATAACCTCCATTGGCTTCCTATTGAAACCAGAACCAAATACAAATTGTCACAGAGCTGACTCATTAGTGACCCCTATGGAGACAGAAGATAGTGCAGCTCAGGGAAATAATAATGTTTTGAGAAAGCACATGGTGGAAAGTTGCCATGGGCAACGTAAGCAAGTGAGGTCACGAGCTTGGGAGACACCCCCAGCCAATAGGGAAGCCAGGGGATTTTCACCTGACTCTAATCAGCTAGGGAGTGGTGCAGCTAGGAAATACCTAGATAAACCTAGCTCACAAACAGTTAGGCAGAGCAGGAGCAAGACCGAGAGGAGCAAGCTCAAGAGCCAAACTAAGAGCCAAGATAGGAGTTGGAGAGAAACCCAGAGAAGGAACTGGACGCATGAGGAGGACGAGAGAAGCTGTGAAGAGAGCGTGTCTAAATACCCCATTGGAAGCTTGAACGGAGGTCTGAGTGAGTCCGAGGAATGCTTGAATGAAAGGTACAGACAGCTTGACACAGCAAGTGAGAGTGAATGTAACAGCCCAGAGTGGAGCAGAGATAGAAGAAAAAAGGTACAAGCCAGGAAGTTTTATTCCAGTGCAAGAAGGGGAGCAGAGATTCTCCTAGGACAAGCAGGATTCGTCAGCCACACCTGGTGTCGTCCCCCGACGGCGCCGAATACGGAAGTGCTCTCAGAGCTCAGACTTACTGAGCATGGGCCAGAGGCCCCACCCACGAGCCCGCCCCTAGCCAGCCAGTCTTTTTTCTTCCGCCGTGCCTTTCACACGCGGATCCTGCTCTCTCTAGCCAGAGAAGAAATTTTAAACACCAACTTACCACAAAGATGCCATCAAAACCCGGCTTCAAGAAGTGCAGCTGCTGCTCTAGGAAGATGAGTAGTTCAGATGATCACGATCAATGTGTTAGATGCTTGGGAGCCAGCCATCAGGTACAGGACTGCCAGCACTGCTCCCGGATGTCCCCCAGGGCTTTAAAGTCCAGAGGCCATGCCCTTAAGGACTTCCTTGCTGCGCAGAAACCCGAAGGTCACCGGATCTCTTCACTGACATGGGATGCGCCCCCCGGGGCCTCCATCCCCGGTCGCGCTGCCACGGACCAGCCTTCCACCTCCGGAGCTCCCTTCAAACAACAGCTGCCCCCCACGAGGATTTCGGACGCCCGAGGCACAAAAGGTACTGTTTTATCTGCCTCCGATAAGCCCTCCGACTCTCGCAGCGCTGGAATTAAGAAGCAGAAACACTCCCGGGAGACCCCCCGGGGAGACCCTCCAGGCTCCAGCCACGTTTCACCTGGGGGCGGCCATCTTGCTGATGACATCATCGCTGAGAGTCCCGCCTCCTCCTCTCCTATTGGGCAACGACAGGACTTCCCCAGCTCCTCCCACATGCTCCAGATTGGGCCATCCAGCTCCTCCAAGCCTCTGCCCATTGGTCATCAGTCTCCTCGACATCACAGGGCTTCCTCCCATGTCAGCACTGACTCTGGCCCGCCCCTCCACAACGGCTCCGTGTCTCCAGCCTCTCATCGGAGCCGAGGCAGGCATCGGAGCCGGGACAGTCACAGGAGCCAACTGAGCAACAGCAACAGCCATCAGAGGGGCAGACAACGCGATCGGAGCAGGGAACATGATCGCAGCTGCAAGAGCCTCAGCAAACTGCAGCAACACAGACAACGGGACCACAGCAGACAGAGCGAGTATGAAACTCACTGCTCTCATAAACGGAAGCACCGCAGCCCCAGCTCCCTGTCCAGGGCAGCCAAGAGACTCTCAGACACAGCAATACAAATCACTGAGTCTGTCTCCCCTACGCCTGCACTACCCCATCAAGGTACCATTCTACAACTTCTTACCAACCTCACTGAACTTCTACGGAGTGGCTCCAGCAGTCCCGCTGCCCTAACCACCCCTGAGGACACCCGACAGTCCACTACTCGGGATACAATCTTAGCTGAGCTCTCAGATCCTGCTGACCTTGAGAGAACCCTCAACAGCAGCGCCTCTGAGGAGTATGCCTCCTCCCTTTCTCTCAGCTCCGGGGAGGAAGATGAACTGACGCCTCTCGGATCCGAGCAGCCAAAAACCCCAGCGGTTTCTGAAAAGATCTCGGAATCAACATCCTCAGGGGCATGCACCAGCGAGGGGTCGACACCTATCCCTCCGCAGGAGGAGCTCACATACCCCAAGTTCCTGCGTAAGGTGGCTGCCGCTCTCAAACTTTCAAACCCAGATCCTCAGCAGGATGGCCCAGAAGTTTTCAAGTACCTCGACGCTCCGAAGGCCCCCATTACATTGCCCATCCATAAGCGCCTTCTGGATGCACGTCTGAAACTATGGCAATGCCCAGCCTCTTCACATGCATGCCCTAAGAAATTGGATGTAAAATACCAAGTCCAGCAAGCACCCGGATTTGGAAAAAGCCAGTTGCCACACCACTCCATTGTGGTCTCCTCAGCCCTGAAGCGCGTGAAATCCTCACGCACTCACGCTAACTCACCGCCGGGCAAGGACCCCAAACTTCTGGATGACGTCGGAAAGAAAGTCTTCCAAGGTGCCATGCTGAATGCGCGTATTACAGCACACCAGTTCCAGCACGTGCTCTTTCAGGACGCCTTGCTGGCAACCCTCAAGGACACTTTAGCTTCCGCCCCAAACGAGGAAAAAGCGAAAGCGCTAACATTGATTGCTGACGTAAATGAATGCGGGAAACATCTCATCAGCACGATACACGATGCGTTCGAAGTTGCTACACGCACAGCAGGCACCGCCATCTCTACCAGGAGGTTAGCATGGCTAAGAGCTTCGGGCCTGCGTGAAGACACTCATGAGCGTATAGCAGATGCCCCCTGCAATCGCGAATCGCTTTTTGGTGACAAAGTTGCTGACACCGTCAACGACATAAAGGAACATTGTTCGACGCTACAAACACTCGCTGATGAAGGTCTAGAACGTCGGACTGGCAACAAAGGAACGTATAACCGCAAATCCTACGCCAGCCACCAAGGGTATTTATTTATTTATTTATTTATTTATTTGCTTTTCTTATATACCGCGCTATTAAGATCAGTGCGGTTTACATTACAACTGAACAATGCAACAATGTTTTTTACATAACACAATGTGCTTACATAGAACAAGGGTACAGTCATAACGGGAGAAAACGGGGGAAACTATTTACAAGATATATACACATAAAATTTACATAGAGTTAAATACAACTGATATTTGGTTATAGCTGGATCGGATGGGGGACAGGATACAGCCATAGGGAGAGGGCGGCTAACCGTTTTCGTGTTGGGTTAGTGCGTTGGGATAATTAGAGCAGGGGGTGGATGCCTGCGACTTATGTTTTTCAGGACTGGTTTCGGGATAGTAGATTTGAAATAGATGGTGTTTTATTTCTTTTCTGAATGTGGTGAGGCTTGGTATGGATCGAATCCAGGTGGGAAGTTCATTCCAGGTTGTCGGAGCATAAATCGAGAGAGCGCACCAATCAATCGCACCGCAAATGGCAGCCCCCTCGATACAAGCAGGCCCCCTACAGACCTGCGTATGGGAACGCACATCATCAGAAGCCGCAGGACAGGAAGCAAAAGAAGAGGACGCCCCTCTCCGGCAAAAACACACCGTCCTTTTGACAACCAGCCGGCGGCGCCAACATCAGATCTCCCTGTCGGAGGACGATTAAGCGCCTTCTGGGACTCCTGGCAATTTATTTCATCAGACACATGGGTCCTACAAATCATTCGAGATGGCTACCGTCTACGGTTCCAGTCCCGACCCTATCAACAACGTGCGCCGCCACCTCCCGACGACATCATATCATCCCTCCCTCTACACCCGGAATTGCTGCACCTTCTGTCAATCCAAGCCATAGAATCAGTGCCTCTGGATCAGATCAATCAGGGATTCTACTCCCGCTTTTTTCTTGTTACAAAGAAGTCGGGGGGAATGCGGCCCATCTTGGACTTGCGGAATTTAAACAAGTTCATTCTCAAGGAGAAGTTCCGCATGTACTCTCTGGACTCAATCCTACCCCTCATCCAACCAGGGGATTGGATTGCCTCCCTGGATCTACAGGACGCGTACACGCATGTTCCAATCCACCCTCAGGACAGGCAGTACCTGCGTTTTCAAGTCCTCGGGAACCATTATCAGTACAAGGCACTCCCCTTTGGCCTCTCACCAGCGCCCCGAGTGTTTACAAAGTGTGTAGGGGTCGCAGCGGCCCACCTACGAAAACAGGGGATCCAGGTCTTCCCATACTTGGACGACTGGCTTCTAGCTTCCCCATCCCCACAGGAGACTCGCTGGGCCATCAAGCGGACCATCCGTCTACTCTCTACCCTCGGGTTCCTGGTGAACCATCAGAAGTCACATCTTGCCCCCACTCAGCGCCTGGAGTTCATAGGGGCCGAAATAGATACCGTCGAGGCGAAGGCCTTCCTTCCAACTCAGAGGGCCAAGAGGTTGGCCTCTCTAGCCATGGCGGCCTCTGTCCAAATGACATCAACAGCCCAGTCCCTCCTATGCCTCCTGGGCCATATGGCTGCAACCACACATGTGCTACCCGTAGCAAGACTACACATGCGCACTCTTCAATGGCGCCTACGTTCTTGCTGGAACCAGCGCGCCCAACCGCTCTCTGTCAAAGTCACCCTCGACCCCCGCACCAAGAGGAGCCTTCGATGGTGGACTCTCAAACGAAACCTCATGATGGGGAAACGATTCCAACAACCGAGCCATCAAGTAACCATCACCACCGATGCATCACAGATTGGATGGGGAGCCCATATGCGCCACCTTCGCACGCAAGGAGTCTGGACGTCGACAGAGAGAGACTTCCACATAAACCTCCTGGAACTCAGAGCCATACGGTATGCACTACAGGTTTTTCTGCCACATATCAAGGGCAAATCAGTGTTGATACTGACGGACAACCAGGTGGCCATGTTCTATATCAACAAGCAAGGAGGGACAGGCTCGAGACGCCTATGCAGGGAGGCGCTCAAAACATGGACGCTAGTTACAACGAACCATTGCTGGATAAAAGCGTCTTACCTTCCGGGCGACCAGAACTGCCTGGCGGACAAATTGAGCCGTCAACTGAGTCCACACGAATGGGCCCTGAGCCCACAGGCCATCGATCTCATCTTCCAGCGCTGGGGCCAACCGGAGATCGACCTTTTCGCTACAGAGCAGAACACGAAATGTCCCCGGTTTTGCTCCAAACATCCGTCAGCCCTCAGCGTGGCGTCGGATGCCTTCGCCATGTGCTGGGAGGAGTGGTCTCTCGCATATGCCTTCCCACCCACTCCCCTAATCTCCAAGACGCTGCAGAAAATCATTCAAGACAGAGCCCAGATTATCCTAGTGGCTCCATACTGGCCCAGACAGATGTGGTTTCCGACCCTGCTACGCCTCTCCCAGGAACCACCCTTCCGCCTTCCTCTCCTCCAGTCCTTGCTAACATAGGACGAGGGGCTCACGCTCCACCCCAACCTGGGGTCCCTGGCGCTGACAGCATGGAGATTGAGCGGATGTCGCTCGCGTCGCTGAGCATTTCAGAGGAGGTACAACAAATCATTCTGGCGGCCAGACGGCCCTCCACAAGAAAATCCTATGGCCTCAAGTGGAGACGCTTCAGCTTCTGGTGCGCTCCCAAAGGGATTAACCCCTCTGACTGCCCGGTCTCTTGCGTCCTGCAATACCTGGCCTCGCTCTCCGAACAAGGTCTCAAAACAAACTCTGTCTGTGTACACCTGTCAGCCATTGCGGCATTCCACGAACGCATGGACAGTAGATCGATTGCCTGTGCTCCCTTAGTATTGAGCTTCATGAAAGGACTACACAACCTACGGCCTCCTATACGCGCCCCCGTCCCGGCCTGGGACCTGAACCTTGTCCTACAGCAGCTGACCAAGCCGCCCTTCGAACCTTTGCTCACGACCAACATGAAGTACCTTACATGGAAAACTCTGTTCCTGATCGCCATCACATCTGCACGCAGAATCAGCGAACTTCAGGCGTTGGTGGCCCACCCACCATACACTCAGTTGTTCCACGACAGAGCCACTCTTCGCACTCATCCCAGGTTCATCCCCAAGGTGGCCTCTGAATTCCACATAAATCAAACCATCGAACTGCCAACTTTCTATCCAGAACCACACTCTTCTCCCGAGGAGGAGAGGTTGCACACTCTCGACTGCACCAGAGCCCTCCGGACCTATATCCTCAAAACAGGACCCATCCGGCAGAGTTCTCAGCTGTTCGTCTCCTATGACCCCAACAAGCCAGGGCGCCCGGTCTCCAAGCGCACGATGGCACTCTGGATCTCAACCTGCATCGGCTTCTGCCACGAAATGGCAGGCACACACGCGGCTCCCAACGTAGGGCCGCACCAGCTCAGAGCGCTCGCTGCCACCATAGCCAACCTGCGCTCCATCCCACTTACTGAAATCTGCAGAGCTGCCACATGGTCCTCCACGCACACCTTTCGGAAACATTACTGTCTGGACCTGGACACGCAGACGCGTTGCGCCTTCGGGCAAGCTGTCCTCTCCACCGCTAACAGGACATGACTTGGGTACAGCCACATTTCATTGTCTTACGCTAGCCCAGTTCTTCCGGCCATGATGGCCTTATCGTACGGCCATATTGGCGGGCATTCAACTTGTATACGACTTGGCCATGTTGGCCACGGTTCTGTAGTGTGTTTTTGGCATTCAACTGTATACGACTTGGCCATGTTGGCCACGGTTCTGTAGTGTGTTTTTGGCCACGTTGGCCACTTTTCATTAGTGATTGTATGACCTTTGGAATGTTTAATCTGTTGGTGCACTGACAATAAAGCTTTTGCCTCGGCCTCCCTCTCCACTGCTATTCCGCGCTACCGCGCAGCTAGGGAGGCACCAGGTGTGGCTGACGAATCCTGCTTGTCCTAGGAGAAAGCGTAGTTACTTACCTGTAACTGGAGTTCTCCGTGGACAGCAGGATGAGTCAGCCACACATTCCCGCCCACCGCCCCAGGCCGAGGTCGGCCTCTGCACGCCCCTAGCCACGGTTATGCCGGGCACAGCTAGATACTCACTGGCTGGCTAGGGGCGGGCTCGTGGGTGGGGTCTCTGGCCCATGCTCAGTAAGTCTGAGCTCTGAGAGCACTTCCGTATTCGGCGCCGTCGGGGGACGACACCAGGTGTGGCTGACTCATCCTGCTGTCCACGGAGAACTCCAGTTACAGGTAAGTAACTACGCTTACTCCAGTACCCTTTTTATAAGCAAAGGAAAGGCTTTTTACCTGAAGAAGTAACACACTCTGAAAGGTACGTGAGACCCAGAGTTTCCAAAGGGCTGCCGTCAGAAGTTCCAGCTGGTTCTAAGTTCCTAAACAGAGCAGAGCTCAGAGCAGGAGTAATTCCACCTAATAGTTGGACAGGGGAATTCTTTAACCTGCTAAACAGAGGTCAGCAGAGGGGAGGCTCCTATTACCAAAACAGGAGTAATTGTGGTAATCACAAACAGTTTTCCTTTAGTGGAAAAGAACGACGTCACAGCCAGGACGGACTGTTTGCTAAGCCCACACAGAGAGAGAGTACAGAGGGATTAATTCCTGGGGAGGAGCCGATGCAATGTGAATTACCTATGACTGAAGAAATTGAAGAAATGGATTGTAGTCTTTCTTTGGCAGATAATATAATCTCCCTAAGATAAAGAAGAATAAGCAGCCTGACAAGGTGAAGCAAGGCCTTATTCTTAGTGGCTACAAGTTTGTGTTTAAAGTACATTTCTGTTGTTAAAGAAGCTGAAAGAAAGCTATTTTTGTGTTCCAGTTTTGCTTTCTGTTTTACCCAAGAAGGGTTTTGTTTTGTTTCTGTAAATATTTGAATATCCTATCTGGGAAAGGGAAATAAAGCCTTATTTACCTTATTTGGTTGTCCACAACTATTTTTGTGTAACTGGCAGCAGCTACAACTACCAGGAGGCCAGTTACACTGGGGTCTAGTGCAATACCTGAGCTCACCGGTAGGTGCACCAAGAGGGCCCGCGACAAAATATATTATGATAGTATTTAAGCTATACAACAAAATTGCTCCCTCCTATCTAACCTCCCTTCTACATCTACCTGATCACACTAGAGTTAGAAGAACCAGCTCTCAAAATACACTAACCATACCCACACACATCCGTAGCACCAATAAAGCTACCTCCAGGGCATTCACCTATATCGCCCCTACTCTCTGGAATGCCCTTCCCGACAATTTAAGAATGATTAAAAATCTTCTAACTTTTCACAAAGAGCTCAAAACTCACCTATTCATCCAATACTATGGCCTTACTACCTTGGATCAACAGTCACAGACTACTTAACCCAGCATCTACTCAGCATATCCATCACAATCCATCATAACACTTCAATTCTCCTACTCAATTGCCAAGATGCACATTGCTTAGGCGACACTACTTAACTCCCCATTACTTAAATTATAAAGTTGATACAATGTTTAGTTAGTTTGTTACTCAACATGTTATTTGTACATAAGTAACTTGGTTGTGTTTCATTGTAAACTGCCACTGATCTATGAATTGGCGGTATATTAAAGCTTATAAATAAATAAACAGTCTAATACCTCCCACCAACGATCCAGCCGTGACGAGCAGCCATCCCTGCAGGGAGCAGGAGGGTAAGCTCCTCCCCACTCCCCACCGGCAGGACCAATCACTGTGGCCCCCTAGGGCTTTAAAATCTGCTGCCGCTGCAGGAGAAAGCCTCTCTCCCACCAATGATCCAGCCGAAATGAGCAGCCATCCCTGCAGGGAGCGGGAAGATAAGCTCCTCCCCGCTCCCCACCGGCAGGACCAATCACTGCGGCCCCCTAGGGCTTTAAAATCCACTGCCGGCGGCCCGCGCCTAAGGGCCTTGCCAAAGGGCCCTTTAGGTGTGGACTTAGGCGGCACCACAGCAAGAGTACCCCTCCTCCAGCAGTTTAAATGTGGCACTGCTACGACCTAGTGATCTTCGTGCCCTCCTACTAACCGAGGAAACACTACCGAGGGTCTCAAGCTGCTCAGCAAAAAAAAAAAAAAGCCTCTACACCCCGATCCAGCTCCCGATCGGCAGCATCATCCACAACTCTATTTATGCACCTGTGCCCCTTCTGCTGAACGAGCTTGGATCAAATCCCGCTCCCCGGAACACCTTCTACACTAGATAATAGGGGAAAGCCGACAGTCGCCCAAGAGCGCATGGTTCGGAAGAATGTATCCTTGAAGGATACTACCAAAAGCAGAGAGGTTCCAAAAAAGAGTAGAGTAGCCCAAATGCCCTCGAGTATGGAGCAGACAGAGCTTAAAGATCCCAAATTACCCATGCCTACGAATAGCCAGATTAATATGAATAAAATACAGTCTCTAAAATGCTTGTATGCAAATGCTAGAAGTCTAAAAATAAGATGGGAGAGTTAGAATATATAGCACTAAATGAGAGGTTAGATATGATTGGAATCTCAGAGACATGGTGGAAGGAGGACAACCAGTGGGACACTGATACCTGAGTACAAACTATATGGTAATAATAGAGCTGATCAAATTGGTGGAGGGATTGCGCTCTATGTTAGAGAGGGCATTGAGTTAGAAAGAATTAATGTTTTGAAGGAAACAAAATTTACTGTAGAATCTCTATGGACTGAAATTCCATGTAAAAAGGGGAAGGCGATGGCAGTGGGGGTCTACTATCGACCGCCTGGCCAAAATGAACAAATGGATGATGAAATGCTCAAAGAAATCAAGGAAGCTAACAAAAGTTACAGCACAGTAATAATAATGGGTGATTTCAATTACCCCGGTATTGACTGGGTCAGTGTCACGGAAGGACATGCTAGGGAGATAAAGTTCCTAGATGAAATAAATGACTGCTTCTTGGAGCAGCTGGTTCATGAACCAACCAGAGGGGAAGCCATATTGGACCTAGTCCTTAGTGTATCAACAGATCCTAGTGCAAGAGATAAGGGTGTTGGGGCCACTTGGCAATAGTAATCATAGCATGATCGCGTTTGATTTAATTAGTAGAGGAGGGATAGTAAGGAAATCCACAGTACTACCTTTTAACTTTCGAAAGGGAAACTATGATAAAATGAGGATAATAGTCAAGAAAAAACTAAAAGGAGCAGTTGCTAAGGTTTTTTTTTTTTTTTTTTTATTAAGCATTTATAGTGAAAATACACCACATTAGAAAAGGGAAATGAGTACAATTCATACTACATACAAAATACTAGGAAACATAATACAATATAAAGTCCACATTAAATGGTGCTGACAAATTTAACAAAGAAGAAATAAAATCTATACTGAAAACCAGGCCAAAGGCCTACACTATTGGAGAACCTACCATTTGATTACCAGACTTATTTCCAGAGCCTGCACTTGAACGATCCATCACAAATTTCTCAAGATGAATAATATCCGTAAATACATAAGAGGCTCCCTCAAATCCAATCAAACATTTACATGGGAAACGTAGAAAAAAAGTGGCCCCTAGGGCCAAAACCTTGGGTTTAAGAGCCAGAAATTGCCTCCTATGAAGCTGAGTCTCGCGAGATACATCGGGGAAAATATTAAGAGGCTGACCACAAAAGGGGACAGATTTTTTCTTGAAAAAGGCACGAAGTATCCGCAGCTTAACCTCGATGGAGGCAAATGTGACTAGTAAAGTGGAGCGGGTAGAAATATTATCAGTAGAGTCTTCTAAAAACGCGGTCAAATTTGAAATAGCTGGCACAATTTCATCCATCCCCCCTTCCTGAGGATTAACATTTTTACTACTAGCAGGAATATAATAAGCCTGTGACACAACAATTGGCTCTTGAATATTAAGAATCTCTTTGAAATACTTCTCTAAAAGTATTCCAGGAGCTAACAGAGAAGTATGAGGAAAATTAAGAAACCTAAGGTTGCATAAACGAAAAGAATTCTCTAGGGCCTCCACCCGGGAATATAACACCAAAGAATTTTTAACAGCAACTGTATGGGCTACCTGAAGTGGAGGAACTTGAGATTTCAAGGACTGAACAGCATTATCAAGACTATGAACCTTAGTTGCTAAGGTTAAAGACTTACATCAAGCTTGGATGGTGTTGAAAAATACTATCTTGGAAGCCCAGGCCGGCTGTATTCCACGCTTTAAGAAAAGTGGAGGGAAGTCCAAAAAACTGCCATCATGGTTTAAAGGTGAGGTCAGAGAAGCTGTTGCCAAAAAAGCATCTTTCAGGAAATGGAAAAAAGAGCCAAACGACGAAACCTGGAAACAGCACAAGCACTGGCAAGTCAAATGCAAGGCATTAATAAGGCAGGCAAAGGGAGAATTTGAGAAGAAGCTTGCTGCAGAAGCAAAAGCGCAAAATAAAGACTTTTTCAGTACATTCGTAGCAAAAAACCTGTGAGAGAGTGAGTTGGTCCATTAGATGATAGAGGGATTAAAGGGGCACTAAGAGGCGACAAGGCGATAGCGGAGAGACTGAATGAATTCCTTGCTTCGGTCTTTACTGAGGAAGATATAGGGATGTTACCCATGACTGAAGTAGTATTTAAAGGTGTGGAAGAATTGAAGGAAATATCAATACATCAGGAAGATGTATTACAACTATTAGATAAACTGAAGAGTAGCAAATCACCTGGGCCGGATGGTATACAACCAAGGGTGTTGAAAGAACTGAAATATGAGATTGCAGACTTGTTATTAGTAATTTGTGAACTTTCATTAAAATCATCTGTAATACCTGAAGACTGGAGGAGCGCCAATGCAACGCCAATTTTTAAAAAGGGTTCCAGGGGTGATCCGGGAAACTACAGACCGGTGAGCCTGACGTCAGTACCAGGAAAAATGGTAGAAACCATCATAAAGAACAAAATTACTCAGCATGTAGATAGTCATGGCCAAATGGGAGACAGCCAACATGGCTTTAGACAAGATCTTGTCTTACTAATCTGTTATGTTTTTTTGAAGGCGTGAATAAACAGGTGGACAAAGGTGAGTCGGTTGATATAGTATATCTGGATTTTCAGAAAGCCTTTGACGAGATCCCTCATCAGAGACTTTTGGCAAAACTAAAGAGTCATGGGATAGGAGGCAGTGTACTATTGTGGATCAGGAACTGATTAAAAGATAGAAAACACAGGGTAGGGCTAAATGGCCAATTTTCCCAATGGAGAAAGGTGAATAGTGGTGTACCCCAGGGATCTGTGCTGGGTCCGCTGCTTTTTGACATATTCATAAATGACCTGGAAAAGGGAATAACGAGTGAGGTTATCAAATTTGCAGATGAGACAAAACTATTTAAAGTTGTTTGTGGAAAATTGCAAGAGGATCTTGATAAATTGGAAGACTGGGCATCAAAATGGCAGATTAAATTTAATGTGGACAAGTGCAAAGTTATGCACCTAGGGAAGAACAACCCAAACTATGGTTACACGATACAAGGTTCCACATTAGGAACAAGAGAGCAAATAGAATGCTAGGTATGATAAGGAAAGGAATGGAAAATAAAACAAAAGATATTATAATGCCTCTATATCGTTCCATGGTGAGACCGCACCTTGAATATTGTGTGCAATTCTGGTCGCCATATCTTAAAAAGGATATAGCGTTATTAGAAAAGGTTCAGAGAAGAGCCACCAAAATGGTAAAGGGGATGGAAGGATACTCCTATGAAGAAAGGCTAAAAAGGTTAGGGCTCTTTAACTTGGAAAAGAGACGGCTGAGGGGAGATATAATAGAAGTCTATAAATTAATGAACAGAGTGGAACGGGTAAATGTAGATCGATTGTTTACATTATCAGAATATAGAAAGACTAGGGGACATGCAATGAAGCTACAGGTAAACTATTTAAGACTAATAAAAGAAAATCTTTTTTCACTCAATGTGTAATCAAACTCTGGAATTTGTTACCGGAGGATGTAGTAAAGGCTGTTAGTGTAGCTGGGTTTAAAAAAGGTTTGGACAGGTTCCTAGAGGAAAGGTCCATAAACCATTATTAAGAAGGGACCCAGGATATCCATGCTTTACCCAGTACAAGCATTGTGGAACCTATGTCTTTTGGGGAAACTGCTAGGTACTGTGATGGGAAAAGTGTTTCTGAGCCTATGGAATTGGAAGAAAAACAGGCTTTTACCTTTAAGGAAAGAGACAAGCCAGAAAGCAGTGGTTTTCAGACTGCAGGCAAAGGAAAAAAAACACACGTAGTTGCTGGGTACAGACCACGCCCAAGCTCTGAGGCAAGCAGTGAAGTTAATGAGAGGCACCTGGGGGAGGAGCACGGCCCGATAGTTCAGGCACACTCATATAAACCCAGGGGATTAGAAGAGTGGGAGGAGGAGACCACTCGGGAAACACAAGGGGAGGAGACCTCCAGGGAAACAGAAGGAGCGAGGACCACCAGGGGTGCAGACGGAGAAAGAAACTTCTGGGGAGCTGAAGGACAAAGAGTTACCAGGGTCAGCACCAGAGAGAATTCCAAAGGAAACCTACACACAGGGAGCCACGGTCCAGAAGGAAGTCAGTACTGCAGGTGAACTGCAGCTGATTCTGGAGGCAGGAGGGTTTTGCCTGGGAGAGCTACTGACTAGGAACAAGGTACAATAGCAGCAGCTCATGAACCGGCTGGAAAACTGCCAACTCCCAAAAGGTGTGTGAATAGAACTGTAAATAAAAGTAATGTGAGCCAGTTAGAGGCTCTGTGCCGGTTAATGAAAGAAAAGAATCTCCATGTGCCTGCTAAGAACCCTGATCATAAAGAGAAGTCTCATTGGAGATGGGTCCTAGAGCTGTTAGAGATTAAGCCTGAGATTGTGCAAGCTGATTTAAACTCAGAGATAACAGACACAGGTTATGAACAAATGCAAACAGAGTGTTATGATTCTGATAAAGAGTCTGTAGAATCATTAATGGATTGCTCGCTTTGCAAGAAAACAGCATAAAAGTTCTAGGTTTTGATAGGAGAAGAACCTAGAAACAAATTGTCTGAGTAAAACTGACAGAAGCAGTTAAAGTTTTATTTGGAATACTGGAAGCTTTGAAAGAAACAGCTACATATGCTAAAAGCTGACAGAAGCACTTAAAACTTTACTTTTGAAGACTGAAAGTTTGAAAGAGATACTTACATGTGCTTAAAGCTGGCAGAAGCAGTTTAAAGCTTTATTTTTGAATGCTGAAAGTTTAAAAGGAAACAGCTATTTGTGCCTGAAGCTGATAGAAGCAGTTGCAGTGTTCTGTTCTGGTAAAGAAGGTCTTTTTGTTAGAATTTTGTGTGGAGAAGAATCCCATTTATTTTGCCAAGCGTTGAGTTGTTTAATGCTCTTTTGAAAAGGAGAAAAAATAAATTTTCCTGTGTATGCCTAAAACCCTCGAGTCACAACTTTATAGTTTGAGACCTCACAACTACAACTCCCAGAAGCCTCGGCTCTGGACTTCCTTATTTAAGGACAATACAAAGGCACGTCCCGGCCTATAGGCGATCGCCTGGGCACGGGGCGCGACAGTACGTATTACCTAGATTGGCCACTGTTGGAAACAGGTTACTGGGCTTGATGAACCTTAGTCTGACCCTTAGTCTGAGTTATATCTTATGTTCTTATGTACACTTCAAATTCATGCTTGGCACCTTCCAGTCAACCATAGCACTTGCCAAACAAGAATACTACAACCATCTGACTAACTCTCTTGCCTCTGATCCTCTCCACCTCTTTAATACCCTCTCCTCAAGATGCCCCGCCCCTGGTCCCGCCCTCCCTTTCTGCCCAAACCCTGGCCGACTACTTCCATGACAAAATGCACAAGATTACCCTCCAATTTCCCACCTCCTCATCTACCTCCCCCTCTCCAATTCTCTCCCCCCATCCATACTTCCTCTGCTACCCTCTCCTCCTTCCCTACGATCTCTAAAGAGGAAACCGCACTCCTTCTTTCGTCCTCCAAACCCACCACCTGTTCCTCTGATCCTATCTCCACCCACCTCCTAAACCCCATCTCCCCCACCGTTGTCCCTTCCATCTCTCTTATTCTCAACCTTTCACTCTCCATTGCAGCTGTCCCCATAGACTTCAAACATGCCGTGGTCACACCTCTCCTCAAGAAACCCTCACTCGATCCCACCTGTCCTAACTATCGACCCATCTCCCTCCTTCCCTTCATATCGAAACTACTAGAACGAGCAGTCCACCGCCTCTGCCTCGACTTCCTCACCTCTCAGGCCCTCCTGGACCCTCTACAATCCGGCTTCCATCCCTTACACTCCACTGAAACGGCTCTTACAAAAGTCTCCAGTGATTTGTTCCTAGCTAAATCTAATGGCCTCTACTCTGTCCTCATCCTTCTCGACCTCTCTGCCGCCTTTGACACTGTTGACCACAAACCTCTCCTCGCTTGGTTTCAAGGGCTCCATACTATCCTGGTTCTCCTCCTACCTCTGCCACCGCTACTTTAGTTTATGCTCTGGTGGCTCCTCCTCCTCTCCCACCCCGCTCCATGTTGGTGTACCCCAGGGATCCGTCCTGGGTCCGCTCCTTTTCTCTCTCTATACCCAATCCCTTGGTGCGCTTATCTCCTCCCATGGCTTTCAGTACCATCTCTATGCCGATGACTCCCAAATCTACCTCTCTACGCCTAATATCTCTCCAGCAATCCAGACCAAGATTTCTGCCTGTTTTATCGACATCGCTGCCTGGATGTCTCACCGCCGCTTGAAACTGAACATGGCCAAGACTGAACTCCTTATCTTTCCCCCCAACTCCTCCCCTCCTCTCCCTCCCTTCTCAGTCTCTGTGGATTGCTCTACGATCCTTCCTGTTTCCTCGTCCCGCAACCTGGGAGTTATCTTTGACTCCTCTCTCTTCTTCTCCACACATATCCATCTCATAGCTAAGACCTGCCGCTTCTTTCTCTACAACATTAGCAAAATTCGCCCCTTCCTTTCTGAACACACTACTAAAATGCTTGTCCACTCCTTAATCTCCTCTCGCCTCGACTACTGCAGCCTACTCCTTGATGGTCTCCCTGCGAGCCATCTCTTCCCCCTTCAATCTATTCAAAACTATGCTGCTCAGCTAATCTTCCGCCAGCCTTGCCATGCCCACATTACTCCTCTTCTCAAGTCGCTTCACTGGCTCCCTATCCAATTCCACATCCAATTCAAACTTCTCCTCCTGACCTATAAATGCACTCACTCTATGGCCCCTCAATACTTGGCATCTCTTATCTCTCCCTACATCCCCTCTCAGGAACTTCGCTCTTCTAACAAATTACTTCTATCTAGGCCCTTCACTCGCACCGCTAACTCCCGACTTTGCTCCTTTCACCTTGCTGCACCCTACGCCTGGAACAACCTATACGCCAGGCACCATCCCTGGCCCTCTTCAAGTCCAGATTGAAAACCCACCTCTTCACTGTCGCTTTCAGATCCTGATGTTTAGCCTTTGTCTTGACCTGACTCCCGTCCTTTGTCATGACTAAATTGTAAATGCCATATTCTGTTTTTCCCCGAACTGGAAATGCCATATCTTTTTCTCCCCCAAATAGACTATTGCACTGTGTTGTCTTGACTAGATTGTGAGCTCTGACGAGCAGGGACTGTCTTGGCATGTATTTTGTACAGTGCTGCATGCGTAGCGCTATATAAATGCTAAATAGTAGTAGTAGTAATAGTAGTAGCTGGTGCTGGAGGAGAGCATGAGATGATGTTGGGTCTTCTCTTGGAATGTAAATCTCCCACCATATAATACCTGTTGACAGGTGCTGGCGGAGATGGTATGGTGATGTTGGGTCTTTCCTCGGGATGTAGAATCTCTTCCACTCTAATACCCTACTGGCTGGTGCTAGGAGCTAGAGGAGATGATATGGTGATGTTGGGTCTCTTCTCGGGATGTAGAATCTCTTCCACTCTAATACCCTGCTGACTGGTGCTGAGTGCTGGAGGAGATGGTGTGATGATGTTGGGTCTTCCCTTGGGATGTAGAATCTCCCACAATAAAATAATACTGGCTGATGCTGGGTGCTGGAGGAGATGGTGTGGTAATGTTGGATCTCTCCTCAGGATATAGAGTCTCCTGAGATATAATACCCTTCTGACTGGTGCTGAGTGCTGGAGGAGATGGTGTGATGATTTTGTGTCTTCCCTCAGGATGTAGAGTCTCCCGCGATATAATACCCTACTGACTGGTGCTGGAGGAGAATTTGTAATCATGTCTTGTTGGGTCTCTTTGTAGAATGAAGAAACTTTCCCTTTCTAACACCCTGGTGACTGATTCTGGATTACTTCACCTTCAAAACTTGCAGCACCTAGAGGATCTTTGCCTGGACCGTACCAATGTCACCAGCACAGGAGTGTCAAAATGCATCCCTCACCTGTCACATTTACAGGTAGACTTCAACAAAATATCTCATTCTCTGAAGGGATAAATAATACCAAAAAGAAACCCCTCACAAACTCACATAACTGTGAAGAGACCCAACAGGGTAACTCATGACAACATACACATACACACATATATATACAGGGACCCTCGGAAAGGAGCTGTGTGTATTCTTATCAGACTTGCACAATATCTCCTTCCAATAGCAGTCATCACTTCCTAATTTTGTATTCTTTTTAATCCATGGAAATGTATTATGTAATCTTTTAAAATGTAACCTTTCGCCGCTCTCTACTTTCGGCTACTCTCCGTTTGGTCCTGGGTTCATTTCACAGAGACAGTAGGGTTAGTAGCACAATAAGACAACCAAAACTGGTGTGGCTTGGAAAAAGGTCTTTATATAGAAATAGGCTTATTACATAGGTACAGAACAGAGATATAAGGTTGTTACAGAGCTGCTTCCATGTATATCAACGAGACTGTGTGTGGGTGGGTGCATGTGTGTGTGAGAGAGAGGGGGGCAAGAAGTGGGTGTTCAATGAGTAGGAAGAGAAGAGAAAGAAGGGTGGGGTAAGAAGTGGGTGTAAGGAGTGTCCGATGAAATAGGAAAAGAAAGAGATATTTTTGTGTTTCTCTGTATTTATAGTGAAAATCTCCAACACCTCCCTTTGTCATAATTTGGTCTGTTTGAGGTCTGCTATCACTTGGTTAGCAAGGAGGGGCTGTTTGTCCTGCAGACTAATCTCATCAGGCAAACTAAGACGATCAAGTCTAGAGACATCCTATCTGACATCACCAGGGGGTCAAAGCAGTTTGCAAGCCCATGTCTGGGAATGTCATGCTGATGTATGCTGACATCTTTCTAATATTTGTCAATTCCTTTTTGACACACGTTTTTTCTCTTTTTCTAATTCCTTGTTTCAGATTTTCCTCCACAGTGTAAATGACTCTTTGTGGTCTTAGTTCACTTGATCCATGCATTACAGCACTGCACAGTGCATAGAAATGCCGACTTAACTTGCTTGTAATTACTGAGGGAACCTCATACAATAACACCACTCGTTAATGGTGCTGTACCACTCCACTAACATGTTGCATCAGTATCTTGCTGTATTCGCTGTTTCTCATCACAAGTTGGCCAGGAAGTTTCGAAAAATCTGCTTCCTCCTCATTCTTCCAGTCCAATCCAGACGTATGCCCTCCTAACAGCAGATGGAGACTGAGAAACACTCATTTGATGATGTCATGGTATAAGGGTCCTGTACAGCCCTCCTGTCGCCAGTATTTCTCAGTCTCAAGCAGATGGAGATAGTCTAAATCTGTGCAGTCTGAAATGGATGGTCTTTGGTTAGAACAGTTTGCAAAGCAGGCCAGTGGGCATAGGTCCGTACTTTCTCTCTGGTTCAGCACCGAGAAGCTGCTTACCTGCTTTGCAGCCAGCCTGTGAGCTCTGTGTGTCTATTGATATATTTATTTTATCATTGTGAGAGTGCTATTTATTTATCTGTAAGCTTGCTCTGTTTTCTCAATTTGTACCCGCCAAGCTAACATTTAATCCATTACCTGTTTTTTCTCTGTCCTGGTATTTTATCAAGCATTTTCCATTTACCTCTCCCTTGCTTTAACTCTCCCTTCTGAAGCTTTGCTTAACCCCCTCTTCCTGTTTTGCTTCCCACATGTGCTGATTTCTCTCTGCCTCAGCAGAAGCTGCTTACCTGCTTTGCTGCCTGTTGGGCACATTTACATGCCAGCCTGTGAGCCCTGTGTGTTTATTGATATATTTATTTTATCATTATTAGTGTGCTATTTATTCCTCTGTAATTTTATTTATTTATTTAACAAGATTTATATACCACCTTGTGCTTTATTGACTACAACAAGGCTTTTGACTGTGTAAACCAGGGGCCTCAAACACGCGGCCAGCTTTTTTTTAAATTTTAAACTTTCCCTGGGCTGATGGGGGGGAGGTGGGTTAGGACTGGTAATGGACTGTGGGCTGATGGGGGGGTTAGGACTGGTAATGGGCTATGGGGGGAGCTAAGACTGAAAATGGGGTGATGGGGGGTAAGACTGGAAGTGGGCTGATGGGGGGGTTAGGACTGGTAATGGGCTATGGGGGGTTAGGACTGGTAAGGGGCTATGGGGGGCTAGGACTCAAAATGGGCTGATGGGGGGGTTAGGACTTGAGGTGGGCTTATGGGGTTAGGACTGGTAATGGGCTGTGGGCTGATGGGGGGGGTTAGGACTGATAATGGGCTATGGGGGAGAGCTAAGATGGAAAATGGGGTGATGGGGGTTAGGACTGATAATGGTTTGGGGGGGTTGCTAGGACTGGAAATGGGCTGAGTGGACGGGGAGGCTTGAACTGCAAATAGCTGATGTGGATGGGGGCTTGAAATGGAAATGGGCTGAGTGGAAGGGGGGCTTGAACTGCAAATAGCTGATGGAGAGGAGGGCTTGGAATGGAAATGGGCTGAGTGGAAGGGGGGCTTGAACTGCAAATAGCTGATGGGGAGGGGGGCTTGGAATGGAAATAGGCTGTGAGGGGAGGGAGCTAGGACGGGAAATGCGCTGAGGGGGGAGCTAGGACAGGAAATGGGCTGATGGAGGGGCTAGGATAGAACTGGAAATGGGCTGTTGGGGGTGCTAAGATTGGAAATGGGCTGTGGTGGGGGCTTGGATTGAAATGGACTCATGGAGGGGCTAGAACTGGATGTAGGCTCATGGGGGGCTTGGATTGGAAATGGGCTGAGTGGAGGGGAGCTAGGATTTGACATGGCTGATGGTGGGGCTAGGAAAGGACTAGAAATGGGCTGATGGGGGGGGGCTGGGATTGGAAATGAGCTCATGGAGGGATCGGAGAGCCCGGTTTAACGGCAAAACTCACCCGTATTAAAAAACGTGCTACTGAGTGCAGATGGAATGCAGGAGAGGCTGGCATGTTGAGAGGTAAACGAGGAGCTCTTGCTGTTGTTCTGGCCCTGAGATTTGGCTGCCTGAGAGTGATTTTCGGTCCCTGGATGGCAGCGGCCATTACCACGAGGAGGTGGAACGCATGAGGGGTCCTGCATTCCACATAGTGGGAAGCTGATCCATCCAGCGGAGACGTGAGACATCCGGTGGGTGACTATGAAGAGAACACAAGGTAAACTCCCCCTCTGGGCACTATGAGTCAGCACTATGTTCTTATTATGTTGACTTTTTTATTGACTTTTTTCCATTGTAAAAAAAAGTTCAGACGATGCGGCCCGCGGGTTAATTTACAAGTCCTCATTTGGCCCTCAAAGCAATTTGAGTTTGAGACCCCTCGTGTAAACCATGAGAAACTCTGGGCCACATTAAGAAGCATGGGTATACCAGAACACCTGATCGTTCTATTGCACAATCTATACATTGATCAAGAAGCAATAATTCGAATGGAACAAGGAGAAACAGAATGGTTTAAAATAAGCAAAGGTGTACGACAAGGCTGCATACTTTCCCCCTACATGTTTAATTTATATGCAGAACAAATCTTCAGAGAAGAAGGATTGTATGAAGACAACAGAGATGTGAAGATTGGTAGAAGATTTATCAACAACTTTCGCTATGCTGATGATACCACATTACTGGCTGAAAGTGAATATGATCTGAAATATTTGCTTCTTACGATCAAGGAACATAGTTTTAAAATGGGCCTGCACCTTAATGTAAAGAAGACAAACATCATAACAACTGGCAAAATCAATAAGTTCATTGTTGAAGGAGAAGAAATTGAAATTGTGGACAACTTTAACCTTGTCAACTATCAATAAAGAAGCAACAAGCAGTCAAGAAATCAGATGACGCATTGCTCTTGGCAGAATGGCTATGAAAGACCTAGATAAGATTCTCAAGAGCAGAGATGTCTCTCTCCATACAAAGATTCGACTTGTTCAAGCCATGGTATTTTTAATAAAATCATATGGATGTGAAAGCTGGACAGTGAAAAAGATAGACAGGAAGAAAATTGATGCCTTTGAATTATGGTGCTGTCGGCGAATACTGCGTATACCATGGACGGCCTGAAGAATAAGTCAGTACTAGAGGAGATCAAACCTAAGCTTTCTTTAGAAGCTCAGATGACAAGACTTCAACTTTCATACTTTGGACACATCATGCAAAGAGAGAGATCATTTGAGAAAGATATCATGCTTGTCAAGATAGAAGGTCAACGCAAAAGGAGTGGAGGAGTGGCCTATTGGTTGAGGCAAGGTACTTCAGGCTGGAAGGTCGGGGGTTCAAATCCCACTAGAGGACAGCAACATTGGGCCGGAAGGACTGGGGTTTCTAGTCCCACAGGTGCTCCTTGTTGTCTTGGGCAAGCCACTTAACCCTCCATAGCCCATGTTCCCTGTAAAATAGTTATCTCCAAGTTATAATGCCCTGTTCCATGTAATTTCAGTTTGTTCAATGTAAACCGCACTGATGCAGAATAGCGCGGTATATAAGAGAATGTAAATAAATAAATAAATAAAAAGATGAAGGCCAGCAATGAGATGGATTGATACAATAATAGCAGCTATGGGTGCCAGTTTGTCAACAATGAGCCGCCTGACTGAAGACCAAACACAATTTTTAGGACAACTATCCAGAGGGTCGCCATGAGTCGACACACTGACTCAACGGCAATTAACAATAACATATGCCGCCATTTCCTTAAATCAAAGTGGTTTACATTTCAACTCTGTTTACATTGTAACAAGGTGGTTTACATTCAACTCAAAATTGTTTGCATTATAACATTATAGATAGGGTGGGGTCACACATCATGCAGGAACCTTAAATAAGATCTTTAACAGTACATTATCATAACTTATTTACAAATATAACTTATTTACAGTTTGCGGTCATGTTTTATGTTTGTTTAGTGTTGTTCATTGCTTATTGTCCAATGATGGAGTGGATGGATAGTCCGTGATGCTCTTTGTGATACTACCAAAATGTTCTATATACAGGTATGTCTTCAATTTTTTCCTGAAGTCTTTGTTGTCCCTCGTATTTCTAATATCCTCCGGAGGGAGTTCCATAAGCTTGATGTGTAAGGTGATAGAGCCCTTTTGGATGTGATTTGTTTCATTTTGGAGTATTCGTTTGGAGTAACTAATGTGTTTTTACAGTTTGTTCTCATCGGGTGGCTTTCGGGATATCTTTTGATCAGATCCTAGTGTGACTCAGCTGATTCATTTTGCAGTATTTTAAATATGTTAATTGTTGCTTTGTACCTTGCGTGACTCCTCATCGGTAGCCAGTGTAGTTGGGCCAGTGTTGGTGTTTGTTCCTGTGAAAATGCAGGCAGCTCTGTTTTGGACCATCTGCAGTGAGTGAATGGTATGTGCTAGTAGGCCTTGGTGTAGTGAGTTACAGTAGTCACCGGTGTGACTATGGCTTGTAGAACTGTGCAGAGGTCAATGTAGCTTAGGAGAGGCATTAATTTCCAGATTTCGGTTTATGGTATACATTCTGTGTTCTGTTAATTTGGAATTGTAGGTTTACGTTCTGATCCAGAGTCACCCCTAGCTATTTAATTTCACTATTGACAGCTATGTTTCTGTTCTTTAGAGCTATTGTGCTAGGAGGAGTGAAGATTTTGTTTCTTGTTATAAGAGATTCTGTTTTGCCATAATTTATGCTGAGGTTGTGCGTGCTGAGCCATACGGAAATTTCGTTGAGGCATCCTATTATGGTTGTCTTACTAATCTGTTATGTTTTTTTGAAGGTGTGAATAAACAGGTAGACAAAGGTGAGTCGGTTGATATAGTGTCGGTTGATATAGTGTATCTGGACTTTCAGAAAGCCTTTGACAAGGTCCCTCATCAGAGACTTTTGGCAAAACTAAAGAGTCATGGGATAGGAGGCAGTGTACTATTGTGGATCAGGAACTGGTTAAAAGATAGAAAGCAAAGGGTAGGGCTAAATGGCCAATTTTCCCAATGGAGAAAGGTGAATAGTGGAGTACCCCAGGGATCTGTACTAGGTCCGCTGCTTTTTGAGATCTTCATAAATGATCTGGAAAAGGGAATAACGAGTGAGGTTATCAAATTTGCAGATGACACAAAACTATTTAAAGTTGTTAAAACCCAAGAGGATTGTGGAAAATTGCAAGAGGATCTTGATAAATTGGAAGACTGGGCATCAAAATGGCAGATGAAATTTAATGTGGACAAGTGCAAAGTTATGCACCTACGGAAGAACAACCCAAACTATGGTTACATGATGCAAGGTTCCACATTGGGAACCACCACCCAGGAAAAAGATTCAGGCGTCATCACGGATAACATGTTAAAACCCTCTGCCCAGTGTGCAGCGGCAGCCAAGAGAGCAAATAGAATGCTAGGTATGATAAGGAAAGGAATGGAAAATAAAACAAAAGATATTATAATGCCTCTATATCGTTCCATGGTGCGACTGCACCTTGAATATTGTGTGCAATTCTGGTTGCTGTATCTTAAAAAGGATATAGAGTTATTAGAAAAGGTACAGAGAAGAGCCACCAAAATGGTAAAGGGGGATGGAAGGCTACTCCTATGAGGAGAGGCTACAAAGGTTAGCACTCTTCAACCTGGAAAAGAGAAGGCTGAGGGGAGATATGATAGAGGTCTATAAATTAATGAATGGAGTGGAACGGCTAAACGTAGATCGACTGTTTAAGTTATCAGAATATAGAAAAACTAGGGGACATGCAATGAACCTACAGGGTAAACTATTTAAGACAAATAAGAGAAAATATTTTTTCACTCAACATGTAATCAAACTCTGCAATTTGTTACCGGAGGATGTAGTAAAGGCTCTTAGTGTAGCTGGGTTTAAAAAATGTTTGGACAAGTTCCTGGAGGAAAGGTCCATAAACCATTATTAAAAAGGGACCCAGGATATCAGTGTTTAACCCAATACAAGCATTGTGGAACCTGTGTCTTTTGGGGAGACTGCTAGGTACGTATGATCTAGATTGGCCACTGTTGGAAACAGGATACTGGGCTTGATGGATCTTGGTCTGACCCAGTATGGCATATCTTATGTTCTTATGTTGTCTAGGCTGGAGTTTCGACACTGAAGGATGTGTACAACATGATGTCATTGGTGTATATTTTGTGTTTCTTGATGACATCACAAATTGGCTGAATGTAGGGGATATTGCTGAACCCTTTGGGACTCCCCACTTTATTGTGAAAGGAGAGGATGTATCTTCCCCACATCCAGGGCCGGCCCGTCCATTGAGCAAGAATGTTTTTTGCACAGGGCCCCGCGTTTCAGGGGGCCCCGCGCAAAAAACATTCATTAGCCCAAGTAGATTTAAAAAAAAAAGAAACGGCTGCTGCCGCCGTGGCAGCGGCAGAATCAAACGTCCACGCTGCGGGGCCCCAACTGCCCGGCAGAACCTCCCTCGAGCATCAGCTCCAGAATCCCTCCCAAAGCGCGGGCTTTCAGAGCTGCGAGAGCTTCTCTGACCTCTTGCGGCTCTTTTAATCCCGCCGGGGCTGATGGGAAATCCCATCAGCCCCAGCGAGATTAACAGAGCCACGAGAAGAAAGGGAAACTCTCGCGGCTCTGAAATCCCCCGCGTTGGGGGGGATTCGGGAGCTGATGCTCGAGGGAGGTTCTGCCGGGCCGTCGGGGCCCCGCGGTGTGGACGTTTGATTCTGCCGCTGCCACGGTGTCAGCAGCAGCAGCTGGTATTTTTTTAAATCTATCTGGGCTGGTGGGGGGAGGGGGGTTAGGACTGGTAATGGGCTATGGGGGGACTAAGACTGGAAGTGGGCTTATGGGGGGAGGGGGTTAGGACTTGTAATGGGCTATGGGGGGGTTAGGACTACTAATGAGCTATGGGGGGGACTAAGACTGGAAGTGGGCTGATGGGGGAGGGCGTTAGGACGGGTAATGGGCTATGGGGGAGGTTAGGACAACTAATGAGCTATGGGGGGGGACTAAGACTGGAAGTGGGCTGATGGAGGGGGTTAGGACGTAATGGACTATGGGGGGGGGTTAGGACTACTAATGAGCTATGGGGGGGACTAAGACTGGAAGTGGGCTTATGGGGGGAGGGGGTTAGGACTGGTAATGGGCTATGGGGGGTTAGGACTACTAATGAGCTATGGGGGGACTAAGACTGGAAGTGGGCTGATGGGGGAGGGGGTTAGGACTGGTAATGGGCTATGGGGGGGGGCTAAGACTGGAAATGGGCTGATGGGGGGGTTAGGACTGGAATGGGCTGTGGGGAGGCTATGACTGGAAATGGGCTGATGGGGGTTAGGACTGGTAATGGGCTATGGGGGGGCTAAGACAAAATGGGGTGATGGGGGCTTAGGACTGGTAATGGGTTGGGGGGGCTTAGGACTGGTAATGGGCTATGGGGGGGCTAGGACTGGTAATGGGCTGAGTGAGGGGGGCTAGGACAGGAAATGGGCTGATGGAGGGCTAGGATAGGACTGGAAATGGGCTGTTGGGGGGGCTTGGATTGAAATGGACTCATGGAGGGGTTAGAACTGGAAGTAGGCTCATGGGGGGCTTGGATTGGAAATGGGCTGAATGGAGGGGAGCTAGGATTTGACATGGGCTGATGGTGGGGCTAGGAAAGGAGTAGAAATGGGCTGATGGCAGGCTGGGATTTGAAATGAGCTGATGGAGGGACTCGGATGGGGGAGCTAGGACTGGAAATGGGCTGATGGTGGGGCTAGGATAGGACTAGAAATGGGCTTATGGGGAGCTAGGACTGGAAATGGGCTGATGCATGGACTAGAAGGGAGCGGATGCTGGGTGGGGCTGGAACCAGAAGGGAGCTGATGTTGGGGGAGGATTAGAATGGGATAGAGCTGGGAGAGTGAAAAAATATTTTGTGTGGGAGGGAAGACAAATCTACAATTGGCCGGATATTGGGAGAGTAAGTGGGGATTGAGGATGGAGGGGTAAAATTTGAGTGGATGAAATAGGAATGAGGAAAGAGCAAAAGGAGAAAGATTAGTATGTTAAAGCAGATGTAGAGAGAGAATGGGAAAAAAACTAGAAGCGTGAAGAAAGGACAAATGGACAACAGACGATGGAGAGTTAGCAGAAGACATGAAGAAACCAGAAGAAAATGGCTGGAGCAATTGCAACTGAAAATAAAATGCACAAAAGGTAGAAAAATATCTCTTTATTGAATTTATTAACTGAAATATGTCAGCTCTGGGAAATGTGCATCATTAACGTCTGCGCTTTGTTTAGTACAAGAGGAAATTAATTTATAGTTTTATTTCTATAGTGTTGTTGGGCTTTTGGGGTTCCCAGTTTAATTATTGTCTTCCTGTTTTTAAATTGTGATTCCTTGTTTGGTGATGGTCTATGTTCTGCATGTGTAACTGAGCTGAGGTATTCTGTTTATGTAATTCCTATTTGACATTGCCACTTGTTCTCTTTCCCCAGTAGGTCATGTATTGTTATTCTCTGAAATGTATTGGTTTAATATTTTCAGTGTAGCCTTTTGATAGGTAGGGTCTTGTGCTTTGTGAGTCCTGGTAGTGCTGTTATGATACGGCGGGTTTGCTATGGGTTCTAAATGGGCAGTGTTTGTAGTAGTTCCTAATGTGCCTGGCGGTTGGCACTGGATTATAGTAATGTAGAAATCTTTTAGTCTTTCTTTATCCTTACACTCATTAAGAGGCATGTTTACTAAAAGTTAGTGTAAGGTAACATTATGCAAATATTTATGCAAATGAGTTCCCTTATACAAATGAGGCCCCGCACATGGCCCCGCACCCCCTTTGGGCCGCCCCTGCCCACATCTGATGTACTTTTGTCTGTCAGCTAAGTATGTTTGGAACCATTTCAATGTGTTATTGTATCTATGGCAAGCGGGAAGGAGCAAGTAGAACAAACTCCATGCAGAAGGCAGGCAAGCCATTCAACAAATACTGGAAAGCAATGAGTACAAATGCTCGAAGCCTAGCCAATAAAGTTCCTGATCTGGAAGCCCTAATGGTGGAAATGGACTTAGACATTGTGGCCATTACAGAAACATAGTTTGACAAGTCATATGAATGAGATAGAGAGGGTAAAAAAGTAGGAGGAGGAGCCCTATATGTCAAAAGCAATATTAAAGCTGCTGAAATGCAGGGGACATGGGGAAAAGAAGAAGTGCTGTGGATTGTGTCATCCATACTGGTGTGGTCTACAGGCCTCCAACTCAAACCAAAGAAATGGATAGTGAATTGCTTATTGATTGATTGATTTATTTAGCCAGTTTTGTATACCACCTTATCCTTCAATCAAAGTGGTTATTGATATTGCAAAGATAGCCATGAAGGGTGAAGTGATCATATTGGGTGACTTTAATCTACCTGATGTGGTTTGGAGTGTTCCTTCTGCAAATCTGGAAAAAAGTAAAATATTGTGGATGCCTTCCAAGATGCGCTACTTAAACAAATGGTGATGGAACCGACCAGGGAGAGCTCCGTGCTGGATTTAGTGCTCACCAACGGAGATAGTGTGTCGAATATCCGGGTGGGTGCCTATGTGAGCAGCAGCGATCATCACACGGTGTAGTTTGAGATAATAACCAAGTTAGAATCCAATCAGAGCAAGCTCAAAGTCCTAGACTACAAAAACGCTGGCTTCAGTAAAATGGCCAAGTACCTGAAGGAGGAGTTGGTAGGATGGGAGGGGATGAGGGAAGTGGAATTGCAATGGGCTAAACTAAAGGAGGTAATAAAAGGTGCAACAGATACATACATAAGGGAAGTAAATAAAAACTAAAGGAAAAGAAAACCTATTTGGTTCTTCAAAGAAGTGGCTGCACAAATAAAGGCAAAAATCACATAGAACATTGTATTATAGATCACAATGTACATAGTACAGAACAATGTATCATAGCTCATGCTGTAATATAGCTCACAATGTACCTAGTTCAACCTAATCTGTTACACTACCCTCATACACGCAATTCATAACATTTTTTCACTGCATGAACTACCCTTCCCCACTATTGACTGTATTGCTGTGACACCGCTTTGATTGTATGATAAGGCGGTATAGAAATACCGTTAAATAAATAAAATAAAAATAAATAAAAAACACAGCTTTCACAAAATTCAGAAGCTCGCAAACAGAGGAACACAGTAAAGAATACAAGATCAAACTAAAAGAGACAAAACGAGAAATAAGGATAGCAAAATCAAAGGCAGAAGAAAAGATGGCTAAAGACGTGAAGTGTAGCGACAAGACTTTTTTCAGGTATATTCGGGAGAGGAGGAAAATCAGAGGTGGAATTGCAGGACTGAAAACTGCTGGAAACTGATTTGTGGAAAGTGACATTGAAAAAGCGAAAATGCCAAACAAATACTTCTGCTCTGTTTTCACTAGAGAAAATCCTGGAGAAGGACCACCTGTGATTGACAGATATACAAATGGGAATGGAGTAGATACCACACCATTCACTAAAGATGATGTGTTCGAACAGCTTGCAAAACTGAAAGTGGACAAGGCCATGGGACCGGATGGGATACATCCCAGGATACTGAAAGAGCTCAGAGAGGTTCTTGCAGGGCCGTTTAAGGATGTTTGTAATAGATCCTTGGAGACAGGAGGAAGTTCCTCAGGGCTGGAGAAGGGCTGATGTGATACCTCTCAACGAAAGTGGTAAAAGGGAAGAAGTGACAAACTGCAGGCCAGTAAGCCTTACCTCGGTGGTGGGAAAAGTAATGGAAGTGCTCCTGAAAGAGCGAATAGTGGATTCCTCGAAACCAACAGGTTGCATGATCTGAGCAACATGGTTTTATCAAAGGACTGATTGAGTTCTTTGATTGGGTGACCAGAGAACTAACTAGATCAAGGGCATGCAATAGATGTGATCTACCTAGATTTCAGCAAAGCCTTTGATACTGTTTCTCATAGGAAGCTTATCAATAACAGCTTTGGGATGGGTCCCAAGATGGTGAACTGGATCAGAAATTGGTTGACTGACAGACGACAGAATGTGACGGTAAACGGAACTCACTCAGATGGAAGGAAAGTGATTAGCGGTGTGCCCCAGGGTTTGGTCCTGGGATCTGCCTGTACTGTTCACCTCTTTGCTGTTGCTTTTGGATCTTGACTCTCCTGATCTTGACTCACCTGATCTCCTTTTCTCTCCCTTGTTCCACCCCTGCCTACACCTTCCGTGTTTGTGTGTTTTGTCTTGATTAGATTGTAAGCTCTGAGGAGCAGGGACTGTCTCTTACATGTCTGCACTGTACAGCACTGTGTATGACTGGTGAGCAGGAGTAGAAGTAGTAGTAGTAATGTATTTGTGAGGATATTGCTGAAGGGTTGAATGGAAAAGTCTGTCTTTTTGCAGATGATACCAAAATTTGCAACAGAGTGGACTCCCCTGAAGGAGTGGATAACATGAGGAAAGATCTATAAAAGCTGGAAGAATGGTCTTAATGCTTGACAGTTAAGATTTAATGTGAAGACATGCACTGTCATGCACTTGGGAAGCAGAAATCCAAGGGAATTGTATGCGATAGGGGTAAGAGATTGGTGTGCACAGACCAGGAGAAGGACCTCGGAGTGACTGTTTCTGAGATTCTCGAAGTGGCGAAACAGTGTGGCAAGGCAGTGGCAAAAGCCAGAAGGATGCTGGGTTGCATACAGAGAAGAATTACCAGCAGAAAGGAAGAGGTACTAATATCCCTGTACAAGTCACAGGTGAGGCTTCACTTGGAATATTGTGTTCAGTTTTGGAGACCGTATCTCACAAAGGATATAAAAAGACTGGAAGCGGTTCAGAGGAAGGCAGCCAAAATGATTGGAGCCTGCGTCAGAAGCCTTATGAGAAGAGACTTGAAGACCTAAATATGTACACTCTGGAGGAGAGGAGGGACAGGGGAGATATGATTCAGACCTTTAAATACTTCAAGAGTATTAATGAACAAACAAACCTCTTCCAAAACCGGGGAAGCTGTAAAACTAGAGGGCATATTATGAAGCTGCAAGGAGGTAAACTGAAAGGCAATGTCAGGAAATACTTTTTCACTGAAAGGGTGGTGGATGCTTGGAATGCCCTCCCGATGGAAGTGGTGGGGGCAAATACAGTGACAGAATTCAAAATGGCATGGGAGAGACACAGTGGATCCTTTTATAGCAACAGGATAAAATCAAAATAAACATAACTATCTCTTATATCTCAACAAATAAGTGTGACCTACACGGAGTGGTGGGTACACCCCTAAACAAAGGCATGGGCAGAGGTGACCTGCACGGCGCGGCAAGTGCACCTACTCTTGTTGCCTTGCTGGGCAGACTAGGTGGACCATACTGGTCTTTATCTGCCGTCATACAATATGTTACTATGTTACTATTTATAGGCCTATCTCCTGTAGGCGTCTCAACATTATGGTGTGCGATACAGAGTCAAAGGCAGCTGATCTGTTGAGGAAAATTAGTATAAAACCCTTTTATACAGTCTATTCCTCTGATAATGTGATCAAAGAGTACTGTTAGTAATGTTTCCGCACCGTGGTTTGGCTTGAATCCATGTTGATGTGGATCTAGGGGCGCATATGTGTTGATGTGATCCTGCACTTGTTGCTGTACTTTCTTTTTTATGATCTTTATCAGGAAAGGTAAGTTTGAAACTGGTCAGTACGCTGTGGGGTCTGCCTTGTCAAGTTTCAGGCTTTATAGGATGGGCCTGATTGATGCTAGTTTGAGGGTTACAGGCATATGTCCCTGTGCGAGAGATGAATGCATGATTTTGTGTATGAATGGGGTGAGTTCTTCCTTGGCTGACTTTATCCATGCAACTGGACAGGGATCGCTCAGTGAGATTGTTGTGTTCAGGGTAGTTACTGTGTGGGCTACTTGTCTGATTGTTGGAATAGTGAATTCTCCCCATGTCCCGGTGGACCTTAGTTGACTTTCAGGGTCTGTTGATGATGGCCTTGTGACTGGCTGAGTGCTATTTTGCTTCGTCATTAGGTAGTCTGCTATCCGTTGCGGATATATGTCAGAGGAGTCTTCCTTTGTTAGCATGCAGACTATTCCGAAGAGTTCTTTCGGTTTGTTTGCTGCCTTCATGATTAGGTTTGTGTTGTATTCTTGTTTGCATCTGTTGATTATGTTATTGTATTCACTTTGCATAGTTCTGTGTTTTTGTAATACATCTTAGTCTTTTGTACGTCTCCATTTCCTCTCCATTCTTCTGAGGTTCCTTTTTGGCCTTTCTGATTTATTTTGAGTACCAGGGGGTTTGTTTGTCTCTTCTGTAGCTGTTCTGTGTGGGGTGTTTCTGTGGCTTTCGTGGTGGAGTGGTTCCAGTTCTCCATTATACTTTCAAGGTCAGTGTAGGCATGGTCCAGTTTGGGTAAGACTTCCTTCAAAAATTGCCCTTTATTGTAGGCCTTGAATTTCCTCCCATTGTGGTGTTGTTACTGGGTGTGATTCTTCGGAGTGGGAACTCTTATATGGAATGTTATAATATAGTGATCTGACCAGGGGGTTGGTGTTATAGTTGGGGGAGTTATGTGTTTGTGCTCTGTTAGTGTTGATGGGGTGAAGACGAGGTCTGGGGTGGAGCCCTGCCTGTGTGTGTGTACTTGTGTATTAATTGCATATGGTTCATGGCCTCCATGGCTCTGAGGAATAACTTGGTCTCCTTTTGGGTTGCTGAATAGAAGTTGAAGTCCTCCAGGGTCAGCATGGGTTTGTGAGGTGAGATGAATGTGCATACTGCATCTAGGATTGATGAGAGCTCTTTAACTTTGGAGTGGGTGCTCTGTAAGTGAGGCAAAGTGTGATGTATTTGTTAGTAATTATTATGGTATTACTCTCCTCTGTGCTGGTCTTTGAGATCACTTTAAATTTAAAATGACTCCTGGCTAGTATCAGCACCCCCCCCTCCTCATTTGTGTGTTTGTGGATTGTTAAAGGCGGTGTGAGTTGATTCAGGAAGACTTGATCTGTTTCTGAGAATCATGTTTCTGTTATGCACATTATGTCGGCGTTTTGGTCCTGGATGAAGTCAACTATAGTGTTTATTTTGTTCCTGACAGATGTAGTGTTAATTAATGTGCAGCTGACCAGGGTGTTTAAGGCTGGGTTTTTGTTATTGTCTGTTATAGGTTGGTACGTCTGATTCGTACGAGTCTTTGCATACATTTAGTTGAATGCTGCCACTGTTCCGTTGTATGTCTGCTAGCAGTGGTATAATTGCAGTGCTACAGTGTGTTGAGATGACTCCTGCCTGACGTAGTAGAAGGTGTATGCACAATATAATTAGCAAGAGGATGGAACTGTGTTGGTGTCCCCTGGTATCACTCTTTATCTCGAAGTCGGCAGTTTGGGCCCTTGGGGTACTATTCTTATCCTGATAGCCTTTATCCTCCTCTGCTGAGTGTCCTTTCCTAAAATCAAGGGTGCATACACTCTCCTCAGTGAGGTTGATCCGCAACATGAGGTATGTCCAGACGTCGAGCGGGCGGTCGTTACGGACACAAACATTCTGGTGTGGGTCTTGGATTCTAGGTGTCTGTAGTTTATGTATTTATTTATTTAACAGGTTTTATATACCGCATTATCCTATAATCAAAGTGGTTTACAGAGAACTTGAGAGATTTACATAGAACAAGGGTAAGGGGGGCATGCAGGGGATTGTTTCAGGCCAACTTATATACAAGTCAAACTATATACAATGATATGTTATATGTGTGATCTTCAATGGGCTAGGGCAGAAGGGGAGTTGAGACAGAGGGGCCAGTGGAAAGCAGGGGAGGGAGAAGGTATTTTATATTAAGTAATGGATCCAAAGTGTTCAATGGAGTGCAAGTTTAGGTAGACCAAAGTATATGGGGTTGCAGTAGTCCAGGATAGGTGTAATTATCGCCTGGCAAACTGCGGAAGAGTAGAGGCTTGAGTCATCTGATAACACGCATCTTGTGATAGGCATTCTTGGATGTCTTGCTAATGTGGGATTGTAGATTCAAATTGCAGTCCAAGGTGATTCCAATGCTTTTTACTTCAGATTTATTAGGTATATTTATGTTGTTGAGCTTGATTGCCCAAGTGGGGGGGTGAAGTCTGGCTTATGAGTAACAAGGAGGGCTTCTGTCTTGCTGTAGTTGGTTTTTTTTTTTTTTTTTTTTTTTTTAATTTTTATTTATCCATTTCGATTCATACAAATACAAACAAATTCTTAATCAACCAAAATAATATAACAATCAACACTGGCCATGAAATACAGTGTGTAAACGTTTATACGAGTCTATGCAGATATACATATTGTCACCTTGACATATTTACACCAAACAGTCGAATTAGGAAGACACACTTTGACTTGTATGAGGGCACCCGGCGATGGACATAGACCTCCAGGACCCGGCTCCATTATTTAGGGATAATTTTGGAGTCCAGGGCAGCCCACTTTAGCAATCTAGAGGAGAGATAGGGGTTTTGTTTAACATAAATGTGCTCATACATACGATGGGCACATAGCAGGTTCCACCAATGTTCAAAGGTCAAAGCAGCAAAGTTTTTCCAATGACTCATCAGGGCTTTTAATGCAAGTCCAAGCAGCAAATCCAAGGCGGAGTGGTCTTTTCTCGACAATTCCGGTATTCCCGCTTGCGAGCGGAAAATAATTATTCGGAATGTCAGAGGAACATGTAGCCCCAGCAAAAGGGTAACTCTCTCCCATACTTGTCGCCAGTATCTTCTCAACTTTTGGCATGTATATAGCATGTGTTCCAGCGTGCCGGGTTCAGTTCTGCACGACCAACACAGATGATCAGCTTGGGTCTGCCATTTCGCTATCTTCACAGGGGTCAAATAGGCCTGATGTGCCAGGAAAAAGAGCGTTTGCGTTAGAGAGGCAGAGCAGGCAATCCTGATCTGAGACTGCCAAAAATGAGTCCAATCTTCCAATCTCTCCATGCAACCAACTTCGCCTTCCCAGATGGATTGCACGCCTGTACACTTCCTGGTTTGTCCCTCTCGTAGAATGGAGACTATTTTCGAGACAATCCGCGGTCCCTCCCGCAATTCTTTAACTTTCATCATCCACGAGCTGGAAGCAAGCATCCCAACAGGCGTGACCCCGGCCTTTCCCAAACAGTGACGCAACTGACACCACTGGAACATACAGCTGTTAGGGAGGCCAAATTCTTGTTGCAATTCTGGGTATGTTTTAAAGCGATCCCCATCAATTAAGTGTCCAAGAGTATATATCCCGTGCTTGAGCCACAAAGGCCACATGAAGCATTCCCCAGCTATCTTAAATCTGGGATTTAACCAGATAGGAGTATCTACTGTGTGTCTCATCCATTCTGTGCTTGTATTCTGGAGCAGTTGATAAGCTTGTTGCATCGCTTGGATTACGATATTGGATTTCAACCCCTTAACGCTTACGGACCCAATACAAGCAATCAATGGGAGCGGCTTGCTAATTGCGGCTTCTATCCGTAGCCAATGGGGTTCGTCAGGGCACGGATCCTCTTCACTCCAGAGGCACCCGTGGCATAATATGGATGCCACATGATACCAGTAAAAGTCAGGGAATTGTACTCCTCCACTCCCCTTGGCCAGCTTAAGTTTCCAGAGTGCGATTCGGGGAGTCTTATTACGCCACAGGAAGGCCAGTAAAGTCTGACTCAATGCTTTATAAAAGCGTGGTGAGAATAGAACTGGTATCATACTTAGGATATAGATGACTTTAGGGACAATCACCATCTTTATCGTCTCAAGTCTGCCCCACCACGTCAGATGGAGAGGGTTCCATTTATGGATGTATGCTCGCACAAGTCTCTCACAATAGGCTTCATTCCGCGTCACTGTTTCTGAAAGGGTGGTACAATATTCGACTCCCAGGTACTTAAAGCAATTAGCCTCAACCTTAAATGGGTAATTGTCCAACGAGTCTCTCGTGACCATGTGGTTTAACGGGATTACAACCGTTTTAGTAAGATTCAGCTTGTAGCCGGAGACTTCCGAGTAGGTTGCTATAGTGTTCAGTAATGCATCAAGAGACTGCGGCTCCACAAATATGAATAAGTCATCCGCATACGCAGACAGTTTGTACAGGTGCTCATGGATCTCAATACCTCTGATGTTATCTTGCTGCCGTATACATATAGTCAACGGCTCAAGGGCTAGATTAAAGAGCAGCGGCGACAATGGGCAACCTTGCCTGGTGCCCCGGTATAGCCGAAAAGCAGATGACAGCACTCCATTTGCGAATATCCGTGCAGTGGGCTGGGTATACAGCAACTGAACCCGTTTCAGGAAGTGATCTTTAAAGCCAAACCATTGTAGAGATCGAAATAGAAAGGCCCATTCTATCCGGTCAAAGGCCTTTTCAGCATCCAATGCCAGCCCTACAATTGGGTGATCGGTTTTGTGAGACTCCAATAGAATATGAGCCAGCAGTCTACCATTATCCACTGTCGACCGTCCAGACATGAAACCGGATTGATCCGGATGTATGAGAGAGCTCATTACTTTATTTAGTCTATTAGCCAGAATTTTGGCATAAATTTTATAGTCCGAGTTGAGAAGAGAGATAGGTCGGTAGTTCTCAATCCGTTGAGGATCTCTGCCTGGTTTAGGATGTATGACAATCATTGCCTCAGCAAGTGCTCCTATTTCCGGATGTTCCTCATATAGGCGACTATAGTAAACTTGCAGTTCAGGGACTAGAAGGGCAGAAAAGGTGAGAGAAAATTCCAAGGGAATGCCATCAGGACCACAGGCTTTTCCCTTAGCCAACTGGCGCATCGCTTTATTAATTTCAGAACAGGTGATCTCAGCTTCCAGCATCGACGCCTGCTGTTGGGTTAGTTTAGGTCCCTGGACATTGGCTATCAGGCGCTGGAAAGTTTCCTCATTCCATGTTACTTCAGACTTATATAGGCCCTGATATAACTCCCTGCATTTCTCCAGGATATCATCATCCTTCACTAGTATGCGACCTTGCCCATCTTGCAAGCTCGCGATACGTTTAGATGGCGGGCTCGCCCTCAGGGATCTTGCTAAAAGCGGGCTAGCCCGATTGCTCTCATAGTAGTAGACACTTTGCTGTGCATGTTGTTGTCGCTGGGCTTCCTCACTCAGAATGGCATTATAGTGGTATCGCAAGCGTTGCAGACGTAGCAGAACTAATGGATCAGCATTCCTAGCAAGAAGCCTCTCTCCAACCCCTATTGAGGTTTGCAATTCCTCCAGCTTTGCCTTGCGAAGTTTCTTCTGTTGAATAGCATATGTGGTCATATGGCCTCTGAGGGTCGCTTTGAGAGCTTCCCACCAAGCCCAGGTAGCCGTATCACCAACTTTGTTACACTTCAGATATGTATCTATACATGTACGCATATAACTTACAAACTCCGCATCGGCTAGCCAGGTTTTTTCCATTCGAAATCTCACACGCGACTGCCCACTGGTTTTGGCTCCCAGCGTCAAGGCTATAGCAGCGTGATCCGAAATGGTTTTTGGTAAAATTTCTACACCTGTGAGCCGCGGCACCAGTGGTTTAGATATCAGGAAGTAATCGATTCTAGTTTGCGTATGATGTGGCATGGAGTAGTATGTATATTCCCGAGCATTGGGATGTAGAAGTCGCCATGGGTCTACGAGTTCAAAGGTCTCCATCAGTCCCTGTAACACTCCATGCGCCCTGGGCTTGTTCTGGGGCCGGTAGGGGGCGCGATCTAGTAGGGGATCTTGGATCATATTAAAGTCCCCTCCTAGCACCACATGTACAGAAGCCGGTACCTTCATTTCAGTCGCTAGTTACAGGAAAAATGTCGGATCTTCAATATTAGGGCCGTAAACCGCTAACAAAAGATATTCCTCAGATCCTATGTGTACTCGCGCCCTGGCCCATCTGCCGTTGGGATCTATCCTAGTCTCCTGAATGATGGGCTGCAGCGCTCTCCGGATGAGGATGATTACGCCACCCTTTTTTTTTGACGCCGGAGATGCCAGCACGTTCTGATATATACCGCTACTGACTTTGCAGGACTCAGCTAGGGTCAAATGCGTTTCTTGCAAATATATTATATCCGCTCCCTGTCTCTGGCAGTACATTAAGATTTTCGTTCTCTTGATGGGGTTGTTAATGCCCTGGACATTCAATGTTAGAAATTTAATTCCACCATTTGCCATCAGTTAGCTTACCCGGTTCCCTGGGGTCCCCATCCATCGCCAAGTGCTCACAAGTCATACATTGATTGCAAAACATAAGTTGTACACATAGCCAGTTTACACACAAAACTATTAACAACAGACCCACTTGCGTGGTGGAGTACCCCCCCCTCCGCAATCAGACCACCCTCCCTCACCCCCCTGTAAGTATCCCTGAACGTAACATGCCCACTTCCCTCTCTTCCCTCTGATATCCTCCGCCCCCCTTCATGCAAAATCGTTACAGTGTCGATCCCATGTATCAGGTCGACAGCTTCTTATATACAATTTCCACTATGCCTCCCAGCCCTAAAGACACAATCGGACAATATTGACAAGGGATAAAATGTTACGGGACCCTGAAGTCCTTACAAGTCCAACAACACCCATCACCTCCTGTCACTGCCCTACAGGGCGCACCATCCCCTCTGGGCTCTTTAAATACGGCCTTCATGGGCCTCTGTGGATGAACTCATCAAGTGTCTGGTATCAGCGGCTTACCTCCATCTTGGAGTAGTCCTGGAGGAAGGATCGTAGCATCGCTGCACTTTCAAAGTTTCTGGTGACATTGTCCACAGTGACCCGCATCTTAGCTGGATAGAATAGCCCGTAGCGCGCTTGGATCTTTTGCAGCATCGGTCGACATACAAGCAGCTCCCGACAGCGGTCTACCGTCTTTTTGGACAGGTCTGGAAAGAAGGCAATCTTGCTACCATTCAACTGAATGGAACTCCTCTGTTTTGCCGCTTGCATAATTTGTAGAACTTGGGGATACCGCAGGGCCTTAATTAACATGGGTCACGGCCTCTTCGCTTGAGCCGTGCTCATTATAGGGACCCGATGTGCCCTTTCAATTTCGAAAGGTGCTGAAAACTTAAGTTGGAGGAGTTCGGGTATCAGTTTCTCCATATAGCCGATCGGGTCGTTCCCCTCTATTCCCTCCGGGAGTCCAAGAACCCGCACATTGCTCCTTCGCAATCTATTGCTCTGTTCCTCTAGTTGTGCCTCTAACAGAGTCACTCTCTTTGCAAGAGGGCCTATCTGCGAGACCATGCCCTCGTGCTTTTGCGCAAAGGCCTCAACCTTCAGCAAGCGACCATCTATGCCACTCAGCTTCTCACGAACCGCATGCATTTGGGTTAGAGTCTCCCCATTATTCGCCATCATCTCCATCATTGATCTCAACTCCGTTAGGATTTCCCGGATGCCATCATCAGCCTCCTTTTCTGGCTTCACCTTTTGCGGGGAGGCCGCATCGTGCTTAAGGCGTTTTACAGCTTGACCCGTGGGCGGTGGAAATTCCAGCTTTGCGGGTTTAAGCGACGCCATCGTCTCATGCACTAGTGCAAAGGTTAGAGCGTTTCACTCCCCTTTAGCCGGGAAGAGAGGGCGGATTCTGCTATGTGATACAAGAGCGAGTTCTCTAGGCGGCCATCACGCTTCGCGGCAAGCTCCGCCCCCCCCTGTAGTTGATATTTAAGTCGTTCTGGGTTTGCCAACCTGTCATTTCATCCAGGCATTCAGTTGTCATTGAGTAATCCAGGTTGTCCAGGTTGATTGGTGAGTAAATCATAATCTTATCTGTGTATAATGTGTAGTGGATCTTGTGTTTTTTGGTGATGTTGCAGATGAGCTGTATGTACAAGTTAAAAAGAAGTGAAGACAAGGAGGACATTTGTGGGATGCCATGGGTTGCTGGGAATGGGTTGGAAGTGTTAGTACCGTATTTTACCTGTTGTCTGTTACTGAGGTAGGAGTGGAACCAGTTATGAAGGCCGATGTCTTTTAGCCTGTTCAAGAGGATGCTATGTGACACCGTGTCAAAGGCCAAGGAGATATCAATGAATATCAGAAGAAACCCCATCTTGATATTGTTTATTCTTTTGATCACATTGTCGAAAAGCAAAATAAGAAGGGTTTCAACGCTATGATTAGGTCTTTCATGTTGGTGAGGGCCCAATGGTGTATGAGAGTAGATGTGGTCCTGTAGTTGAAGTTGTATTATTTCCTCGATGACCTTGGTGAGGAAGGGTAGGCCGCATATGGGACGGTATGCTGCTGGATCATTCTTATCTAAAGCTGCATTCTTGGGTATAGGGCAGATGGTAGCTAGCTTGAGGGGGCTTTGCATGTATCCTTGGGAAAGGGATAGGTGTATAATATTGTAAAAGAATTGACTGCGTTCTTTTGCTGCGTTTATCCAAGGTACTGGACATGGATCTGTCGGTGCGGTACTGGTGTTCAGAGCAGAGATAGTTTGAGATATCTGGTTGATGGAAGGAGTACTGAATTCTCCCCGGGTGCAGCTGGTTTGTGTGTGATATTGGACCTGTTTGGGCTGCAGCTGTTCTAGTGGTTCCTTGCAAGCTGTTGTGGGTGGGCCAATGGCGTTGGTGGTGTTTCCTGGTAGCAGTATCCTTGCTCCATCTCTGGCTCTTGTGTAGATTGGCTGTTTGAGCATGCGGCGCTTTGGATTACACAGGGTCTAGTTGTGATCTTGCCATGCTGGTGTGTTGATGGGCAGCTCTTGTGGCTTTCAGGCCTTGTTTTCTGTCCCTGCCTAAGGGCCACGTCAAAGGGCCCTCAGGCGCAGGCCTACCAGGCATGCACACGCCTGAGCGTGCGGCTCCTTTTATGTGTCCGTGAGAGGTGATCTCTTGCTGCAGGGCCCAATTGGTCTTGTCGGGGAGGGAAGGGAGTATGGGGGGGTTCCCTTACCTACTCCCTGCCGGCAATGCTAAGCGGGCTGAAGAGGAGGATTCTGAGTGTGTAGTTCCTTTTATGTGTCCATGAGAGGTGGTCAATTTTCTCCATTTGAATATCTCTCTGCATATCCTCATAACATTTTGTAACTTTCTAGTCTTTGTCTGTTGAGGCCAAGCTAACATTTAATCCATTACCTGTTTCTTCTCTGTCCTGGTGTTTTATCCAGCATTTTCCATTTTCTTCCCCCTTGCTTTACTCTTCCTGAGTGACTAACCTCCTCCCCTCCCCCCTCGGCTTTGCTTAACCCCCTCTTCCTGTTTTTTTTTTCCACATGTGCTGATTTCTCTCTGCCTCAGCACCGAGAAGCTGCTTACCTGCTTTGCTGCCAGTTGGGTACATTTACGTGTCAGCTTGTGAGCCATGTGTGTTCACTGATACATTTATTTTATCATTGTTAGTGTGCTGTTTATTTATCTTTACCATTGTTAGTGTGATATTTATTTATGTGTAAGCTTGTTCAGTTTTCTTCATTTGTACCTGTCTCCTACATATTCTTATAACTTTTATCCCTCCCTCCCACCTCTCTTCCCACCCACCCCCTGGCATTAGGTCTCTTATAGCCATCTTCTGCTCATTACCATAATTATTCACAGTCAGAGCCAGCCCAACCACGCAGGCCATTCAAAACTAAATAGCTTCCTGATCGTCCCTCCAGTCTGGTCCCGGAATCTCTGGGGTTGTCAGCCTCCTCTAGCAGCTTTGGAGACTGAGAAACTTCACTCCTGTGATGTCATCGGTATATAAGTCTTGGCACCTCCTCCTCACACCAGTTTATCAGTCTCCAAAGCAGCTAGAAGGGTGGTGAGCCCAGGGGTTTCAGGGCTCACTAGAGAAACGATTAAGTAGAGTGGTAGTAATTATTTAAAAAAAAAAAAAAAAAAAAGAGAACAAACAAGGAAAGCTAGTTTGAGATTTCTCTGCCTGCAGGGGTGGGGGATAAGCTGCTTTCCGTTGCCCTGAGGTCCTCTGCTCTCCTCCTTTCTTTCAGCGGGCAGTCAGAAGCCAGTGTTTTTTGTTTTCAGGGGGCTGGAGGAGAGAGGACCGGCACCCGGTTACCGTCCCGGTGAGAGGTTTGTATATAGTTTTCCCTGTTATCCAAGTTACTTGTTCCTGTTCAATGTAATGACCTGACTTTTGTTTATTGTCGAATACTGTTTGTTTTATGTAAACCGCGCTGATCGCAAATAGTGCGGTATATAAGAAATGCTAAATAAATAAATAAAATAAATAAATAAATAAATAAGGGACAGGATCCGGAGGACTGCTGTGCTCAGCGCGTGCAGATGAATTGCCTGCCGGCGCTTAGAGCTAGTGTATGCAGTCGGAAGTGATTTCTCACTGTTTGGGCTCTGAATCGAGAGATCAGTTTTAAAAAATGATGCAGAGGTACTGATCAGAGCGGGAACAATGCCTTCATTTAATCCGCAACAGGATCTTGAGGTGAGCAGCCTTTTTCGGCGAGAATCGGCGGCTTTACGAGGGCAGGCCAGACCGCATGTGCCAGAGGCAGGAAAATCGCCGGTTTGAACTGACGGGCTTTGGCGCCCCGTATCTTAGGCTAAGAGCCTCGTTTTGAGTTAATTTCTTCAGGGATTAGCTGGGGGAGCGATTCTGAAGAGATTAAAGTAAAAAAAAAATAAAATTTTGTTTGGGGGACGCTTGCTGCGTGGTTCTCAACACAGCATGCCTTCCAAACAGCTCTGCCTCTTGTGAGGGGCTAAGAGAAGTTCAGTCTCACAAGATGGTGTCTGTAGGGGCTGTGCTCCAGAATTGTAGGCCAGGGAGTTAGTCCCCGCACCAGAAGGTGGAGGGCAGGAGAGGCTGGAGGAAGTGTTAGAGCCCATTCTCCCATCCCTGACTGCTGCGGAGCTGGGGCTCAGTGCAGCTTCAGGGCCAGAGCTCCAGGTTTCTCAGCAGCCGGTAGTGGGAAGTTTGGCGTCGATTTTCTCAACGGATTTCATTGCGCTGCTCCAGAAGACATTGGCTGGCTCTCATGGGGCGCCGACAGCAGGTACCTCAGGGGCTGGGCTGGGGCAGAAGAGGCCAAGTTCCACTTTGTCGGCGGAAGTGTCGGGCGTCTGTGCTAAGATGGCTAGGTTGTATAAGGATCTCCTAGATCAGTCAGTGGTGTCAGAAGACTTGCGTTCAGAAGAGGCGGACGTGGAAAGGGACCTAGGGAACCTAGAGGAAGGTGAGATTAGGGAGCAGGAAGATCAGGCGCGAGTAGTTCGTGTGTTCCGTAGGGAGGAACTACCGGCGCTTATAACGGAGTCGCTCAAGGCACTTAATATGCCATAGGCTGGTCCGGCAGAGGATGCTACCCTGGAGGATCCTCTGCTACAGGCGGTTCGGAAGACTCAAAGGGCTTTCCCTGTACACAGGGTATTTAAGGAAATGATTCAGGAGGAATGGGATATGCCGGAGGCCGCCCTTAAGGGGGCTAGGGTTACAGCGAGGCTGTACCCTCTGCTGGATCAGGATCGGGAGTTATTTAAGGCCCTGATGGTGGATGCGGCCGTGTCAGCGGTGACCAAGAAGACTACTATCCCGGTGGAAGGGTCAGTGGCACTGAAAGATGCACAAGACCATAAATTGGAGACTTTGCTGAAGCAGGTCTTTGAAGCTAATGCGTTATCCTTACAGACGTCTATTTGTGGGGCCTGTGTAGCAAGAGCCTGCTTGCGCTGGGCACAGTGGGTCCAGGGCAACAATTCGGTAGAGGTGTCCAAGGAGACGTCCAGATTGGAGTCCGGGGCGGCGTATCTCGCCGACATCCATTATGATCTCATCCGGGGTTTATCAAAGAGTATGGCTTCCGTAGTCGCTGGGCGGAGATGCCTTTGGCTGCGCAATTGGGCAGCTGATGGTTCTTCCAAAGCGAGGTTGAGTAGACTTCCCTTTTGAGGTAAGCTGCTTTTTGGGGAAGATTTGGACAAGTTGGTGAAGGATTTAGGAGAGTCTAAGGGTGGTAGGTTGCCAGAGGACAAACAGAAACAGGGCCGTTCTGTTCCCGGGCCTCGGGGGCAGCAGCGAGATTTTCGTCGGTTCAATCTTCCGAGGGGGGATCAAACACTACGGGGCCGTTTCCCTAGTCGATCCCAGGGCTTTCGGGGGTTTCGAGGAGCGAGCAGGGGGTTTGCAGCTGCATCCTCGTCCTCCACTTTCAAAAAGTCACAATGAAGTCAGGGGGGTCCAGGGGGAGTTGGTTCCCGTAGGAGGTCGGCTGCGGGAATTTTATCCTGCCTGGACCCAACTCATGTCCGATCAGTGGGTCTTGGAAGTGGTTCGTGAAGATTATGCGCTGGAGCTGCAGCGTCCAGTATCCGATTCTTTCGTTCGGTCGCTGTGCAACGCTCCAGCAAAGCGCAAGGCTGTACAGGAAACGGTACAAAGGCTTCTACGTCTCAGAGCAATTGTCCCGGTTCCTGCCGACCAGTTAGGTTGCGGTTGATACTCCATTTACTTCGTGGTACCGATAAAGGAAGGGACATGGCGGCCCAGTCTAGATTTAAAGAGGGTAAATCGCTGTCTGCGCGTATCTCATTTTCGGATGGAGACCCTCAGGTCAGTCATTGTTGCGGTGAGAAGGGAGTTTCTGACGTCCCTGGACCTATCGGAGGCGTATCTGCACATTCCGATTCGACGGGAACATCAGAAGTTCCTCAGGTTTGCGGTGCCTATGGGGCATTTCCAGTTTCAGGTGCTCCCCTTTGGCCTGGCGACTGCGCCACGTACCTTCACCAAGGTAATGGTGGTAGTGGCGGCAGCCTTACGGAAGGACGGAGTCTTGGTACACCCGTACCTGGACGATTGGTTGATCAGGGCGAAGTCCAGAGAGGAAAGTGTTTCGGCTACGGCCAAGGTAATAGCTCTGTTGCAGAGTCTCGGTTGGGTGGTCAACATAGGAAAGAGCAAATTGGTCCCGTCTCAGAACCTAGAGTATCTGGGAGCGCGTTTCGATACGAGCGTGGGGCGAGTTTTTCTGCCTCGGCAGCGGGTGCTGGGGCTCAGACAGTTGGTGCGTTATTTTCTCGGGCTACAGTGCCCCACGGCCTGGGAGTATCTGCAGGTGTTGGGGACAATCCAAACCATCAAGGGCAGTAAATAATATTTCTTCCAATAATTTTAAACGTTGGTCTACACCCGCTATATTAAAGAAAGGTCTCAGACTCAAGAGAACTAAAATGAGCCGTTAGGCACAAGCGCTTTATTAGCATCAATGACCTTTCTGTTGCCCTATCTTTATATCTTTTTATATATATGGTTGTAAACCTTCAAACACTTTTGCTATTGCAATATCTTATAATCTTAGCCACACTTAATTTCTCCCAATTCAAAACTTGTTCACCACCGGTGGAAATAGGGAGTAAAATCACTCTTGTCTTAGTATAATTCAAAACTTATTCATCACTGATGGACTTAGCTTAGCATCCTGTTGTCATAACAGAACTGAATTTTCCCCCAAGTTTTGAATTGGGAGAAATTAAGTGTGGCTAAGATTATAAGATATTGCAATAGCAAAAGTGTTAGAAGGTTTACAACCACATATATAAAAACATATAAAGATAGGGCAACAGAAAGGTCGTTGATGCTAATAAAGCGCTTGTGCCTAACGGCTTATTTTAGTGTTCTTGAGTCTGAGACCTTTCTTTAATATAGCGGGTGTAGACCAACGTTTAAAATTATTGGAAGAAATATTATTTGCTGCCCTTGATGGTTTGGAGTGTATCAGATTCAGTTAAGAAGATTAACACTCTTAAAAGAAGACCCTTTATATGGTGTTGGGGACAATGGCAGCGACCTTAGAGTTGGTGCCGTGGGCGCGGGCTCACATGAGACCATTGCAACGGGCCCTGTTAAGAAGGTGGTCGCATCAAAGAGATTAGCTGGGTCAGAGGTTGGCTTGACCACCACAGGCTCGTCTGGCGCTAGGTTGGTGGTTGAGGCCAGGGGGTCTGGAGAAAGGGATGTCGTTGGAAGCTCCGGCTTGGATTTCCCTGACGACAGATGCCAGTCTCTTCGGCTGGGGTGCCCATTGTCAAGGTCACCTGGTACAGGGCCAGTGGTCCGACCTGGAAAAGACGTGGTTGATCAACCGGTTGGAATTGCGGGCGGTGGTGCTGGCGCTGTGGGAATTATGACCTTTTGTTCAGGAAAAGGCCATTCGGGTGTTCTCAGACAACGCCACAGTGATGGCTTATGTAAATCGTCAAGGCGGCACCAGCAGGGTGGTGCTGGAGGAAGAAGCGGAGAATTTGTTTGAGTGGGCGGAGAAGCATCTGGTGGCCTTGTCGGCAGCGCATGTTGCAGGAATGGACAATGTGGAGGCCGATTTTCTGAGTCAAGTAAAGGTAGACCCAGGAGAGTGGGTCCTGCACCCAGAGGTATTTGCGATGTTGGTGCGGCGCTGGGGTCTCCCAGTGATGGAACTCATGGCGACTTTTCAATCTGCAAAGGTCGATCGGTTCTTCAGCAGACGAAAGGAGCGGATGGCAGAAGGACTAGACGCTCTCATTCAGGAGTGGCCGGAAGAGCAGCTGCTGTATGTATTTCCACCGTGGGTGTTGATCGGTCGGGTGATACAGTGCATAGAACGGCACAAAGGGCGAGTGATTCTAATTGTGCTGGATTGGCCAAGATGGCCGTGGTACGCAGACTTGGTCAGGCTCTTGGTGGGGCAGCCCTGGAAGCTTCCCAGTCGCAGGGTTCTTCTCTCTCAGGGTCCTCTCTGCATGCCCCAGGTGGATCGATTCTCGCTTACGGCCTGGCTATTGAGCGGGCTAGGTTGAGGGCGAGAGGTTATTCGGCGGCAGTGATAGCTACCTTGCTGAAGGCGAGAAGGAAGTCTACTTCATTGGCATACATCAGAGTGTGACGCGTCTTTGAGGCTTGGTATGCGGAGAAGAACTGGGTCCTCTTAAGGGCCTCGGTTCCACAGGTACTTTCCTTTTTGCAGGATGGGTTTCAGAAGGGCCTAGCAGCAGCCTTCTTGAAAGTGCAGTTGGCGGCCTTATCCTGTTATAGAGGAAAGGTGCAAGGAGTTGCGCTGGGGGCTCATGCGGATGTAAAGCGTTTTTTGAGGGCGGTCACGCTTCTCCGGCCGCCACGTAAGAGATTACTCCTGGCATGGGACCTGCCTTTGGTCTTGGACTCCTTGGGGAAGGCACTGTTTGAGCCCTTAGCAGATGCTTCGTTGAAAGACCTTACGCTGAAGGTGGTGTTTTTGGTGGCAGTGGCCTCGGCAAGGCGAGTTTCGGAGTTACAAGCGCTGTCTTGTAGAGAGCCCTTTCTGTCTTTCTGCAATTCTAAGGTGATTTTGAGGCCCGTTCCGTCGTTCCTGCCGAAGGTGGTGTCGGCTTTCCATTTGAACAAAGTGGTGTCCTTGCCTGTTTTTCGCGAGAAAGGTAAGGGTCAGGTGACGGAGCGGCTTCATCGCTTGGATATTCGTAGGGCTTTGAAGAAGTATGTTTCTCGGACAGCATCTTTCCGTAGGTCAGACAGGCTGTTTGTGCTGTTTGCAGGGGCAAGGAAAGGGGAGGCAGCTTCCAAAGGTTCGATTGCTCGATGGGTGAAGGAGGCCATCGCTTCAGCATACATCTTGCGAGGTCGCCTGGTTCCGGACGGTCTGCGGGCTCATTCCGCGAGGGCGCAAACAGCGTCTTGGGCAGAATGTAGTTTAGTGCCGGTGGTGGAAATCTGTAAAGCGGCGACGTGGTCGTCTTTGCATACCTTTGTGAAGCATTACCATCTGGATGTTCAGGCAAACAGAGACACCTGTTTTGGCTCGGCAGTGCTTCAGGCCAGGCTAGCAGGACCCTCCCGTTGATTGTGTTTACTGCTCTGGTACATCCCCAGAGATTCCGGGACCAGACTGGAGGGACGATCAGGAAGATTAAATTAGGTTTACCTGCTAATTGTAGTTCCTGGAGGAACTCCAGTCTGGTCCCGTATCCCACCCTGATTCATTGGTGCACTGTGGCCTGAAGCAAGAGCTGTCTTACTGGCAAGCAATACTTTCAGTTCTCTTGTGGGGGGCGGGGGTCATGATAGCATGGGTTATCACCTGGAAAACAGTGGTCATCTCAGCGTAACTTTCACGGGGGTGGACAGGAGAGCTCAAGGCATACGGAGAGTAGTTAGCGTGTAACTTTCTTGTTAATAGTTGGGCCGACAGGCCTTTACAGTTCGGTGCGGCAGTTATTTTGGTTCTGCATTTCACTACTTACTTGTTGCTCCGGTGAGTCTGCTTTGTCAATAGGTAAACTGGTGTGAGGAGGAGGTGCCAAGCCTTATATACCGATGAAATCACAGGAGTGAAGTTTCTCAGTCTCCAAAGCTGCTAGAGGAGGTTGACAACCCCAGAGATTCCGGGACCAGACTGGAGTTCCTCCAGGAACTACAATTAGCAGGTAAGCCTAATTTAATCTTTTGACAGCCAGAGGAGCTGTAAGGTTTGAGGTTTGCCTAGGGCTCCAACACTTTGGACCAGCTGTAGGGATGGCCCTGTTTACAGGTGCATCTAATCCCGCTATCTCTCTCCCACCTATCCTTACTTCTTCTGCACTCTGTTCCCCATCTCTCTCTTCTATGGCTCCTCATCACTTTCTCTTCCTATTCCTCATACTCCCTAATTTTCTCCCCTCCTACCTACATCATCAAGCTTCCCCCCCCATATTTCCCCTTTACCATCCTCACTTCCCCCACCTTCTTGTCATCTACCCCATCATCAGCTCTTGAGCTTCACCACTTTCTCCCTCTCATTCAGCCATCTCCTCTCTCTCTCCCTCGTTACCATCGTGCCGTCTCCTCTCTGCCCTGCGCTCTGCTACTCCTTCTCCTTCTCTCTTCCAGAGATATCAACCCCAACCCTGGGCCCCCTAGACGTTTGTCACACTTCCTGAACAGATTCTCAACAGCACCTCAAATCTTATTCATATCGCTCTCCTTGCCCCCTCCTCTCTCCCTTTCTCATGTGCCTTGTGGAACGCACACTCCATCTCAAATAAGCTTGACTTTACTTATAAACAAACTGAGCACCCTAGGGATGGATCCTAAAATTACTGATTGGGTTAGAAATTGGTTGTGTGGGAGGTGACAAAGGGTAGAGGTAAATGGAGCTGACTCTGAGGAAAAGGAGGTTACCAGTGGTGTGCAGCAGGGATCTGCCCTTGGTCTGATTCTTTTTAACATCTTTGTTAGTGATATTGTGGAAGGGCTGTTGGGTAGGATTTGCTTGTTTGAGGATGATACCAAAGCCTGTAATAGAGTAGACACCCAGAAAGGAGTAAATAACATGAGGAGAAAGAATGGTCTAGAATATGGCAACTGAAATTCAATGCTAAAAAATGCAGGGACATGCATTTAGGCTGCAAAAATCCAAAGGAGTGGTACAGTGTAGGGGTGAGGTACTAATCTCCATAAAAGAAGAGTGGGACTTGGGCGTAATTGTGTCTGCTACGAGGGGACATAGGATGAGGGTGAAAAGGGTTAGATTCAGGAGTAATATGCAAAAATATTTCTTTACGGTAAGAGTGGTGGATCCGTGGGATAGTCTCCCAGTGGAGGTGGTAGAGACGAGGACAGTATCTGAATTCAAAAAAGCATTGGACAAACACAGAGGATCTGTAAAGAATAAAAGGGCACTATTGTAGTTGATATGGTAGGGCAGACTAGATAGGCAATGTGATCTTTTTCTGCTGCTATGTTTTTATGTTTTTATCTCTTTATCTCTAATGCTCTCCATCTTCTTGCTCTAACTGAGACCTGGCTCCTCCCAGAAGATTCAGCGTCAGTTGCTGCCCTCTATCTTGGCAGCTATCAGTCCCACACACCTCATCCCACTGGCCGTGGTGGTGGTGTTGGGCTTCTACTCTCTCCTTCCTGCCAATACGACACCCTCCTGCTGCCTCAGTCTCACTCCTTTCCTGCCTTTGAAGTCTACTCCATCCGCCTTTTCACTTCACTACCTCTCCGGGTAGCTATTATTTATTGACCTCTTGACAAGTCCACCTCTACCTTTCTCACTGATTTTGACTCATTGCTTTCCTTCTTTCTGGATTCCTCTTCACCTTCCCTTATTCTCAGGGATTTTAACATTCATGTCAACAACCCCTTTGACCCTTGCTTTAAAGCTCCTTTCCCTTACCACCTCATTTGACCTCCAGCTTTGCTCTACTGTCCCTATTCACCAGCAAGGCCACTGCCACTGCCTCAGCCTTTATCCTTATTATCTTTATCTTTATTAGAAACACTTGATATACCGCCCAATACCGAGGTGTTAAGGCGGTGTACAACAAAACCTTTGGCTGCGAGAAAGTATAGAAGGAAAAGGAACGCCATTAAGTTGATAGGAAAGTGATTGGAGAGAAAAGGAAGAAAGACAGTAAAGGACAGATAGCAACAAAGCGAAAACACCGCGGTAAAAGACACCGGGGAGGGAATGGGTGGAGCAGGGCGGGAGGGAGGGATTATGATGAATGACAGTGTACCTGGGTCGTTGGATAAATATTGACAGAGAGTGTATTTGACAGAGGTTAGGTGGTTGGAGGGGGTGGGAAGGTCAAAAGCCTGATAGAAAAGATAGGTCTTGAGAAGAGCCTTGAACCGGGGAAAGGATGCTTCGGTGCGGAGAGAGTGCGGGAGAGAGTTCCAAAGAGCGGGACTTGCGAAGAAGAAGGCAGCATGACGGGTGGATTCAAGATGGGCCTGGGTAGGGGACGGCAGGAAAAGACGGATGCCATGTGCATAGCGAAGCAGGCGGGGAGTGGGTTGAAGATAGGATAAGATCAGCGAGATACTGGGGTGTGTTGGTGTGAAGGACCTTGTGAGTAATGGTAAGGAGCTTCTAAAGATATCGGACCTTAATAGGGAGCCAGTGAAGGGAGAGAAGACAAGGGGAGACATGATCTTTTCTCTCATTGCTTATCCTCAAACCTCTGTACCTCACTACTTCCTTTATAGGACCATTACCTAGAAACATAGAAAAATGACGACAGAAAAAGACCACATGGCCTATCTAGTCTGTCCTTCCATATCAATAACTACAAAAGTCCCCTTTTTTCCTTTAGAGATCCTCTGTGATTGTCCCATACTTCTCTGAATTCAGATACTGTCCTCATCTCTACCACCTCCACTGGGAGACTATTACACGGATCCACCACTCCTTCAGTAAAGAAATATTTCCGCATATCACTCCTGAATCTATCTCCCTTCACCCTCATCCCATGTCCCCTCATAGCAGAACTTGCTTTCAATCAAAAGAGGCTCTCCCCCTGAACATTTATGCCTCAGAGGTATTTAAACATCTCAATCATATCACCTCTATCCCGCCTTTCCTCTAAGCTGTACATATTAAGATCCTTAAGTCTGTCCTCATATGCTTTATAATGAAGACCACTAACCATTTTAGTAGCCACCCTCTGCACCGACTCCATCCTGTTCACATCCTTTTGAAGGTGCGGTCTCCAGAATTGCACACTAGCTTCACTCTTCAACACCTACCACCTCAACTTTGTCCCATCCTTGTTAGAAATCTTCATGCTATTGACCCGTTGGCTCTCTCCTCCACTGTCTCATCACCTCTTTACACTATGTCATCTGAATCTGTTGATGAAGCATTAGCTTCCTATAACACTGCACTCTCCTCTGCTCTGCCCATGCCACGTCCTGTGAGGCATACTGTACCTCAACCCTGGCTGTCTTCCACTACCCTCTATCTGCATTCCTGTGTCCGCTCAGCTGAGAGAGCTTGGCTCAAGTCCAGCACCCTTGCAGACTTTCTACACTTCACATTCATGCTTGTCTCTTTCCAGTCAGCCATAGCATTTGCCAAACAAGACTATTATGTCCATCTGACTAACTCTCTTGTCTCTGACCCTCGTCATCTCTTTACAACTCTCAACTCTCTCCTCAAGGTGCTTCTGCCTCTGACCCCTCCCTCCCTTTCTGCCCAAGCCCTGGCTGACGTTTTCCATGACAAAATCCGCAAGATCACACTCCAATTCCCCATGCTGTCAGCTACTTCCCCTCCTCCCTCTCTTTACTCCCAAATTTTGCCCCCTACCTCTGCCACCCTCTCTTCCTTTTTTTGATCTCTGAGGAGGAAAACACACACCTTCTTTCCTCCTCCAAACTCACTACCTGCTGCTCTGATCGTTTTTCCACCCATCTCCTAAGCTCCATCTCCTCCCCTGTTGCCCCTTCCATCTCTCATATTCTCTCCCTAACACACTCCACTGCCACTGTCCCTGCAGCCTTCAAGCATGCTGTGGTCGCACCTCTCTTCACGAAACTCTGACAAGACCCTACCTGTCCTAACTATTTATTTATTTACATTCTCTTATATACCGCGCTATTCTGCATCAGTGCGGTTTACATTGAACAAACTGAAATTGCATTGAACAGGGCATTATAACTTGGAGATAACTATTTTACAGGGAACATGGGCTATGGAGGGTTAAGTGGCTTGCCCAAGACCACAAGGAGCACCTGTGGGACTAGAAACCCCAGTCCTTCCGGCCCAAGGTTGCTGTCCTCTAGTGGGATTTGAACCCCCGACCTTCCGGCCTGAAGTACCTTGCCCCAACCACTAGGCCACCTCTCCACTCCATCTCCGCCCTCCCCTTCATATTGAAACTACTTGAATTGCAGTTCACCACCGTTGCCTTGACTTTCTCTCCTCTCAAGCCCTCCTGGATCCTTTACTATATGGCTTTCGTCGTTTACATTCTACTGAAACGGCTCTTGCCAAAGTCTCCAGTGACCTGTTCATAACAAAATCCAAGAGCTTTTACTCGATCCTCATCCTTCTTGTCTTTCTGCTGCTTTTGATACTGTTGACGACAACCTTCTCCTCGATACCTTGCCCTTGCTTGGTTTTAAGGGCTCTCTGCTATCCTAGTTCTCTTCTTATTTCTGCCATCACTTTTTCAGTGTTTGTTCTGATGGAGCCTCCTCTACTGCTATCCCACTCTCAGTTGGTGTACCCCAAGGAGGGCCCTGTCCTTTTCTCTTGCTATACCCAGTTCCTTGGCTTTCAGTACCATCTTTATGCTGATGACTCCCAGATCTACCTCTCTACACCTGAAATCTCTCTGCCTGCCTTTCTGACATTGCTGCTTGGATGACTCATCACCGCTTAAAATTGGTCATGGCCAAAATTGGGCTTCTTATTTTTCACCCTAACCCCCACCCCGATCCCTTTTCTCAGTCTCTGTGGATAGCTCTCTACCCCTCCTCAGCTTGCAACCTTGGGGTCATCTTTGGCTCCTCCCTCTCCTTCTCTGCACATATCCAACTTATAGCTAACACCTGCCGTTTCTTTCTCTATAACATCAACAGAATCTACCCATTCCTTTCTAAATACACTACTAAGACACTTATTCACTCTTTAATCAACTCCGATCTAGACTATTGTAACCTAATCATTGCTGGTCTCCCTCTGAATCATCTCTCTCCCCTTCAATCTGTTCAACACTCTGCTGAACGGCTAATCTTCTGCCAGCCTCATCATGCTTACATTACCCCTCTTCTCAACTCACTTCACTGGCTCCCTATCCATTTCCGCATCCAGTTCAAAGTTCTCCTGCTGACTTATAAGTGCATTCACTCTGCAGCTCCTCACTACCTTTCTTATCTCTCCCTGCACCCCTTCTTGGGAACTCCGCTCTTCTGGCAAATCATTTCTATCTGTACCCTTCTCTTCTACTGCCAACTCCAGACTTCACTCCTCTCACCTTGCTGCTCCTTATGTCTGGAACAAACTACCTGAGTCTGTATATCAGGCGTCATCTCTGACCCTTTTTAAATCCAGGCTGAAAACTCACTTCTTCACTACCACTTTCGGATCTTGACTCATCTGATCTCCTTTGTGGTTCCTTACCATTCCCTCTAGCTGTATCCCGTATCTACAGCTACTGTGTTGTCTGTCTTGATTAGATGGTAAGCTCTGATGAGCAGAGACCGTCTTTTATATGTGTCTGTGCAGTGCTGCGTACGTCTTGTAGCGCTATATAAATGATCAGTAGTAGTAGTAGTAGTAGAAGTGCAGCGGCCAGTGACTTCATTGTCAGTAGGCAGAGACGTTCTGTCTGTGGGATCTGTGATTATTCCTTTTCTCTTTCTCTTCCCATTCAGGTTCTGGGACTGGCAAGTACTCTCGTTGGAGATAATGTTCTAAAGCTGGGAGTTCGGAAGTGCCAACAGCTTCTGAAGCTGAACCTGAGTCGGACACGTGTCACCGATAAAGGTGAGCATCGAGAACAATGACATCACCAAGACTTGAATGGCTCACAGACACCAGAGGGCAGGATATCACCACTGTGTATTGTGTGAATCCACTGAACAGAGAGGCTTAGAGTTGATAGTATGATAGCACTGAGAGGGGAGGGACTATCAAACCTACGAGCATGACAGCCCTGAGAGGGGAGGGATTGTCTGACCTATGAGTATAACATCACTGAAGGGAGGGGGGTATCTGACCTATGAGAATGATGTCACTGAGAAGGAAGGCACTGTCTGACCTGAGTATGGCGACATTGAGAGGAGGGGCTATCTGACCTATGAGTATAGCAACATTGAGGGGAGGGGCTATCTGACCTATGAGTATGACAGAACTGAGACAGGAAGGTTCCGTGATCTATGAATAGGATGGCACTGAGAGGGGAGGGGTTCCCTGACGTATGAATATGACGGCCCTGAAAGGGAAGGGGCTCCCTGACCTATGAGTATATGAGTATGACGGCACTGAGAGAGAAGGAGCTGTGTGACTTATGACTATGACGGCACTGAGAGGGAAGGGGTTCTCTAACCTATGAGTATGACTACACTGAGAGGGGAGGGGTTCTCTGACCTATGAGTATGACGGCACTGAGAGGGGAGGGGTTCTCTGACCTATGAGTATGACCACACTGAGAAGGGAGGGGTTCTCTGACCTATGAGTATGACCACACTGAGAGGGAAGGGGTTCTCTGACCTATGAGTATTGTGATGGTGCGCCCCTTCCTAGGCGGCTGCCTAGTGGGGGCGGCCGGTCATCACACTTGATTATATGCTTCAATGTAGTAGCTGAGGCCCTTTTAGTGTAGTTGTGGGCTTATTATTAAAGCAGTCCGAGTGGATGAGGCTTACACAGGAAAATTTGTTATAAATTTTTTTTATTTTTCTTTGCAGTGTCAAATTGGCAATTGGCCTTGATAAAGGTTCCCAAAAATGCAAACAGAAAGAAGGATAATTTCTCCAACAAAACTTTTCAAAAGAGACATTCAACTGCTCTAGCAAAGCAGTTTCTTCACTCTTTACTTTCTAACTTAAATTCTTCTTCACTTTAGCAAAACAGTTTAAACTCTGTTACATGCACAGTCCAGCAATCTTCTCAGCTTCTCCCAGCTGCTACAAACCAGCGTGTGATTATGTGCTGCCTCTTAGCTTAGAAACAAACAGCATTTTAACTCAGCTCCAGCATTAGTAAAAATGGCTGCTTTTAAAGCATGAGGTTTTCCACCTTTTTATCTGCCCTTCTCAATGGCTTTACTTGGCACCAGCACTTCTTATATTTTCACACAGCCTTCAATAAAACTTCTAAACATCGCTTGTACAAAAACCACATTCCATAGATTCATCAGAGGACACTGGATTATCTTGATAAGACCCAATTTCCATCTCCTCCTCTGTGCTGTAAGGTTCAGGGCTTGGGACCCGTTCTGGAACGTTTAGCTGCACTTTCTTTAAAAGTTTAAAAAGCTTTTCCCACTTGAGATTCCTTCTCCCCTTTGGAACTGGGTCAGAACCTCTTGCCCTTCTTTCCCTTAATGAATCAATTTCAGGAAATGTTTGGTTTACCTGACTTGCAGAAACCCTTCCTCTCCAAGGCTTTCTGAATTGTTTGGTTATGGACTCAGAGCTTGAGCTGCTGTCTTCAGAGTCAGAAATGTAGTTCTGAATCTTTCCCCAGCTCCTTTTTTTCCTATGGCTCTGACACTTGCCTTGGCAGTTATGGCTGGTCCCTTTAGAATCACCAGGTCTCACAGCCCTGCAGTGCTGTCTCCTCTTCTGGCTTCTCTGGACTCTCTGCTTTCCTCTGCCTCTGTCCGTCTCCCTCTCTGTCTCTCCCTCACTTGCTGAGTGACGCAGTTTAAATGCTCTGTAGCCTGCTTCCTTCTCTGGCCCCACCCTCTCTCTCCCTGCAGCTGCTCTGGAGACTGGGTGTGACTTCAGACTAGCTCTGCAAGTGTGTGTTTTAGTTTCACTTTCTCTCTGGGACCTATGCTTAGGTGAGCCCATCCCCCATTTATGAAAAAAACCTCTTTTTTTCTCTTTCAGAGGGCTGTGCTGCACCCGCATCACCACATATCCCCCCCCCCCCCTTAAGCTATTACAGGCTGGCACCACAACCCGCGCACAGCTTGTAATCCCAACTAGAGCCTGTGGGTTATTGTTCTCTCTTGTAGCTACTTCTACAGTACGCACCTGCCATGGGCGTAGTACGTTAATATGGTATACTTGCTGCCTCCCTTTCCCTGTCTCCAATGCATAGGTTACAGGACCTACTCGTTTTAAAACTTTGTAAGGCCTTTTCCAGGCATTCTCAAATTTGGAGTTGGGGTCTGCGAGCATTACACCTACCTTATCTCCTACCTTCAGGACACGCGGTCGTGCTCGTCGGTCATGATAAGACTTCTGACGGGCCTGACTCACTTTCAAGTTCCCTTCTACCGCTGTAGCCGTTTGCTGCAAGCGTCCTTTGGAAACCCTCTGACAGGATGGACAAGATACACAAAATCTTAATGTCTCTCTAAAAACCCCGGGCCAATAAAATCTGGCTAGTACCCGGTCCAATGTGCCTGGTACGCCTTTATGTCCCTTCACTGGGTGATCATGAGCCCATCTTAAGATTATGTTCCTACAGGAGTGAGGTATCACTAACTGCTTTCTTGTACCACCTGTTTTTGGGTCTGAACTTTCCTGGTATAGGAGATTATTCACCAAGAAAAATCTTGGCAGGGTCCCAGATCCTTTCCTGGCGTATCCAAACGCCAGGATCAAAGCAGGATCTGCCATCTGCTCCCTAGGAAATGAGGGAAATTGTTTCTTTAATAAAGCAGGAACCCAGGGCAATTTTTGTCTAGCCATCCAGTTAGCCCTATTCTTTGTCCTGTTTTTACCTTCCCACCTCCTTTCGGCCTTCCCTTTCCTAGAGATGTCTTTTAAAGGAATAATCAAGTCCCCCTGAAAAGATGTCCCTGGCACAGGGTCTTCCTGAGGGTCACTTCCTTTTTCTAAAGGCTTAATGCCTGTGCGGGTAGTTATCATACCTGCCTTGCTTTCTCTTAGCCTGGGGTCAGCAACCTTTCCTATCTGGGGTAAGGCTTTCTCCCCGGCTGAGTTGTTTTCTCTTAGCCTGGGGTCAGCAACCTTTTCTACCTGGGGTAAGGCTTTCTCCCTGGCTGAGTTATCTTCTTGTGAAAAGGTAGCTGGTTGGTTGGTTGGTTTCTCCCTGCAACTCCTCAGCTAAACCTTTTCTGAATTGTGGCCAGTCACGGCCTAGGACTACGTCATGTGGAAGCTTGGGTACTATAGCCACATCTATTTGCTTTTTCATGCCTAAACCCTCTATTTCCACAGAATGTATGGGATAGGTAGAAGCGGCGCCATGGACACAGCGTATCCTAATATGATTTCCAGAGGTCAGTGGTGAGGGTTTGTCTTTTGCCTCTATTTTCTGCCACAGCCTCTGAGATATCATCGATTGGTCTGCGCCTGAGTCCAATAATGCCTCAGTTGGGATCCCTTCCACTTCTACCATTAACAGGAACCCTTCCCCTGCATCTCTGTGATGGGTGATTACAAAGGCTTTTTTGGCTCTACAATCTCTTTTAAGATGATCAAACTCTCCACACATGAAACATTTTTTCTGTGCACTATACCCTTTATCCACATTCATACTTTCTTTCCCAAAGCTTTCAAGCTTGGCCTTCCTTTCTAGTGACTCCAGCCTTTCATTCTTAAAAACACCTCCTTTCTCCGGGCTTAATTTATTAGCCTCTAGAAAGCGGTCAGTCAATGCAATGGCTTCCCGAGTGTTTTTACAATCCTGGAGGACTGGGAAAGTTTGCACATTGCTTGGTACAGATTCCACAAACTGTTCTAAAATTACAGTATCTAATATGGCTTCTAAATCCTTAGTGTCTGGCATAAGCCATTTATACACTAAGCTTTTTACCCTATAATAGAGTGCTTGAGGTGTCTCACCTAACCTCAATTTACAAGAACGTAACAGCCTGCGATAGACCGTGGGGTTTAATCCCAAGCGATCCTTAACAGCTTGCTTTACTTCATTGTAATCCATAATTTGACTAGCAGGCATGGCCCTGTAGGCCGCTAAGGCTTCGCCCGTGAGAGAAGCCGCGAATCTTAGTGCCCACTGTTCCTTAGGCCACCTGGCCAAAAGAGCTATTCTCTCGAATGCCTCAATATAGTCATCAACATCATCGTCTCTAGTGAGACGCCCACCCGAGAAAGTCCCAGTACCTGGACAGTCCCACCCCTGGAAACCTGCCCCTGAATCCGGTACAGTCCTTGCCGCTTCTTCCTTTTTTCCTTGTGCCGCAAGCCAACTGGACATCATCTCTATTAGTGGTGCTTGTTGGGCTTGGAACATTTCCTTTGCCTGTTCCAGGCTCTGCGCTGACATCTCCCGCTGTCTGGCAAACTGGTTAGCAACCCAGTCCAGGATGTTGCGACTCTCCATTGCTCCGGTATCCTGTGGAGAAAACAGAAGAGAACAAACACCAAGTGCGGTACTTCCTTATGTTCCCCTGTTTCCTGAAGAACACTCCCCTACAGCCACCCTCTTACACCAGCATTATCCAGCAATAACCCTCCAGCCTACGGGTTACCTGGCTCTGGTGCAGAGTCTCACTTTGTCAACCCTGTGGATCCCGAGTCCAGCTCCACTGCCACTCCGGATTTCCTCTGCTCCGCAGACCGGGCATGTTGACACAGCTGCTCCTGGGGGTTCTCTCCTCCTTCCGATATCAGGATCTCCTTTTTGGCGTGCCAAACTTGACCCACACGAAAAAAATCCTAGAACTACGCCACCTGTGATGGCGTCGCGCTTCCCTAGGCGGCTGCCTAGTGGGGGCGGCTGGTCATCACACTTGATTATATGCTTCAACGTAGTAGCTGAGGCCCTTTTAGTGTAGTTGTGGGCTTATTATTAAAGCAGTCCGAGTGGATGAGGCTTACACAGGAAAATTTGTTATAAATGTTTTTTATTTTTCTTTGCAGTGTCAAATTGGCAATTGGCCTTGATAAAGGTTCCCAAAAATGCAAACAGAAAGAAGGATAATTTCTCCAACAAAACTTTTCAAAAGAGACATTCAACTGCTCTAGCAAAGCAGTTTCTTCACTCTTACTTTCTAACTTAAATTCTTCTTCACTTTAGCAAAACAGTTTAAACTCTGTTACATGCACAGTCCAGCAATCTTCTCAGCTTCTCCCAGCTGCTACAAACCAGCGTGTGATTATGTGCTGCCTCTTAGCTTAGAAACAAACAGCATTTTAACTCAGCTCCAGCATTAGTAAAAATGGCTGCTTTTAAAGCATGAGGTTTTCCACCTTTTTATCTGCCCTTCTCAATGGCTTTACTTGGCACCAGCACTTCTTATATTTTCACACAGCCTTCAATAAAACTTCTAAACATTGCTTGTACAAAAACCACATTCCATAGATTCATCAGAGGACACTGGATTATCTTGATAAGACCCAATTTCCATCTCCTCCTCTGTGCTGTAAGGTTCAGGGCTTGGGACCCGTTCTGGAACGTTTAGCTGCACTTTCTTTAAAAGTTTAAAAAGCTTTTCCCACTTGAGATTCCTTCTCCCCTTTGGAACTGGGTCAGAACCTCTTGCCCTTCTTTCCCTTAATGAATCAATTTCAGGAAATGTTTGGTTTACCTGACTTGCAGAAACCCTTCCTCTCCAAGGCTTTCTGAATTGTTTGGTTATGGACTCAGAGCTTGAGCTGCTGTCTTCAGAGTCAGAAATGTAGTTCTGAATCTTTTCCCAGCTCCTTTCTTTCCTATGGCCCTGACACTTGCCTTGGCAGTTATGGCTGGTCCCTTTAGAATCACCAGGTCTCACAGCCCTGCAGTGCTGTCTCCTCTTCTGGCTTCTCTGGACTCTCTGCTTTCCTCTGCCTCTGTCCGTCTCCCTCTCCGTCTCTCCCTCACTTGCTGAGTGAAGCAGTTTAAATGCTCTGTAACCTGCTTCCTTCTCTGGCCCCACCCTCTCTCTCTCTGCAGCCGCTCTGGAGACTGGGTGTGGCTTCAGGCTAGCTCTGCAAGTGTGTGTTTTAGTTTCACTTTCTCTCTGGGACCTATGCTTAGGTGAGCCCATCCCCCATTTATGAAAAAAACCCTCTTTTTTTTCTCTCTTTCAGAGGGCTGTGCTGCACCCGCATCACCACAGTATGACCACACTAAGAGGGGAGGGGTTCTCTGACCTATGAGTATGACGGCACTGAGAGGGGAGGGGTTCTCTGACCTATGAGGATGACCACACTGAGAGGGAAGGGGTTCTCTGACCTATGAGTATGACCACACTAAGAGGTGAGGGGTTCTCTGACCTATGAGTATGAGTGTACAGAGAGGGGATGGGTTCCCTGACCTATGACTATGATGGCACTGAGAGGGAAGGGGCTCCCTGACCTATGCTCCCGACCTATGAGTATGACGGCACTGAGAGGGGAGGGTCTCCCTGATTAATGGGTATAACGGCTCTGAGAGGGGAGGGGTTCCCTGACCTATGAGTATGACGGCACTGAGGGGAGGGGCTGTCTGACCTATGAGTATGATGACACTGAGAAGGGAGGGGCTTCCTGACCTATGAGTATGACGTCCCTGAAAGGGAAGGGGCTCCCTGACCGAGTATATGAGTATGATGGCACTGAGAGGGAAGGAGCTGTCTGACTTATGACTATGACGGCACTGAGAGGGGAGGGGTTCGCTGACCTATGTGTATGACCACACTGAGAGGGGAGGGGTTTGCTGACCTATGAGTATGACGGCACTGAGAGGGGAGGGGCTGTCTGACCTATGAGATAATGGCATTGAGAGGGAAGGGGCTCCCTGACATATGAGTAGGAAGGCAGTGAGATGGAAGGGGCTCCCTGACGTATGAGTATGACAGCACTGAGAGGGAAAGGGGCTTTCTGACTTATGAGTAGGGCAGCACAGAGAGGGAAGGGGTTCCCTAACCTATGGGTATATGAGTATGATGGCACTGAGAGGGAAGGGGGCTGTCTGACATATGGGTATAATGGCACTGAGAGGGGAGGGGCTCCCTGATCTATGAGTATAACGGCACTGAGAGGAGAGAGGGGCTCTCTAATCTATGAGTATAACGGCACTGAGAGGGGAGGGGCTCCCTGATCTATGAGTATGACGGCACTGAGAGGAGAGAGGGGCTCTCTAATCTATGAGTATAACGGCACTGAGAGGGGAGGGGTTCCCTGATCTATGAGTATGATGGCACTGAGAGGGGAGGGGCTCCCTGATCTATGAGTATGACGGCACTGAGAGAGGGGCTCCCTGATCTATGAGTATAACGGCACTGAGAGGAGAGAGGGGCTCCCTGATCTATGAGTATAACGGCACTGAGAGGGGAGGGGCTCCCTGATCTATGAGTATAACGGCACTGAGAGGAGAGAGGGGCTCTCTAATCTATGAGTATAACGGCACTGAGAGGAGAGAGGGGCTCTCTAATCTATGAGTATAACGGCACTGAGAGGAGAGAGGGGCTCTCTAATCTATGAGTATAACGGCACTGAGAGGGGAGGGGTTCCCTGACCTATGAGTATGATGGCACTGAGAGGGGAGGGGCTCCCTGATCTATGAGTATGACGGCACTGAGAGGAGGGAGGGGCTCCCTGATCTATGAGTATAACGGCACTCAGAGGAGAGAGGGTCTCTCTGATTTATTTATTTATTTATTTATTTATTTAACTGTATTTATATCCCGCTTTTCACCGGGTCAAAGCGGCTCCCTGATCTGAGTATAACGGCACTAAGAGGAGAGAGGGGCTCTCTAATCTATGAGTATTATGGCACTGAGAGGAGAGCGGGGCTCTCTGATCTATGAGTATAACGGCACTGAGAAGAGAGAGGCGTTCTCTAATCTATGAGTATAATGGCACTGAGAGGGGAGGGGCTCCCTGACCTATGCGTATGACGGCAGTGAGAGGAGAGAGGGGCTCTCTAATCTATGAGTATAACGGCACTGAGAGGAGAGAGGGGCTCTCTAATCTATGAGTATAACGGCACTGAGAGGGGACAGGGGCTCTCTAATCTATGAGTATAACGGCACTGAGAGGGGAGGGGCTCTCTAATCTATGAGTATAACGGCACTGAGAGGAGAGAGGGGCTCTCTAATCTATGAGTATAACGGCACTGAGAGGAGAGAGGGGCTCTCTAATCTATGAGTATAACGGCACTGAGAGGGGAGGGGCTCCCTGATCTATGAGTATTACGACACTGAGAGGGGAGGGGCTCCCTGATCTATGAGTATAACGGCACTGAGAGGAGAGAGGGGCTCTCTAATCTATGAGTATAACGGCACTGAGAGGAGAGAGGGGCTCTCTAATCTATGAGTATAACGGCACTGAGAGGGGAGGGGCTCCCTGATCTATGAGTATTACGACACTGAGAGGGGAGGGGCTCCCTGATCTATGAGTATAACGGCACTGAGAGGAGAGAGGGGCTCTCTAATCTATGAGTATAACGACACTGAGAGGAGAGAGGGGCTCCCTGATCTATGAGTATTACGACACTGAGAGGGGAGGGGCTCCCTGATCTATGAGTATAACGGCACTGAGAGGAGAGAGGGGCTCTCTAATCTATGAGTATAACGGCACTGAGAGGGGAGGGGCTCCCTGATCTATGAGTATTACGACACTGAGAGGGGAGGGGCTCCCTGATCTATGAGTATAACGGCACTGAGAGGGGAGGGGCTACCTGATCTATGAGTATAACGGCACTGAGAGGGGAGGGGCTCTCTGATCTGTGAGCATATGACGGCACTGAGAGGGGAGGGGCTCCCTGATCTATGAGTATAACGGCACTGAGAGGAGAGAGGGGCTCTCTAATCTATGAGTATAACGGCACTGAGAGGAGAGAGGGGCTTCCTGATCTATGAGTATAACGGCACTGAGAGGGGAGGGGCTTCCTGATCTGTGAGTATATGACGGCACTGAGAGGGGAGGGGCTCCCTGATCTATGAATATAACGGCACTGAAAGGAGAGAGGGGCTCTCTGATCTGTGAGTATGATGGCACTGAGAGGGGAGGGGCTCCCTGATCTGTGAGTATATGACGGCACTGAGAGGGGAGGGGCTCCCTGATCTATGAGTATGACGGCAATGAGAGGAGAGAGGGGCTCCCTGATCTATGAGTATAATGGCACTGAGAGGGGAGGGGCTCCCTGATCTATGAGTATAACGGCACTGAGAGGAGAGAGGGGCTCTCTAATCTATGAGTATATCGGCACTGAGAAGAGAGAGGCGTTCTCTAATCTATGAGTATAATGGCACTGAGAGGGGAGGGGCTCCCTGACCTATGCGTATGACGGCAGTGAGAGGAGAGAGGGGCTCTCTAATCTATGAGTATAACGGCACTGAGAGGAGAGAGGGGCTCTCTAATCTATGAGTATAACGGCACTGAGAGGAGAGGGGCTCCCTGATCTATGAGTATAACGGCACTGAGAGGAGAGAGGAGCTCTCTAATCTATGAGTATAACGGCACTGAGAGGAGAGAGGGGCTCTCTAATCTATGAGTATAACGGCACTGAGAGGGGAGGGGCTCCCTGATCTATGAGTATAACGGCACTGAGAGGGGAGGGGCTACCTGATCTATGAGTATAAAGGCACTGAGAGGGGAGGGGCTCTCTGATCTGTGAGCATATGACGGCACTGAGAGGGGAGGGGCTCCCTGATCTATGAGTATAACGGCACTGAGAGGAGAGAGGGGCTCTCTAATCTATGAGTATAACGGCACTGAGAGGAGAGAGGGGCTCCCTGATCTATGAGTATAACGGCACTGAGAGGGGAGGGGCTTCCTGATCTGTGAGTATATGACGGCACTGAGAGGGGAGGGGCTCCCTGATCTATGAATATAACGGCACTGAGAGGAGAGAGGGGCTCTCTGATCTGTGAGTATGATGGCACTGAGAGGGGAGGGGCTCCCTGATCTATGAGTATAACGGCACTGAGAGGGGAGGGGCTCCCTGATCTGTGAGTATATGACGGCACTGAGAGGGGAGGGGCTCCCTGATCTATGAGTATGACGGCAATGAGAGGAGAGAGGGGCTCCCTGATCTATGAGTATAATGGCACTGAGAGGGGAGGGGCTCCCTGATCTATGAGTATAACGGCACTGAGAGGAGAGAGGGGCTCTCTGATCTATGAGTATGACGGTAATGAGAAGGGAGGGGCTCCCTGATCTATGCGTATGACGGCAGTGAGAGGGGAGGGGCTCTCTGATCTATGAGTATGATGGCAGTGAGAAGGGAGGGGCTCCCTGATCTATGAGTATGATGGCAGTGAGAGGGGAGGGGCTCTCTGATCTATGCGTATGTTACTGCTTGGGTTAGAAATTGGTTGGGTGGGAGGCGACAAAGAGTACAGGTAAATGGAGCTCACTCTGAGAAGGATGTTACCAGTGGTGTGCCCCAGGGATCTGTCCTTGGTCCGATTCTTTTTAACATCTTTGTTAGGGATATAGCGGAAGGGCTGTCGGGTAAGGTTTGCCTCTTTGCGGATGATACCAAAATCTGCAATAGAGTAGACACCCAGGAAGGTGTAGATAACATGAGGAGGGATCTAGCTAAGCTTGAAGAATGGTCTAGAATTTGGCAACTGGGATTTAATGTTAAAAAATGTAAGGTCATGCATTTGGGCTGCAGCAATCCAAGGGAGCAATACAGTATAGGAGGTGAAGTACTTTTGTCCACTAAAGAAGAGCGGGACCTAGGCGTGGTTGTGTCTGATGATCTTAAAGTAGCTAAACAGGTAGAAAAGGCGACGGCAAAAGCTAGAAGGATGCTTGGGTGCATACGGAGAGGAATGGCTAGCAGAAAAAAAGAGGTGATAATGCCTCTGTATAAGTCTTTGGTGCGACCTCATTTGGAGTATGGTGTGCAATTCTGGAGACCGCACCTTCAAAGGATGTGAACAGGATGGAGTCGGTGCAGAGGGTGGCTACTAAAATGATTAATGGGCTTCATTATAAAGCATATGAGGACAGACTTAAGGATCTTAATATGTACACCTTAGAGGAAAGGCGGGATAGAGGTGATATGATTGAGATGTTTAAATACCTCCGTGGCATAAATGTTCAGGGAGAGAGCCTCTTTCAATTGAAAGCAAGTTCTGCTACGAGGGGACATGGGATGAGGGTGAAGGGAGATAGATTCAGGAGTGATATGCAGAAATATTTCTTTACGGAAAGAGTAGTGGATCCGTGGAATAGTCTCCCAGTGGAGGTGACAGAGATGAGGACAGTAACTGAATTCAAAAAAGCATGGGACCAACACAGAGGATCTCTAAAGGTAAAAAGTGGACTGTTGTAGTTGTTGTTATGGAAGGACAGACTAGATAGGCCATGTGGTCTTTTTCTGTCATCATGTTTCTATGTTTCTATGTATGACGGCAGTGAGAGGGGAGGGGCTCTCTGATCTATGAGTATGATGGCAGTGAGAAGGGAGGGGCTCCCTGATCTATGAGTATAATGGCACTGAGAGGAGAGAGGGGCTCCCTGATCTATGAGTATGATGGCAGTGAGAAGGGAGGGGCTCCCTGACCTATGCGTATGACGGCAGTGAGAGGAGAGAGGGGCTCTCTGATCTATGAGTATGATGGCAGTGAGAAGGGAGGGGCTCCCTGACCTATGCGTATGACGGCAGTGAGAGGGGAGGGGCTATCTGATCTATGCGTATGACGGCAGTGAGAGGGGAGGGGCTCTCTGATCTATGCGTATGACGGCAGTGAGAGGGGAGGGGCTCTCTGATCTATGCGTATGACGGCAGTGAGAGGGGAGGGGCTATCTGATGAGTAGGGACAGTAGAGCAAAGCTGGAGGTCAAATGAGGTGGTAAGGGAAAGGAGCTTTAAAGCATAAGGGTCAAAGGGGTTGTCGTCATGAATGTTAAAATCCCTGAGAATAAGGGAAGGTGAAGAGGAATCCAGAAAGAAGGAAAGCAATGAGTCAAAGTCAGTGAGAAACGTAGAGGTGGACTTCTCAGGAGGTTAATAAATAATAGCTACCCAGAGAGGTAGTGAAGTGAAAAGGCGGATGGAGTAGACTTCAAAGGCAGGAAAGGAGTGAGACTCAGGCAGCAGGAGGGTGTCGTATTGGCAGGAAGGAGAGAGTAGAAGCCCAACACCACCACTGGCATGACAGCACTGAGAGGGGAGGGGCTTCCTGACCTATGAGTATGACGGCACTGAGAGGGGAGGGGTTCCCTCATCTATGTGTATGATGGCATTGAGGGGGGAGGGGCTGTCTGATCTATGAATATGACGGCACTGAGAGGGAAGGGGCTGTCTGACCTATGAGTATGATGGCCCTGTGAGGGGAGAGGTTCCCTGACCCATGAGAATGACCGCAGTAAGAGGGGATGGACTCTCTGACCTATGAGTATGATGGCAGTGAGAGGGGATGGACTCTCTGACCTATGAGTATGATGGCAGTGAGAGGGGATGGACTCTCTGACCTATGAGTATGATGGCAGTGAGAGGGGATGGACTCTCTGACCTATGAGTATCGATGGCACTGAGAGGGAAGAGATTCTCTGGTCTATGACATCACTGAGAGGGGAGGGGCTCCCTGACCTGTGAGATCACCGAGAGGGGAGTGGCTGGCTGACCTCAGAGCATAATGCCACTAAGGGGAAGGGGGCTCATTGAATAGGAGTAGGTACCACTTAGAGCAGGGTTTCTGAACCCAGTCCTCAGGACACACATAGCCAGTCATGTTCAGGATAGCACAATGAATATGCATCAAAGAGATTTGCATGCGGAGCCTCCGTAAGTATCCATTGTGGTTATTTATCCGCTTTAGCATTTGTTTGTTCTTCTCTGTACCTTATCTACTGCCTTTTATCTTCTTTGAGATACAGCAACCAGAGTTACTCGCAATGCTCAAAAGTGCTCTTGGCATTACACTATTGTCTGTTTTATGCTCTATTCATTTTCTAGCAGTTGCAAGAGTCTCTGAAATGCAGCTACAGTTCCGCAAGTGCATTGTCTGTATCTCGTTTCCTGGTCATTCAGTCTCTGTGATCTCGCTCTAGTAGAGCTGCTGCCTTCTCAATTCATGAAATTCCACTTAACCTGGCATGAATAGTAGCGACTCTGCTAATTTACCGAGTGTGTTTGGGGAGATCCTGTTGCTGGGCACACAGCATCAAACTGGGCGACAATGAAATTCAAGTCAAACCGCAGATCAAGGACCTTGGTGTAACCCTGGACCACCTCCTGAACGTCCAGCCTCACATCCTAAACACCACCAAGAATAGCTACTACAAAATCAGAATTCTCCACAACCTACGCCTTCTTCTACCCTATGATAGCTTCCGTACAGTCTGTCAAGCATCCGTCACCCCTCTCATCGACTACTGCAACTCCATCCTGTGAGGACTACCGAAGACCACCTTCGCCCCCCTGCAGCTGGCACAAAACACAGCTGCACGACTCATTGCCGGAGCAACCAGGCACACCTACATCACGCCCATATTGAAAGCCCTACACTGGCTGCCAGTTGCATCCTGTATCAGGTTTAAGACCATTATCCTCACGCAAAGAGCCCTCTTCAACACTATGGCGGAACAACTACTACTACTAATTGAGCACCCCAACAACAGCAGACTCCGGTGCCAAAAAGAAGCAAATCTGCTCCTTCTACCTGCACAGAGCTCCAAGAAACCTCAACGAACCTGCACAAGAGCTTTCCAATTCTACGCCCCCACCAACTGGAACAAACTACCCCCCACCTTACGGGCCTTCCAGTCCCACACTCTCTTCAAAAAACATCTTAAGACCTTTCTTTTCAAAGAATACTTCAACACTGCAACAAATCACCCACAAGATCAGACCCTGCCCCTCCTCACCACTCACCCCCATAACTCCCCTCCACCAAACCACACTAGTACCACCCATCCCTCACTCTCCCTCACCTAGCTTTTCCCCCAAGTAGGCACACAAAGCCTCACTGCATAGCCGCTATACCACCTGTAAATAGTCACTTTTGTACTTTTGTTCATTGTAACAATGTAATATTTATTCATACCAAAGTTACCTGTACATAGTTCCAACTGTTCCATGTAAACGTTGCTACTTGTTCAATGTAAACCGTTTTGCCTTGCAGAAAAACGGTATATAAAACCAGTTAAATAAATAAATAAATAATTTTTAGAGTCATCAGTAGAGCGATTTCCCCCACCTCACTGTGAGCTGTTTCAGCTGCCAGCTCGCCACATGGGAGACATCCAAGTTCTCTCTCCTTCAGTCTCGGTTTCTATAAGAACATAAGAACATAAGAGATGCCATACTGGGTCAGACCAAGGTCCATCAACCCCAGTATTCTGTTTCCAACAGTGGCCAATCTAGGTCATATGTACATAGCAGTTTCCCCAAGGGACACAGGTTCCACAATGCTTGTATTGGTTCAAGCATTGATATCCTGGGTCCCTTCTTAATAATGGTTTATGGACCTTTCATCCAGGAACTTGTCCAAACCTTTTTTAAACCCAGCTACACTAACAGCCTTTACTACATCCTCCGGTAACAAATTCCAGAGTTTGATTACACGTTGAGTGAAAAAATATTTTCTTTTATTAGTCTTAAATAGTTTACCCTGTAGCTTCATTGCATGTCCCCTAGTCTTTCTATATTCTGATAAGGTAAACAATAGATCTACGTTTACCCGTTCCACTCCGTTCATTAATTTATAGACTTCTATCATATCTCCCCTCAGCCGTCTCTTTTCCAGGTTAAAGAGCCCTAACCTTTTTAGCCTTTCTTCATAGGAGTATCCTTCCATCCCCTTTACCATTTTGGTGGCTCTTCTCTGAACCTTTTCTAAAATCGCTATATCCTTTTTAAGATACGGCAACCAGAATTGCACACAATATTCAAGGTGCGGTCTCACCATGGAACGATACAGAGGCATTATAATATCTTTTGTTTTATTTTCCATTCCTTTCCTTATCATACCTAGCATTCTATTTGCTCTCTTGGCCGCCGCTGCACACTGGGCCGAGGGTTTTAACATGGTATCCACAATGACGCCTAAATCTTTATCTCCAGGAACAAGCAGGAATGAGTCTTCACATATGGGTACGTTGGTACTGACGGAGCCTGCGCGGGAATGCTCCCCAGCTTCCCAAAAAGGAAAGCTTTTGGGAGCATCCCACAGCGCCTGCGCGCTGCCTTCCCGCCTTTCCTAACTGACTCTCCTCAGTTCTTCTTTTCCGCGGAGCCAGCAGGTCGAGCCCTGTGACCGCTGAAGAAGTTCTTTATTTTATCTTGTTTTTTTGGTCGCGTGTCTGCCTTCCTCGACCCCGGACCGGTACCGCCGGTCTTCTTTCTTTCTTAAAAAAAAAATAAAAAATTTCTATTCATTTTTCCCTCACTTGGTGTATTTTCTTCTTACGCCTCTAGGCCCATAAGAAATTCTCCCCTATGGAGAAACAAGCCTCCGGCTTCAAAAAATGTACTAAGTGTAGCAGGTCCTCGAAGGGTAGATCTCCCTCCAAGCATCGAGATGCCCCCGGGCTTGCCCTTGAGGATCCTGTTCTAGCCAAACAACCCCGGCGGGAAGCTCCGGCTTCCAAAGCTCCTCCTATGGGGTTACAGGTTGACATCGATGGCACGGCCTCGACCGATCACCTGTTAGAATGCTCTGGGGTACCGGCACAACCGTCCGGTACCGACTTCCAGGCATTCATGGCGTCTATGGATCAGAATGTTCTGACCATGTAGCAGGCTATCACATCCTTCATTCACGCTGCGACGCCGTTGATACCGCAACGAACCCCGTTGTCGGTATCAACTTCGGTACCGGTACCAGCTCCGATGCCGGTACCGACCGCATCGACATCGACTAGGATACCGACTGCAACGGTTCCTGGTCCAAGGTTATTCCTCGGTACCGATCCGGTACCGGGAACACCCGATGTCGATACCGCTCGGTACACGTACCGAGCATTGGAAGAGCACCCTCACAGGCGATACTTCGATTCCTCTGAGGATTCCGATTCATCAGCTGAGTCTCCTGAAGTATCTCTTGCCCTTCCTGAGGAGTCTTCTTCTCCAAAACGAAGAATGTCTCCTCCAGAGGACTTGTCCTTTCAAGACTTCATAAGAGAAGTAGCTAAAGGACTTTCTATGCAAGTTTCCTCTGAATCAGAGCCTAGAGCAAAGAAATTAGACATTCTAGGATACTCTAAGGCTCCTAGAAAGGCTGTCACCTTACCAATTCATGAGATTCTTCATGAACACATGATTGATTTATGGGAGACTCCTCTCACTCTCTCTCCTCATTCTCGCAGATTGGACACTATGTATCGTGTCCCTCCCTGTCCTGGATTTCAAAAAACTCAGCTTCCTCACCATTCTATTGTGGTGCAGTCAGCTATGAAAAGAATAAAGAGTACGAAAAGACACTCTGCTCCTCCAGGAAGAGAATGCAGAACCTTGGATGCTTTTGGTAGGAAAATCTTCCAAGCCAGTATGCTCATTGCCAGAATCAACTCATATAGTCTCTATATGGGTATGTTCCTAAAGGTGGTTGCACAAAAGTTGCACACTTTCCTCCCTTTTATTCCAGAAGACAAAAGGGACGAATTCCTCCTTTTGCTTCAGCATACTCAGGACATCTCAAAGTTTTCCAACAGGGCAGCTTTTGACTCCTTTGAGGGTGCCAGCAGAGCATCAGGCATTGCCATAGCTGTTCGCAGGATTGCTTGGCTCCAGGCTTCTGACCTAGAACCCTGGGTTCAGGATGGTTTAGGAAATCTACCCTGTACAGGTGAAAATCTGTTTGGCAAGGAGTGGCAAATAAAGGCCACTCAAATGGATGCAGAAAACTCTGCTCTGGATAGACTTTCAAAGTCAACCTCCATTCCTGCTAAGATTTTTAAGAAGTCTTTTTATAAAAAGGGCAGATTTCCTTCTACCTCAGGCCAACAGTCTTCCGCAGGTCGCTTTGCCACCAAACGTCAGCAGCCTAAACAAGCCAGGCCTAAGCCTACAGGGGCTACTGCAACTCAGCAGTCCCAACCCCCTCAGGGTTTTTGACTTGATGCTAGAGAACTTAGCCTTTCTGGCTCTACAACAGCCAGAGCCTCTCACCATTCCTGGAAGGTTAGCTCACTTTGCTCCCAGATGGGAGCAAATAACATCAGAGCAGTGGACCCTCTCCATCATAAGAGAGGGTTACAAACTTCATTTTTCAGACCTTCCTCCCTTCACAATGGTGAGACATTTCAATTCTCCCACGTCACTCCTTGGCCTACTAGGTCAGGAGGTGACCACCCTGCTTGCCCAAGGGGCAATAGAAGAGGTTCCTCCTCTTCATCAAGGGTCAGGGTTCTACTCCCCCTATTTTCTGATCCCAAAGAAGACAGGGGGATACAGACCCATCTTAGATCTCAGAGAATTGAACAAATTCCTCTACAAGGAGAAGTTCAAGATGCTTTCTCTAGGCATTCTCCTTCCATACCTTCAAAGCCAGGATTGGCTTTGTTCTCTAGATCTCAAGGATGCGTACACACACGTTCTCATCCATCCATCTCACAGGAAATTCCTACGTTTTCTCTTCCAGGGAAAACATTACCAATACAGAGTGCTTCCTTTCGGTCTGGTCTCTGCTCCCAGGCTGTTCACCAAATGCATGGCAGTAGTTGCTGCATTTCTACGCACACTGGGAATTTTTGTCTTCCCATATCTGGACGACTGGCTCATCCGAGCTCCAACCCAGTCAGAAGCCCAGATATCCCTGGACCGCACAAGGCGCATTCTGCAGTACCTGGGACTGGTAGTAAATATTCCAAAGTCCCAGCTCATTCATACTCAGTCCCTGGAATTCATAGGGGCCTGGTTGGATACCACCACTGCAAGGGCCTACCTTCCTCAGGCCCGTTGCCAACGCCTGGTGCAACTAGCCTCCCAGATTCAGTCAAGGAGCCACTTAACTGCTCGGGAGATGCTACAACTACTAGGCCACATGGCTTCCACAGTACATGTGGTACCCTATGCTCGCCTACACATGAGAGCAGCTCAATGGACTTTATCCACCCAGTGGACTCAAGCTTCAGGAGCTCTCTCAGACCAAATAGCAACCTCAAAACGTCTCTTTTGGTCTCTCCAATGGTGGATATCCACTCAAAACCTGTTGATGGGGTCCCCCTTCCAGCAGTTGTTACCCCAAGCAACTCTCACAACAGATACCTCCCAAACAGGTTGGGGAGCTCATCTACAAGACCTCTCCACCCAAGGCACTTGGTCTCTACAGGAGACCTCTCTTCATATCAATCACTTGGAACTTCGAGCAGTATTTCTAGCTCTCAAGGTCTTTCATACCCTCCTCTGCTACAAGACAGTCCTCATTCATACGGACAATCAAGTAGCCGTGTTTTACATAAACAAGCAAGGAGGAACTGGCTCTCTGTCGCTTTGCAACGAAGCTCTCAGATTGTGGGCCTTCGCCAGAGAGCTTCAAAACCATCTCCTGGCAGTATACCTCCCAGGAATCCAAAATTCTTGGGCAGACAGACTCAGTTGAGTTCTGCTTCCACACGAGTGGTCCCTGCATATAAATCAGGTACTCAGAATCTTTCAGGAATGGGGAACCCCAGACATAGACCTCTTTGCAAGTCCGTGGAATGCCAAACTTCCCCGGTTCTGTTCCAGAATTCTGTGTCAGGGAGTTCAGGCCAAAGATGCCTTCCTCCTTCATTGGGGTCAGGGCTTCCTGTATGCCTTTCCACCCATTCCCTTGATTCCCAAGACTCTATTCAAACTCCAGAGGGATCAAGGATCTATGATCCTCATAGCTCCACGCTGGCCATGCCAAGTGTGGTACCCTCTACTTCTGCATCTCTCCCAAGCCCCCTCCCTGGACTTGGGAGCTGCTCCAGATCTTCTGTCCCAGGAGGAGGGGACTTTGTGGCACCCAAACCCCGTCCCTTCACCTCAGAGCTTGGTTACTGAAGGCCTAGACCTTCAAAGTTTAAATCTTTCTCAACAAGTGAAGGATATCCTCCATGCTTCCAGGAAACCTTCCACCAGGCGTTCCTATGCCTTTAAGTGGAAAAGATTTTCCATTTGGTGTGCTGAAAAGGGTCTTGACCCTCTTGCACTACCTTTGACTTCTCTGTTAGACTACCTCCTGCATCTCTCCAATACAGGACTTAAGACAAATTCAGTTAGAGTACATTTGAGTGCTATTGCAGCGTCCCTTCAGCCCATCAATGGGCAACCTATCTCCTCTCATCCTCTTATTTCCAGGTTCATGAGAGGCCTAACTTTAACTAAACCTCCCATTAGGCCTCCTCCAGTGGCATGGGATTTAAATTTGGTTCTTGGTCAGCTTATGAAGCCACCCTTTGAACCCTTGTCCACAACCTCCTTGAAATTCCTTTCCTGGAAGGTTATTTTCCTCATTGCAGTCACCTCTGCTCGCCGCATCAGTGAACTGCAGGCCTTAGTGGCCAATCCACCTTATACAAGGTTCCATCATGACAAGGTAGTCCTTAGGACGAATCCACACTTTATGCCCAAAGTGGTCTCACCTTTTCATCTTAACCAAGAGGTATATTTACCTGTCTTTTTTCCAGCCCCTCATGCATCCAGTGCAGAGAGGGCTCTTCATACTTTGGATTGTAAAAGAGCTCTGGCTTTTTACTTACATAGGACACAGCAACATAGAAAGTCTTCCCAGCTTTTTGTTGCTTTTGATCCTTCTCATTTAGGTCTTCCAGTCTCTTGCTCAGTGTATTTCTTTTGCCTACCAGAGTAAGAACCTTTCTCTGGAAAGCTATGTCACAGCTCATAATGTGAGGGCCATGGCCACCTCTATGGCTCATCTACATTCTGTGTCCATCGACCAGATCTGTCGAGCAGCCACCTGGGCCTCTGTTCATACCTTCACAGCCCATTACTGCTTGGACAAGGACTCCCGCCGGGATGCCTTGTTTGGTCAGGCTGTCCTCAGACACCTGTTCCACTCTTAAACAACTCCTGCCCTCCTTCCCAGGATGGATGCCTGAGATCCACAGGAGGACGTAGACCCCCTTCAGGGTCTCATATCCTTGGGGATCTCCCAGCCATCTCAGCTAGGGAGTCCCCATATGTGAAGACTCATTCCTGCTTGTTCCTGGAGATAGCACAGTTACTTACCTGTAACAGGTGATCTCTGGGAACAGCAGGAATTAGTCTTCACAACCCTCCCACCTCCCCTAGGAGTTGTCTCTTTTCTGTCTTTCCTTTCCTCTCTCTCTATTGTCTCAGCTTTAAACTCGAACTGAGGAGAGTCAGTTAGGGAAGGCAGTGCGCAGGTGCTGTGGGATGCTCCCAAAACCTTTCCTTTTTGGGAAGCTGGGGAGCATTCCCGCGCAGGCTCCGTCGGTACCGACGTACCCATATGTGAAGACTAATTCCTGCTGTTCCCAGAGATCACCTGTTAGAGGTAAGTAACTGTGGTTTCCTGGGTGGTGGTTCCTAATGTGGAATCTTGCATCGTGTAACCATACTTTGGGTTCTTCTTCCCTAGGTGCATAACCTTGCACTTGTCCACATTAAATTTCATCTGCCATTTTGATGCCCAGTCTTCCAACTTATCAAGATCCTCTTGCAATTTTCCACAATCCTCTTGGGTTTTAACAACTTTAAATAGTTTTGTGTCATCTGCAGATTTGATAACCTCACTCGTTATTCCACTTTCCAGGTCATTTATGAATATGTCAAAAAGCAGCGGACCCAGCACAGATCCCTGGGGTACACCACTATTCACCTTTCTCCATTGGGAAAATTGGCCATTTAGCCCTACTCTCTGCTTTCTATCTTTTAACCAGTTCCTGATCCACAATAGTACACTGCCTCCTATCCCATGACTCTTTAGTTTTGCCAAAAGTCTCCGATGAGGGACCTTGTCAAAGGCTTTCTGAAAGTCCAGATACACAATATGAACCGACTCACCTTTGTCCACCTGATTATTCACTCCTTCAAAAAAACATAACAGATTAGTAAGACAAGATCTTCCTTGTCTAAAGCCATGTTGGCTGCCTCCCATTAGGTCATGACTATCTACATGCTGAGTAATTTTATTCTTTATGATGGTTTCTACCATTTTTCCCGGTACTGATGTCAGGCTCACCGGTCTGTAGTTTCCCGGATCACCCCTAGAACCCTTTTTAAAAATTGGTGTTACATTGGCGATCCTCCAATCTTCAGGTATTAGAGATGATTTTAATGATAGTTCACAGATTACTAATAGCAGGTCTGCAATCTCATATTTCAGTTCTTTCAACACCCTTGGATGTATACCATCCGGCCCAGGTGATTTGCTACTCTTCAGTTTATCTAATAGTTGTAATACATCTTCCCGATGTATCGATATTTCCTTCAAATCTTCCGCACCTTTAAATACCACCTCAATCATGGGTAACATCCCTACATCTTCCTCAGTAAAGACTGAAGCAAAGAATTCATTCAGTCTCTCCGCTATCGCCTTGTCACCTCTTAGTGCTCCTTTAACCCCTTTATCATCTAATGGACTAACTGACTCTCTCACAGGTTTTTTGCTACGAATGTACTTGAAAAGGTCTTTACTTCGTGTTTTTGCTTCCGCAGCAAGCTTCTTCTCAAATTCTCCCTTTGCCTGCCTTATCAATGCCTTGCATTTGACTTGCCAGTGCTTGTGCTGTTTCCAGGTTTCGTCGTTTGGCTCTTTTTTTCCATTTCCTGAAAGATGCTTTTTTGGCAACAACAGCCTCTCTGACCTCACCTTTAAACCATGCTGGCAGTTTTTTGGACTTCCTTCCACTTTTCTTAAAGCGTGGAATACAGCTGGTCTGGGCTTCCAAGATAGTATTTTTCAACAACAGCCAAGCCTGATGTACGTCTTTAACCTTTGCAACTGCTCCTTTTAGTTTTTTCTTAACTGTTTTCCTCATTTTATCATAGTCTCCCTTTCGAAAGTTAAAAGGTAGTACTGTGGATTTCCTTACTATCCCTCCTCCACTAATTAAATCAAGGGCGATCATGCTATGATCACTATTGTCAAGTGGCCCCAACAACCTTATCTCTTGCACTAGATCTGGTGTTCCAGTAAGGACTAGGTCTAATATGGCTTCCCCTCTGGTCCGTTCATGAACCAGCTGCTTCAAGAAGCAGTCATTTATTTCATCTAGGAACTTTATCTCCCTAGCATGTCCTGATGTGACACTGACCCAGTTGATACCGGGGTAGTTGAAATCACCCATTATTATTACTGCGCTGTAACTTTTGTTAGTTTCCTTGATTTCTTTGAGCATTTCATCATCCATTGGTCATTCTGGCCAGGCGCTCGATAGTACACCCCCACTGCCATTGCCTTCCCCCTTTTACATGGAATTTCAATCCATATAGATTCTACAGCAGATTTTGCTTCCTGCAAAACTTTAATCCTTTCTGACTCAATGCCCTCTCTAACATAAAGAGCAACCCCTCCACCAATTTGATCAGCTCTATCATTTCGATATAGTTTGTACCCAGGAATCAGTTTACCACTGGTTGTCGTCCTTCCACCATGTCTCTGATATTTCAATCATATCTAACCTTTCATTTAGTGCTATATATTCTAACTCTCCCATCTTATTTTTTAGACTTCTAGCATTTGCATACAAGCATTTTAGAGAATGTATTTTATTCATATTAATCTGGCTATTGTTAGACATAGGTAATTTGGGATCTTTAAGCTCTGTCTGCTCCATACTTGAGGGCATTTGGGCTACTTTACTCTTTTGTGGAACCTCTCTGCTTTTGGTAGTATCCTTCAAAGATACATTCTTCCGAACCATGCGCTCTTGGGCGACTGTCGGCTTTCCCCTAATATCTAGTTTAAAAGCTGCTCTATCTCCTTTTTAAAGGTTAATTAATTAATTTATTTATTTATTTACATTCTCTTATATACCGCGCTATTCTGCATCAGTGCGGTTTACATTGAACAAACTGAAATTACATTGAACAGGGCATTATAACTTGGAGATAACTATTTTACAGGGAACATGCCAGCAGCCTGGTTCCATCCCGGTTAAGGTGAAGCCCATCCCTTCGGAAGAGCCCCTCCTTTCCCCAGAATGTTCCCCAGTTCCTAACACATCCAAAACCCTCATCTCTGCACCATTGTCTCATCCACGCATTGAGACTCCGGAGCTCTGCCTGCCTTTTGGGTCCTGCGCATGGAACAGGAAGCATTTCGGAGAATGCTACCCTGGAAGTTCTGGATTTCAACTTCCTCCCTAAAAGCCTAAATTTAGCCTCCAGAACCTCCCTACCACATTTTCCTATGTCATTGGTACCGACATGTACCAAGACAGCAGACTTCTCCCCAGCACTATCTAAGACCTTATCTAGGTGGCGCGTGAGGTCCGCTACCTTCGAACCTGGCAGGCATGTTTCCAGGCGATCCTCACGTCCACCAGCCACCCAGCTATCTACATGCCTAATGATCAAATCACCAACTATAATGTCTGTCCTAACCCTTCCCTCATGGGCACATGGCCCTGGAGAAACGTCCTCAGTGCGAGAGGGTTTTACATCACCTGGAGGACAGGTCCTAGTTACAGGATCACTTCCTGCCACACCAGGGTGATGCTCTCCTGTCACGTGACCTTTCTCCTCCATGGCAACAGGGATGCTGCCAGACTGGAGGTGGGACTTCAGGACTATATCCCTGTAGGTCTCGTCTATGTACCTCTCTGTCTGTCTTATGCTTTCCAAGTCTGCAACATTAGCCTCTAGAGTATGGACTCGTTCCCTCAGAGCAAAAAGCTCCTTGCACCTAGTGCACACGTAAGACCTCTCACCAACGGAGAAAATCATACATGTGACACTCAATGCAAAAGACTGGAAAGCCCCCATCCCGCTGCTGGACTGCTGTCTGCATCTTAGTTTTAAGTTTGTGTTTAGATCTAAGTTCTTTACTTACTAAGGGTTGCTATGGATATTTATACTTAGAAAACTGTACCTAATACGTTTAATATACCTTGTTCACCTGAAGCTTAACTAATCTCAGGTCCTTAGTGTATGACTGATTTGGGTAATGAGCTTCACCTGAGAGCACCTCCTGTCTTTTAAGGTGTGTAAGTACCTATAAAGCTACGATTATCCCAGGGGTGGGTGGGTGTGGGGAGGGAGGGAGGGAGGGAAATAACACTTATTAAAAGAGGGCTGCTCTCTTTTCTTTTCATTACCTTCTTATGACCCCTCCATGCCGTTGTCCTCCCTCCTCCCTCCTCCCTTTCCATTCCTTTGTGTCTTTTCTCCTTCACTTCCAGTGACTGCCGCTTTTTCCCTTCCCCTGCCACCAGCAATCTTCCATGTGTCTCTTTTCCAGTATCTCTCCCCTGCCCCCCTTCCTCATTTCCCCTGCGTCTTCCCCTGCCACCAGCAATCTTCCATGAGTCTCTTTTCCAGTATCTCCCCCTGCCTCCCTTCCTCATTTCCCCTGCGTCTTCCCCTGCCACCAGCAATCTCCCATGTGTCTCTTTTCCAGTATCTCTCCCCTGCCTCCCTTCCTCATTTCCCCTGCGTCTCCCTCTGCCAACAGCAATCTTCCATGTGTCTCTTTTCCAGTATCTCTCCCCTGCCTCCCTTCCTCATTTCCCCTGCGTCTCCCCCCGTCACCAGCAATCTTCCATGTGTCTCTTTTCCAGTATCTCTCCCCCTGCCTCCCTTCCTCATTTCCCCTGCGTCTCCCCCTGCCACCAGCAATCTCCCATGTGTCTCTTTTCCAGTATCTCCCCCTGCCTCCCTTCCTCATTTCCCCTGCGTCTTCCCCTGCCACCAGCAATCTCCCATGTCTCTTTTCCAGTATCTCTCCCCCTGCCCCACTTCCTCATTTCCCCTGCGT